>CM040428.1:145231327-145831327 GCA_022702705.1 Papilionanthe hookeriana x Papilionanthe teres
GCCATTTAGTCAATTTAAACTTTAAAAATTCATAACTTTCAAAATACTTTTTAAAAATTCACCAAATTGGTTTTGGAGCCTCTCTGATATTAGAGGAATTTAAGAAAATTAAAATTTAAATTTTCTAAAAAAGTTGATTTTTTTTAATATTATTTTAATATTTTAATAATTAAAAAAATAATAAAAAAATCACAAAAATAATAAAATTCACCAAAATGTCACATTTTGAATTTTAATCACTTAGGAATAAATCCCATATTTTTCTTAGGTCTATTTAGTGAGATATTAAATTTTAAAGCTCTAGGGTAATTATAAATTAAAAAAATGTATTTTCTAGCATTTTCACTAAAATAATTATAATAAATCATAGAAAAATCAGAAAATTGCAAAATTAGCTTCTCTGATTTCCTTGATATCAGAGAGATTTTTGAAAAATATAAAATTCATTTTTCAACATTTATTTTATTTTTAAATTAATTAACACTCCAAAACTTAAAATAATTATAATAAAAATAATATAATTCAAAAAATCACCAAAATTGGTCCAAGTGGTCCTCTGGTCATTAGGAATGTCCCCTAATTTTCTTAAGGATAGAAACTTTCCTTGGTCATGTTATTAAATTTTCCTTGGAAATCTCTATTTTCTACCAAAAATAATTATATAAATAAATTAAATACAGAAAAATCACATTTTCTCCTCTCATGTCTTTATTGACATATGAGTGAAGTCACATAAAAATTTCAAGTTCATTTGAGTTCAATTTAGTGAGTTATGAAATTATTAATCTTAAAGGGTAAAAATGATAATTAAAAATCTTAATCCTTAATTAAAACTTTAGGTTTAATAAAAATTAACAAGTAAAATCTTTGATCCTAATTTGATTTGGATGATTGAAATTTAAATAATTAAAGGGTAGAAACCCATTAAGCAATTTAAAAAGATTAAACTTTAATTAAATAATTGATTAAATTTGGAAGAATAATAAAATTGGAATTATTAAAATAGGGATATTATTAGGAAGAGATTTATTCTTTAATTTAAAAATCCCTAAATTAATCATTTCATTAATATTTAATTAAAATGATAACTCAAACTTAAAACATTAAAAGACTTAATCATTAAACTAAAATTAAATTATTGAACTCTTTTGAAATTTTAATTAAAATTAAAATGAATAAAATTAAATTAAAAGTTAAATTAAATTAAAAAAATCAAATTAAAATAAATTGAATAAACAAATTAAATTAAATCAAATTAAATAAAATTAAATTAAATTAAACTAACAATTAAATAAAATTAAATTAAAAATTAAATTAAATAAAATTAAATTAAATTAAAAATTAAATAAAATAAAATTAAATCAAATTAAATTAAATAAATAAAACCAAATTAAATTAAGTTAAACCAAATTAAAAATTAAATTAAATAAATTAAATTAAATTAAATTAAATTAAATCAAATTAAATTAAAATTAAATCAAATCAAATTAATTTAATGTAACATCAAATCAAACTAAATTGAATTAAATTGAATTAAAATTAAATTAAAACTCAATTAAATTAAATTAAATTAAATTAAGTTGAATTAAATATAACATCACCAAAGACATAAAGAATTCAAAATAAATCTAAAGCAATTTGAACACTATTCCAAATTTAAACCCATTAATTGAAATTAAACTAAATCACAAACCATTTGAACACCAATTTACCCTCAAAAGCTTTCGTTATCATAACTCCTAAACAGAATATTAAATGAAATGTTACTTCACCTATAGGATATTCAAATGTCCTAGTTCACTGAGCAAGATAACAAAACTTGAGATTCTTGGACGATTAATTCATTTGTGTAATTGAATCCATTTGGACTTAAAACAATTCTAGCAATATTGAGAAGATGTTTAAGATTCTTCTTAAACACTTCCTCAATATGATAGGACATTTATAAGACCAATTGAACTTAATTATTCTTTGATGAAGAAAATCGTCCTCAAACCAAAACACAAAAACCTAGACGTCATAGGAAATGACTAGCTATAGGATTAGGAATTTGGTAGAAAACCATAACCCTTCCCTTAGCTTTACCTAGGAACTTGCTTAAATATTCTAATTGTGTTTTAAGTGCAGCTTGGAATGACGGGAAGACCCTCCAGGTACGCTTTTATTTTATTGCAATTTACTTTTCTGCAATTTACTTTCTTGCAATTTACTTTATTGCAAATACATTTTACTTTTCTTGCATGATAAAACAACTGTTGCATGAAAACCCACACCTTTAGGATAGTCCCTAAAACTGAAACCAAAACTAAGTTAAAAGTCATTGCAAGATAAAATTCACCGCCACAACATTTCAAAATATAAAACAACTCAAAATTTAATCACAAACGTAACACAAAACCACAATTACAACAAAATTAAAACGTCCCGTTGGATGATCGGGAATACCTCGGATGATGTAACCTACGTGTTGCTAACGGGATTTCCCACGGTCTAAATGAAAGTGTGGAACTCATTTATTTAAGTTTAGCAAATTCATCTGGACTAAGTGAATCCGATAAAAATAATGATGCCGGAAGGATGGAACCGTGGGATCTTAACCGGTGTCGTTATAATCAACCTTAAGATTTGTTTTAATTAAAATATTGAAAACACTTAGAAATTAAGACTTCTCTAAACCAAAACACTTTTCTCATCCCCTGATTTATGATTTCTAAAACTAAAACCTCTGCAACAACAAGGAGCTCGGAGCATGGTTGGCAGCACGGCCATCGTCATCAACGAAAACCCGAGTCTACTTCAGCAAAAACTTTCTTAAGAATTAAATAATTAAGCCATAGGACTTCGAGGTAGTTTGCCTAGTGTAACATAAATCCTCAACCCTTCGTTAGGCATTTGCATGGCAAATAAAGCCCTAACCGGTCTTAGGATTCCGAGGTAGTCGTCCGATACGACATAAACCCTCACATCTTCAAGGCTATTTGTATGATTTTATCATACAAATATAAGCCCTAATTAACTAAAATTGGCAAGATCAAAACATTAAATAAACATTAGGACTTTCCTAAATCCAATCAAAACAATAGGATAGTCGGGAGATTACCGAAGTTCACTTCGAATCCGTAATTTCTCCTACCTTTCTTCCTTTGAATTCTTAAAACAAAATGTTCCAAACTCGATCCATTCCCTATTGAAATTCCATAATTCAATCCTTTGAAAACTTAAACTTTGAAATTCTTGAGAGCATAATTATTGATTATTATCGAGAGTTTTCTTAGGTGATTCCCGTCACTTAAGATGTAATTAACTATGAGGCTTGCCCTTATAGGGAATTTTAAACAACCTGAGTAATATAAACCCCGTTTAATGCTTTCATATTAAGCGAGGGAATTTGTCGGCTTATAAAATTGGTTCGCGGACCAAACGGATGTCACAAATCTTTTAGTTTATTTAATCGAGTCCCACCATCAAGCAGTGTGTCTATCCTTAGGGATAGATACACGGTTTGTGGTGCGGTGCTCGTTTATATAAACTATTTGGGATGTGAGATCGGTTTAATCTCATGTCTTAAAACCTTTAAATTTAAAAATTATTTTTAAAATCAAATACTACTTTTCAAAGTTTTTTATTTAAATTAAATTAAAAATTCGCCGACAACTTCTGTTAGGCGACCCCTTTTCAAAATAAAACACACAACCTGAAAATAAGCCGCACAAATTCTGGCGACTCCGCTGGGGAGAATTCCTCTCTCCATTTTAGTCAAATAATTCTGCTTTCAAAAATCGGTAGTGTATCCATGTCCCTAATGGATCGAGCTACCCTTCTTTCCGTTGGAGTACTATGTTCATTTCTACCTTGAACAAGTATAGCCAACATTCTCTCGGATTTAGGAGCCACTCTGTTTAGACACCCCTAAAGAGAGAGGTTCCGAGATCCTTTTACCTCATTTCCGAGGTGGGGTGGACCCCAATAGGTGTTAGTTTAGGAATGATCCTTCGAGTCGAGAAGTCTTGCTTAAGACTCTCTTTTCCTTTCCAACTCCGAATCAGATTCCTTACCTTCTCTACACCTTTGAACTTTCCGTTCTAAATAAACAAACCCTCTAATAAGTGATTCTTTTAATAAGTGATTCCTTCTTATAAATACATGAACAAGAATGTGTTCGGACTCTTTTCAATTCCTTTCTTTTCGTCCTAAAGAAAAGAAGCATAACTCAGGACCGACAACCGGAATCTACCCCGCGAAATGGAAGCCCCGAAACTAATTTTCTCCTTCACCAATGGATCGGACTTCGCCGTCTATAAGGATGAGCTCGCCCGACAATGGGATCATCCGATTTAGACAAGGATTTGAAAACACGAATGTCAAGATCACCGATGTCTCCCTCTTTGCACTGACGAACAAGGTATCTGAAGCTGAGGAGCCACTGCTTGAGTTCAACCTTAGGTCGACCCAAGAGTTTCCTCCCCTGCAAAGGATCCCGACTAAGAGGAATACTGCTATCCGCAGGAGGACTGTTCTTACTACCCTCACTGGTCTAGTTGTTTCTGCACCTACCCCGACTTCTGCCAAATCAAAGGGGAAAGAAATCCGGAATTATGGTAAACTCGTTACCGTGGAGGGTACGGATCTTCCCGTAAGACCTTCTATTTTCGAAATCGGGTCCAGCTTCAAAGATTCCGTCACCGACAAGGACCCAAAGAAGAAACAAGTAGAAGGATCGCCGAGAGAAGCCAGAGCTGCTGAAATTGCTTTCCTAGAGGAAATTCCAGAACTGCCAGAATATACACCGCTGCCAGAATATACACCGCTGCCAGAATATACACCGCTGCCTGAATACATACCACTCTTGGGAGGAAGCAGGTTCCATCCCCTCTCCACCGCAGAGGATGAGGAGAATGTTCGCAAGATTGCTGCCACATTACCTCAGCCCGCATATTACAACGATAGCCGCAAGAGAAGGACTAGAACTACGCCGTTTGCTCGATTGCAAACTTTGGTAGAAAGGTTAGCAAAGAAAGAAAACTGCCCCGTATCGGAGATTCTACGAAGGATAGGGCGGGTGCCAGTCAAATCCCGTCTTGGGCCCCGAGTAGAACCCGCCATCATGACGGAAAAGCCAAGTAAAAGGATGAAGGCTAGTCCGCCCGTTGTCATCTCGGGATTACGGATTAGGGAGGATACCACCTTCCGACATTTGGCCGACGGACCATCTAGTCCTAGACCTTCGCTGCCGGAAGGATGGTATGGCGTCCCACTACCGGGCGATTAAGACCGAAACAACGAGCCCGAGAAGGAAAGTCTTGCCGGGAGGCTGGAATGCGAAGAAAGTGCTCATCGCGATAAAGGGGACTCGTGAAAAGGGGACCCGGCAGCTATCGCACGACAACCGCAAAGACACACGAAAGCCCCGCTAGAAGATGCCATGGAAAAGTTGAGAACCGATATCCGACGGTTGGCAAAAGAAAGAGAAGAAAAGTTCGGAGACGAGATTGATTCATCGGAATTCATGGATGACAAATATGCAGAAATCAACATGGTTGAGACACAAGCTTCATCAGCTTCGCAAGGTGCTCCTGCAGCCGCAGAAAGAGAGGAGCCAGAACCGATGAGAAGGCGGCTTCAGGAAAAGACGACACGATCGCTCAAATGGCGAAAAGGATGGAAGAGATGGCCGTAGCTCCGGCCACTCTCCGCAGTCAAGTACAACCACAAAGAGAGACACCCCCGGAGGTCATTCACATTGTAGACGGAGGAAAGGAGATTACATACGTTAATGGTGATGATCAGCTGAAAAAGGATACAACACAAAGTATAATCCCTGAAAGGGATATCAAGAACTTGGTGGAACAGCAGGTGTGAGAAGCCTTAGCACAATCGAAGAGCGGGACATCCATTCGGACGGGTAGACCTTACCCAGAAGAATTCGACGCTGTCCAATACCCGAAAGGCTTCGTACCACCTCTGTTCAAGACCTTCGACGGAACCGGGAACCCGACAGGCATGTTGCACACTTTCGTGCCGGTTGTTGCAATGCCGGCGGGAACGATGCATTACTCTTCCGACGAGTACGTCGGCCACTGTCGAGAATCGCCTTCGATCGTTATGCGGAATTACAAATGGTTCGGTGAAGACGTTCTCGAGCTAGAGAACCTCTTCATCAAGCGATTCGGCGGAGCTCGGCACCACATCACTATAGGTGATTTAGTGGTAGAGAAACAAAGGCCGAACGAAACTTTGGTAGATTACATACTTCGATGGAGGAACTTAAGCATGAAGTGTGAACTACAACTACAAGAACAACATGCAGTCGGTATTTTACTTAAAAGCATTCACGGCCCGATAGCACTTCTCCTCAAAGGATTCACTATTAAGACTTTCGAGAAGTTGTTAAGCAAGGCCGGAAGCTTGCAAGAAGAGGCGAAGCAATTAAGTTTCGCCGACAAGACGGACAAACGAGAGCCGGTGAAGACCTTCGAAAAGAAATCCGTGATCGTTGCAGCGAGTTGACAAAGGCAAACAACCGATGCAAATACCACCGTAACGGCCGCAGCGAACCACAACAGAATTACCAAGAACCCCGGTCCAGGCTATCGGTCGTCCCCGCCGTATGAACAACCGTCTCGTCCGCAACGTACATTAAGGGAGCTTCGAGCGAGAGAATATCCGTTCAAGAATGAAGCAAGCATTCAAAAATGTTCCGTAGTCTGATGAAGACTCCAGATTTCCAGCTGCCAGAGCCTAAAAGACCAGAGGAAGTCAACAAGAAAGGTGATCCCAACTTTTGCCCTTACCACCGGATGCTTGGGCACAAGATAGAAGATTGCATTACCTTTAAAAGTTGGCTCAACGACAACCTTCGGAAAGGGAATATAACGATCCCGAAGGAGTACATGAAGGAACCCCGGAAAGGAGGTTCCGTCAATGTTATCTCAACTGATCCCATCATTCCGATAGATCCCTATACGACTGACGATGGATGGACTACCGCCTGGACGAGGTCTTCGAAGAAGATTTTAGACAGCATCCGAACCACCTCGGTGCGAGCTTCAATTCAGAGTTCGAGACCTGTTAAGCTGGTACTATCACTTGCGATAGAAGAACCACCTCGATCAGGAGACGATCGAAGAGAAGAAGAAAATCGACGAAGAAGAGAGGGCCGAGGCTCCTAAGGCTAGACTAGGGGTCGCTTATCCTCAGGATAGTTGTTTCCGATTCGGGGAGAAATCCCTCGAACCTCCGATTTTGTATGATTATCTGCTCACTTCGGTGGGATCATATAATAATAAGGGTGATGGCGTTGGTTACGTTTTGACTGTTTCTAACGATTACGTAACTAGCGACAATCCGGACATCGATTTCGATACCAACGACAATTCTCAAATCATACACAATCTCAACGATAAAAATAACGAAGAAGACATCCATCAAGGAGGCTACGAGAGCTCAACAAGCAACGAATCTATCTGCGAGTTTCGAGGAGCTCCAGTCACAATAGAGTTAGAGCCTTCAGATTCCGTAGCTAATCCGGAAGAGCCTGTCATTCTGATTCAAGAAGAGACACCGGCAAGCTCAATTCTAGATTCGGAGGAAATTACAGAAGTCAATTTGAGAAGTGGAAAAGTTCTACCTCCGAGAATGGGTCCAAAAGACAAAGGAAAGCAGGTGGTTGTTCAAGAAGAACCAACCCCAGCAGAAGAAGTGCCCATTCGAGAAGAAGCCGAGACACATGGAAATAAAGTGGACTACAACGTGCTAGCCTATCATAGGAAACTACCGGCCAAACTGAGCATTTACGATGCTCTCATCTTATCAAAGGAGATGAGAGAAGCTCTGATCAAGGCCTTACTTGATCCGGAAATTTGCTTAGCTCAAATGGCCGGAGATTCCTTAGATGAGGTTTGCTCGTTAAAGGAACAGACGAGGTGTTACCTTCACGGACAATGACCTATTACTTGGGACGACAGATCACAACCGACCGTTGTACATTTCGATTACAATTGGGAAGTTTACACTCTCCGAGTATTGGTGGATCCAGGAGCATCAATCAATATAATGAGTCTTCGAACACTAGCATACTTGGAAATTGATGCTCGCGAGCTCGAAGCAGACAAAATGTTAATAAGAGGATTCAACCAGAAAGGAGAAAGAGCCCTCGGGTCAATAATACTACTAATGAAGACCGGTGACTTAGCAAAGACAACCGCAAAATTTCACATAATCGATTCAGAAACATCGTTCAACGCTCTGCTGGGCCGACCATGGATACATGAAAACAGGATGGTACCATCATCTCTACATCGGTGCATCAAATACTACGATGGAGGGGAACAGGTGCATCAAAGGCGACTTACAACCATTCTCCGTACATGAAATTGGAATCCATGAAGACGCAACTTATTATGCACCACCGAAGAAAACAATCTTCTCCGGAGATACCGTAACTAATGAAGCAAAGAAAGTTCGGGACGACGAAGAACCTGAAGTTCTAGTCCAACAGTCACTCACCACTCCCTTCCGGCGAGATGGTGAAGGTTTCTCCACAACTCGAATCCGAGGTCGAGGCCGGGGATGAGGTCGTGGTAGAGACGTTAGCACAGTTGAACAGAGGAAACCAGCCATCAATGTTGATTGGGACGATAGTTCTGAAGAAGAAAAAGAAATCAAACAAGAAGCAGCGGCAATAAGTCGGAAGAAGCCGCAATTCAAGATCTCCCTCGAAGATGAAAAGAATGAAGAATATAAATCGATGTACGAGAAGATTAACCACTACGTACATACTATGACCCTAACCCCGATCCATTCTAATAAGATCGAGGGTATGGTGGTCAAAGAGGTACGTAACGACGGTGCAAGGCCAATCAAATTCTACCGTGGTGCTACTTCCTCCAAAACTGAAAATAATGTACAATTTGAAGATGTCACTTCATCAGAATTAATGGAATTACCTTTTGAGTGGTACTCTCCCTATGTTCAAAATTTAATTCAACGTGGTTTCTTACCTCGACAATGGACAAAAGGTCAATCTTAGCATTTTGAAAAATTATGGAATAACTCTGGTCGTCCTCCCAATTCAAAGTATGGACTCGGATTCGGCACAGTAGGATCAGTTGACGATACTGAATTTTGCTTGGTTGTCACTTGCGAGCCCAATGAAAACTGCATGGAGACTACAGACGAACTCGAAGATGTACAAATTGGAGACGCTCCACCAGAATTCGAAGAAGAAATCAAATCTACAATAGATGAGTTGACGGAAGTTAACTTAGGAACTAGCGAAGAGCCTAGACCTACCTTTGTTAGCTCCTTACTCAATAAAGAAGACTCCGAAGAAATAATCATATTATTAATGGAATTTAAAGACTGTTTTGCTTGGAACTATGACGAGATGCCAGGATTAGCTCCAGAGGTTGCGGTCCATAAGTTAGGAATGGATCCTACTTCTGTTCCGGTCAGGCAAGGTCCCAGAAGAATGCGTCTAGAAATTGAACAACAAGTCATAGCTGAAGTTAAAATGCTAATAGACGCTAAATTTGTCCGTGAAGAACAATACCCGACTTGGCTAGCCAATGTGGTGCCGATCGAGAAGAAGAATGGTCGGATCGGAATCTGTGTGGACTTCATAGATTTGAACAAGGCATGTCCAAAGGATGAATTCCCTCTACCGATCCCGGAACTGATGATCGATATTGCTTCGACACATGAGATATTCTCATTCATGGATGGATCTTCAGGATACAACCAGATAAAAATGGCTCCAGAAGATGAAAAGCTTACAGCATTCGGGACGCCGATCGGAGTATTTTGCTACACGAGTAATGCCATTCGGATCGAAGAACGCAGGAGCAACCTACCAAAGAGCAATGACAAGAATTTTTGATGATCTCATCCACAATCAAGTCGAATGCTACGTGGACGATGTGGTCATCAAAAGCAAAGTAAAGGAAAACCACCTGTATGATTTGAGAATTGTTTTCGAACGATTAAGACAATTTAACCTAAAGATGAATCCCTTAAAATGCGCCTTCGGGGTCACCTCCGGGAAATTCTTAGGATTCGTTGTCCGACATCGTGGAATTGAAATCGACCCGGAAAAGATTAAAGCTATCTTAGAAATGCCGCCTCCCAAAACCTTAAAACAACTACGATCCTTTCAAGGGAAGTTGGCATATCTTCGACGCTTTATCTCAAACTTGTCGAGTAGGTGTCGACCTTTCTCGGCACTAGTTAAAAAGGACGCCAAATTTATTTGGGAAGAGAAATGCCGAGAAGGCCTTCGAGGACATTAAACAATATTTAATGACACCTCCGGTCTTAGCAGCCCCGAGTCTCGGGTAGACCGGCGATACTTTACACCGCGGCTTTAGACGACTCTCTCGGAGCCTCGTTAGCCTGGTGTCGATGATGAGGGTAAAGAAAATGCTCTTTACTACTTAAGCCGTCGTTTACTTCCGACGGAAGTAAGGTATCCCGCAATTGAAAAGCATTGTTTGGCCTCGATCTTCGCCGCTCAAAAGCTCGGGCACTACATGCTTTCTCATAAGGTAAACCTGATCTCAAAATTTAATCCATTGCGATACTTGATGACTCGTCCAACGCTTTCCGGCAGACTTGCCGGATGGTCAATGATATTATTGCAATTCGATATAACTTTCGTGCCTCTTCGTGCCGTAAAAGGACAAGTCCTAGCGAGACTTCCTCGCAACGACACCCTTGGCGGCCGAATCTCCTCTCAATGACGATCCGCGGATGAACAAATAATGAATCTAGAAGACCTTGATGATCGACGTTGGGAATTATATTTCGACGGAGCATCTTCAACGCACAAAGACGAAGAATCTCAAGTGATAGTGCCCGGTAAGGCAGGAATCGGGCTAATCTTTATAACATCGGAGCGGGGGATGTTAAGATACTCCTACCACTTAACAGAATCGTGTACAAACAACGAAGCAGAATACGAAGCCCTCATAACAGGACTCGAATTAACCATTCAAATGGGGATAACAGACATCAACATCTACGGGGATTCACAGTTAATCATTCAACAGATCGCCGGACAAGTACAGAATTTTAAAGCCAAGACTCGAGCAATACTTCTAGTATGCCATACAGCTGTTGGAACAGATTCCGAATGTGACAATCTACAAATTTCCCAGAAAAGAAAATGCTTTAGCAGATGCTTTAGCCCGTCTCGCAAAAGAATTTGCCTGTTTGCAAGATGAATCGGTAGAAGTGACAGTTCACGGACGTCAGGTCCTATCGCAGCTCGACATAAACACAATACACAAATCGGGAAAAGAAAAAGGATCGATTGCGGCCAGTGACAGAAAACACAAAAGATTGGCGACAGCCATTAGTAGACTACCTGCAAACAGGAAAACTACCAGATGATAGGTTGTTGGCCCATCAGATCAAGAAAAGAACTCTGTCCTACGCATTAATAAACAACACATTATACAGAAGGTCTTTCGATCAAATGTGGCTAAGGTGCCTAAGCGGGTCTGAGGCCCGTGAAATCGTTAAAGAGGTGCATTCGGGACTCCGTGGCGCTCACCGATCGGGTCCGAAGATGAAAATGAAAATTAAAAGACTAGGGTACTACCGGCCCTCGATGATGACCGACCGCATGAAAATCGCCAAGAGCTGTCACCAATGCCAAGTACACGGAGTGGTTCTACACCAACCTCCAAATGTGCTACATCCGACAATTGCGTCGTGGCCATTTGAATGTTGGGGCACAGATATAGTGGGTCCGATAGAACCACCATCTTTGAAAGGACATCGTTTCATTCTTGCGACTAAAGATTACTTTTCCAAGTGGCGCAGGCGAGTTCCACTTAGAGAAGTGAAAGCACACCACGTGCTACGGCTTTTCAAGAACCAAGTTGTCTACCGTTTCGGAGTGCCACGCAGGATCATCTCGGATAATGGGTCGGCATTCAGAAGTACACAAATCAACAATTTTGTCAGGAGACACGGAATCGACTGGCGATACTCAACAATTTACTACCCAAGAGCAAACGGCCTCGCTGAGGCTTTTAATAAAACTCTCATTCAAATCTTAAAGAAAACTTTGGACGATAATAAGAGGAATTGGCACGAGAAGTTGTTAGAAGCCTTATGGGCCTACCGGACTACCTTCAGAACTCCTACTCAAGCTACACCTTACGCTCTGGTGTATGGGTCCGAGGCAGTGTTACCTTTAGAGGTTCAGCTTCCTTCACTCAGAATTGCAGTTGCAAACAAGATCACGACAGAAGAAAACGCCAAATTACGACTAGAAGAATTAGAAAGCCTGGAAGGGAAAAGACTTGCAGCGCAACAGAATTTAGAACTATACCAAGCTAAGATGGTTCAAGCCCATGACAAATTGGTCCGCCCGAGAACCTTCAAAGTTGGTGACTTAGTTCTCGTTCTCAAGAGACCTATCCTTGCACACCGCAAGATAGGAGGAAAATTTGAACCCACTTGGGAAGGACCGTTTGTGGTTGAAGCAGTATACTCAGGAGGTTCCTACCAGTTAGTGAATTGCCAGGGAGAACGACATATGCTTCCGATCAACGAACGATACTTGAAAAAGTATTACGCTACCTGATGTTTTGAAGAAATGAATTCTTCATCCCTAAGAAACACGGGCGAAGTAATTACTTATGATTGGGTCTGAACCCAAAAAATAATAAAATGTGCTAAAATAAATAAAATCGTGATAATAAAGTTTTCCTTGTTTTCTTTTCCAAATCAAAATCTCTTTCCTGATCTTATCCCGCTTCATTCCTGTTAAATTTTAAAATATAAGAGAAATAAAAAAAATGTCTTTAATAAACATTTTCTTAATGTTCTTGTTCTTAGTACAGCCCCTGATCCTTTTCCTTGTCTTTTCGCAGGGAAATGTCGAACGAGCGGTTGGTCCTGAACTTTAAGAATGGTGTAAGCCTTGCACTCAATGAAAAGAGGGTGAAAGATGGAGCGATAATCGAGATTGACTCGGATTTCGCACCGGCGGAGCCTACGATACGAGGAAAGTGATTGGGTCCCGGTTGACCGAGAAGAAGCTGCCGGGCGGACGAGTGATGAAAGTGGGTGGCCCAAGCCACCAATCCGACGACGAAGAAAAGAAAGGCAAATGCGAAGAAGACAAGAAAATGAAATCCGTAGTCGCTACGAGCGGAGGGCAGGCTTGTCGGCGCCGCGCCCACGGAGATTCAAGAAGTGCGGAGAGCTACTCTCACGGCAACGCAACGAAGAAATAAGAATCGCCGTATCCGTAAGATGTTAACAAAACTAGCCGCGGACCGGCGCGACGAGACGAGTTACTACCGCCGGTACGTACACTTCAAGGACACCGGTTCACCAGGAACCTGAAGAAAGGAGGCCAGCTCCTAGGATAACAGAAAGGACCAGTGAAATCTCCAGAAAATCAAAAGAAAGAAGGCTACCATGCCACCGGATAGAACCACCAGTGATGCATGACCTTGTTGCAGAAGCAACCCCGGGGGATGTCCCGACAGGAATCATCCCTGAGGAGCCGAGGTATGCAGGAGAACGTGAAGGGATTGAACCGTATATCCCACAATATGTCACCGAGGCCTCGCCATCCGCAGATCATTCCGGAATACGAGCCGGAGAGAATGCAGAATGTTGAAAAGAAAACCTTTGAATACTTTGAGAGAATTAGAGGCAGAAGGATCAACGTACTAGAGGGCCTCGAGCTACATACAAACGTATTCTCAGAGTATGAACAACAGCAAATCGTGGATTGTATCCGGGATTTGAAAAGAATGGGCCGAGCAGGCCGCCTAAGGAAAATACCTACTCAGAACCCCGGAGATGGATGCCAGGGAAAGGAAGAATCACAATACAATGTGGATGTTGTTACAACTTTGTGGAAGACAGGAAGGGAAACCCTCCGGGAATACTCCGTCATGGCCAAGTGGATCCGATGCCATTAGTCATCAAGAGAATGGTAAAGAGATTGATAACATGGAGGGTACTGCCAGCAGATTGCATACCCAATAGTTGCATTATCAACATCTACAAACAGGGTGACTGCATACCCCCACACATAGATCACCACGACTTTGTCAGACCCTTCTGCACGGTCTCTTTCCTGAACGAGTGTAACATCATGTTCGGATCTGACCTCCGGATAGCGGGCCCGGGTGAGTTCCGAGGGCCGGTGAAGATACCTTTACCGGTAGGTTCCATCATGATACTGAAGGGCAACGGAGCAGATATCGCTAAGCATTGCATACCAGGAGTACCAGTGAAGCGGATCTCAGTTACTTTCAGGAGAATGGACGACAGGAAGACACCTTACCATTTCCAGCCAGACCCGGAGCTAGAGAACCTCCGGCCTTACGAGCTGTGAGTTACATGGAAAATATCACACCTCCAATGTACATCTATACGGCATCCTTGCCAAGGATGGCTTGGAAGGTGATGTTATTGACCATGTACCCCACTATGCAGACATGGATTTTTGACGGATGCTTCTTTGGATGGATCGACAAAGATCATACACGATCCGTTTTGAGTTTACATGGATTGTATGAAATATATTCCAGATCAAGATGTATGATGTATCTTCGACATGATTGGAATGAAAGTGACCATGTCACATTTTTGGCCTTCACCTCTTTTGTGCAAATTGATTGGGAAACGCCATTAAAGTTAAATGAACTTCGAACAAAGAACAGAAAAGAAATAAAAAAGAGAATAAAAGAAAACTTTCTTTAAAAAAAAAAAAAAATCTAAAAAATGACAAACACCAAATTTACATGAACATTAAATAGACGATAAAATAAAATTTGAATCATTAAAAAGATAAACAAAATCAACATAAGTGTTAAATCAAGTCTCAAATCAAATTCTCAATCAAATTTCAATCGAATCTCGATCAAATTTCAAATTTGATCTTCCAAATTCCAAATCAAATCTTAAATCAAATTTCAACCGAGTTCAAACTCATCCTTCCAAATTTCAAATCAAATCTAAATCAGATTTCAAATTCAAACTTTTAGGTCGAGGATTTTACATCCAAGACTGCACTCGCTTTAGGATTCTTTCCCTATTGCACTTGAAATACATCAAATTCAAACTTTTGGGTCGAGGATTTTACATCCAAGACTGCACTGCTTTAGGATTCTTTCCCTATTGCACTCGAAATACATCAAATTCAAACTTTTGGGTCGAGGATTTTACATCCAAGATCGCACTTGCTTTAGGATTCTTTCCTATCGCACTCGAAATACATCAAATTCAAATTTTTGGGTCGAGGATTTTACATCCAAGACTGCATCGCTTTAGGATTCTTTCCCTATTGCACTCGAAATACATCATATTCAAATTTTTGGGTCGAGGATTTTACATCCAAGATCGCACTGCTTTAGGATTCTTTCCTATTGCACTTGAAATACATCAAATTCAAATTTTTGGGTCGAGGATTTTACATCCAAGACTCGCACCGCTTTAGGATTCTTTCCCTATTGCACCTGAAATACATCAAATTCAAATTTTTGGGTCGAGGATTTTACATCCAAGACCGCACCGTTTTAGGATTCTTTCCCTATTGCACTCGAAATACATCAAATTCAAATTTTTGGGTCGAGAATTTTACATCCAAGATCGCACTCGCTTTAGGATTCTTTCCCTATTGCACCTGAAATACATCAAATTCAAATTTTTGGGTCGAGGATTTTACATCCAAGACCGCACTCGCTTTAGGATTCTTTCCCTATCGTACTGAAATACATCAAATTCAAACTTTTGGGTCGAGGATTTTACATCCAAGACTGCACTGCTTTAGGATTCTTAAATTAAGTTAAACCAAATTAAAAATTAAATTAAATAAATTAAATTAAATTAAATTAAATTAAATCAAATTAAATTAAAATTAAATCAAATCAAATTAATTTAATGTAACATCAAATCAAACTAAATTGAATTAAATTGAATTAAAATTAAATTAAAACTAAATTAAATTAAATTAAATTAAATTAAGTTGAATTAAATATAACATCACAAAAGACATAAAGAATTCAAAATAAATCTAAAGCAATTTGAACACTATTCCAAATTTAAACCCATTAATTGAAATTAAACTAAATCACAAGCCATTTGAACACCAATTTACCCTCAAAAGCTTTAGTTATCATAACTCCTAAACAGAATATTAAATGAAATGTTACTTCACCAATAGGATATTCAAATGTCCTAGTTCACTGAGCAAGATAACAAAACTTGAGATTCTTGGACGATTAATTCATTTGTGTAATTGAATCCATTTGGACATAAAACAATTCTAGCAATATTGAAAAGATATTTAAGATTCTTCTTAAACACTTCCTCAATATGATAGGACATTTATAAGAACAATTAAACTTAATTATTCTTTGATGAAGAAAATCATCCTCAAACCAAAACACAAAAACCTAGACGTCATAGGAAATGACTAGCTATAGGATTAGGAATTTGGTAGAAAACCATAACCCTTCCCTTAGCTTTACCTAGGAACTTGCTTAAATATTCTAATTGTGTTTTAAGTGCAGCTTGGAATGACGGGAAGACCCTCCAGGTACGCTTTTATTTAATTGCAATTTACTTTTCTACAATTTACTTTCTTGCAATTTACTTTATTGCAAATGCACTTTACTTTTCTTGCATGATAAAACAACTGTTGCATGAAAACCCACACCTTTAGGATAGTCCCTAAAACTGAAACCAAAACTAAGTTAAAAGTCATTGCAAGATAAAATTCACCGCCACAACATTTCAAAATATAAAACAACTCAAAATTTAATCACAAACAGAACACAAAACAACAATTACAACTAAATTAAAAGGTCCTGTTGGATGATCGGGAATACCTCGGATGATGTAACCTACGTGTTGCTAACGGGATTTCCCACGGTCTAAATGAAAGTGTGGAACTCATTTATTTGAGTTTAGCAAATTCATCTGAACTAAGTGAATTCGATAAAAATAATGATGCCGGAAGGATGGAACCGTGGGATCTTAACCGGTGTCGTTATAATCAACCTTAAGATTTGTTTTAATTAAAATATTGAAAACACTTGGAAATTAAGACTTCTCTAAACCAAAACACTTTTCTCATCCCCTGATTTATGATTTCTAAAACTAAAACCTCTGCAACAACAAGGAGCTCGGAGCATGGTGGGCAGCACGGCCATCGTCATCAGCAAAACCTGAGTCTACTTCAGCAAAAACTTTCTTAAGAATTAAATAATTAAGCCATAGGACTTCGAGGTAGTTTTCCTAGTGTAACATAAATCCTCAACCCTTCGTTAGGCATTTGCATGGCAAATTAAGCCCTAACCGGTCTTAGGATTCCGAGGTAGTCGTCCGATACGACATAAACCCTCACATCTTCAAGGCTATTTGTATGATTTTATCATACAAATATAAGCCCTAATTAACTAAAATTGGCAAGATCAAAACATTAAATAAACATTAGGACTTTCCTAAATCCAAGCCAAACAATAGGATAGTCGGGAGATTACCGAAGTTTACTTCGAATCCGTAATTTCTCCTACCTTTCTTCCTTTGAATTCTCAAAACAAAATGTTCCAAACTCGATCCATTCCCTATTGAAATTCCATAATTCAATCCTTTGAAAACTTAAACTTTGAAATTCTTGAGAGCAGAATTATTGATTATTATCGAGAGTTTTCTTAGGTGATTCCCGTCACTTAAGATGTAATTAACTATAGGGGCTTGCCCTTATAGGGAATTTTAAAGAACCCGAGTAATATAAACCCCGTTTAATGCTTTCATATTAAGCGGGGAATTTGTCGGCTTATAAAATTGGTTCGCAGACCAAACGGATGTCACAAATCTTTTAGTTTATTTAATCGAGTCCCACCATCAAGCAGTGTGTCTATCCTTAGGGATAGATACACGGTTTGTGGTGCGGTGCTCGTTTATATAAACTATTTGGGATGTGAGATCGATTTAATCTCATGTCTTAAAACCTTTAAATTTAAAAATTATTTTTAAAATCAAATACTACTTTTCAAAGTTATTTATTTAAATAAAATTAAAAATTCGCCGACAACTTCTGTTAGGCGACCCCTTTTCAAAGTAAAACACACAACCTGAAAATAAGCCGCACAATAGCATGTCTTAGCTAGGTTTGTATATCTTTATGCTCAAGGAGATGTACTTGGAAGGGTGAACATGCTTTTATTACATGAGGTTATTGAAACACTTTCTCATATGCTAAAGCTTAGGTTTACTTGTTGCTTTTGAAGCCCTCCTTTCATGGCTAAAATATGGGATACACTTGTAGCTTTTAGGATGTCTTTTGTGCTAAAGCTTTGAGTTTATTTGGGGCTTTACATTTTGAGGCATGAAAAGATACATCTCTTATGTGCAATTTTCTTATTAGAAAATGCCCCTATTTGAAACACTTGCAAATGAAGTCATACATGCTCATTTTTCATATATTTCACTATGTATTCATACACATAATACCTGAGCTTTAATTTCACACATTAATTACCTCATTCCATTCTTTATTGTGGCTTGATGTTGGCTAGCCAATATGGAGATAATTTTGGTAAGTTAAATGCAATTTACATATTTGAAATTAACCATGCTTGAAACACTCATGGATGAGGTTGTATATGCTTACTTCTTACATGTTTTACTAGCCTTTTATATACATAACATATAGGCTTTGTTTTTATACATTCTCCACCCCATTCCATGCATGAAAGATGTGTTCTATTGATCTCCTATTTACCCAAAGTGAAGGTTTATATTGTTGTGAGCATGGAAAGTAAGCTTGGGTTATTCTTGAGCATGTTTACATTGCTTTGGGATCGATGTACATCAAGTATACACATCCCAAAGTGCAAGATCTGCACTTGGGCAATTGTGTGGAGTGAGTTTACATCATCTCTATACTAGTTTAAATTAAAATTTTGCATGTACACAATGGCTTGGAGTTGATCTAGACCACTCATATGCTTTCCAAAATTGAAAATCAGCACCCTTACAATTGTTTGGAATTGGTTTAGGCCAACTCTCTGTTGTCACTAAGTGAGGATTTACATTGGTTGGAACACACATTGAAAAAAATGGGTGAAATATTTTGCAATTTTCATATGTGGACATGCTCATACATAAAACACTCAAATTTAAAATCATGAGCACTTGTTTATCATCCATTTGAACATGTATTCACCTATATAATATTGGGCCCATAATTTCACACATGTCTCACTCAATTTCAAGCATAAAAATGATGTTTTTCATGTCGGAATCCAAGGCTCTTTTGCGCTCCTACAGGTCATCCATCAAACCTCATTCCATAAAACTCCATGAGTTCCTACATGTTACATTTACAAAACTCCACACATGTGGTCACTTTGCTAAATTTTACATTACATTCCACAACCTTTGAAATATGCTACACATTCCCTATATCAAAAACTCCACCTTCACATTCACCCTCTCCTTACCAAATTTCCCTAAACCTACATATTCCCTACATGAAAAACTTCACATTCACCCTCACTTTACCAAATTTCAACAAATCTACATATTCCCTACATGAAAAACTTCACTCTCACACCCACTCGCCCAAATTTTACCGAATCAACACATTACCCACATCAAAAACTCCACTCTCACACCCACTCTCCCAAATTTCACCAAATCTACACATTCCCTACATAAAAAACATCACATTCACCCTCACTTTACCAAATTTCACCAAACCTACACATTCCCTACATGAAAAACTTCACACATGCATTCACTACATTCAAAACAAACCCACACATTCCCTACATGAAATGTCCTCACAAGCTCATCTTCTCAAATTTCGAAATACACCTACACTTTACCTTCATAAAATTTTACACTACATTTCACTACATTTAAAACATAGCCATACATTACCTTCATGAAAAACTCCACACATACACTCGCTTTACAAATTTATATCAAACCTACAAGATACATTCATGAAATTTCGCATTCATGCTCACTTTATCAAGTTTTAATATTCCTACATGTTACATACATGACACCTACACTTAGCACATACTTCACTCACCCCCACAAAGCACTCATATTTCACACACATACACTTAACACTTTCACTCCACATAATCCCTACATACCACCAACATCAAATTCAACACTCATATAATACTTTTGGAGTGATTCACATCATCCCTACACTTGCTTAAGTGCAAAATTTACACTTATACCACTTTGTGGAGCTGATTCCCATCAGTCCTTCACTTTCTTAAGTGCAAAATCTGCACTTATACCACTTTGTGGAGTTGATTCCCATCACTCCTACACTGGCTTAAGTGCAAAATCTGCACTTGTACCACTTTGTGGAGTTGATTCCCATCACTCCTACACCTGTTTAAATGCAAAATCAGCACTCATGTGTTTGTTATGGGATACTTTAGGTCACTTTATTGCTGCCCCTATACAAAATCTGCATGATTTGGCTTGTGGTGGGTTGGTTCTAAGTGTTCTTTTGTTCCTCCTATGGTGAGAATTGCATGGATGGTTGCCTTGCATATTTACATTAAATACTCCCTTGCAGCCCTCACTTAAAGTTTACATTATTAAGCATCATTTGGTTTGTTTTCCAAGTGAGAAGAAGAAAGGAGGAGAAGTGGCATGCTTACCACTTCAAAGAAAGAGTTCTGATGTGCTATTCAAGCTTGGTAGTCTTTAAATCTTACATGTTAATGAGAGAAGCCTTTCACTTTACACTCTTCAACTTGCTTAATATGCTTGGGTGCCTTAAATCTTACATGTTAATGAGAGAAGCCTTTCTCTTTACACTCTTCTACTTGCTTAATATTCTTGGATGTTCTTAAGTCTTACATGTTAATGAGGGATGCCTCTCTATTTACACTCTTTTACTTATACTTTCACTTGCTTAAAATTTTAAGAATGTTTCCACATGTTTATGTTGCTCTAGTATCAAGTAGTTGTGATTATGGGAAATTCGGAATTGAAGCAAGTGTTGGATGTTGCTACATATATAAGCTTGTGTACTTCTTGGATTGCAAATTGCAGGTGTGGAAAATTGAATTTTGATGGCATTATGCTGCAGATTTTTTCTTATTCCGGTTCGATTTTTCTACTCCTTTTTGGGCATGTTTTCCCCTTGCTTTCCTAGCTTTTGGTTTTGATTTCACATATCTCAACCTTTTTGCTCCATATACTTTATAGTTATCCCCCACACCATGATGGGGGGATTTGTTTTCACTTCCTACATTTCCTACGCCACTTCACTCACTAAATCACCTTATATGTCACATTACCTTACTTGCTCACATCACCACATGTCCTACATTATCACATTGCACACCACATTACCCTACATCTTACACATTGCATTGCCTCATGTTCCACACATCCTACATTATCATACTACTTTACCACATGTCCTACATAATGACTTTACACACCACATCGCCCTACGTCTTACACATTACATCACCATACACACTACATCACCACATGTCCTACTGTACGACTTATTTTTTAGGTTATGTGTTTTGAAAAGGGGGTTGCCTACAGAAATTGTCGACAAATTTTCAGATTTTAAATTTAACTTAAATATACATAATTTAGAAAGTAGCATTTGATTTTGAAAATGATTTTAAGTTTGAAAATTTTAAGATATGAAATCAAACTGATCTCACATCCCAAATACTTTATATAAACAAGCACCGCATCACAAACCGTGTATCTATCTCGAAGGACAAACACACTGCTTGACGATGCGGCTCGATTAAATAAACTAGAAGATTTGTGACATCCGTTTGGTCTGCGAACCAATTTTATAAGCCGACAAGTTCCCCTGCTTAATATAAGGGAATTAAGCAAGGTTTATATTACCTGGGTTCTTAAAGTTCCCTATAAGGGCAAGCCCACTATGCTCCAAGCTCCTTGTTATTGCAGAGGTTTAGTTTTAGAAGGTGAAAATCAGGAGATGAGAAAAGTGTTTTGGTTTAGAAAAATCTTAAAGTTCAAATATCTTTAATGTTTTAGTAGGGGAATCTTAAAGTTTATTATAATAACATCGGTTAAAATCCCACGGTTGCTTCATTCCGGCACCGTTATTTTTATCAGATTTACTTAGTCCAGATGAATTTGCTAAACTCAACTGAATGAGTTCCACACTTTCATTTAGACCGTGGGAAATCCCATTAGCAACTCATAGGTTACATCATCCGAGGTATTCCCGATCATCCAACGAGATGTTTTAATTTAATTTCAATTGTAGTTTTGTTGTTCTGTTTGTGATTAAATTTTTAGTTGTTTTATCTTTTGAATGTTATGGCAGTGAATTTTATCTTGTTGTGACTTTTAATTTAGTTTTGGGTTTCAGTTTCGTGTCTATCCTAAAATTTTCAGTTTTCATGCAACAATCTTGTTTAACATGCAAGAAGAGTAAAGTGTAGCTCATATAAATAAATTGCAAAAAGTAAATTGCAATAAAATAAAAGAGTACCAGGAGAGTCTTCTCGTCATTCCAAGCTGCACTTAAAACACATGTTAAGGCATTTAAATATTTATACCGGGTGTCTAGGTAAAGCTAAGGGAAGGTTCTGGTTATCTCCCAAATTCCTAATCCTATTGCTAGTCATCTCCTATGACGTCTAGGTTCTGTGTTTTATGGATGATTTTCTTCACCAAAGAACAATTAAATTCAATTGTTCTTCTAAAACATCTCATCATATTGAGAAAATTCTTAGGACGAGTCCTAAACATCCTTTCAATATATCTGAGATTATTTTGAGTCCAAATGAATTTCTTTGTTTAAGTGAATCAATCATACAAGAATTTAATTAAGTTTTGTTACTTGCTCAGTGAATTAGGATGTTTGATTATCCTATGAGTGAAGTGTCATTTCACTTAATACTCTATTTAAGAGTTATAATAATGAAAACCTTTAGAGGGGGGGGGGGAAATCAGTTTGTTAAAGGATTTAATGATTTAAAATTGGAATTGGTGATTTAAAGTGGTTTAATTTAGTTATGAAATTTTAATAATTATAAGTTTGGAATAGTGTTCAAGTTGTTTTAATTTAATTAAATCTTTAAATCCTTAATGATCTCAATGCATTAGATTAATTTGGGTTGAAAGAGGTGTTTAGATTATTCAATTTAAATTTTAATGATTTAATTTTAATTTAATTGAAATATTTAGGTTAATTTTTAATTGATTTGATTTTTTATGTTTTTTAATTACGAATAGTCTTAAGGTTGATTTTCTTTAATGTTTCAAATTTGTTTTAGATTTGTTTTTTATGTGATTTCAAATTAATTTTAATGTTTTAAATTTATTTTAATTTGATTATCAAATCACTTAATGTTTTAAGCTTTTAATTTAATTAAGGTTTATCTTCCTTTTAATTATTTAATTACTAATTTCAATTACCACTTTAAATTTAAATGGAAGTTATGTATTATTAAAGTGATTCATTTAGGGATTTTAAATTAAAGAATTGATATATTCTTAGGTCATATCCCTAAACTTAATAATCCAAAATTTAACCTATTCTTCCAAAATTCAAATTGTTTAATTAATTAAAATTTACTTTAAATATTTTCAAGATGATTTATGGGTTTCTACCCCTTAATTCCCCAGGTTTCAATCATCTAATAAAAATTTTAAAATTAGATATTTTACCCTCCCCTTGATTAAACCTAAATATTAATTAGGGTTGAAATACTTTAATTACCTTTATGCCCCTTTTAAGCCTCTTCATTTCATAACTCATTAAATTAAGCTCAAATGAACTTAAAATTTTTATGTCACTTCACTCACATGTCAATTAAGACATTAGAGGAGAAAATGTGATTTTTCTAAATTTAATTTAATTTATATAATTATTTTTGTGAAAAATAAGGGTTTTCAATAAAAATTCAACAACATGACCAAGATAAGGTTTTTGTCCTTAAGAAAATTATGGGATGTTCCTATTGACTAGAGGACTATATGGACCAATTTTGGTAATTTTTGAATTATATTTTATTTATTATAATTCTTTTGAGTATTGGAGTGTTAATTAATTTTATAATAAAATTAAAGTTGAAAAATAAATTTTATATTTTTCATAAATCTCTTTGACCTCAAGGAGTTCAAAGAAATAAATTTTATATTTTTTTGATTTTTCTTTGATTTATTAGAATTAATTTAGTGAAAATGTTGGAAAATCCATTTTTTAATATTAAAAATTGTCTTAATCATTTAAAATTCAATATTTTAACAAAGAGACTTGGGAAAAATATTTGGTTTGTTCCTAAGTGATTAGGAGTTAAAATATGAATTTTTCATGATTTTTATTATTTTTAATTATTAAAATATTAAAATATGGTGAAAAATGAAAATTTCTATAAAATTTAAATTTTAATTTTCTTAGAGTCCTCTATTATCAGAGAGTCCACAAAACCAATTTGGTGAATTTTTGAAATGTATTTTTAGAGTTATGAATTTTTAAAGTTTAATTTTGATCATTTGACTTAATTAATCCATTTAGTGGGGTTAAACATTTCCAATTGATTCCAAATTTTTATGTGAGGTCCCTCTGATCCTAAAGATCAGTGGAGAAATTGTTTTTAAGTTCTTTTGATGTGTGGTTAACCCTAATTAATTAAAGTTCAATTTTGAGTAATTAGGCCAATTAGGGTTATTCTTAATGAAACTCAAAATATAATTATCCTAGGGTCCTCTGTTCCTGAGAAACTTCCCCAAATTTTCCTAGAATTTTCTAAGCAATATGCTAATTAATGGAATTAAAATACCAAAAACAGTGACATAAACTTGAAAAATACATAACTTACCATAGAGATAGCCTCTGACCTTGAAAAATTCAGGGAATGTTCCCAAGATCAGAGGCTTCAAAAGCCCTATGGTCTCATGCCATGGTGAATTGTCTATGCAAATGGAGAATTAAAATACTGAAATGAGTAAATAATTAATTAAAAATAAAATACTCATCAAATTAAATCAATTCTTTTTCCACATTATTCTCCTCTATTCATTGAGCAAGAGGGTATTTTTATTTTATTTTTTTGATTTTTCTACACAAAGATATGGATTTTCTAAGTTTCATGCATTTAATTAAATCATAAATTCCATATTTTCCTACTTATCCGACTTAGTGCCACGACAACCTTAGCATCTTCGAAGCTCCACGCGGCGCGCTCCCATTGGCCGCCATCCGACTTTGTGCCACGTGGCCCGCGGTTCACGTACCATTCCCTGGTCCGACACAATCTGAGCCATCCAGTCGATACACGCTCGATCCAACGGCGACTGGTCGTCGTCTCCGACTGGTGTGCACCCGTGATCATCCACACTCAAACCCTAATATCTCCCTCATTTCTCAATGGATTTTTGTGTTCTTATACTCTATGGATTCTTCTTGAAGAGACGAACACATCCATATGGTTTACTCGCATTGAAATCGACTCAAATGAAATGGAGAATCGCTGGAAGCTCGGGTTAAAGAGAAGTCTCCATAACTTGGTTCAGGAGGTGAGGCCTCAACTGAATGTGCTTGGCACATTCGTTGGCGCTGGAAGAGCCTAGGAATGAAGCCTCTGGTCCTGGTGAAAGGTCTAGGTATGAAAGTGACCAGGCCCGATTTCAGACTTTGGAGGCTAGAGCAATTGGGTGGCCTGG
This sequence comes from Papilionanthe hookeriana x Papilionanthe teres, assembly GCA_022702705.1. NCBI lineage: Eukaryota > Viridiplantae > Streptophyta > Magnoliopsida > Asparagales > Orchidaceae > Papilionanthe > Papilionanthe hookeriana x Papilionanthe teres. Next base: position 145,257,020 of record CM040428.1, read on the forward strand.
AGAGGGGGCTTTCATTAGGGAACTCCTTCTCTTGGTCCTGTTCAGGTGTGGGTGAGTTTAATTTGATTTTGGTGGAGGTTTGAGAGATGTCCTTTTCTGGCCTGGGAATTGAGCTCCAAAATTGAGCTCAATCAATGAGATTTAGGGCAGGAGAACAGTGGGGATGGATTGCTCTTGACTAGGGGGAGCTCTACGAGAAGTTTGGAGGGATTCTATGAAGGTTGATTTCAGCCAACCTTTCGGCCGAGAGGGGGTGGCTTGTTTTGAATAACCATGGCCAGGGTCTCCCAGGGGGGTTTGATGGCTTGGATCAATTGCTTTCGTGAAGAGTAGAACAACTGCAGTGGCCAATGAGCATGGGACAACTCAGCTAATTCAAATTGAATTTTTGAATCCATTTAGACCTCTCGGCCATGGTGTTTTCCGGTGACCTGGTGGCTGGCCGGCCAAGGTCAGGTCACCATCCTGATCAGAAGGGTCAGGGCTTGAAGTTTGTGGGTTCAATTGGCCAATGCCAAGTGTAAAGAGGTTTGATTTAAGTGGTTAGGGGGAAGAGTCATTTTGGGTTCAAATGAATCAAGTCATGGCTTAGGGCTTGGTGCACCATCCAAAGCTCTGATTTTGGGCTGAGGGAGGTCAGGTGAGTCAGCTTATGAAGAATGGTGAAGTCCCCATCAAGATTATTTGGATTAAATTTAGGTTAAGGGGAATAATGGGTAGGGCTAATGACTTTTAGGGAGTTCTTAAAGGATCTCCTTTTTTTTCCATTTAGGGAGAGATGACAAGTCTATGGCTCCTAATGGCTTACATATGGCTTATTCATGGCTCCATGGCTCCATGGCTCCATTTGGCTTAGGGCCAAGCTTAGTCAATTTCATGGAAATGGGTTTTAAGGATTTTAGACGTTTAGGGGTAATTTGGAACATGGCTTAGTTTAGAAAAATTTAATGATGAATTTTAAACTTAGGAAGTGATTTAAATCAAAGGGATGATGAGGTGAAAGTGTCATGTAGGCTTTGGATTGACTTTGGGCCTTCTGAAATCATTTTGGATGGGCTTTTAAAATGGTTTAAGAAAGTGGGCCTTTAGGTTTGAAAACAAACTGGTGGATGGAAATTTTGTGAAGGATTGGGCCAAACAAATGTTGGGTTTAGTTTAGGGATGTTTCATGAGTGATTTGAAGCAAATTTGAGGTGATTTGGAGTTGAATTGGGTTGGATTTGGGGCTTTTTTGGTAAAGAACCCAAAGTGGGTCAAATTGGGCTAACTTGGGCTAAGGTTAGGCTAATGTTAGATTTGATGTAAAATTAACATTGAGAAATTTTTATGGGAGTGTTATAAAGACTTTTCAATTTTGGTTGGGTTTTGATTTAGGGATTTAGGTCTATTTGGGTTCATGGTGTGTTTAGGCCAAAATTGGAGATTTTGGTTTTTGGGTTAGGTTTGGGTGAGTTTGAGTTCAGATTTGGGGCAAATCTTATTAGTTTTTTGTTTTTGGGGATATTAGGAAGGTTTAGGAAAAGATTTGGGGTTAATTGGAGTTGAGTTGGGTTAGTTTGGGCTAAGTTTAGGTCATGGGCCAAAATTGGGCTTTAAGCTTCAAATTAAAATTGGATCCCAATGTTAATCAAATTGGGCTTGGATTTGGTCTAAATTGATATTGGGGATATTGAATTGAAGTTTAGAATTGGATTGAATCAACATTGAGGTCAATTGGGTTGATTTGGTTTGACATTGGGCTTACTTTGGTTAAAAATAGGCCAAATTGGGGGTTTTTGGTAAAAGTGGGTTAAATTGACAAAATTTTCCCACAGTGTAGTTGTACGAAATTAAATTGGAAATATTTTGGATTTTCTAGAATTTCCTAGGAATTTTGGAATTTATTGATTTTTTTGGTTAAAAAGGGCATTTTGGGTATTTGGAGTGTATTTTTGGACATTTTGGTATATTTGGCTAAAGATGATCAATTTGAATGATGGGAAATGTTTAGGATTAGTTTAGAGGAATTTTGGGTAATTTTGCAAGTTTTGGGCACCTTCAAGGGTATTTGGAAGGTTTGGTGGGTGTAGGGTCCCCAGGGTCAAAAATTAAAATTTTAAAAAAAAAGAAGATTGATTGAATGTGAGTATTATGAAATCACTTTGGTTGAGCCATGAAGCCATATCAAGCCCATAAGAGCCATGAGAGGACTCATTTGAGGCATTCACTATGTTGTTCCTAATCGTCTTAGCCAAGGGCCTAGGGGTTAAGGTCCATCCATATGAATAACCTACATGAGTCAGGATGTCAAGCTAGGTATGAATGGTTTTAGGATTTGGAATGTGTGTGAAAGTGTAATGTGTGCAGGTCAACCATCACTAGACCAGGCCACCAAGGGTAGTCCTAAGGCCAAAGAGTCCTATAGGGAACTCATCCTTTAAACTCAACATTTGATCTTAACCCTCAAAGTGACTTAGGGGTTTACAATCAAACTTATGGGGTTTGCAGGGAGTTAAGAGGTGTTTGAATTTCTAAGTTGTGGGTTCCATTTCTAGTCCTCTAAGATAGTCAAAGGGAAAGTTTAAGGCTAGATCCTAAGTACTACGGTGAGAGAAGAGAAAAGACCTCATCAAAAATGAGGTCAACAAATGGACCCCCAATAGGTTTGGTGTGCTAACCAAGCACACCGCGCGTATTGGCGTTGACCGAAGAGATCAACAAAACCAACACAGAAGTCTAAGTGACACACTTAGAACAGAGTAAAAACAAATTTCCGCTGGGAAGTATCGAGTATATCTCCAAGAATGGAGATCCCTGAACTCTCACTTGGGAATAGAAAAGGAGGAGAATTCCAGATCATAAGATCTGGGGAAATTTGATTTAGATTTCATTTCATTTTCTATTCCATGTTTTTTCTTATGTGTGAGTTTAGATTTTGATTTGTCATGAGTTTCAATTTCAGTTGAGGTTTAATTTAAAATCAATTCAAGGAAATCTGGATTTGAAATGAGAATTGGAACCTAGGTTCCAACCTCGGGATTGTGAATAGAACTAGAATTTAGGTACCAGCGTCGGAGTGAGAATCGGAGTTTAAGTATCGATTAAAAAGGATGAGAATCAAAATTTTAGGTACTTATCTCGAAATAAGATCTGGAATTTGGTACCAGCCTCGGAAGGAGAGAGTTGAAATTTGGTATCAATCTCGGGAAGAGAGTCAAATATTGGTACTGACCTCAAAAGGAGAGAACTGGAATCTGGTACTAGTCTCGCAGGTTTAAGGAGAACTCGAATATAGTTCAAATCTCAAAAGTTTAAAGAGAACTGGAATCTGGTTCCAGTCTTGAAGGTTTAAAGAGAATTGGAATCTGGTTCCAGTCTCGAGGGTTTAAAGAGAACTGGAATGCGGTTCCGATCTTGAAGAGTTTAAAGACAATCGGAATCTGGTTCCGGTCTCGAAGGTTTAAAGAGAACTGGATTCTGGTTCCAGCCTCGAAGTTTTAATGAGAACTGGAGTCTGGTTCCAGTCTCGAAGGTTTAGAGAGAACTGGAATCTGGTTCCAGTCTCAAAGGTTTAGAGAACTGGAATCTGGTTCCAGTCTCGAAGGTTTAAAGAGAACTGGAATCTGCTTCCAGTCTCGAAGGTTTAAGGAGAACTAGAATCTGGTTCCAGTCTCGAAGGTTTAAGGAGAATTGGAATCTTGTTGCAGTCTCAAAAATTTAAAGAGAACTGGAATCTGGTTCCAGTCTCGAAGGTTTAAGGAGAACTGGAGTCTGGTTCCAGTCCCGAAGGTTTAAAGAGTACTGGAATCTGGTTCCAGTCTCAATGGTTTAATGCGTTGGAACTTGCTGTGGAGATTTGAGTTTAGCAGAAGATTTGGAATGAGACGTGAAAGTGTTTCATGTCCCACGAGGATCAATCAAAGTCTGATTATTTGGCGAAGGATTTGAATCCATGCCATCAGAACCAAATCGAAAATTTTTGTTGTTCTGTGTCAGTAGATTCAGTCGACCTTCTCAAAAGAGGGAAGGAAATATGAAGACTCAAAAAGAGATTTGAGAATAACCGAAGGCTGGGGACTTCAGATTCAGGAATTTGTCTTAGTCGCTTATTGTGATTTGATTTTAGCTTGATTTTCAATTTAGAGTTCACGTTTGTTTATAGTACGTGTTTATTTGTACTTTGTTTTGACATTTAGATTTTTTTAAAAGTGTTCTCATTTATTTTTATTTTTCCTTTGTTCTTTGTTCGAAGTTCTTTTATTTCAATGGTGTTTCCTAGTCAATTTGCACCAAAAGAGGTGAAGGCAAAACATGACATGGTCACTTTCATTCCAATCTTGTTCAAAATACATCATACAACCTGATCCAAAACATGATGATATTTTGTTTGAGAATTCAATATCTCATACAATCCATAGAAATCCAAAACGGATTATGTAAGATTCTTGCAAATTATTTCCAAAAGCATCTGTGGAAATCTAAGTCTGAATAGTGAGATACATGGACAATAACATCACCTTCCAAGCCACCCTTGGCAGGAATGTCGTAAGGATGTGCATTGGAGGTGTGCTATCTCCCATGTAACTCACTGCTCGTAAGGAAGGAGGCTTTCTAACTCTGGATCTGGCTGAAAGTGAAAATGAATCTTTCTGTCATCCATTCTCCTAAAAGTAATAGAGATCCGCTCAACAGGCACTTCTGGAATGCAAAGCTTTGCGATGTCCGCTCCATTCCCTTTTAACACCATGATGGAACCTACTGGTAGTGGTATCTCCACCGACCCTCGGAATTCTCCGGGGCCTGCTATCCGGAGGTCAGATCTGAACATGATATTGCACTGGTTGACAAAAGATACTGTGCAGAGAGGTCTAACGAAATCATGATGGTCTATATGTGGAGGTATGCAGTCGCCCTCCTTGTAGATGTTAATGATGTAGCTGTTGGGTATGCAGTCTGTGGGCAATACCTTCCATGTCACCATCCTCTTTACCATTCTTTTAATAATATTCGGCATCAGATCCAGCTCACTGCGACGGAGTATCCCTGGTGGATTTCCTTTTCTGTCTACCGCAAAGTTGTAGCAACACCCGAATTAGATCGTAACTCTTCCTTTTCCTGGCATCCATCTTCGGGGTTCTGAATAAGTTTTCTACCTCAGATGACCCGCCCGGCCCATTTTCTGAAGTTCAACAATGCAGTCTACAATTTGCTGTTGTTCATAGTCCGAAAACACATCTGTATGCAACTCAAGGCCTTCCAAGATGTTAATCCTCTTGCCACGGATTCTTTCAAAGTATTCAAAAGTTTTCTTTTCAACATTCTGCATCTTTTCCAGTTCATATTCCAGAATTATCTGCAACTAGAGAGGTCTAGTAACTTACTGTGGGATGTATGGTTCAACCCCAACACGTTCTTCTCCGTGTCTTGGTTCCTCGGGGATAGTCTTTGTCGGGACATCCTCTGGGGTTGCTTTCGCAACTAGACTCTTTAAAACTGGTGCATTTGTCTGGCGTCGTGGCACAGATTCTGTTTCTGATCTTCTTAGGATTTCCTTTATCTTTTCTGCTTTCCTTGGAGTTGGTCTCCTCTTTTCTGGTTCCTGACGAACAGGCATCTTGGAAGTGCTTGCACTGACAGTAGCAGTTGTCTCTTCATGTTGATCCGCCACTAGCTGGGTTAGCATCTTGCGGATGCGTCGGTTCTTATTTCTTCACTGGGTCGGAGTGAGAGTAGCTCTCCTTACCTCTTGAATTTCTGTGGGCATTGCGCTAACGAGCCTGCCTTCTGTTGTAGCAACCACGGACTTAACTTTCTTGTCCTCTCCCGCTGCATGAGCGATATTTAATTTTCTCTTCTTGCTGGTAGATGGTTGACTTGAGCCACCCAATTTCATCACTGTATGGCTGCGGAGCTCTTCTCGATCAATCAGAGTCCAATCATTTTCTTCATACTGTAGCCTGGCTGGTGTGAAGTCAGAGTCGATCTCAATCACAGCTCCATCATTGATCCTTTTTTTTTCGAGTGCTAGACTCATGCCATTCTTAAAGCTCAGAACCAACCACCAGTTCGACATTTCCCTGCGAAAAACAAGGAAATGATCATGGGCTGTACTAAGAACAATAATAATAGAAAAATTTATTAATGGAAAATTTCATTTGTTTCTTTCAAATTTCAACAAGGGTAGGAAAAGATGAAGAAAGATCAAGAGTGAAACTCGATTTGAAAGGAAGGATAAAAACTTTATTATCATGATTTCACATGTTTTCTTTTAACACTTTTTTTTAATGATTTTCTTTATCATCCACTTTTTGTATATTTTTAGGTTCGGACCCAGTCATAAGTAATTACTGTGCACGTTCTTCTAGGAATGAGGATTTATCCTTTGAAACATCAGGTTGCGTATTACTTCTTTAGATATCGTCCATTAATTGGAAGCATAGGTCATTCTCCATGGAAATTTATCAGTTGATATGAACCTCCAGAGTAGACTATCTCGACCACGAATGGCCCTTCCCAAGTCGGTTCAAATTTACCACCTATCTTGTGATGTGCAAGAATAGGACTTATGAGAACAAAAACCAAGTCACTGACTTTGAATGTCCTTGGACGGACTAATTTATCATGGGCTTGGATCATCTTGGCTTGATACAGTTCCAAATTATACTGTGCTGAAAGTCTTTTCCCTTCTAAGCTTTCCAATTCTTCTAGTCGTAGTTTGGCATTTTCTTCTGTAGTGATCTTATTTGCAATTGCAATTCTAAGAGACTGAAGCTGAACCTCTAAGGGTAGAACGACCACGGACCCATACACTTAGGCGTAAAGCATAGATTGAGTAGGAGTTCTTAAAGTCATCCTGTAGGCCCATAAGGCTTCTAACAACTTCTCGTGCCATATTCTTTTGTTGTCATCCAAGGTTTTCTTTAGGATTTGGACGAGAGATTTATTAAAAGCCTCAGCCAAGCCGTTTTCTCTTGGGTAATAGATCGCCGAATAACACCAATCAATCCTGTGTCTTCTGACAAAATTGTTGATCTTCGTACTTCTGAATGCGGACCCATTATCCGAAATGATTCTGCGTGGTACCCTTAAATGGTAGATGACCTGATTCTCGAAAAACTGCAACACATGGTGCGCTTTCACTTCTCTGAGTGGTATAGCTTCTGCCCATTTGGAAAAGTAATCTGTAGCTGCAAGAATGATGTGATGTCCTCTTGAAGAAGGCGGCTCTATCGGACCCACAATATCTGTGCCCTAACACTCAAACGGCCACGACGCGATTGTCGGATGTAGCACATTTGGAGGTTGATGTAGAACCACTCCAGGCACTTGGCACTGGTGACAACTTTTGGCAATCTTCATGCAATTGGTCATCATCGAGGGCCAGTAGTACCCTAGCCTCTTAATCTTCATTTTCATCTTTGGACCCGATTGATGAGTGCCACAAAGTCCTGAGTGTACTTCTTTAACAATTTCACGAGCCTCGGACTCACTCAGGAACCTTAGCCACATCTGATCAAAAGACCTTCTGTACAACGTATTGTTCATTAATGCGTAAGACAGAGTTCTTTTCTTGATTTGATGGGCTAACGACTTATCGTCCGTAAGTTTCCTGTTTGCATGTAGTCTGTTAATGGCTGTTGCCAATCTTCTGTAACTTCTGTTACCGCTGCAACTGATTCTTTTTCTTTTCCTTTTGATTTGTGTATTGTATCCATGTCGAGTTGTGATAGGATCTGTCATCCTTGAACTGACATTTCAACTGACTCATCCTGTAGGCAGGAAAATTCTTTTGCAAGGCAGGCTAACACATCTGCGAGAGCAATTTCTCTTCTGGGAATCTTGTAGATCGTTACATTTGGAATTCGCTTCAACAACTTCATGGCATATTGGAAGTACTGCTCAAGCCTTGGTTTTAAAATCCAATACTGTCCGGCGACCTGTTGAATGATCAACTGGGAATCTCCATAGATGTTGATGTCTATTTTCCCCATCTGAATGGTTCATTCCATTCTGATTATAAGGGCTTCGTATTCTGCCTCATTGTTTGTACATGGTTCTATTAGATGGTAGGAATGCCTTAACATTCCCCGCTTCGGTGTTATAAATATTAGTCCAATTCCTGCCTTACCAGGCACTATCGTTTGTGATTCTTTGTCTTTCTGTGTTGAGGATGCTCCGTCGAAGTACAATTCCCAACGTTGATCATCAGGGTCTTCTAAGCTCATAATCTGCTCGTCTGGCAAATCATCGTTGAGAGGCGATTCTGCCAGTAAAGGGGGTCTTTGCGAGGAAGTCTGCTAGGACTTGTCCCTTTATGACACAAAGTGACATGAAAGTTATATCGACTTGCAATAGTATCATCGACCAACTGGCAAGTATGCCCGAAAGCATTGGTCGGGTCATCTAATATTGCAATGGATTAAACTTCGAAATAAGGTTGACCATATGAGAAAGCATGTAATGACTTAGCTTTTGAGTGGCGAAGATCAGGGCCAAAAAATGCTTCTCAATCGAAGGATACTTTTCTTCCATCGGAATTAGACGATGACATAAGTAGTAGAGAGCATTTTCTTTTCCCTCGTCATTGACCTGGGCTAGAAGGGCTCCGAGAGAGTCATCTAGAGCCGCGGTATAAATATCAACGGTCTACCTGAGACTAGGGCTGCTAAAACAGGAGGTTTCATTAAATACTGTTTAATGTCCTCGAAGGCATGTTGACATTTGGAGTCTCAAGTAAACTTGGCATTCTTAACCAAAGCAGAAAAAGACTGACGTCTTCCTGACAAATTCAAGATAAAGCGTCGAAGATATGCCAACTTCCCTTGAAGTATCGTTGTTGTTTCAAGGTTTTGGGAGGCACCATTTCTAAGATAGCTTTAATCTTCTCCAGATCGATTTCAATTCCACGACGTCGAACAACAAATCCTAAGAATTTTCTAAAGGTGACGCCGAAGGCGTACTTCAAGGGATTCATCTTAAAGTTATATTGTCTTAAGCGCTCGAAAACAATTCTCAAATCATTCAAATGATCTTCTTTTAGTTTGCTTTTAATGACCACATCATCCACGTAACGCTCGACATGGTTGTGAATGAGATCATCAAAAATACTTGTCATTGCTCTTTGATAGGTTGCAATGGAAGCTGATGTCCTTTAACTAATTTCCTTACAATGCTAGTACTAAAATGAAACTTCATTAATGTTGACCTGCATTCTTTAATCCAAACGGCATCACTGCATAGCAGTATACCCCGATCGGCGTTCTGAAGGCTGTAAGCTTTTCATCTTCTGGTGCCATCTTTATCTGGTTGTATCCTGATGATCCATCCATGAATGAGAAGACTTCATGTGTTGAAGCAATGTCGATCATCAATTCCGGAATGGGTAGCTGGAATTCATCCTTTGAACATGCTTTGTTCAAATCTCTGAAATCCACGCAGATTCTGATCTGACCATTCTTCTTTTTGACTGGTACCACATTGGCTAACAAAGTTGAATATTGTTCCTCACGAACAAATTTAGCATCTATTAGATTCTTAACTTCAGCTATAACTTGTTGTTCAATCTCCAGACACATTCTTCTCGGAGCTTGTCTAACTGGAATGGCAGTGGGATCTACACCTAACTAGTGAACTGCGACCTCTGGAGCTAATCCTGGCATTTCATCATAACTATAAGCAAAACATTCCTTGAATTCCATTAATAGCTTAATTATCTCTTCTGAGTCTTCTTTATTGTGTAAGGAGCTAACAAAGGTCGGCCTAAGCTCTTCGCTAGTACCTAAGTTAACTTCCTTTAACTCGTCTATAGTAGATTTAATTTCTTCTTTGAATTTTGGTGGAGCATTTCCAATTGGTAGATCCTCGAGATCATCTGAAGTGTCAGGAAACTTTCATCATGCTAGTGAGTGACAACTAACCAAAATCTCGAATCATCAACAGACCCTACTGTGCCGAATCCGACATCATGTTTTGAATTTGGAGGCCGACTGGCATTGTTCCATAATTTTTCGAAGTGTTGTGATCGACTTTTTGTCCATTGTTTAGGTAAGAAACCACTTTGAAATAAATTTTGAACACAGGGAGAGTACCACTCAAAAGGCAATTCCATTAATTCAGTAGAAATAACATCTTTAAATTGTACATCTTTTTCAGTGTTAGAAGAAGAAGCACCACGGTAGAATTTGATCGGTTTAGTAGCACCACGTACTTCCTTGACCACCATACCCTCGATCTTATTAGAATGGATCGGGGTCAGGGTCATAGTATGTACATAATGGTTAATCTTTTTGTACATTGATTTGAATTCTTCATTCCTTTCATCTTCGAGAGAGATCTTGAACTGAGGTTTCTTTTGATTTACTGTTTCTGCTTCTTTCTTAATTTCTTCTTCTTCAGAACAATTCTCTTAATCAACGTCGATGACCGATTTTTTCTGTCCAACTGTTGCAACGTCTCTTCCTCGACCTCGTCCCCGGCCTCGACCTCGGGTGCGAGTTCTGGAGAAACCTTCACCATCTCGCTATAAGGGAGAGGTGAGTAACTGTTGGACTATAATTTCAGGTTCTTCATCATCTTGCACCTCTTTTGCTTCATTTAGTATGGTGTTTTTGGAGAATATTGTCTTCTTCGGAGGCGCGTAGTAGGCTACATATTGATGAATTCCAATTTCATGTACGGAGAATGGTTGCAAGTCACCCTTGATACACTATTCTCCTCCCTCATAATATTTTATGCACTGGTGCAGAGACGATGGTACCATCCGGTTCTCATGGATCAATGGCCAACCCAGTAGAGTGTTGAATGATGTTTCAAAATCAATTATCTGGATTTTTGCAGTTGTCTTTGCCAAATCACTGGTCTTCCATAACAATGTTATTGATCCGAGTGCTCTTTCTCCTTTCTGATTGAACCCTCTTAGTAACATCTTGTCAGCTTCAAGTTCGCGAGCATCAATTTCCAAATATGCTAATGTTTGAAGGCTTATTATGTTGATTGATGCTCCCGGATCAACTAGCACCCTAGAGAGCGTAAACTTTACGATAGTGACTGAAATGTACAACGGTCGATTGTGATCAGCCGTTCCGAGTAGTAGATCATTGTCTGTGAAGGTAACACCTCACTGTTCTTTTGACGAGCAAACCTCGTCTAAGGAATTACCGGCCATTTAAGCTAAACAAATTTAGGGATCAAATAAAGCCTTGATCAGAGTTTCACTTACCTGCTTTGACAGGATCAGAGCGTCGAAGATGCTCAATTTGGCTGGTAGCTTCCTAAGATGGGCTAGCACATTATAATTCACTTTATTACCAGGTTCTTCAATTTCTTCTCGAATGGGCAGTTCCTCTGCTGGGGTTGGCTCTTCCTAAACAACCACCTGCTTTCCTTTATCTTTTGGACCCATTCTCGGGGGTAGAACATTTCCGCTACTTATTTCTGTTATTTTTTCTGTATCTGGTGCTGAATCTGCCGGTGTCTCCTCTTGAATTGGAATGACTGGATCTTCTACAGTTTCTTCAGAATCTGATGACTCTAATTCTATCGCAATCAGAGCTCCTCAAAATTTACAAATAGACTCGTCGCTTGTTGAGCTTTCGTAGCCATCTTTGTGAAAGTCTTCTCCTTTGTCGTGGTCATTGTGGTTTAGTATGATTTGAGAATCGTTATTTATATTAGAATCGAGATCCAAATTAGCTTGGTTTTCCATAGTTACGTAATAGTTAGAAACAGTCAAAATGTAGCCAACACCAAAACTCTTATCATTTTAAGATCCCGCCGGGGCGAGCAAATAATAATAATGAGTCAGAGGTTCGAGGGATTTCTCCCCCGAATCGGAAACAACTATCCTTAGATAAACAACCTCTAGTCTACTCTTTGGAGCCTCGGTCTTCTTTTCTTTCACGATCTTCTCTTCCTTCTAGGGCGGTTCTTCAATCGCAATCGATAGCATCGGCTCGGCAAGTTTTAACCTTTGAGTTGAAGTGTGCACCGTGTAGGCATATTTTAGGTTGTGTGTTGTACTTTTGAAAAGGGGTCGCCCGCAGAAATTGCCAGCAAATTTTAAATTTTAAATTTAATTTATATATATATATATATATATATATATATATACACACACACATATATATAGAGCATACGAACGTTTACTCACACGGAGTCGATTACCAAGCTGAATTTTATAAACGGAAAGCTGCATACGCAGATTTATTGATGGGGACATAAATACCGAGTACTACCATGCTTATATCAACTTCAAAAGGAAATGTAATATGATACTTACCATTACTAATGAAGGCTCGGAATCAGAATCACCGAGAGTCGCTGATATTGCCGGGGATGTCTGAGAGACACTTTAGCCACCTCTTTACTCAGGTTCCATCTAGCTCCACTCCTATTCAGCATGATCTTTTTCAGGATAGCCATAACTATGTGTAGGAACTGAATCTAACTGATATTCCTGAGGAGACTGAGATTAAGAAGGCTCTTGATACTATTAAAGATACTACAGCTGCTGGTCCTGATGGTTTCACATCCTCTTTTTACAAAGCTAGCTGGTCAATCACTGGTCGGGATGTTACTCAAGATGTGCAAGCCTTCTTCCAAGGCATGGATCCTCCCAAATTTTTTTCTGCTTCCACCATTGTGCTTATTCCTAAGAACAAATTCAGACAAAACTGGAGTGACTATAGACCTATCAGCTTAACTGCTTGTAATGTCCAAAGTCCTAAGTAAAATCCTTGTCTCAAGAATTCAACCACACTCGATTCATATTATCAGTGAGAGCCGAGCGACCTTTGTTAAAGGAAGAAACATCTCAGACAATATTCTGCTGGCCCAAGAATTGCTTTTGGATTTAGATAAGAAGTGCAGAGGCCATAATATCATTTTCAAACTTGACATTAAAAAATCTTATGATACTATTAGCTGGGATTTCATATTGAATATTTTAACAGCTAGAGGCTTTCAACCCAGCTTTGTTCATCTCATCAACAGGTGGTTAAAGTGTAATTTTCATTCTGTGCTTGTGAATGGGAAAAAGCAAGACTTCTTTAGTGCTTCTAGAGGTATCAAACAAGGAGACCCCCTCTCCCCAACTGTCTTTATTTTGACTTTTGATTATCTTTCCAGGTGTTTAGACCAAGCTTTTGCTACTTCTCCTCACCTTGCTTACCACAATAAGTCTAACATTAGGATAAGTCACTTATCCTATGCTGATAACATCATAATTTTCTCTAAGGCATCTAAAGCTGCTATAAGGGTGGTTCAGAAGACTTTAAATCATTTTAGAGATGTTTACGGGATGGAATTTAATCTTACTAAGTGTCTTTTCTACCACGGCAAGAATGTTAGCCTAAGTCAAAGAAGATGGATCTCCGATTACCTTGGTTTTCACTCAGCAACCCTCCCAATTGATTATCTTGGAGTTCATCTCATAAAAGGCAGATCTAAACAAACTCAGTTTCAGGAAGCTATAGATAAGATAAAAAATCAAATCTCTAGCTGGTCCAACTCCTTCCTCTCTAATGGTGGAAGAATTAGTTTGCTGAAAAGTATTCTTACTGCTCTCCCTTCCTATGCTCTCCAGATGTTCACCATGAAAAAGAGCACATCTATACTGATCAGCAAACTTTTCAACAGATTCTTATGGGCTGGACAACACAAGCAATTTCATTGGCTTCCTTGGCAGCAGGTATGTAAACCTACTCAGGCTGGGGTCTTGGCTTTAGGAGCTTTGATCAGATGAGCTTCACCAATATGTGTAAATTGTGGATTAGGTTCAGAGCCAATGATAATCTATGGGCCAAATTTCTCCATGGTAAGTACTCGTAGATTTGAGCATCCAACTTTGGTCGAGCGAAAGTTGGGTGACTCCAGGCTTTGGATTTCTATGCTGAAAGTTAAAGAAAAGGCTGAACAGCTGTTCATCTGGGAGTTGGGAGAGGGGCAGATAAACTTTTGGCTGGATCAGTAGATCTGGAATGGATCTAAGCTCACTGCCAACCTAAAACCTGAACAGTCCCACATTCCTGTTAAGGATTTCTGGACTGATAACTGTTGGAATTACAGGCTACTGAATACTTTGTTAACTCCCGAGCGAGTGCGACAAGTAACTTTAACTAATGTCACTCTTGAACGAAGGACACACCGATTACAAAGAACAAAAGATCTCAGAAGCTCTCTTCCTACATTTACCAAAAATTTTATACCTGGGATTAGTTCAAGTGGGGCACTGAAATTTGGAGCAAATTCCTTACTCCTTCTATCTCCTTTTTTTTGCTGGAGATTGAGACATCTTGCCATACCTACTGATGACATCCTCAAATTAAAGGGTTTAAAAGGACCTTCCTGGTGCCATTTGTGCTCACAAGATGAAGAATCGCATCAACCATCTCTTTTTCAAATGTCACTTCTCTCGGAAAGTTTGGAAGCATCTCATTAGTCGGTTCACTATTAACACTCTAAAGCCGAGTTGGAATAGTTTGGATACTGCTCGGGTGGATTGGCATAAGGAACATCTTTTGGAGATACCTTGCTTGGTGGTATGGTTCCTCTGGATGTGTAGAAATAAAGCTAAGTTTGATGGGAAGGCTACCTCTCCTCTTCAGGTTGCAGTCCAATGTCTCAACTACATTCTCAAGCGTATCAAGCTTCAACACTTCAAAGATATTTGCTGGGTAAGACCAATGGCTAACAAGAAGTTTTCTGTTGTAGCTTGGTACCCTCCCCCTCCCCTGTGGGTTAAAGTTAACACTGATGGCAGCTGTTTTAAATCTGATGCTGGTATTGGTGGGATCTACAGAGACTACCAGGGTCATTGCCTGCTGTATTTCAATTCTCCCACATCTGTTGTTGATGTATTAGAAGCTGAGATGATAGCCATCTTTTGGGGCATCAAGATTGCCAAGATATGCAAAATTTTCAGGCTGCTGGTTGAATCTGATTCTAGATGCTGCATTAACTATCTTACCAAGACTGAACCTGCTCCTTGGAATATCAAGAGATGGATGAACAGTATGCTCAGCCATATGGATAACATGGTGGTTAAGTTTGCTTTCATTCCTAGGGAAGGCAATTCTCCTGCTCATTGGTTAGCCACACGAAGTCTGCTATAATGAGGTCACAAAAGCTGATAATATCTTTCCCCTCCCTCTCAAACTTTTGATCCATGGAGACAACTTAGGACTTCCATTTATTAGATACTAGTCTTCTTCCTTTTTTTTTGGTCCTCAAAGAGTTTAATTTGTTTTGTTGGTATACATGTAACCAGGGTGTCTGTATTTTGCTTAGTTAGATAGTTTTGATGTAGTTTTTGTTTTGGATGAGGGGATACTCTAGTATTGGAGGACTTCTATCACTTTTTTATTTTTGTCTTTGTAACTTTCCTTTCAGATCAACATGTAGGGAGTTATGCTTGCTCCTTTTGTTTTAAAATATATATATATATATATATATATATATATATATATATATATATATATATACATATATATATATATATATATATATATATATATTTCAAAAAGTAGCATTTGATTTTGAAAGTAATTTTAAGTTTGAAAATTTTAAGATATGAAATCAAACCGATCTCACATGCCAAATAGTTTATATAAACGAGCACCACATCACAAACCGTGTATCTATCCCGAAGAATAGACACACTGCTTAATGATGGGGGCTCGATTAAATAAACTAGAAGATTTGTGACATCCGTTTGGT
Source organism: Papilionanthe hookeriana x Papilionanthe teres (assembly GCA_022702705.1). Lineage (NCBI taxonomy): Eukaryota > Viridiplantae > Streptophyta > Magnoliopsida > Asparagales > Orchidaceae > Papilionanthe > Papilionanthe hookeriana x Papilionanthe teres. The sequence goes on from CM040428.1 coordinate 145,272,713, forward strand.
CTGTGAACCAATTTTATAAACCGACAAGTTCCACTGTTTAAAATAAAGAAATTAAACAAGGTTTATATTACCTGGGTTCTTAAAGTTTCTTATAAGGGCAAGTCCATATAATTAATTACATCTTAAGTGACGTGAATCACTCAAGAAAACTCTCGATAATGATCAGTGGTTTTGCTCTCAAGAATTTCAATGTTTAAGGTTTTCAAATGATTGAATTTTGGAAATTTCAATAGGGAATAGCTCAAATTTGGAACAGTTATTTTGAGAGTCCAAGGGAAGAGAAGTAGGGAATGTCACAGACCCGAAGTGAACTTCAGTGACTTCCCAGACTATCCTAATATTTGGCTTCAATTTAAGAGTATGTTTAATTTTGTAATCCTGCCAATTTTAATTAATTAGGACTTAGATTTATATGACATGATCATACAAATAGCCTCAAAGATGTGAGGACTTATGTCGTACCGAACGACTACCTCGGAATCTTAAGACCAGTTAGGGCTTAAGTTACACAATATGATTATGCAAATGCCTAACGAAAAGCTGAGGATTTATGTTGCACTAAGTAAACTACCTCAAAGTCCTACGGCTTGGTTATTTAATTCTAAGAAAGTTTTGCTAAAGTAGATCTGAATTTTGCTGATGACGATGGCCGAGCTACCCACCATGCTCCGAGCTCCTTGTTGTTGCAGAGGTTTAGTTTTAGAAGTCATAATTCAGGAGATGAGAGAAGTGTTTTGGTTTAGAAATCTTAAAATCCAAGTGTCTTTAGTGACTTAATTAAAACAAATCTTAAAGTTATTTAAACAGAACCGATTAAGATCCCACAGATCTGTCATCCCGACACCGTTATTTTCATCGAATTCACTTAGTCCAGATGAATTTGCTAAACTCAACTGAATGAGTTCCACACTTTTATTTAGACCGTAAGAAATCCCGTTAGCAACAAGTGGGTTACATCATCCGAGGTATTCCCGATCATTCAATGAGACGTTTTAATTTAGTTGTAATTGCAGTTTTGTTGTTTTGTTTGTGATTAAATTTTGAGTTGTTTTATATTTTGAAATGTTGTGGCGGTGAATTTTATCTTGCAATGACTTTTAATTTTGTTTTGGTTTTATTTCAGGGACTATCCTAAAGGTTTTGGTTTTCATGCAACAGTCTTATTTATCATGCAAGAAATGCAAAGTACAGTGCATGTAAGTAAATTGCAATAAAGTAAATTGCAATAAAATAAAAGCGTACCTAGAGGGTCATCCCATCATCCCAAGCTGCACTTAAAACACATGTTAAGGCATTTAAATATTTCAACAGATGCCTAGGTAAAGCTAAGGGAAGGGTTTTGGTTGTCTACCAAATTCCTAATCCTATAACTAGTCATCTCCTATGACGTCTAGGTTCTTGGTTTGGTTTAAGGATGATTTTCTTCATCAAAGAACAATTAGATTCAATTGTTCTTCCAAAACATCCCGTCATATTGAGGAAGTGTTTAGGACGAGTCCTAAACATCTTTTTAAGACTTCTGAGATCATTTTGAGTCCAAGTAAATTTAGTTGCACAGGTGAATTAATCATCAAGGAGTTTAGTTAAACTTTGTCTCTTGCTCAGTGAACTTAGGTAAATGATTACCTGATGATGAAGTGACATCTCACTTAATACTCTATTTAAGAATTATAATAATTAAAGCCTTTAAGGGCAAGTTGGGTTATTGAGAATTTTAATCATTCTTAATTTAAAGTTTGAGTTAATGATTTTGAGTGATTTAATTTAATTATGAGGTTTTAATTAATAATTTTAAGTTTGGAATAGTGTTCAAGTTATTTTAGATTTAATTTAAATCTTTACACTTTCAATTATCTTAGTATTTCAGATTGATGTTCATGTATTAAATTTACTTAGATAGAAAGAAGTATTGAAATTATTGATATATTTTGATTTAACTCTTAATGATTTCATTTAGGTTTGTTGTTATGTGATTTTAATTTAATTTAATTTAATTTAATTTAATTTAATTTAATTTTAATTTAATTTAATTTAATTTAATTTTAATTTAATTTGATTTAATTTTAATTTTAATTTTAGTTTAATTTTAATTTTAATTTAATTTAATTTTAATTTCAATATTTTAAATTTAATTTAATTTAATTGTTAAGGTGTTAATTTAATTTTAATTTAAACTTTCAATTGACTCAATTTAATTTAATTTAATTTAATTCCAAGATTTTAAATTTGATTTTTAATTATTAGACCATTTAACATTTTCAGCTTTTAATCGTTTAAAGGTTTTCTTCTTTTAATTTTTTTTATTTATTTAATTTGAATTATTATTTTAATTTTTAATTAAGAACTAAATATTGTTAAAGTGACTTATTTAGGGATTTTTAAATTAAAGAATAAATATCTTCTTAATAATATCCCTATCTTAATAATCCAAATTTAAATATATTCTTTCCAAAATTTAAATTATTTAATTAATTAGGGTTTCATTTTGATGTTTTCAAAGTGTTGAATGGGTTTCTATCCTTTAATTTCCCTAGGTTTCAATCATCCAAGAGAAAATTAAAATCAGATATTTTACCGTCCATTTGATTAAACCTAAAGTTTTAATTAAGGGTTAAAATTTTTAATTACCTTTTTGCCCTTTTAGCTTATTTATTTCATAACTCACTAAATTGAGCTCAAATGAATTTGAAATTTTTATTTCTCCTCACTCACATTAGTGGAGAAAATGTGATTTTTCTGGATTTAATTTATTTATATAATTATTTTTTGTAGAAAATAGGGGTTTTCAAAGAAAATTCAACAACATGACCAAGGAAAGGTTTCTGTCCTTGAGAAAATTATGGGATGTTCCTAATAACTAGAGAACCACTTGAACCAATTTTTGTGATTTCTTAAACTTTTTTTTATTTATTATAATTATTTTGAGTTTTAGAGTATTAATTAATTTTAAATTAAAATAAAAATTGAAAAATAGATTTTATATTTTTCATAAATTTCTCTGACATTAAGGAGTCCAGAAAAATAAATTTTATAATTTTCTATTTTTTTTGATTTATTAGAATTACTTTAGTGAAAAGGGTTGAAAATTCATTTTTTAATATGAAAAATTACATTAAGCCTTTAAAATTCGATATCTTATTCTAGGGACTTAGGAAAAAATATTTGGTTTGTTCCTAAATGATCAGGAGTCAAAATGTGACATTTTTATGATTTTTAATATTTTTGTGATTTTTATTATTTTTTAATTATTAAAATATTAAAATATTGTGAAAATCAACTTTTTAGAAAATTCCAATTTTAATTTTCATGCACTCCCCTGATATCAAAGAAACTCTAAAACCATTTTTGTGAATTTTTGAAAAGTATTTTTGGAGTTATGAATTTTTAAAGTTCCATTTTGCTTGTGAAGCTTAATCAATCCATTTGGTGGGGTTAATCAAGTCTAATTGATTTCAAAATTTTATGTAAGGTTCCTCTGACCCTAAAGAGTAATGTAGAATTTTTATTAAGTCAATTTGATGTGTGGTTAACCCTAATTAATTCAAATTAAATTTTAGGGGTTTAGGCTAATTAAGGTTATTATGAATGAATTAACTCAAAATACATTTTTCATAGGTTCCCCTAGTTCTAAGAAACATCACCAAATTTTCCTAGAATTTATTTTACAACATGCTAATTATTGAAATTAAAATACCTAAAACAGTGACATGAACTTGAAAAATCAATAACTTTTCACAGAGATGGCATCTGACCTTGAAAAATTTAGGGAATGTTCCCAAGATCAGAGGCTTCGAAAGCCTTATGGTCTCATGCCATGGTGAATTGTCTATGGAAATGGAGAATCAAAACATTAAAAATAGTAAATAAATTATTAAAAATAAAATACTCATCCAATTAACTTGATTTTTTTCCACATTATTCTCCTCTGTTCACTGAGCAAGAGGGTATTTTTACTTTATTTTTGTGATTTTTCTATGCAAAGATATGAATTTTTGAATTTATGGTATTTAAATAATTCAAAAATACCCTAATTTCCTACTTATCCGACTCGGCGCCGCGTCATCCTACACCGGATTGAAAGCCCATGCGTCGCTCTGTGATTCGGTGCCGCCACCTGACTCAGCGCTCTAGGGGCCCACGGTTCACGTAACATTCTGCTGTCCGGCTTAATCTCGACCGTCCGCTCGATACACGCGCGATCCAACGGCTCTTGGTCATCGTCTACGACTGGTGTGCACCCGTGACCGTCCACACTCAAACCCTAATATCTCTCTCGATTCTCAATGGATTTTCGAGTTCTTATACTCTATCGATTTGTCTTGAAGAGACGAACACATCCATATGGTTTATAAGCTATGAAATTAACCCAAACAAAATGGAGAATTGCTGGAAGCTCGGGAGGAAGAATGAGTTCATACCTTTGCTCAGAGAAGTGAAGCTTCGATCTGAGGGTTGTGTCACCTTCGATTGAGTCCAAGCAAGCTCCAGATGAAGTCCCTGGCTCTTGGGAATTGTCTAAGTATGAAAGTGACCAAGGCCGATCACAAATCTTGGAGGCTGGAAGCAATGGCTGGCCTTGTGAGGGGGCTTTTACTGGGGAACTTCTCCTCTTGGTTTGGTGAAGGTGTAGGGTCAATCAATTTGAAGATTAGCTCATTGTGGTGAAGTGTCCTATTTTTTGGGTTGATTTTCAAATCAAAAATTGAGCTCTGTTAATGAGGATTAGGGCAAAGGAACACTGGGGATCAACTGCTCTGGGTTAGGAGAAGGTCCTGAAGCAATTTTGGTAGAGTTTCCGTAAGGTCTGGTTCATCACCTTGTTTGGCTGAGAGGTGAGTGGGTTTAAATAGAGGTGGTTGGAGGGCTTCCCAGGGGCAATTGGAGGTTTAGATCAACTGCTCAGGGCAAGGGAAGAACATCTGTAATGGCCATTTAGTTTGGGATAAGTCAGCTAGTTCAAATTAAATTTTTGATTCAAATTAAGCCTCTCAGCTTGGTGGTTTCCGGCGGCTGTGGTGTCTGGCCGACCAGGCATGGGTCACCCTCAGGGTCAGGGAGGTCAGTGCTTGAGTTTTGTGATTTCAATTGGCAAATGCCAAGTGTAAAGGAGTTGAATCAAAGTGGAAGGGGGAAGGGATCATTTTGGGCTTAGTTTGTTCAAAGGAATGGATTTGGGTTTGGTGCACCCACCAAGGCCTGATTTGGTCTGAAGGGAATCATATGGCTCAGCTGAATTGGAGGGGAGAAGTCTCCATCCATGGTGAGGTGGCTAAGCATGGTTAAGTGTGTATCATGCATGAGGTTAAAAAGGCTTAAGGAAGGCTTAATAAAGGGGCCCCTCCATTTGCCATAAATGACATGGTGAGGTGTCAAAACTCTCATGGCTTCATATGGCTTGTAAATGGCTCACATTTGGCTTATATTTGGCTAGGAAAAGGTTGACTTGTTTCATGAAAAAGGGTTTTAGAAGTTTTTGGCATTTAGGGGTAATTTGGCATGTGGCTTGATTTGGAATGGCTTGATTATTGGTTTAGGACTTAGGGATGATTTAAATTATAGGTATGATGAGAAGAATTTGTCGTTTGGGCTTTAGATTGATTTTGGGCTCTTTTTTTTAAATCATTTTGGATGGGCTTTTAAAGTTGTTTAAGGAAGTGGGCTTTTGGATTTAAAGTAAATTTAGGATGAAAATTTTCTAAAGGATTGTGCCAAATAAATGTTGCAATTGGTTTAGGCATGTGTCATGAGTGGTTTGGAATCAATTTGGTGTGATTTGGAGTATAATTGGGTTGAATTTGGGCTTTTTTTGGTAAAGGGGCCAAGGTGGGCCAAATTGGGCTAACTTGGGCTAAGGTTGGACTAAGGTTGGATTTGATGTAAAATTAATGTTGGGAAATGTTTATGGGAGTGTTACAAAGAGTTTTAATTTTTGTTGTGCTCTAATTTTGGGAATGGGCCCATTTGGGTTAGGTTTGAGCTTAGATGAATTTAAGAGATTTTGGTTTTGGGTTAGGTTTGGGTGGAGTTTAGGTTCAAATTTTGGGCAAATCAAGTTAGAGTTTTTTGTATGGTGATGTTAGGAAGGCTTTAGAAAAGATTTTGGGCTAATTGGAGTTGAATTGGATTGGGTTGGGCCAACTTTAGGTCATGGGCCAAAATTGGGCCTTAGGCTTCAAATTGAAATTGAGCCCATATGTCAATCAAATTGGAGTTGGATTTGGTCTAAATTGATATTGGGGATATTGAATTGAAGTTTAGAATTGAATTGTACCAAAATTGAGGTCAGTTGAGGTGGTTTGGTTTGACATTGGGTTCACTTGGGTTAAAAATGGGTCAAATTGGGGCTTTTGGTAAAAATGGGGTAATTTGGTAAAATTTGCCCATGGTATAGTTGAATAAAATGAAATTGGGAATATTTGGGATTTTTTGGAATTTTCTAAAAATTTTTAGAATTTTTTGGATTTTTGGGGTAAATGGGTATTTTGATAGTTTTGGGGGGACTTAGGGGTATTTTTGGAAAGTTTGGTATTTTTGGCCAAAGATGGTCAATTTGAGTGGTGGGATGTGTTTGGGATTGATTTTGATGGATCTTGGGTAATTTAGGTAATTTTGCAAATTTTGGGTCATTTCAAGGGTATTTGGTAGGTTTGGTGGGTCCGGGGCCCCGGGGGTCAAAAATTGAAATTTTGAAAAAAGGAAGATTGATCAAGTGTGAGTGAAATGGAATCATTTTGGTTGAGTTATGAAGCCAAATTAAGCCCATGTGAGCCAAGAGAGGACTCATTTGAGGCATTCAATATGTTGTTCCTAACCCTCTTAGCTAGGGGCTTAGGGGTTAAGGACCATCCATATGAATTACCTACATGAGTCAGGAAGTCAAGTTGGGTGAGATTATGGTTTTAGGACTTGGAATGTGTGTGAGAGTGTAGTGTATGTGCAAGTCAACCCTCACCAGACTAGGCCACTCAGGGTATTCCTAAGGCCAAAAAGTCCAATAGGGAACTTATCCTTTAAACCCTCGACATTTGATTTCAACCCTCTAGGTGATTAGGGGTCTACAATCAAGCTTGTAGGGTTTGTAGGGAGTCAAGAAGTGGTTTGAATTTCTTTGTGGTGGGTTCCATTTCTAGTCTTCTAAGATTAGTCAAATGAAAAGCCTAAGGCTAGATCGTAAGTACTAAAGAGAGAAGCAAAAGACCTCACCAAAAATGAGGTCAACACACCGAAGCGTTCTGGATATGATATAAGATTTTCTTTGAAGACTTTGTCCAGACGGTACTCCATCCATCATGGGTCCTGTAAGGGTCTATCGGAACAATAGGATCCATTGAAATAACATTAACGAAACCTCCCTTTTGGGGTTCCTTCATGTATTCCTTCGGGAGCGTTATGTTCCATTTTTGTAGATTGTCGTCAAGCCAAATCTTGAAAGTGATGCAATCCTTTATCTTATGCCAGAGCATCCGGTGGTAAGGGCAATAGTTTAGATAATCTTTCTTGTTGACTTCTTCTAGCCTCTTGGGCTCTGGTAGCTGAAAATCGGGTGTCTTCATTAAACTGCGGAACATTTTCGCTACTGCTTCAGTCTTGAATGGATATTCCTTATTCAGAAAATCTTTCTGGCTACGCTGTGGAAGAGGCGATTGTTCATAATGCTGAGGCGACTGATAGCTCGATCGAGACTGTTGATAACCCTGCTGAGGTTGTTGGCAAGTACGTTGCGGTGGTTGATAGCTAGGCTGTGGCCGCTCTGGCTGTATCTGCACTGGCTACTTGCCCTTATCTACTGCCACGACGATTCCAGACTTCTTTTCGAATGTTTTCACAGGTTTCTATTTATCGGTTTTGTCCACGAAACTTAGCTGCTTTGCTTCCTCTTGTAAGCTCCCGGCTTTGCTAAGCAACTTCTCGAAAGTCTTGATTGTAAATCCTTTAAGGAGAAGTGCTATCGGGCCGTGGATGCTTTTCAGCAAAATACCGATCGCATGATGTTCCTGAAGTTTTGGTTCACACTTCATGCTTAAATTTCTCCATCGAAGTATGTAATCCACTAGAGTTTCGTTCGGTTTCTGGTGCTCCACCACTAGATCACCGATAGTGATGTGGTGCCGAGCCCCGGCAAACTTGATTTCTGTATTATTAAATCCTTGTCCAAAGGGTATGATCCTATTGTCGGGCAATTCATCCTTGTAAACGGTGAAGTCTATTCCGTTGGTGAAGGAGAAGATTAACTTTGGGGCAGACATTTTATGCAGGGTAGATTCTGAGTATTAGTTCCGAATTATGCTTCCCTTTGTCACAAAATTTAGGACGAAAAAGAAAAAGTCCGAACACATTTTTGTTTATCTTAATGCATTTGTTATCTAAAAGAGTTTGTTTATTAAAGGGTTATTTATTAGAAGATTTGTTTGTTAGGAACGAAATGTTTAAAGAACGGAGGTTTATAGAAAAAGGAAGGGACCCGGTTCGGAATTGAAAAGGGAGAGAAATTCTCGTAAGGCTTCTCAATCCAAAAGACTACTCCTAAGCTAACACCTATTGGGGGTCCACCCCACCTCTTAAGAGGTAAAGGAATTTCTGAACCTCTCTTTTTAGGGGTGTCTAAACAGTCGCTCCTAAATACAAAAGGGAGTCGACTATACTTGCTCAAGACAAAAAAGAGCGAGGTATGCCAACAGAAGATTGATAGTTTGGTCCACTAGGGATATGGACTCACTATCGATTTATGAAAGCAAAACCATTTGATCAGGATGGAGAGAAGAATTTGTCCCCAGTGGAGTCGCCAGAAGTTGTAGGGCTTATTTTTTAGGTTATGTGCTTTGAAAAGGGGGTCACCTACAGAAATTGTTGGCGGATTTTTAGATTTTAAGTTTAATTTAAATATATATAATTTAGAAAGTAGCATTTGATTTTGAAAATGATTTTAAGTTTGAAAATTTTAAGATATGAAATCAAACCGATCTCACATCCCAAAAAGTTTATATAAACGAGCACCGCATCACAAACCGTGTATCTATCTCGAAGGACAAACACACTGCTTGACGATGGGGCTTGATTAAATAAACTAGAAGATTTGTGACATCCGTTTGGTCTACAAACCAATTTTATAAGCCGATAAGTTCCCCTGCTTAATATAAGGGAATTAAGCAGGGTTTATATTACATGGGTTCTTAAAGTTCCCTATAAGGGCAAGCCCCTATAGTTAATTACATCTTAAATGACATGAATCATTTAAGAAAACTCTCGATAATGATCAGTGGTTTTGCTCTCAAGAATTTCAAAGTTTAAGGTTTTGAAACAATTGGATTTTGGAAATTTCAAAAGGGAGTGGATCAAATTTAGAACAGTTTATTTTAGGAGTCCAAAGGAAGAGAAGTAGGTAATGTCACGGACCTGAAGTGAACTTCAGTGACTTCCCGACTATCCTATTGTTTGGATTTAATTTGAGAGTTTATTTAATGTTTCAATCCTGCCAATTTTAACTTGTTAGGACTTATATTTGTTTGATATGATTATACAAATAGCCTCGAAGATGTGAGGGTTTATGTTATACCAAACGACTACCTCAGAGTCCTAAGACCGGTTAGGGCTTAATTTGCATAACATGATTATACAAATGCCTAATAAAAAGTTGAGGATTTATGTTGCACTAGGCAAACTACCTCGAAATCCTATGGCTTGGTTATTTAATTCTAGAGAATGGTTTTGCTGAAGTAGATTCCAGTTTTGTTGACGACAATGGCCATGCTACCCACTATGCTCCAAGGTCCTTGTTGTTGCAGAGGTTTAGTTTTAGAAGGTGAAAATCAGGAGATGAGAAAAGTATTTTGGTTTAGAAAAATCTTAAAGTTCAAATGTCTTTAATGTTTTATTAGGGGAATCTTAAAGTTTATTATAACAACAGTAGTTAAGATCCCACGGTTCCATCATTTCGGCACCGTTATTTTTATCGAATTCACTTTGTTCAGATGAATTTGCTAAACTCAACTGAATGAGTTCCACACTTTCATTTATACCGTCGGAAATCCCGTTAGCAACATGTAGGTTACATCATCCGAGGTATTCCCGACCATCCAATGAGATGTTTTAATTTAATTGCAATTGTAGTTTTGTTGTTCTGTTATTGATTAAATTTTGTGTTGTTTTATCTTTTGAATGTTGTGGCGGTGAATTTTTTCTTGTTTTGACTTTTAATTTAGTTTTGGGTTTCAGTTTTGTGGCTATCCTAAAAGTTTTAGTTTTCATGCAACAATCTTGTTTAACATGCAAGAAGAGTAAAGTGTAGCTCATATAAATAAATTGCAATAAAATAAAAGCGTACCTGGAGGGTCTTCTCGTCATTCCAAGCTGCACATAAAATACATGTTAAGGAATTTAAATATTTATAACAAGTTTCTAGGTAAAGCTAAGGGAAGGTTCTGGTTGTCTCCGAAATTCCTAATCTTATTGCTAGTCATCTCCTATGACGTCTAGGTTCTGTGTTTTATGGATGATTTTCTTCACCAAAGAACAATTAAATTCAATTGTTCATCTAAAACATCTCATCATATTGAGAAAGTGCTTAGGACGAGTCTTAAACATCTTTTCAATACTTCTGAGATTATTTTAAGTCCAAATGAATTTCTTTGTTTAAGTGAATCAATCATCCAAGAATTTAATTAAGTTTTGTTTCTTGCTCAGTGAATTAGGATGTTTGATTTTCCTATGAGTGAAGTGACATTTCACTTAATACTCTATTTAAGAGTTATAATAATGAAAACCTTTAGGCGGGGAAATCAGTTTGTTAAAGGATTTAAAGATTTAAAATTGGAATTGGTGATTTACAGTGGTTTAATTTAGTTATGAAATTTTAATAATTTAAAGTTTGGAATAGTGTTCAAGTTGTTTTAATTTAATTAAATCTTTAAATCTTTTATGATCTCAATGTATTAGATTAATTTGGGTTGAAAGAAGTGTTTAGATTATTCAATTTAAATTTTAATGATTTAATTTTAATTTAATTGAAATAATTAGCTTAATTTTTAATTGATTTGATTTTTTATTTTTTTAATTATGAATTGTCTGAATTTAATTTAATTTATATAATTTTTTTTGTGAAAAATAAGATTTTTCAATGAAAATTCAACAACATGACCAAGGTAAGGTTTCGTCCTTAAGAAAATTATGGGATATTTCTATTGACCAGAGGACCACTTATACCAATTTTTGTAATTTTTTGAATTATAATTTATTTATTATAATTATTTTGAGTTTTGGAGTGTTAATTGATTATAAAATAAAATTAAAGTTGAAAAATTAATTTTATATTTTTCATAAATCTCTCTAACCGCAAGGAGTTCAAAGAAATAAATTTTATATTTTTCTGATTTTTCTTTGATTTATTAGAGTTAATTTAGTGAAAAGGTTGGAAAATTCATATTTTAATACTAAAAATTGTCTTAAGCATTTAAAATTCAATTTCTTAACCAAGAGATTTGGGAAAAATATTTGGTTTGCTCCTAAGTGATTAGGAGTCAAAATATGATATTTTTATGATTTTTAATATTTTTGTGATTTTTATTATTTTTAATTATTAAAATATTAAAATATGGTGAAAAATAAAAATTTTTAAAAAATTTTAATTTTAATTTTCCTAGACTCGTCTGATATCAGAAAACCCTCAAAACCAATTTGGTAAAATTTTGAAATGTATTTTTAGAGTTATGAATTTTTTAAGTTTAATTTTGATCATGCGACTTAATTAATCCATTTAATGGAGTTAAACATTTCCAATAGATTCCAAATTTTTATGTAAGGTCCCTCTAATCCTACAGATCAGTGGAGAATTGTTTTCAAGTTTTTTTGATGTGTGGTTAACCCTAATTAATTAAAGTTCAATTTTGACTAATTAGGCCAATTAGGGTTATTCTTAATGAATTAACTCAAAATATAATTATCCTAGGGTCCTCTAGTCTTGAGAAACTTCCCCAAATATTCCTAGAATTTTCTAAGCAATATGCTAATTAATGGAATTAAAACACCAAAAACAGTGACATAAACTTGAAAAATACATAACTTACCATAGAGATAACCTCTGACCTTAAAAAATTCACGGAATGTTCCCAAGATCAGAGGCAGAAAAAGCCCTATGGTCTCATACCATGGTGAATTGTCTATACAAATGAAGAATTAAAATACTGAAATGAGTAAATAATTAATTAAGAATAAAATACTCATCAAATTAATTCAATTCTTTTTCCACATTATTCTCCTCTGTTCACTGAGCAAAAGAGTATTTTATTTTATTTTTATGATTTTTCTACACAAAGATATGAATTTTCTAAGTTTCAGGCATTTAATTAAATCATAAATTCCATATTTCCCTACTTATCCGACTCAGCGCCTCGGTAACCTTAGCGTCTCTGAAGCTCCACGCAACGCGCTCCCATTCACCGCCGTCCGACTCAGCGCCACGCGGCCCGCGGTTCACGTACCATTCCCTTGTCTGACACAATCTGAGTTGTCCAGTCGATACACGCTCGATCCAACGGCGGCTGGTTGTCGTCTCTGACTGGTGTGCACCCATGACCGTCCACACTCAAACCCTAATATCTCCCTCGTTTTTCAATGGATTTTTGTGTTCTTATACTCTATGGATTCGTCTTGAAGAGTCAAAAACATCCATACGGTTTACATGCATTGAAATCGACTCAAACAAAATGGAGAATCGCTGGAAGCTCGGGTTAAAGAGAAGTCTCCATACCTTGGGTCAGGAGGTGAGGCCTCAACTAAATGTGCTCGACACGTTCGTTGGGGCTGGAAGAGCTTAGGGATGAAGCCTCAGGTCCTGGTGAAAAGTCTAGGTATGAAAGTGACCAGGCCCGATTTCAGACTTTGGAGGCAAGAGCAAGTGGGTGGCCTGGTGAGGGGTCTTTCACTGGGGAACTCCTTCTCTTGGTCTTGTGCAGGTGTGGGTGTGTTTAATTTGATTTTGGTAGAGGTTTGAGAGATGTCCTATTTTTGCCTGAGAATTGAGCTCCAAATTTGAGCTTAATCAATATGATTTAGGGCAGGAGAACAGTAGGGATGGATTGCTCTTAGCTAGGGGGAGCTTTGTCAGAAGTTTGGAGGGAATCTATGATGGTTGATTTCAGCCAACCTTTTGGCCGAGAGGGGGTGGCTTGTTTAAATAGCCATGGTCAGGGCCTCCCAGGGGGGTTTGATGGCTCGGATCGAGCTGCTCACGGTGAAGAGAGGAGCAGGCTGGAGTGGCCATTGGGCATGGGACAACTCGGCTAATTCAAATTGAATTTTGAATCCCTTTAGACCTCTCAGCCATGGTGTATTCCGGTGACCTGGTGGCTGGCCGGACAGGGTTAGGTCACCATCCTGATCAGGAGGGTCAGGGCAAGAAGTTTGTGGGTTCAATTGACCAATGCCAAGTGTAAAGAGGTTTGATTTAAGTGGTAAGGGGGAAGGGTCATTTTGGGTTCAAATGAATCAAATCATGGCTTAGGTCTTTGTGCACCATCCAAAGCTCTGATTTTGGGCTGAGGGAGGTTAGGTGAGTCAACTTATGAAGAGTGGTGAAGTCCCCATCAAGATAATTTGGATTAAATTTAGTTAAGGGGAATCATGGGTAGGGCTAATGAATTTTAGGGAGTGCTTAAAGGATCTCATCATTTTTCCATTTAGGGAGTGATGACAAGTCTATGGCTCCTCATGGCTTACATATGGCTTATGCATGGCTCCATGGCTCCATTTGGCTTAGGGCCAAGCTTAGTCAATTTCATGTGGAAATGTGTTTTAAGGATTTTAGATATTTAGGGGAAATTTGGCATATGACATAGTTTAGAAAAGTTTAATAATGAATTTTAAACTTATGGAGTGATTTAAATTAAAGGGATGATGAGGTGAAAGTGTCATGTAGGCTTTGGATTGACTTTGGGCCTTTTGAAATCATTTTGGATGGGCTTTTAGAATGGTTTAAGAAAGTGGGCCTCTAGGTTTGAAAACAAATTGGTGGATGGAAATTTTGTGATGGATTGGGCCAAACAAATGTTGGGTTTAGTTTAGGGATGTGTCATGAGTGATTTGAAACAAATTTGAGGTGATTTGGAGTTGAATTGGGGTTGAGGCTTTTTTGGTAAAGGGGCCAAAATGGGTCAAATTGGGCTAACTTGGGCTAAGGTTGGGCTAATGTTAGATTTGATGTAAAATTAATGTTGAGAAATGTTTATAGGAGTGTTACAAAGAGTTTTCAATTTTGGTTGGGTTTTGATTTAGGGATTTGGGCCTATTTGGGTTCATGGTGGGTTTAGGCCAAAATTGGGGATTTTGGTTTTGGGTTAGGTTTGGGTGGAGTTTGGGTTCAGATTTGGGGAAAATCTTGTTAGTTTTTTGTTTGTGGGGAAATTAGGAAGGTTTATGAAACAATTTGGGGTGATATGGAGTTGAGTTGGGTTAGTTTGGGCTAAGTTTAGGTCATGGGCCAAAATTGGGCTTTAAGCTTCAAATTGAAATTGGATCCAAATGTTAATCAAATTGCGATTGGATTTGGTCTAAATTGATATTAGGGATATTGAATTGAAGTTTAGAATTGGATTGGATCAACATTGAGGTCAATTGGGTTGATTTGGTTTGACATTGGGCTTACTTTGGTTAAAAATGGGCCAAATTTGGGGTTTTAGTAAAAGTGGGTTAAATTGACAAAATTGGCCCATGGTGTAGTTGAACAAAATTAAATTGGGAATATTTGGGATTTTTTGGAATTTTCTGGGAATTTTTGGAATTTATTGATTTTTTTGGTTAAAAAGGGCATTTTGGGTATTTGGAGGGTATTTTTTTGGAAAGTTTGGTATATTTGTCTAAGGATGATCAATTTGAATGGTGGGAAATGTTTAGGATTGGTTTTGAGGAATTTTGGGTAATCTAGGTAATTTTGCAAATTTTGGGCTGCTTCAATGGTATTTGGTAGGTTTGGTGGGTGTAGAGCCCCGGGGGTCAAAAATTAAAATTTTTTAAAAAAAAAGGTTGATTGAATGTGAGTTGAATGGAATCACTTTGGTTGAGCCATGAAGCCATATCAAGCCCATAAGAGCCATGAGAGGATTCATTTGAGGCATTCACTATGTTGTTCCTAACCCTCTTAGCCAAGGGCCAAGGGGTTAAGGTCCATCCATATGAATTACCAACATGAGTCAGGAAGTCAAGCTAGGTATGAATGGTTGTAGGATTTGGAATGTGTGTTAAAGTATAATGTGTGCAGGTCAACCCTCACCAGACCAGGCCACCCAGGGTAGTCCTAAGGCCAAAGAGTCCTATAGGGAACTCATCCTTTAAACCTCAACATTTGATCTTAACCCTCCAAGTGACTTAGGAGTTTACAATCAAACTTATGGGGTTTGCAGGGAGTTAAGAGGTGTTTGAATTTCTAAGTGGTGGATTCCATTTCTAGTCTTCTAAGATAGTCAAAGGGAAAGCCTAAGGCTAGATCCTAAGTACTAAGGAGAGAGAAGAGAAAAGACCTCATCAAAAATGAGGTCGACAAATGGACCCCCGATAGGTGTGGTGTGCTAACCGAAGCACACCGCGCGTATTGGTGTTGACCGAAGAGATCAACAAAACCAACACAGACGTCTAAGTGACACACTTAGAACATAGTAGAAACAAATTTTCGCTGGGGAGTATCGAGTGTATCTCCAAGACTGAAGATCCCTGAACTCTCACTGGGGAAAAGAAAAGGAGGTGAATTCCAGATCATAAGATATGGGGAAATTTGATTTAGATTTCATTTCATTTTCTATTCCGAGTTTTTTTTTTATGTGTGATTTTAGATTTCGATTTGTCCTGAGTTTCAATTTCAGTTGAGGTTTAATTTAAAATCAATTCAAGGAAATATGGATTTGAAATGATAATTGGAACCTGGGATCCAACCTCAGGATTGCGAAGAGAACTGGAATTTAGGTACCAGCATTGGAGTGAGAATCGAGTTTACGTATCGATTAAAAAGGATGGGAATCAAAATTTTAGGTACTGATCTCGAAATAAGATCTGGAATTTTGTACCAGCCTCAGAAGGAGAGAGTTGAAATTTGGTATCAATCTCGGGAAGAGAGGCGGAATTTGGTACCGACCTCGAAAGGAGAGAACTGGAATCTGGTACTAGTCTCGCAAGTTTAAAGAGAACTAAAATCTGGTTCTAGTCTTGAAAGTTTAAAGAGAACTGGAATCTGGTTCCAATCTCGAAGGTTTAAAGAGAACTGGAATCTGGTTCCAGTCTCGAGGGTTTAAAGAGAACTGGAATCTGGTTCCAGTCTCGAAGGTTTAGAGAGAACTGGAATCTGGTTGCAGTCCCGAAGGTTTAGAGAATTGGAATCTGGTTCCAGTCTCGAAGGTTTAAAGAGAATTGGTATCTGGTTCCAGACTCGAAGGTTTAAGGAGAATTGGAATCTGGTTCCAGTCTCAAAGGATTAAAGAGAACTGAAATCTGGTTCCAGTCTCGAAGTTTTAAAGAGAACTGGAATCTGGTTCCAGTCTCGAAGGTTTAAAGAGAATTGGAATCTGGTTCCAGTGTCGAAGGTTTAAAGAGAACTGGAATCTGGTTCCAGTCTCGAAGGTTTAAAGGGTTGCAATTTGCTGTGGAGATTTGAGTTTAGCGGAAGATTTGGAATGAGACGTGAAAGTGTTTCACATCCTATGAGGATCGATCAAAGTCTGATTATTTGGCGAAGGATATGAATCCATGCCATCAGAACCAAATCGAAAATTTTTGTGGTTCTGTGTCAATAGATTCATTCGACCTTCTCAAAAGAGGGAAGGAAATATGGAGAGTCAAAAAGAGATTTGAGAATAGCCGAAGGCAGGGGATTTCATATTCAAGAATTTGTCTTAGTAGCTTGTTGTGATTTGATTTTAGCTTGATTTTCAATTTAGAGTTCACGTTTATTTAGAGTTCGTGTTTATTTGTAGTTTGTTTTGACATTCAAATTTTTTTTAACGAGTTCTCATTTATTTTTATTTTTCCTTTTTTCTTTGTTCGAAGTTCTTTGAATTTAATGGCGTTTCTCAGTCAATTTTCACAAAAAGAGGTGAAGGTAAAACATGACATGGTCACTTTCATTCCAATCTTGTTGAAAATACATCATACAACCTGATCCAAAACATGATGATATTTTCTTTGAGAATTCAATATCTCATACAATCCATAGAAATCCTAAACAGATTGTGTAAGATCCTTGCAATTTTTTCCAAAAGCATCTGTGAAAATCCATGTCTGAATAGTGAGATACATGAACAATAACATCACCTTCCAAGCCACCCTTGGTAGGAATGTCGTATGGATGTGCGTTGGAGGTGTGCTGTCTCCCATGTAACACACAGCTCGTAAGGCCGGAGGCTTTCTAACTCTGGATTTGACTGAAAGTGAAAAGGAATCTTTCTGTCATCCATTCTCCTGAAAGTAACAGAGATCCGCTCAACAGGCACTCCTGGAATGCAATGCTTTGCGATGTCCGCTCCATTCCCTTTTAACACCATGACGAGGAACCTACGCGTAGTGGTATCTCCACCGGCCCTCAGAATTTTCCGGGGCCTGCTATCTGGAGGTCAGATCCGAACATGATATTGCACAGGATGATAAAAGACACTGTGCAGAAAGGTCTAACAAAATCATTATGGTCTATGTGTGGAGTTCTGCAGTCGCCCTCCTTATAGATGTTAATGATGCCGCTGTTGGGTATACAGTCTGCGGGCAATACCTTCCATGTCACCATCATCTTTACCATTCTTTTAATAATATTCAGCACCAGATCCACCTCACTGCGACGGAGTATCCCTGGTGGATTTCCTTTTCTGTCTACCGCAAAGTTGTAACAACACCCACATTGCATCGTAAATCTTCCTTTTCCTAGCATCCATCTTCGGGGTTCTGAATAATTTTTCTCCCTCAGACG
Source organism: Papilionanthe hookeriana x Papilionanthe teres (assembly GCA_022702705.1). Lineage (NCBI taxonomy): Eukaryota > Viridiplantae > Streptophyta > Magnoliopsida > Asparagales > Orchidaceae > Papilionanthe > Papilionanthe hookeriana x Papilionanthe teres. The sequence continues at coordinate 145,290,645 of CM040428.1, forward strand.
ACCAGCCCGGCCTATTTTATGAAGTTCAACGATGCAGTCTACAATGTGTTGTTGTTCATAGTCCGAAAACACATTTGTATGCAGCTCAAGGCCTTCCAAGCTGTTAATTTTCTTGCCACAGATTCTTTCAAAGTATTTAAAAGTTTTCTTTTCAACATTCTGCATCTTTTCCAGCACATATTCCAGAATTTTCTGCAACTGGTGAGGTCTAGTAACGTACTGTCGGATGTATGGTTCAACCCCAGCAAGTTCTCCTGCATGTCTTGGTTCCTCGGGGATAGTCTCTGTCGGGACATCCTCTGGGGTTACTTACGTAACAAGAGTCTTTAAAACTGGTGCATTTGTATGGATTCGTGGCACAGATTCTGTTTTTGATCTCCTTGGGATTTCCTTTATCTGTTTTGCTTTCCTTGGAGTTGGTCTCCTCTTTTCTGGTTCTTAACGAACGGGCTTCTTGGAAGTGCTTGCACTGACGGTAGAAGCTGTTTCTTCACGTTGATCCGCCGCTAGCTGTTTTAGCATCTTGCGGATGCGTCGATTCTTGTTTCTTCGCTGGGTCAGAGTGAGAGTAGCTCTCCTTACCTCTTGAATTTTTATGGGCATTGCGCTGATGAGCCTGCCTTCTGTTGTAGCAATCACAGACTTAACTTTCTTGTCCTCTCCTGCTGCATGAGCGGTATTTACTTTTCTCTTCTAGCTGGTAGATGGTTGACTTGAGCCACCCAATTTCATGATTGTATGGCTGTGAAGCTCTTCCCGATCAATCAGAGTCCAATCATTTTCTTCGTACTGTAGCCAGGCTGGTGTGAATTCACAGTTGATCTCAATCACGGCTCCATCATTCATCCTTTTTTTATCGAGTGCTAGACTCACGACATTCTTAATGTTCAGAACCAACCGCCCGTTCGACATTTCCTTGCGAAAAACAAGGAAAGGATCAGGGGCTGTACTAGAATAAGAACAACAGAAAAATTTATTAATGGAAAATTTCATTTGTTTCTTTCAAATTTCAACAAGGGTAGGAAAAGATGAAGAAAGGTCAAGTGTGAGACTCGATTTGAAAGGAAGGATAAAAACTTTATTATCATGATTTCACATGTTTTCTTTTTTTTTTAGTGATTTTCTTTATCATCCACTTTTTTTTTTATAATTTTGGGTTCGGATCCAGTCATAAGTAATTGTTGTGCCTGTGCTTCTAGGAATGAGGTTTCATTCTTCGAAGCATCAGGTTGCGTAATACTTCTTTAGATATTGTCCATTAATTGGAAGCATATGTCGTTCTTCACGGCAATTTATTAGTTGATATGAACCTCCAGAGTAGACTGTCTCGACCATGAATGGCCCTTCCCAAGTCGGTTAAAATTTACCGCCTATCTTGCGATGTGCAAGAATAGTTTTTTCTGAGAACCAAAACCAAGTCACCGGCTTTGAATATCCTTGGACGGACTAATTTATCATGGGCCTGGATCATCTTGGCTTGATACAGTTCCAAATTCTGCTGTGCTGAAAGTATTTTCCATTCCAAGATTTCCAATTCTTCTAGTCGTAGTTTGACATTTTCTTCTGTAGTGATCTTGTTTGCAACTGCAATTTTGGGAGACAGAAGCTCAGCCTCTAAGGGTAGAATGGCCTTGGACCCGTACACTAAGGCGTAAGGCGTAGACTGAGTAAGTGTTCTAAATGTCGTCCTGTAGGTTCATAAGGCTTCCAACAACTTCTCGCTCCAATTTCTTTTGTTGTCATCCAAGGTTTTCTTTAGGATTTGGACGAGAGTTTTATTAAAAGCCTCGGCCAAGCCGTTTTCTCTTGGGTAATAAATTGTCAAATAATGCCAATCAATCCCATGTTTTTTGACAAAATTGTTGATCTTCGTACTTCTGAACGCGGACCCATTATCCGAAATGATTCTACGCGGTACCCCGAAACTGTAGATGACCTGATTCTCGAAAAACTGCAACATATGGTGCGCTTTCACTTCTCTGAGTGTTATAGCTTCTGCCCATTTGGAAAAGTAATATGTAGCTGCAAGAATGAAGCGATGTCCTCTTGAAGAAGGCAGCTCTATCGGACCCACAATATCTGTGTCCCAACACTCAAATGACCACGACGCGATTGTCGGATGTAGCACATTTGGAGGTTGATGTAGAACCACTCCATGCACTTGGCATTGGTGATATCTTTTGGCAATCTTCATGCAATCGGTCATCATCGAGGGCTAGTAGTACCCTAGACTCTTAATCTTCATTTTCATCTTCGGACCTGATTGATGAGCGCCACAACGTCCTAAGTGTACTTCTTTAACAATTTCTTGAGCCTCAAACTCGCTCAGGCACCTTAGCTACATCTGATCAAAAGACCTTCTGTATAATGTATTGTTCATTAATGCATAAGATAGAGTTCTTTTCTTGATTTGATGGGCTAACGACTTATTTTCCTGTAAGTTTCCTGTTTGCAAGTAGTCTATTAATGGCTGCCGCCAATCTTCTGTAACTTCTGTTACCGCTGCAACTGATTCTTTTTCTTTTCCTTCTGATTTGTGTATTGTATCCATGTCGAGCTGTGATAGGACCTGTCGTCCTTGAACTGACATTTCAACTGACTCATCCTGTAGGCAGGCAAATTCTTTTGCAAGGCTGGCTAACGCATCTGCTAGAGCATTTTCTCTTCTGGGAATCTTGTAGATCATTACATTTGGAATTCACTCCAAAAAATTCATGGCATATTAGAATTATTGCTCAAGCCTTGGTTTTAAAATCCTGTACTGTCCGGCGACCTGTTGAATGATCAACTGGGAATCTCCATAGATGTTGATGTCTGTTATCCCCATCTGAATGGTTAATTCCAGTCTGGTTATAAGGGCTTCGTATTCTTCCTCGTTGATTGTACACGGCTCTGTTAGATTGTAGGAATACCTTAACATCCCTCGCTCCGGTGTTATAAATATTAGTCTGATTCCTGCCTTACCGTGCACTATCGTTTGCAATTCATTATCTTTCTGTGCTGAGGATGCTCCATGAAAGTACAATTCCCAAAGTTGATCATCGAGGTCTTCTAGGCTCATTATCTGCTTGTCTGGGAAATCATCGTTGAGAGGCGATTCTGCCGGTAAAGGGTGTGCTGCGAGGAAGTCTGCTAGGACTTGTCCCTTTACGGCACGAAGTGGCACGAAAGTTATATCAAACTGCAATAGTATCATTGACAACCTGGCAAGTCAGCCCAAAAGCATCCTTCGGGTCATCAAATATTGCAATGGATTGAACTTCGAAATAAGGTTGAACTTATGAGAAAGCATGTAATGCCTAAGCTTTTGAGTGGCGAAGATCTGGGCCAAACAATGCTTCTCAATCGAAGGATACTTTACTTCCGTCAGAATTAGACGATGACTTAAGTAGTAGAGAGAATTTTCTTTTCCCTCGTCATTGACCTGGGCTAGCAGGGCTCCGAGAGAGTCTTCTAGAGCCGCGGTATAAAGTATCAATGGTCTACCTGAGACTGGGGCTGCTAAAATAGGAGGTGTCATTAAATACTGTTTAATGTCCTCAAAGGCATGTTGACATTTGGAGTCCCAAGTAACTTGGCATCTTTCTTAACTAAAGCAGAAAAAGGCTGACATCTTCCTGACAAATTCGACATAAAGCATCGAAGATACGCCAACTTCCCTTGAAAGGATCGTAGTTGTTTCAAGGTTTTGGGAGGCGACATTTCTAAGATAGCTTTAATCTTCTCTGGATCGATTTCAATTCCAAGATGTAGAATAACAAATCCTAAGAATTTCCTAGAGGTGACGCCGAAGGTGCATTTCAAGGGATTGATCTTTAGGTTATATTGTCTTAACCGCTCAAAAAAAATTCTCAAATCATACAAATGATCTTCTTTTAGTTTGCTTTTGATGACCACATCATCCACGTAGCATTCGACTTGGTTGTGAATGGGATCATTAAAAATCCTTGTCATTGCTCTTTGATAGGTTGCTCCTGTGTTCTTTAATCCAAACGGCATCACTGTGTAGCAGTATACCCCAATCAGCATTCTGAAGGCTGTAAGCTTTTCATCATCTGGTGCCATCTTTATCTGGTTGTATCCTGATGATCTATCCATGAATGAGAAGACTTCATGTGTTGAAGGAATGTCAATCATCAATTCTGGAATGGGTAGCAGGAATTCGTCCTTTGGACATGCTTTGTTCACATCTCTGAAATCCACACAGATTCTGATCTAACCATTCTTCTTTCTGACTGGTACCACATTAGCTAACCAAGTTTGATATTGTTCCTAACAGATAAATTTAGCATCTATTAGCTTCTTAAATTCAGCTATAACTTGTTGTTCAATCTCCAGACGCATTCTTCTCGGAGCTTGTCTGACAGGAACGACAGTGGGATCTACTCCTAACTTGTGAACTGTGACTTCTGGAACTAATCCTAGCATTTCATCATAAATCCAAGCAAAACAGTCCTTGAATTCCATTAATAGCTTGATTATCTCTTCGGAGTCTTCTTTATTGAGTAAGGAGCTAACAAAGGTTGGCCTAGGCTCTTCACTAGTACCTAAGTTAACTTCCACTAACTCATCTATTGTAGAATTAATTTCTTCTTCTAATTCTGGTGGAACATTTCCAATTGGTAGATTCTCGAGATCATCTGAAGCTTCCAGGCAACTTTCATCATGCTCGTGAGTGACAACTAAGCAAAATCCCAAATCATCAATAGACCCTACCGTGCCGAATCCGAGACCATGTTTTGAAATGGGGGGCCGACTGGCATTGTTTCATAATTTTTCGAAGTGTTGTGATCGACTTTTTGTCCATAGTTTAGGTAAGACACCACGTTGAATTAAATTTTGAACATAGGAGAGTACCACTCAAAAGGCAATTCCATTAATTCAGAAGAAGTAACATCTTCAAATTGTACATCTTTTTCAGTATTGGAAGAAGAACCACAATAGAATTTGATCGGTTTAGTACCACCACGTACTTCCTTGACCACCATACCCTCGATCTTATTAAAATGGATTGGGGTCAGGGTCATAGTATGTACATAATGGTTAATCTTTTCGTACATTGATTTGTATTCTTCATTCCTTTCATCTTTGAGAGAGATCTTGAACTGAGGTTTCTTTTGATTTACTGTTGCTACTTCTTTCTTGATTTCTTCTTCTTCGGAACAATTCTCCCAATCAACGTCGATGACCGGTTTTTTCTGTCCAACTGTTGCAACGTCTCTTCCTCGACCTCGTCCCCGGCCTCGACCTCGGGTGCGAGTTCTGGAGAGACCTTCACCATCTCGCCGTAAGGGAAAGGTGAGTAACTATTGGACTATAATTTCAGGTTCTTCATCGTCTTTCACCTCTTTTGCTTCAATTGGTATGGTGTGTTACGGAGAATATTGTCTTCTTCGGAGGCGCGTAGTAGGCTGCATCTTGATGAATTCTGATTTCATTTACGGAGAGTGGTTGCAAGTCACCCTTGATACACTATTCTCCTCCCTCATAATATTTTATGCACTGGTGCAGAGACGACGGTACCATCCGGTTCTCATGGATCAATGGCCGACCCAGCAGAGCGTTAAATGATGTTTCAAAATCAATTATATGGAATTTTGCTTTTGTCTTTGCCAATTCACCGGTCTTCATTAACAGTGTTATTAATCGGAGTGCTCTTTCTCCTTTCTGATTAAACCCTCTTAATAACATCTTATCCGCTTCAAGTTTGCGAGCATCAATTTCCAAATATGCTAACGTTCGAAGGCTCATTTTGTTGATTGATGCTCCCGGATCAACTAACACCCTAGAGAGCGTAAACTTTCCGATAGTGACTGAAATGTACAATGGTCGATTGTGATCAGCTGTTCCGAGTAGTAGATCATTGTCTGTGAAGGTAACACCTCACTGTTCTTTTAACGAGCAAACCTCGTCTAAGGAATTACCAGACATTTGAGCTAAACAAATTTTTGGATCAAATAAATCCTTGATCAGAGTTTCCCTTATCTCCTTTGACAGGATCAGAGCGTCGTAGATGCTCAATTTGGCTGGTAGCTTCCTAAGATGGGCTAGCACATTATAATTCACTTTATTACCAGGTTCTTAAATTTCTTCCCGAATGGGCACTTCCTCTGCTGGGGTTGGCTCTTCCTGAACAACCACCTGCTTTCCTTTATCTTTTGGAGCCATTCTCGGGGGTAGAACTTTTCCGCTTCTTAAATGAACTTTTATTATTTCTTCTATATCTGGTGCTGAATCTGCCGGTGTCTCCTCTTGAACTGGAATGACTGGCTCTTCTGCAGTTGCTTCGAAATCTGATGACTCTAATTCTATCGCAATTATAGCTCCTCAAAATTCACAAATAGACTTGTCGCTCGTTGAGCTTTCGTAGCCATCCTTGTGAACGTCTTCTCCTTTGTCGTGGTCATTGAGGTTTAGTATTATTTGAGAATCTTTATTTATATCGGAATCAAGATCCGGATTAGCTTGGTTTTTTTAGTTACGTAATCGTTAGAAACAGTCAAATTATAGCCAACAACAAAACTCTTATCATTATAAGATCCCGCCGGGGCGAGCAAATAATCATACAGAGTTAGAGGTTCGAGGGATTTCTCCCCTAATCGGAAACAACTATCCTAGGATAAGCAGCCCCTAGTCTACTCTTTGGAGCCTCGGTCTTCTTTTCTTTCACGATCTTCTCTTACTTCTGGGGCGGTTCTTCAATCGCAAGCGATAGCATCGGCTCGGCAGGTTTCAAACTTTGAGTTGAAGCGTGCACCGAAGCGTTCTGGATATGATCTAAGATTTTCATTGAAGACTTGGTCCAGACGGTACTCCATCCATCATGGGTCATGTAAGGGTCTATCGGAATAATAGGATCCGTTGAAATAACATTGACGGAACCTCCCTTTTGGGGTTCCTTCATGTATTCCTTCGGGATCGTTATGTTCCCTTTCCGGAGATTGTCGTCCAGCTAAATCTTGAAAGTGATGCAATCCTCTATCTTATGCCCGAGCATCCGGTGGTAAGGGAAATAGTTTGGATGATCTTTCTTGTTGACTTCTTCTGGCCTCTAGGGCTCTGGTAGCTGAAAATCGGGTGTCTTCATTAAACTGCGGAACATTTTCGCTACTGCTTCAGTCTTGAATGGATATTCCTTATTCAGAAAATCTTTCAGGGTACGCTGTGGAGAGGCGGTTGTTCATAATGCTGAGGCGACTGATAGCTCGGTCGAGGCTGTTGATAACCCTGCTGAGGTTGTTGGTAAGTATGTTTCGGTGGTTGATAGCTAGGCTGTGGCCGGTCTGGCTGTATCTGCACTGGCTGCTTGCCCTTATCTACTGCCGTGATGATTCCAGACTTCTGTTGAATGTTTTCACCTGTTTCTGTTTATCGGTCTTGTCCACAAAAACTTAGCTGCTTTGCTTCCTCTTGTAAGCTCCCGGCTTTGCTAAGCAACTTCTCGAAAGTCTTGATTGTAAATCCTTTAAGGAGAAGTGCTATCGAGCCGTGGATGCTTTTCGACAAAATACCGATCGCATCTTTGTTCACTGAAGTTGTGGTTCACACTTCATGCTTAAATTTCTCCATCGAAGTATGTAATCCACTAGAGTTTCGTTCTGTTTTTGGTGCTGCACCACTAGATCACTGATAGTGATGCGGTGCTGAGCCCCGACAAACCGCTTAACGAAGAGGTTTTCTAATTCTGCAAAGGTCTTAACTGAGCCATTTGACAATTCTACATACCAGTCGAAGGCGATCCCTGACAAACTGCTGACGAACTGACGGAAGAGTAAAGCATCACTCCCACCGGCATTGCAGCAACTAGCACGAAAATGTGCAACATGCTGCCAGGGGTTTACCGTTCCATCAAAAGTCTTAAACAGAGGTGGTACGAAGCCTTTTGGGTATTGAACAACATCAAATTTTTCAGAGTAAGGTCTACCCGTCAGAATAGATGCTCCACTCTTGGATTGTGCTAAAGCTTCTCGCACCTGCTGTTTTACCATGTTTTTGATGTCTTTTTCAGGAATCATGCTCTGTGCAGAATTCTTCTTTGGTTGCTCGTCTCCGTTGATAGATGTAATCTCTTTCCCTCCATCTACAACATGGATGATTTCTGGGGGTGTTTCTTTCTGAGGTTGCACCTGACTGTGGAGAGTGGCTAAGGCGACCGCCATCTCTTCCATTTTCCTTGCCATTTGAGAAATTATGTTCCTTCTCTAGAAGTTGTGCTCTCATCACTTCCAGCTTGTCTCTTTCCGCTGCTGCCGGAGCACCTTGTGAAGCTGATGATGCTCGTGTTTCAACCATGTTGATCTCGTCATACTCTTCATCCATGAACTCTGATGAATCAACTTCAATTTCCAACTTTTCTCCTCTTTCTTTTGCCAACCGGCGGATATCCATCCTTAACTTTCCAATGGCATCCTCTAGTGGCCTCTTCCACATGGTCTCGCGGTTGTCGTGTGATGGCTGTTGAACTTCTTTTCAGGGAGTTTCTTTTATTGCAGTAGCACTTCTTTCAAATTCAAGCCTCCTGACGAGACTTTTCTTCCCAGAATGCTCCGATGGTTTCGGTTCACCAATAATAGGGTGCCACACCATCCTTCTCTCAATATGTGGCCTAGGACCAGATGGTCGGTCGGCTGTGCGTAGGTAGGTGGTGCCCTCCATAATATGGTGTCCCAATACGATAACAGGCAAACTCCTTTCGTTGGCTCGTGCATTTTTTCTTGGGTTTTCCTTAGCAATGACACGGTTTACTCGGGGTCCAAGGCAGGATTTGGCTGGCACCCATCCCATTCTCCTCAGAATCTCAGATACGAGGCATCTCTCTTTCTTTGCTAAGTTTTCTACTACAGCTTGCAGTCGAGTGAGCGGCGTAGCCCTAGCTCTTTTTCTTTTGTTGTCACTCTAATATGCAAGTCGGGGTAACGCAGCAGAGATCCTCCAGGCATCTTCTTCATCAGCTGTAGCAGAGAGAGGGTGGAACCTACTTCCTCCTAATTGTGGTAAATATTCAGACAGCTCTTCTCTTTCCTTAGGAATTTCCTCGAGAAAAGCAATTTCAGCAGCTTTGGCTTTCCCGATCCTGGCGATCTTTCTGCCTCTGTTTCTTCTTTAAGTCCGAGTCAGGGGTTTAAACTTTGAACTGGACCCGATATTAAAAACAGATGATATTGTAGCAAAATCTGTACCCTCCATGGTGGCAGGTTCATTATAAACTTGGACACCCTTCCCTTTCAGTTGGGCGGGAATTGAGGCAGGTGTAGAGACGACTAAACCAGTGGGGGTAGAGATTACATTCCTCCTACGAATAGTGGTATCTTTTTCAACTGGAACCCTTCGCTGGGGAGGAAATTCTTGAGTCGATTTCAGGTTGAACTTAAGCACGAATTTCTCCGTTTCTGGCGCTTTGTCCATTAGTGCAAAAAGAGTGACGTCAGCAAACTTGATTTCTGTATTGTTAAATCCTTGTCCAAAACAGATGTTCCCATTGTCGGGCAGTTCATCCTTGTAAACAGGGAAGTCTATTCCGTTGGTGAAGGAGAAGATTAACTTTGGGGCAGACATTTTCTGCGAGGTAGATTCTGACTATTAGTCCCGAATTATGCTTCCCTTTGTCACAAAATTTAGGACGAAAAAGAAAGAGTCCGAACACATTTTCGTTTATCTTAATGCATTTGCGATCTAAATGAGTTTGATTATTAAAGGGTTGTTTATTAGAAGATTTTTTTTAGGAACGAAATATTTAAAGAACGGAGGTTTATATAAAAAGGAAGGGACCCTGTTCGGAATTGAAAAAGGAGAGAAATTCTCGTAAGGCTTCTCAATCCGAAGGACTACTCTTAAGCTAACACCTATTGGGGGTCCACCCCACCTCTTAAGAGGTAAAAGAATTTCAGAACCTCTCTGTTTAGGGGTGTCTAAACAGTGGCACCTAAATCGAAAAGGGAGTCGACTATACTTGCTCAAGACAGAAAAGAGCGAGGTATGCCAACGGAAGAATGATAGTTTCGTCCACTAGGGATATGGACTCACTATCGATTTATGAAAGCAAAACCATCTGATTAGGATGGAGAGAAGAACTAGTCCCAAACAGAGTCACCAGAAGTTGTACGGCTTATTTTTCAGGTTATGTGTTTTGAAAAGGGGGCCGCCTACAGAAATTGTTGGCGGATTTTCAGATTTTAAATTTAATTTAAATATATATAATTTAGAAAGTAGCATTTGATTTTTAAAATGATTTTAAGTTTGAAAATTTAAGATATGAAAACAAACCGATCTCACATCCCAAATAGTTTATATAAACGAGCACCGTATCACAAACCATGTATCTATCTTGAAGAACAAACACACTGCTTGACGATGTGGCTCGATTAAATAAACTAGAAGATTTGTGACATCCGTTTGGTCTGCGAACCAATTTTATAAGCCGAAAAGTTCTCTTGCTCAATATAAGGGAATTAAGCAGGGTTTATATTACCTGGGTTCTTAAAGTTCCCTATAAGGACAAGCCCCTATAGTAAATTACATCTTAAATGACAGGAATCATTTAATAAAGCTCTCGATAATGATCAGTGGTTTTGCTCTGAAGAATTTCTAAGTTTAAGGTTTTTAAAAAATTGGATTTTGGAAATTTCAAAATGGAGTGAATCAAATTTAGAACAGTTTATTTTAGGAGTCCAAAGGAAGAGAAGTAGGGGATGTCACGGACCTGAAGTGAACTTCAGTGACTTCCCGACTATCCTATTGTTTGGCTTTAATTTGAGAGTTTATTTAATGTTTCAACCTTACCGATTTTAATTAGTTAGGACTTATATTTGTATGATATGATTATACAAATAGTCTCGAAGATGTGAGGGTTTATGTCGTACCAAACGACTACCTCAGATTGCTAAGACCGGTTAGGGCTTAATTTGCATAACATGATTATACAAATGCCTAACAAAAAGTTGAATATTTATGTTGCACTAGGCAAACTACCTCGAAATCCTATGGCTTGGTTATTTAATTCTAGAGAATGGTTTTGCTGACGTAGATTCCAGTTTTGCTAACGACGATGGTCATGCTGCCCGCTATGCTCCAAGCTCTTTATTGTTGCAGAGGTTTCATTTTAGAAGGTGAAAATCAGGATATGAGAAAATTATTTTGGTTTAGAAAAACCTTAAAGTTCAAATGTCTTTAATGTTTTATTAGGGGAATCTTAAAGTTTATTATAACAACACTAGGTTAAGATCTACGTGTTCCATCATTCGCAGCTTATTATTTTTATCAGATTCACTTTGTTCAGATGAATTTGCTAAGCTTAACTGAATGAGTTCCACACATTCATTTGGACCGTGGGAAATCCCGTTAGCAACACATAGGTTACATCATCCGAGGTATTCCTGATCATCCAACGAGATGTTTTAATTTAAATGCAATTGTAGTTTTGTTGTTCTGTTTGTGATTAAATTTTGAGTTATTTTATCTTTTGAATGTTGTGGCGGTGAATTTTATCTTGTTGTGACTTTTAATTTAGTTTTGGGTTTTCGTTTTGTGGCTATCCTAAAAGTTTCAGTTTTCCAAATAAATTGCAATAAAGCAAATTGCAATAAAATAAAAGCGTACCTGGAGGGTCTTCTCGTCATTCCAAACTACACTTAAAACACATGTTAAGGCATTTAAATATTTATATCAAGTGTCTAGGTAAAGCTAAGGGAAGGCTCTGGTTGTCTCCCAAATTCCTAATCCTATTGCTAGTCATCTCCTATGACGTCTAGGTTTTGTGTTTTATGGATGATTTTTTTCACCAAAGGACAATTAAATTCAATTGTTCGTCTAAAACATCTCATCATATTGAGAAAGTGCTTAGGATTAGTCCTAAACATCCTTTCAATACTTCTGAGATTATTTTGAGTCCAAATGAATTTCTTTGTTTAAGTGAATCAATCATCCAAGAATTTAATTAAGTTTTGTTTCTTACTCAGTGAATTATGATGTTTGATTTTCCTATGAGTGAAGTGACATTTCACTTAATACTCTATTTAAGAGTTATAATAATGAAAACCTTTAGGGGGGAAATCAGTTTGTTAAAGGATTTATTGATTTAAAATTGGAATTGGTCATTTAAAGTGGTTTAATTAAGCTATGAAATTTTAATAATTTTAAGTTTAGAATAGTATTCAAGTTGTTTTAATTTAATTAAATCTTTAAATTATTATTGATATCAATGTATTAGATTAATTTAGGTTGAAAGAGGTGTTTAGATTATTTAAATTAAATTTTAATGATTTAAATTTAATTTAATTGAAATATTTAGGTTAATTTTTAATTGATTTGATTTTTTATGTTTTTTAATTATGAATTGTCTTAAGGTTGATTTTTTTTACTGTTTCAAATTTGTTTTAGATTTGTTTTTTATGTGATTTCAAATTAATTTTAATGTTTTAAGTTTATTTCAATTTGATTATCAAATCACTTAATGTTTTAAGCTTTTAATTTAACTAAGGTTTATCTTCCTTTTAATTATTTAATTACTAATTTCAATTATCACTTTAAATTTAATTAGAAGTTAAGTATTATTAAAGTGATTCATTTAGGGATTTTAAATTAAAGAATTGATGTCTTCTTAGGTCATATCCCTAACCTTAATAATCCAAATTTTAACATATTCTTCCAAAATTCAAATTGTTTAACTAATTAAATATTACTTTAAAAATTTTCAAGATGATTAATGGGTTTCTACCCCTTAATTCCCTAGGTATCAATCATCTAATGAAAATTTTAAAATCAGATATTTTACCCTGCCCTTGATTAAACTTAAATATTAATTAGGGTTAAAATTCTTTAATTACCTTTATGCCCCTTTTAAGCCTGTTCATTTCATAACTCATCAAATTAAGCTCAAATGAACTTAAAATTTTTATGTCACGTCACCCATATGTTAATTAAGACATTAGATGAGAAAATGTGATTTTTCTGAATTCAATTTAATTTATATAATTATTTTTGTGAAAAATAAGGGTTTTCAATGAAAATTCAACAACATGACCAAGGAAAGGTTTCTGTCCTTAAGAAAATTATGAGATATTTCTATTGACCAGAAGACCACGTAGACCAATTTTAGTGATTTTTTGAATTATATTTTATTTATTATAATTATTTTGATATTTGGAGTGTTAATTAATTATAAAATAAAATTAAAGTTGAAAAATGAATTTTATATTTTTCATAAATTTCTCTGACCTCAAGGAGTTTAAAAAAACAAATTTTTTACCTTTCTAATTTTTGTTTGATTTATTAGAATTATTTTAGTGAAAAGGTTGGAAAATCCATTTTTTAATATTAAAAATTATCTTAAGCATTTAAAATTCAATATCTTAACCAGAGACTTGGGAAAAATATTTGGTTTGTTCCTAAGTGACTAGGAGTCAAAATATGACTTTTCTATGATTTTTAATATTTTTGTGATTTTTATTGTTTTTAATTATTAAAATAATAAAATATGGTGAAAAATGAAAATTTATTGAAAATTTTAATTTTAATTTTCTTAGACTCCTCTGATATCAGAGAGCCTGCAAAACCAATTTAGTGAATTTTTAAAATGTATTTTTAGAGTTATGAATTTTTAAAATTTAATTTTGATCATGTGACTTAATTAATCCATTTAGTGGTGTTAAACATTTCCAATTGATTCCAAATTTTTATGTAAGGTCGCTCTAATCCTAAAGATTAGTGGAGCATTTTTTTCAAGTTCTTTTGATGTGTGGTTAACCTTAATTAATTAAAGTTCAGTTTTGAGTAATTAAGCAAATAAGGGTTATTCTTAATGAATTAACTCAAAATATAATTATCCTAGGGTCCTCTGGTCTTGAGCCTAAATTTTTCTAGAATTTTCAAAGCAATTTGCTAATTAATGGAATTAAAATACCAAAAATAGTGACATAAACTTGAAAAATAGATAACTTACCATAGAGATAGCCTCTGACCTTGAAAAATTCAGGGAATGTTCCCAAGATCAGAGCTTCAAAAGCCCTATGGTCTCATGCCATGATGAATTGTCTATGCAAATGGAGAATTAAAATACTGAAATGAGTAAACAATTAATTAAAAATAAAATACTCATCAAATTAACTCAATTTATTTTCCACATTATTTTCCTCTATTCACTGAGCAAGAGGGTATTTTTATTTTATTTTTGTGATTTTTCTACACCAAGATATGGATTTTCTATGTTTTAGGCATTTAATTAAATAAAAAAATCCATATTTTCTTTCTTATCCGACTCAGTGCCACGACAACCTTAGCATCTTCGAAGCTCCAAGCGGTGCGTTCCCATTTGCCACCGCCATCCAACTCAGTGCCACGCGGTCCGCGATTCATGTACTATTCCCTGGTCCGACGCAATCTAAGCCGTGACCGTCCACACTCAAACCCTAATATCTCCCTCATTTCTTAATGGATTTTCATGTTCTTATACTCTATGGATTCGTCTTGAAGAGATGAGCACATCCATATGGTTTACATGCATTGAAATTGTCTCAAACAAAATTTAGAATCGCTGGAAGCTCGGGTCAAAGAGAAGTCTCCATACCTTGGTTCAGGAGGTGAGGCATCAACTGAATGTGCTCGTCACGTTCGTTGGGGCTAGAAGAGCCTTCTAGGAATGAAAGTGACCAGGCCCGATTTCAGACTTTGGAGACTAGAGCAATTGGTAGGCTTAGAGTGGGGGCTTTCACTGGGGAACTCCTTCTCTTGGTCCTATGCAGGTGTGTGTGAGTTTAATTTGATTTTGGTGGAGGTTTGAGAGATGTCCTATTCTGGCCTGAAAATTGAGCTCCAAAATTGAGCTCAATCAATGGGATTTAGGGCAGGAGAATAGTGGGGATGGATCGCTCTTGGCTAGCAGGAGCTCTGCGAGAAGTTTGGAGGGATTCTATGAAGGTTGATTTCAGCAAACCTTTTGGCCGAGAGGGGGTGGCTTGTTTAAATAGCCATGGCCAGGGCCTCCCAGGGGGGTTTGCTGGCTTGGAACAACTGCTCTGATGAAGAGAAGAACAGCTGTAGTGGCCATTGGGCATGGGACAACTCAGCTAATTCAAATTGAATTTTTGAATCCATTTAGACCTCTCGGCCATCGTGTTTTTCGGTGACCTGGTGGTTGGCCGGCCGGGGTCAGGTCACCATCCTGATCAGGAGGGTCAGGGCTTGAAGTTTGTGGGTTCAAATGACCAATGTCAAGTGTAAAGAGGTTTGATTTAAGTTGTAAGGGGGAAGGGTCATTTTGGGTTCAAATGAATCAAGTCATGGCTTAGGGCTTGGTGCACCATCCAAAGCTCTGATTTTAGGCTGAGGGAGGTCAGGTGAGTCAGCTTATGAAGAGTGGTGAAGTCCCCATCAACATTATTTGGATTAAATTTGGGTTAAGGGGAATCGTGGGTAGGGCTAATGAATTTTAGGGAGTGATTAAAGGATCTCCTCCTTTTTCCATTTAGGGAGTGATGACAAGTCTATGGCTCCTCATGGCTTACATATGGCTTATGCATAGCTCCATGACTCCATTTGGCTTGGGGCCAAGCTTAGTCAATTTCATGGAAATGAGTTTTAAGGATTTTAGATATTTAGTGGTAATTTGGCACATGGCTTAGTTTAGAAAACTTTAATGATGAATTTGAAACTTAGGGAGTGATTTAAATCAAAGGGATAATGAGGTGAAAGTGTCATGTAGGCTTTGGATTGACTTTGGGACTTTTGAATCCATTTTGGATGGGCTTTTAGAATGGTTTAAGAAAGTGGGCCTTTAGGTTTGAAAAAAAATTGGTGGATGGAAATTTTGTGAAGGATTGGGCCAAAAAAATGTTGGGTTTAGTTTAGGGATGTGTCATGAGTGATTTGAAACAAATTTGAGGCGATTTGGAGTTGAATTGGGTTTGATTTGGGGCTATTTTGGTAAAGAGGCCAAAGTGGGTCAAATTTGACTAACTTGGGCTAAGGTTGGGCTAATGTTAGATTTGATGTAACATTAATGTTGATAAATGTTTTATGGGAGTGTTACAAAGATTTTTCAATTTTGGTTGGGTTTTCATTTAGGGATTTGGGCCTATTTGGGTTCATGGTGGTTTAGGCCAAAATTGGGGATTTTGGTTTTGGGTTAGTTTGGGTGGAGTTTGGGTTCATATTTGGGGAAAATCTTCTCAGTGTTTTGTTTTTGGGGATATTAGGAAGGTTTAAGAAAAGATTTGGGGTTAATTGGAGTTGAGTTGGGTTAGTTTGGGCTAAGTTTAGGTCTTGGGCCAAAATTGGGTTTTAAGCTTCAAATTGAAATTGGATCCAAATTTTAATCAAGATTTGGTCTAAATTGATATTGGAGATATTAAATTGAAGTTTAGAATTGGATTGCATCAACATTGAGGTCAATTGGGTTGATTTGGTTTGACATTGGGTTTACTTTGGTTAAAAATGGGCCAAATTGGGGGTTTTGGTAAAAGTGGGTTAAATTGACAAAATTGGCCCATGGTGTAGTTGAATAAAATTAAGTTGAGAATATTTGGGATTTTTTAGAATTTTCTGGGAATTTTTGGAATTTATTGATTTTTTTTTGTTAAAAAGGGCATTTTGGGTATTCAGAGGGTATTTTTGGAAATTTTGGTATATTTGGCTAAGGATGATCATTTTGTATGGTGGGAAATGTTTAGTATTGGTTTTGAGGAATTTTGGTTTAGGTAATTTTGCAAATTTTGGGCACCTTCAAGGGTATTTGGTAGGTTTGGTGAATGTAGGGCCCCGGGGGTCAAAAATTGAAATTTTTAAAAAAAGAAGATTGATTGAATGTGAGTAGAATGGAATCACTTTGGTTGAGCCATGAAGCCATATCAAGCCCATAAGAGCCATGAGAGGACTAATTTGAGGCATTCACTATGTTGTTCCTAACCCTCTTAGCCAAGGGCCTAGGGGTTAAGGTCCATCCATATGAATTACCTACATGAGTCTGGAAGCCAAGCTAGGTATGAATGGTTTTAGGATTTGGAATGTGCGTGAAAGTGTAATGTGTGCAGGTCAACCCTCACCAGACCAGGCCACCCATGGTAGTCTTAATGCAAAAGAGACCTATAGGGAACTCATCCTTTAAACCTCCACATTTGATCTTAACCCTCCAAGTGACTTAGGGGTTTACAATCAAACTTATGGGGTTTACAGGGAGTTAAGAGATGTTTGAATTTCTAAGTGTTGGGTTCCATTTCTAGTCCTCTAAGATAGTCAAAGGGAAAGCCTAAGGCTAGATCCTAAGTACTAAGGAGAGAGAAGAGAAAAGACCTCATCAATAATGAGGTCAACACCTACATAATCACTTTACACACCACATCACCCCACATCTTACACATTACATCGCTTTACACACTACATGACCAGATGTCCTTCACAATCACTTTACTCACTACATTACCCCACGTCTTACTCACTACATTACCTTACACACTACATTACCTCCCATCTTACATACTACATTACCCCTACCTTACATGTCACACTACCTCACATGTCACAATACCTCACATGCAACACTACTTCATTCATCACTACATTACCCTACACATGTCACACTACCTCACATGTCACAGTACCTTACATGCCACACTACCTCACATGTCACACTACTTCATTACATCACCACATTACCCTACACATGTCACATTACCCCACATGTTACACTACCTTGCCACACCACTACACCCTTCACATTTCCTCACATTACTTCACTACTTTACTTTGCTTATTTATATCCATTACATGATAATCCTTAGCACCACGATTGCTAGGATTTGACACTTTTTTACATCACACACATTACATTTTAATCCTTAGCACCATAATTGCAAAGATTTGACTCTTTTTTACATCACATACATACATGATAATCCTTAGCACCATGATTGCAAGGATTTGACACCTTTTTACATTACACACCTTACATGATAATCCTTAATAATACAATTGTAAAAATTTGACACCTTTTTGCTCTACACTACATGATAACCTCCTACACCACAATTATAGAGGTTTGACACCTTTTGTTCCACACACTTTGCAGCTAACCCTTGCACCTTGTTAGGTAGCGATTTAACTTATTTATTTTACATGTTTGGCTGTCACTCCTCTATACCAGGATTGAGAGAGGATTAACTACTTTGACACGTTTTTTGTTTACTTTGATTTTGAGAAAATAACTCACCTCCTTTCCGATATTATGTTAGGTGGATTATTTTCTCCTCTCCCTTTACCTTGACATCTTGTCCTTTATTTTTTCACATTGTTTCTTGACTCAATTTACGTGCTTATGAAGGACACATAAGTGCGCATGTATAGCTCTCTGCCATATGTGGGGCCATCAAGCAAGGCTTTAAGTGTGATGGTTGAGAGAGGACATTGATAGAATTGCAATAGCGAACCGACCAGAGAGAATCATGGAATAGTATTTCCTGACTCAGAGACCCACCTTGGAGAGGGTAGAGAAAGGAAATTGTCGATATTATTCACCCGCAGTTGGGGTTTCTACCGTCGGTGGTCTAAAGATGTTAGGAGTCCTAGTTCGATTAGGGTAGTCAACTTGTGGATCAAATTACTTTATAAAAAATACACATACATATTTTGAAAAAAATACAAAATTACCTCCACCACAAAATAGCCTATTTACCTACAAATTTTTACCTGCATGCATATCTGTTGACCTCATTTTTGATGAGGTCTTCTCTTCTTCTCTTTAGTACTTAGGATCTAGCCTTAGGCTTTTCCTTTGACTATCTTAGAGGACTAGAATTGGGACCCACCTTCTAGAATTTCAAACCACTTCTTAACTCCCTGCAAACTCCACAAACTTGACTGTAGACCCCTAATCACCTAGAGGGTTGAAATCGAATGTGGAAGTTTAAAGGATGAGTTCCTATAGGACTCTTTGGCCTTGGGACCGCTCACAGGTGGCTCTGGTGCTAGTGAAGGGGCTGATTTACACACACACTACACTCATACACTACACTTTCACACACCTCCTAAAACCACACCCATACCTAACTTGACCTCCTGACTCATGTAGGTGATTCACGTGGATGGTCCTTAACCCCTAAGCACTTGGCTAAGAGGGTTAGGAACAACAATGTGGGTGCCTCAAACGAGTCCCTTCATGGCTCATGTGGGCTTGATGTGGCTTCATGGCTCAACCAAAATAATTTTATTCCACTTATATTCACCCAATCTTCAATTTTCCAAATTTTTAATTTTTGACCCCCGGGACCCTACACACTTTAACCTACCCAAAGCCATTGAAATTACCCAAATTTTCAAAATCACCTAAATTACCCAGAATTCCCCAAAATCAATCCCAAACATTTCCACATCACTTAAATTGATCATCCATACCCAAAAATACCAAAAATTCCAAAAATACCTCCCAATACCCTCCGAATACCCAAAATACCCCTCTTGACCCAAAATCCCAAAAATTCAGAAAATTCCCAGAAAATTCCAGAAAATCCCAAATATTCCCAATTTCATTTTGTTCAACTACACCATGGGCCAATTTTGTCAATTTACCCCACTTTTGGTTAAAACCCCCAATTTGACCCACTGAAACCCTAAATGAACCCAATGTCAAACCAAACCTATCCAATTGACCCAAATTCTGGTCCAATTAAATTCTAAACTTCAAATCAACATTCCCAACACCAATATATACCAAATCCAAGTCCAATTTGATTGACATTTGGATCCAATTTCACTTTTGGCCTTAAAGCCCGATTTGGACCCATGACCCAAACCTAACCCAAACTCACCCAATTCAACTCCAATTAACCCCAAATATTTTCTAAATCTTCCTTAGCACCCCCACAAGCAAAACACTAACATTATTTGCCCAAAATTTAGACCCAAACCCCACTCAAATTCAACCCAAAGCTAAAAGGCCCAATTTTGACCTAAACCCAAACCTAACCCAAATGAGCCCAAACCTCAAAATCAAAGCCCAACCAAAGTTAAAACCTCTTTGAAACACTCCCATAAACATTTTTCAACATTAATTTTACATCAATTTCAACCCTAGCCCAACATTGGCCCAAGTTAGCCCACTTTGACCTATATTGGCCCATTCACCAAAAGAGCCCAAATTCAACCCAATTCAAACCCAAATCACCCCCAATTTGCTTCAAGTCACTCATGACACATCTATGAGCTAAACCCAAAAATTATTTAGCCCAAGCCTTTACCAAAATTTCATCCCAAAATCCATTTTAAAATTCAAAAGCCCACTTTCATAAACCATCTTAAAAGCCCATCTAAAACCATTTCAAAAAAGCCCAAAATCCACCCTAAAGCCCACATGACATCTCCATTTGCCATCCACTTAACTAAAGCCATTACCTAAGTCCTAAATTCATCATCAAATAATTCCAAATCAAGCCTCATGCCAAGTCGCCCCTAAATACCAAAATTTTTCTTAAATCCATTTCTATGAAATTGACTCCACTTTTCCCAAGCCAAAGGTGAGCCATGCAAGCCATGGACAAGCCACATGAAGCCATGGAAGGCTTGACATGTGATCAAGCCACTAATGGCAAAAGTAGGAGCCTCTTTTAAGCCCCCTTAAAAAGGTTTTAACCCTTTTAATGCTTCACCTTAATCCATGTTTAATCAAAATATTCATGGATGGTGACTTCTCCACCCTTTCCTAGCTGATCCATCCGATCTTCCCTCTGCCCAAATCAGCCATGGGGAGGTGAACCAAGCCCAAAAGGTGGGTTGACCCATTTGGACCCAAAATGAGCTCATCCCCCATTCCATTTCAATTCAACTCCTTTACACATGTCCATGGCCAATTGATTGCACAAACCTCCAGCCCGACCTCCCTGACCTTGAGGGTGACTGACCACTGGCCGGCCGACCACCATAGCCGCCGGAAACCACCAGGTCGAGAGCTCGCATGTGAGCCCGACTTGGAATTCTCACTGCTGAGCTGCCCCATCCCCAATGGCCATTGGAGCTGTTCTTCTCTTGCCAAGAGCAGCTGATCCCAAGCCCTACTCTCCCTAGGAGGCCCTCCACCCTCTCCTATTTAAACACCACCCCTCTCGGCCATGAGAGGTGCTGAAACAAACCTTAAGGAAACTCTACCAAAATTGTTCCAGACTACTCCCCATACACAGAGCACTTGATCCCCACTGAAATCCCCCTGCCATTTCTTCTCTATGAGCTCAATTTCAGAGTTGAAATCCAAGCCCAAAACCAGTACACTTCTCCACAGCGAGCCAATCCCCAAATTGATTGGTTCTACACCTTCACCATACCAAGGGAAGGTGTCCACCAGCAAAAGCCCCATCTCCAGGCCACCCAGTTGCTCCAGCCTCCAAGCTTTGTGATCGGGCTTGGTCGAAATCACACCTAGACAATTCACCAGACCAGGAGACTTCATCTGGAGCTTGCGGGATCCGATCGAAGGTGACACAACCCTCGGATTGAAGCCACACTTCTACGAGCAAAGGTATGAGCTAATTCTTCATCCCGAGCTTCGGAGATTCTCCATTTCAAATGCTTTAATTTCAATGCATGATCACCATATAGATGTATTCGTCTCTTCAAGACGAATCCATAGAGCATAAGAACACAAAAATCCGTTAAGTATTGAGTGAGATATTAGGGATTTAGTGTGGACGGCTCTCGGGTGAGGACACTTGGGGACGATGAATGGATGTCGTTCATTTAATACACGCGCGGACGGACGGCCAGGATCGCGTCGGATCAGGAGACGAAATGATACAGGCGCGACCCGGGCTGCTGACTCAAGCGGCGGCGTCGAATGGGAGCGCGACGCGTGTGCGTTCGGAGCTGCCGAGGTTGACGCGGCGCCGCGTGGATAAATAGAAAATTAGGGGTATTTTCTATTTATTTAATTCCCTAAACTTCAAAAATTCATAACTTTGTGTAGAAAAATCGTAAAAATAAAATAAAAATACCCTCTTGCTCAGTGAACAGAGGAGAATAATGTGGAAAAGAAATCATTTAATTTCATCAAGTATTTTATTTTTAATAATTTATTTACTCTAGGCATATTTTTAAATTCTCCATGCATGTATACAATTCACCATGGCATGAGACCTTAGGGCTTTTGAAGCCTCTGAATTTGGGAACATTCCCTGAATTTTCCAAAGTCAGAGGCCATCCCTATGAAAAGTTATTGATTTTTCAAATTCATGTTACTGTTTTGAGTATTTTAATTCCAATAAATAGCATGTTGTGAAATAAATTTAAGGAAAATTTGGTGATGTTCCTTATGACCAGAGGACCCTAGGAAAAATAGGTTTTGAGTTAGTTCATTTAAAACAACCCTAATTGGCTTAAACACCCAAAATGGATCTCTAATTAATTAAAGCTAACCATACATCAAATTGACTTGAAATCAATTCTCCACTGACTTTTAGGATCAGAGGAACCCACCATAAAAATTTGAGGTCAATTGGACTTGGTTAGCCCTACTAATTGGGTTGATTAATCCATTTAGCTATTTTAAACTTTAAAAATTCATAACTTTCAAAATATCTTTGAAAAATTCACCAAATTTGTTTTGGAGCCTCTCTGATATTAGGGGAATTTAAGAAAATTAAAATTTCAATTTTCTAAAAAAGTTGATTTTTAATATTATTTTAATATTTTTAATAATTAAAAAATAATAAAAATCACAAAAATAATGAAATTCACCAAAATGTCACATTTTGAATTTTAATCACTTAGGAACAAACCCCATATTTTTCTTAGGTCTATTTAGTGAGATATTAAATTTTAAAGCTCTAGGGTAATTTTAAAATTAAAAAAATGTATTTTCTAGCATTTTCACTAAAATAATTATGATAAATCATAGAAAAATCAGAAAATTACAAAATTTGATTCTCTGATTTCCTTGATATCAGAGAGATTTTTGAAAAATATAAAATTTATTTTTCAACCTTTATTTTATTTTTAAATTAATTAATACTCCAAAACTTAAAATACTTATAATAAAAATAATATAATTCAAAAAATCACCAAAATTGGTCCAAATGGTCTTCTGGTCATTAGGAATGTCCCCTAATTTTCTTAAGGACAGAAACTTTCCCTTGGTCATATTGTTAAATTTTCCTTGGAAATCTCTATTTTCTACCAAAAATAATTATATAAATAAATTAAATACAGAAAAATCACATTTTCTCCTCTAATGTCTTTATTGACATATGAGTGAAGTCACATAAAAATTTCAAGTTCATTTGAGTTCAATTTAGTGAGTTATGAAATTATTAAGCTTAAAGGGCAAAATGGTAATTAAAATTTTAACCCTTAATTAAAACTTTAGGTTTAATAAAATTAACAAGTAAAATATTTGATCTTAATCTGATTTGGATGATTGAAATTTAAATAATTAAAGGGTAGAAATCCATTAAACAATTTAAAATAACTAAACCTTAATTAAATAATTGATTAAATTTGGAAGAATAATAAAATTGGAGTTATTAGAATAGGGATATTATTAGGAGGAGATTTATTCTTTAATTTAAAAATCCCTAAATTAATTATCTCATTAATATTTAATTCCTAATTAAAATGATAACTCAAATTTAAAATATTAAAAGACTTAATCATTAAACTAAAGTTAAATTATTAAACTCTTTTAAAGTGTTAATTAAAATTAAAAAATAAAATTAAATTAAAAATTAAATTAAATTAAGTAAATTAAATTAAATTAAATTAAATTAAAATTAAAAGTTGGATTAAATTAAAGATTAAATTAAATTAAATTAAATAAACAAATTAAATTAAATTAAATGAATAAATTAAATTAAATTAAATTAAATAAATAAAATTTAAATTAAATTAAATTAAATTAAATTAAATTAAATCAAATCAAATTAAATTAAAATTAAATCAAATCAAATTAATTTAATTTAACATCAAAACAAACTAAATTGAATTAAATTGAATTAAATTAAATTAAAAATTAAATTAAATTAAATTAAATTAAGTTGAATTAAATATAACATCACCAAAGACATAAAGAATTCAAAATAAATCTAAAGCAACTTGAACAACTATTCCGAATTTAAACCCATTAACTTAAATTAAATCATTTGAACACCAATTTGCCCTCCAGAGCTTTGGTTATCATAACTCCTAAACAGAACATTAAATGAAATGTTACTTCACTTATAGGATATTCAAATGTCCTAATTCACTGAGCAAGATAACAAAACTTAAATTCTTGGACGTTTAATTCACTTGTATAATTAAATTCATTTGGACTTAAAACAATCCTAGAAATATTGTAAATATGTTTAAGATTTGTCTTAAGCACTTCCTCGATATGATAGGATGTTTATAAGAACAATTGAACTTAATTGTTCTTTGATGAAAAAAATCGTCTTCAAACAAAAACACAAGGAACCTAGACGTCATAAGAAATGACTAGCTATAGGATTAGGAATTTGGTAGAAAACCATAACCCTTACCTTAGCTTTACCTAGGAACTTGCTTAAATATTCTAATTGTGTTTTAAGTGCAGCTTGGAATGATGGGAAGACCCTTCAGATACGCTTTTATTTTATTGCAATTTACTTTCTTGCAATTTACATTATTGCAATTTATTTAATCGCATCGCACTTACTTTTCTTACATGATAAACAACTGTTGCATGAAAACCCACACCTTTAGGATAGTCCCTAAAACTGAAACCAAAACTAAGTTAAAAGCCATTGCAAGATAAAATTCACCGCCACAACATTTCAAAATATAAAAAACTCAAAATTTAATCACAAACAGAACACAAAACTACAATTACAATTAAATTAAAACATCCTGTTGGATGATTGGAATTCCTCGGATGATGTAACCTACGTGTTGCTAACGGGATTTCCCACAGTCTAAATGAAAGTGTGGAACTCATTCAGTTGAGTTTAGCAAATTCATCTCGATTAAGTGAATCCAATAAAAATAATGATGCCGGAAGGATGGAACCGTGGGATCTTAACCGGTGTCGTTATAATCAACTTTAAGATTTGTTTTAATTAAAACGTAAAAAACACTTGGAAATTAAGATTTTCTCTAAACCAAAACACTTTTCTCATCCCCTGATTTATGACTTCTAAAACTAAAACTCTGCAACAACAAGGAGCTCGGAGCATGGTGGGCAGCACGGCCATCGTCATCAGCAAAACCTGAGTCTACTTCAGCAAAACTTACCTAGAATTAAATAACAAAGCCATAGGACTTCGAGGTAGTTTGCACTAGTGCAACATAAATCCTCAACCTTTTGTTAGGCATTTGCCTTGCAAATTAAGTCTATACGGACTTAGGATTCCGAGGTAGTCGTCTGATACGACATAAACCCTCATATCTTCCACGCTATTTGTATGATTCTATCATATAAATATAAGTCCTAATTGATTAAAATTGGCAAGATCAAAACATTAAATAACTATTCGGACTTTCCTAAATCCAAGCCAAACAATAGGATAGTCGGGGAATTACCGAAGTTCGCTTCGAATCTGTGATTTCTCCTACCTTCCTTCCTTTGAATTCCCAAAACGAAATGTTCCAAATTTGATCCATTCCCTATTGAAATTCCAAAATCCAATCCCTTGAAAACCTTAAACTTTGAAATTCTTGAGAGCAGAGTTACTGATTATTATCGAGAGTTTTCTTAGGTGATTCCGTCACTTAAGATGTAATTAACTATAGGGGCTTGCCCTTATAGGGAATTTTAAAGAACCAGTGTAATATAAACCCCGTTTAATGCTTTCATATTAAGCAGGGGAATTTGTCGGCTTATAAAATTGGTTCGTAGACTAAACGGATGTCACAAATCTTCTAGTTTATTTAATCGAGCCCCACCATCAAGCAGTGTGTCTATCCTTAGGGATAGATACACGTTTTGTGGTGCGGTGCTCGTTTATATAAACTATTTGGGATGTGAGATCGGTTTGATTTCATATCTTAAAAATCTTCAAATTTAAAATTATTTTCAAAATCAAATACTACTTTTTCAAATTATTTATTTAAATTAAATTAAATGTTCGCCGACAACTTCTGCTAGGCGACACCCTTTTCAAAATAAAACACACAACCTAAAAATAAGCCGTACAATATCCAAACTGAATTGCATGAAAACTTACAAAGGTCCACGGTTGGCTACTCGAGTCGGGTTAGGGCTGCCTTCTGTAGAAAGTCGGTCTAGTAGTCAGTACCTAAGGTGGGACATACAACACAACTTTGAGTCCTCTGCGCCATCGCGCTTACGGTCCTTTTGGACTTATAGTCCTCTATTTTCTGGGTTTTTTTTCTTACATTATTTCTTTGGATTTTCTATAGATTTCCTTTACGGATTTACTTTCCTTGATTTCCTATGAGG
Organism: Papilionanthe hookeriana x Papilionanthe teres; assembly: GCA_022702705.1. NCBI lineage: Eukaryota > Viridiplantae > Streptophyta > Magnoliopsida > Asparagales > Orchidaceae > Papilionanthe > Papilionanthe hookeriana x Papilionanthe teres. The sequence goes on from CM040428.1 coordinate 145,317,025, forward strand.
CGTTACCTTTTTTTAGACTTTTTGGTTTCCCTTGTGATTCCCTTTTAGTCTACTGCCTGTGTTTTACACTTGGCCTCTTTTGACACACACTGTGTCACATACACACTCCTATTTGTTAGGCTTTTATGCTCTACATTTAGTACTTGTGCTTGGCTTCTTATTTTCCTTTTTAGTACATCATACCTGCTTGTTTCAATTTGCCTACCTTACATTACTACACAAATACCTGCTTGTTTCAGTTTACCCAATTTACTTTACTGCACACATACCTGCTTCGGATAGTTTCCTGCTTTACTTTTCAGTACATATACATGTTTAGTTTAGCTTGCTTACTTTACATTGCAGCATATATATACCTACTTGGGATGACACAATTCAAATTACCTCAAAAAATTTCAAAATATAAGACAACTAAATATTTAATCACAAATAAAATAAAACTGCAACTTCAACTAAATTAAATCACCCCTTTGGATGAACGGGAGTTCCTGGGACAACGCAACCTACGTATTGCTGATATGGTCTCCCACAGTCTGAATGAAAGTATGGAATTCATTAAGTTGGATTTAGTAAATTCATCCAGACTAAGGGAATCCGATGAAATAATGTAACCGGAACAATAGAGCCATGGGGTCTTAACCGGTGTCGTTATAATCAACTTTAACATTAGTTTAAATAAAACACCAAGCCACCTCAATTTTGAACATTCTAAAACACACCACTTCTCTCACCCCTACATTTGTCACCTCTAAAAGTGAAACTTCTGCAACAACAACAAGGAGCTCGAGGCAACACACTAAGGGTAGCATGATCGAGAATATGGAAGGACATGTTCGAGAGAGCAAACAACGTGTCTACAACAACAACATTCCTTTCTTAGAAATAAACAACAAACGTTAGGGTCTCGAGTTAGTTGCCTTGTGTAGCGTAAACCCTCACCTTCCCTATTAGGCTTTTGCACCTAGTGCACTATAAGCCTTAACTCGTCTAGGTTTCCGAGGTTGTAATTCTGATATGACATAAATCCTCACATCTTCTTGGCTATTCACATGATCGACGTCAAGTGAATGTAAGTTGTACTTAATTAAAATTGGCAGGATGAAACATAAATTAAATATTTCCCTAAATTGAGCCAAAAAATAGGATAGCTTGGAAAGTCACTGAGAATCTTCTCAGATCTGTGCCTTCTCCTAGTCCTTCCTCATTTGGATTCTACAAGAACTCTTTCTCAAAACTTGACACCACTCACCTATTGGATTCTGACTATCAAATTTCGTTGAAGAGAACCTTAGCCTTTTGAAGTCATAAGAATATATTTTCTGATTTGTTTCGAAAGTTTCTTAGGTAATCCTAACTATCTAAGATGTAATTAACTTTAGGGACTATCCCTTATAAGAATCTTAAACGACCCCAGATTAATATAAAACCCATTTAATTCTCTTTTGTATTAAATGGGGGAACCTATCGGCTAACACATAGGTTTCACAGACCAAACGGATGTCATATACTTTTTTAGTTTATTTGATCGAGCCTCATCCTCAAATTTTGTGTTTATCCTTCGAGATAGATACAAGGTTTGAGGTATAGTGTTCTTTCATTTGAAATTCAGAAAATATGAGATCAGTTTGACTTCATATTTTTCTAAACTAAATTTATAATTAAATTTAAATTGTCCTTCTGAAATAGGCGAAGGGATTTTGATTCTGGTGGCCAATAGCTTCTAGTGGGCAACCCCAACCAAAACTTACATAAACTTTTTATACGCCGCCAGCTTCTGGCGACTCCATTGGGGAAAGTTGCCCTTTCCATAAAAATTAGGAAACTTGTTCTTACACATCAAAGATGTGTCTATGTTCTTTATAGACCAGATTACCATTCTTCTGTCGATATGCTTTACCCATTTCTTTCTTGGGTAAGTACCATCGACTCTCCTTGACTTCAGGACCTCTTGTTTGAGCCACCTTTAAATAAAAGGGTACAGGAGGCTTTAGGTTTTTTTTTCTTTGATCTTTTTTGGTGTCAGACCCCCAATAGGTGTGTCAGTGGGTAAGTTTAACCAAGAATGATATACATTGTGAACACGATCCCGGATTGGGTCCCACACTTCACTCTTCCTTCCCGCCCATTGGGCATAGTTTTGCCACTTCACAAAACTAAGTGAAATCTTTTTCAAATCTTGAAATTCTTCTAAATTCTAATCCACAACAAAATAAAACAAAATGAAAAAAAAAATTTTCCCAGTTACAGGACAAGTGCGTCAATTTGAGTTCTTCCATTGAAACTACAAGTCACGGGATGCCACAAATTTTCAGAAATTCTTCAAATGACAGAAACAATGACATCGCTGAAGCCGATCTTCACATTCACTGGAGAACCACATCATGACAAGGCTATCCACAATATAGACTGTTAGGATCAATAATTGAAGATGACATCAACAAGATGATGGGTAATGGGTCCCAATCCTCCCACCACTGAACAATCAAAATGGATATCAACAAGGTAATCGCTCCCAACCCTCCCAACACAATAATAAATGGAGGAGAAGACATTCTAAGCGTAGGAGAAAAACAATCAAGAAAGGAGTAATTCATGACAAAAAGGAAAAAATGAAATTAATGCCTTAATAACTGTGTCCTTCCATTTAAAGAATTTGGATTGGGTCCTAAGTAGATTTTGAAATGAAGCGGTGTGCTTAAAATATGAGTAACTAATTCGGGATATCACGATTCTTTTAATTCTCTGTCATGTGACTGGGTCCAGACTTTGGTAGGAGTTATAATATCCTAGAGTTCGTATTAAGAGACATTTTAGGAATATTAATTAGGGGGTTCTGACATTCAAAATCATTAAAAGAAATATGTCCTGCCAGGTACAATAATTCTCAGAAAATAAACGGAGCAAAAGAAAAAATGGAGTAAAACTTTTTTTTGTGAATGTCCACCTAAGGAGAAGCTTATGGTGAGCACATAAATCAAAAATTGGTGTCCCAATTCAGACATTCAAAATCCTTAATATGTGCTCCACCAGATATAGTAATCTTCAATGGAAAATAACAAAAAAAAAAGAAAAAAAAAGGAAGAAAAAGATTGTGCCAAAAGCTCAATCCCAAAAAAAAAGAAAAAGAAAAGAAAAAACAAAGATGCTCCCTGAGAAGAAGCTTGAGCAGACATATAATCAAAAATTGGTGTCTTAATCCTCCTCTGATTAATAAAACTTGAAAGACTATCTTAAGAAGATTCTTTTTATATTATGCTTTGAAAAAAGTAGAGTGATTTTATGCCTTTTGGTCGGGCATTAATCTGCTTAGAAATATCTTTGAACAGTAAAAACCATTTCAATCACATGAGTAGAAATTTCGAAATCTGCTTAAGCCTATGTAGATAGAATTAAAGGAAAAGGGTTCTGTTATTAGCATTTAATGGATGTTTGATCTTGAAGTCATGTATTCTGTGTCCAGCAAATACATATCCAATGTCAGATCAAAGAGAATCGACAATACCTAGCAAATACAAATCCAATGTCAATTCAAAGAGAGTTAGAGTGACTTCCAAAAGACAACATAGATTATCTTTACAAATCAGTGACAAAGAAAAACAACTGCTACAAACGAAGCTACTAATTTGCGGCCTCTGCAGCTGTGGTGTAGCTCCAGTCAATGGACGATGACTCAAGAAGTACTGCGTGTCGCAACGTTTCAAAGACAGCCTTTCCCTACGAAGTACTGATGTCGCCCTTGCCTATGACTGGTTCCAAATCTTAAAACAAATGCGATGAAATAAAAATCTGCATCAAACAAAATAAATGAAAAGAAACTGGAATGAAAGAGAGAAAGCTTTTCCTTCACAATCCCGAGTACCTCACTCTTTTGCTTTTTTGTCGGCCACTTTAGGGGCGCCCCTTATAGCATTCAAATTTTTCGCTTTAGGGTCTGCTCCCTATTCAATTCACATTTTCCGCTTTAGGGGCCACCCTCTATCATATTTATATTTTTTTCTTTAGGGGCTGCCCCCCTATTGCATTTTTTCTTCATCATTTCTGGGATTACCCCTTATCGCAATGTTTCAAATTCAAGTTTTAGAGGTTGAGAATATTACATCTAATATCGAATCACCTACTTTACTTTACATTTCCTACATTGTCTTACATTTTCCATACATTTCCTACTTGTCACACATTCTAGGATCGGTATGAGAATGTCTGATTCCTTATAATTTCCATACTTTTCTACATCTCATAAATTCCAGGATCGGCGCGGGATCACTCGATTCCTTACATTTACTCTTTATTCTCTTTCACTTTCCCTACAATTTCCACAAAATTTTCTACATGACACACTCTACGGAAGCGATGTGAGGTTGCTCAGTTACTTTTAACCTTCAAAATAAAAATTTGAAAATTTCAAAAATCCAATAAGCTAAAATGAGCAAATAAGAATCTCAAACTTACTTCAAATCAAAATTTAAATTCTCAAACTCCAAATTTTCATCAAATTCTAAACCATCGCTCGGACTGGGTCCCCTTGAGGATGTGGAGTCATGAACTCACATCTTTATTTTGAAGGATTTCTACCCACTTTCCCCAGCAGAGGTTCAATCGTCTGCGGATACTTCCTCACTGGATACTTCTTTCTATCTGCAGTTTACACTCAGATAGTCGTGTTAGTTTGGTTTATCTCATCGGTCAACACCAATACGTGCGGTGTGCTCTTCCCGCACACCACACCTATTAGGGGTCCATTTGTTGACCACACTTTTGGTTGAGGTCTAGTTTCTCTATAGATTGCCTAAGGTCTAGCCATATGACCTCCTAGTGACTTTTCTTTGAAGACTAGCAATGGAACCCGTCACATAAAAAATCCACATGCTTGCTTATTTCAAATTGAACTTTCATATGTTAAGGTCTAACCTCCAGCTTTTGGGTGGAAGAGACCGAGCTAAGAAAGTCTGAGTGAAATCCCTATTTCATTCGAACTTTGGACCCATTGGAAACTCAAGTGAGTGGTCCTACTAGTCTTAAACCTTATCACCAAAAGAGCTAAAATCACCACATAGAGGACCAAAAGAGGCTTTCCTTAGTCCGTAAGCCATCCAGAATGATTCCATTCTTCATGGTCTGACAATACCTCACTTTTCCCAAAATTTCAATTTTTGCCCCGAAATTACCAAATTGCCCCTGAAAAGGGGCCCAAAACCAAAATTTCATGGAGTCACCCGGGGTTCCAAAAAATTGTTCAGAATCGTTCCTCTCACCAATCTGAGAAGTTAGAATGTAAACATGTCATACTTTTGAGCTACCGGCGGACCCCTCGCGGCCTAAATAGTCACTACTTGAATGACATTCCGGACCCCACAAAACCCTCCACAGTGGTTAGAAATGCTCCCGAACACTGTCATTCATTTCCAAATTTCATTTTACGCTGCCCCATGTCGTAAATTTGGTATTTTGGACATTTTCCCAAAATTTCCCCGAAATGACCAAAATACCCATACGGGCCCAAAATTCCCAACATTTTACTAAATGTCTCGACATTTTACATCCTTTTTGAGGACGTCAACATTTAAATTTTAAAATCCTCAGCGACGAGCCAAAATTTCTAGATGGATCAAATTCAACACCTTTATGACCTATTCAAAGACAAAACTTGCTCGAATAAACTCGGATCGCAAAATGGACTACGCCAACGCACTCAGAACGTCAAATTTACTATAAATTTAAATATAATTTGTTGTAATTTTGCAGACATCAAGAGGGATCAAAATTTGGCAAGATTTGATTTTATTTTATGGAATCAACACTTGAAATCGTGCCATGGCTCGACCCAACCAAAATAACGCAGGCCTAAGGGGGTTTGATCGAACCCTAGCCGAACCCCCCCATGTTATTTTAGCAAAATAGAGGTGGCCAAAATCCTCTTTGCCCGAGCCCTTGTTGTGCGCCTCTCCTCCTCCATGTGCAATCCTTGTCATGGCCGAACCTTCTCCATGCGCCTAGGTAAGGTGTGGCTTCTTCTCCTCCTTGTAAAAGCTACAATGAGAGCATCTCTGGTCTCAAATCCTTTCTATGGCAGTCCTAGTTTTCTTTTCTTGTGCTTTGTCACTTCTTCCTTCCATGGAGATGATTTCAATCACTTCAAGACTTATTTTAGGGCTTCTTCTTCCTTGGAACAATGGTCCTTGCCCATGGGTAAGATTTGTGCACCTTCCTCCTCCTCCTTAGGTTATAAATTAACCTCTTTTTCCCCTTTTTGGGGGTTGGCCGAAAATTACAAGGACAAGGAGGGTGCTGCCATTCTTTACTCTAATCTAAAGCCTAGGTATGGATTTTACATTTTATGGCTCTGTATATTTTTCCTCTTTAATTTCCCTAAAGTTTGGATGTTTTGTTTTAAGCAGTTGGGAGAAGTTTCCCCTCCCATGATTTCACTTTTAGTTGCTTTATGATGGTGGATTTCATGGTGAGATTTAGATTTCATGCTTGAATCATATGAATTTCTCACATAACAAAGTTCTAAATTATTTCCTACATGTGAAGGGCTTTGAATTTATGGCTTTAGGCTACTTTCTACATGCCAAAAATTGGGCTTTACATACCTCTTTATTGTGGTTAGCTTGCTTTAAATTTTTTTAAAGCATGAGAATTTCACTTTTGTAAAGGCTTAGAAATTTTACATACTTTGAAGCATTTTCTTTACATGTAAAGGTTTAGAAATTTTACATACTTCGAAGCCTTTTCTTTACATGCAAAGGTTTAGAAATTTTCACATGCGTTGAAGCTTAAGTGTGGTTTTGGAGTAGTCTTCATGTGGTAAGTTCTCTTTTGAGCTTATGGTGGAATCTTGAGATGAAGACATGCTCTATACTTTTTACATTTAGTTTTGAATTGGTGGCCTTACATAGCATGCCTTAGCTAGGTTTATATATCTTTATGCTCAAGGAGATGTACTTGGAAGGGTGAACATGTTTTTATTACATGAGGCTTTTGAAAGACTTTCTCATATGCCAAAGGTTAGGTTTACTTGTGGCTTTTGAATCCCTCATTTCATGGCAAAAATATGGGATACACTTGTAGCTTTTGGGACATGTCTTGTGTGCTAAATATCTAAGTTTATTTGGGGCTCTACATTTTGAGGCATGAAAACATACATCTCTTATGTGCAATTTTCGTATTAGAAAATACCCCTATTTGAAACACTTGCAAATGAAGTCATACATGCTCGTTTTTCACATATTTCACTATGTATTCATACACATAATACCTGAGCTTTAATTTCACACATTACTTACCTCATTCAATGCTTTATTGTGGCTTGATGTTGGCTAGCCAATATTGAGATAATTTTGGTAAGTTAAATGTAATTTTCTTATTTGAAATTAACCATGCTTGAAACACTCATGGATGATGTTGTATATGCTTACTTCTTACATGTTTTACTAGCCTTTCATATACATAACATATAGGGTTTGTTTTTATACATTCTCCACCCCATTCCATGCATGAAAGGGGTGTTTTATTGATCCTCAATTTCCCCAAAGTGAAGGTTTATATTGTTGTGAGCATGAAAAGTTAGCTTGGGTCCTTGAGCATGTTTTATGCAAAAATCTTCACCTATACATTTCTTTGGGATGGATGTACATCAAGTATACGAATCCCAAAGTGCAAGATCTGCACTTGTGTAATTGTGTGGAGTGAGTTTACATCATCCCTATACTTGTTTAACTCAAAAATCCGCATATACACAATGGCTTTAAGTTGATCTAGACCACTCATATGCTTTCCAAAATTGAAAATCAGCACCCATACACTTGTTTGGAATTGGTTTAGGCCAACTCTTGTTGTCACTAAGTGAAGATTTGCATTGTTGGAACTCGCATTGAAACAAATGGGTGAAATATTTTGCAATTTTCGTATGTGAACATGCTCACACATAAAACACCCAAATTTAAAATCACGAGCACTTGTTTTTCATCCATTTCAACATATATTCACCTATATAACATTAGGCCCATAATTTCACACATGTCTCACTCTATTTCATGCATAAAAATAATGTTTTTCATGTCGGAATCCAAAGCTTTTTTACGCTCCTACAGGTCACATCCATGAAACCTCATTCCATAAAACTCCAAGAGTTCCTACATGTTACATTTACAAAACTCCACACATGTGTTCACTTCGCTTAATTTTGCATTACATTCCAGAATCTTTGAAATATGGTACACATTCCCTATATAAAAAAACTCCACCTTCACATTCACCCTCTCCTAACCAAATTTCCTAAACCTACATATTCCCTACATGAAAAACTTCATTCACCCTCACTTTACCAAATTTCAACAAATCTACATATTCCCTAAATGAAAAACTTCACTCTTACACCCACTCTCCCAAATTTTACTAAATCGACACATTACCTACATCAAAAACACCACTCTCACACCCACTCTCCCAAATTTCAACAAATCTACACATTCCGTACATAAAAACTTTCACATTCACCCTCACTTTACCAAATTTCACCAAACCTATACATTCCCTACATGAAAAACTTCACACAAGCATTCACTACATTCAAAACATACCCACTCATTCCCTACATGAAAACTCCTCACACGCTCATCTTCTCAAATTTTGAAACACACCTACACTTTAACTTCATAAAATTTTGTACTACATTTCACTACATTTAAAACATACCCATACATTACCTTCATGAAAAACTCCACACATACACTCACTTTACAAATTTACATCAAACCTACATGATACATTCATGAAATTTCACATTCATGCTCACTTTATCAAGTTTTAATATTCCTACATGTTACATACAAGACACCTAGACTTAACACATACTTCACTCACCCCCACAAAGCACTCATATATCACTCACAAACACTTAACACGTTCACTCCACATCATCCCTACATACCACCTACATCAAATTCAACATTCATACACTACTTTGGGAGTGATTCACATCATCCCTACACTTGCTTAAGTGCAAAACGTACACTTATACCACTTTGTGGAGTTGATTCCCATCACTCCTACACTTGCTTAAGTGCAAAATCTGCACTTATACCACTTTGTGGAGTTGATTCCCATCACTCTTACACCTGATTAAGTGACAAATCTGCACTTGTACCACATTGTGGAGTTGATTACCATCACTCCTACACCTGTTTAAATGCAAAATCAGCACTCATGTGTTTGTTGTGGGATACTTTAGGTCACTTTCTTGCTGCCCCTATACAAAATCTGTATGATTTGGCTTGTGGTAGGTTGGTTCTAAGTGTTCTTTAGTTCCTCCTATGGTGAGAATTGCATGGATGGTTTCCTTGCATATTTAGTTTAATACTCGCTTGCTGCCCTCACTTAAAGTATACATTATTAAGCATCATTTGGCTTGTTTTCCAAGCAAGAAGAAGAAAGGAGGAGAAGTGGCATGCTTACCACTTCAAAGAAAGAGTTCTGATGTGCTATTCAAACTTGGTTGGCTTTAAATCTTACATGTTAATGAGTGAAGCCTTTCTATTTACACTCTTCTACTTGCTTAATATGCTTGGGTGCCTTAAATCTTACATGTTAATGAGAGAAGTCTTTCTCTTTACACTGATTTACTTGCATAATATTCTTGGATGCTCTTAAGTCTTACATGTTAATGAGGGATGCCTCTCTCTTTACACTCTTCTACTTATACTTTCACTTGCTTAAAATGCTTGGAATTTTGCCACTTGTTTATGTTGCTCTAGTATCATGTTGTTGTGATTATGGGAAATTCAGAATTGAAGAAAGTGTTGGATGTTGCTACATATATAAGCTTGTGTACTTCTTGGATTGCAAATTCCAGGTGTGGAAATTTGAATTTTTATGGCGTTATGCTGCCAGTTTTTTATTGTTCGGGTTTGATTTTTCTACTCCTTTTTTGGGCATGTTGCCCCCTTGCTTTGCTAGCTTTTGGTTTTGATTTCAGATATCTCAACCTTTTTGCTCCACAAACTTTATAATTATCCCCGCACCATGATGGGGGGATTTGTTTTCACTTCCTACATTTCCTACGCCACTTCACTCACTAAATCACCTTATATGTCACATTACCTTACTTCCTCACATCACCACATGTCCTACATTATCACTTTACACACCACGTTACCCCACATCTTACACATTACATTACCTCACGTGCCACACATCCTACATTATTATACTACCTCACTACATCACCACATGTCCTACATAATCACTTTATACACCACATCACCCCACATCTTACACATTACATCACCTTACACACTACATCACCACATGTCCTACATAATCACTTTACACACCACATCACCCCACATCTTACACATTAAATTGTTTTACACACTACATCACCACATGTCCTAGATATTCACTTTACAAACTACATTACCCCATGTCTTACACACTACATTACCGATGAAATAATGTAACTGGAATGAGGGAGTCGTGGGGTCCTAACCAGTGGCGTTATAATCAACTTTAATATTTATTTAAATAAAACACTAAGCCATCTCAATTTTCAACATTCTAAAACACACCACTTCTCTCACCCCCTACATTTGTCACCTCTAAAACTGAAACTTCTGCAACAACAACAAGGAGCTCGAGACAACACATCGAGGGCAGCACTATGGAGAACATGGAAGGACATGTTAGAGAGAGCAAACAACGAGTCTATAACATCAAACTTCCTTTCTTAGAAATAAACGACAAACTTTATGGTCTCGAGGTAGTTGCCTAGTGCAGCATAAACACTCAACTTCCCTGTTAAGCATTTACACCTAGTGCACTATAAGCCTTAACTCGTCTAGGTTTCTGAGGTTGTCATTCTAATATGACATAAATCCTCACATCTTCCAGGCTATTCACATGATCAACATCAAGTGTATGTAAGTCCTACTTAATTAAAATTGGCAGGATGAAACATAAATTAAATATTTCCCTAAATTGAGCCAAGAACTAGGATAGCTTGGGAATTCACCGAGAATCTTCTCGAATTCGTGCCTTCTCTTAGTCCTTCCTCCTTTGGATTCTACAACAACTCTTTCTCAATAGCACTCACCTATTAGATTCCGACTATCACATTTCGTTGTAGAGAACCTTAGCCTTTTGAAGTCGTAAGAATCTTTTTCCTAATTTGTAGCGAAAGTTTTCTTAGGTAAGCCTAACTATTTAAGATGTAATTAACTATAGGGGCTTGCCCTTATAGGAATCTTAAAAGACCCCAGATTAATATAAACCCCATGTAATTCTCTTTTATATTAAATGAGGGAACCTGTTGGCTAATACACAAGTTTCGCGGACCAAACAGTTGTCTTATACTTCTTTAGTTTATCTAATCGAGACTAATCCTCATATTTTATCTTTAATCCTTCGGGATAGTTACAAGGTTTGAGGTATAGTGCTATTTCATTTGAACTTCAAAAAATATGAGATCAGTTTGACTTCAAATTTTTCTAAACTAAATTTATATATAAATTAAAACTGTCCTTACAAAGCGGGCGACGGGATTTCAATTCCGGCAGCCGATAGCTTCTAGTGAGCAACCTCAACCAAAACTTACATAAGCTTTTTATACGCCGACAGGGAGCACCAACCTAAGATACTTATTTACATCTTTCCAATTTTCTAGAATTGTGAGCTACTTTTAAATATGATGGTGTTTCTAATGATGCTATTAGATTTATACTTTTTCCTTTTTCATTGAAGGATAAGGCTATTATATGGTTAAATTCATTAGCACCTAGATCTATCAGAGCATGGAGTGATTTAGCACAAAAGTTCATTGCTAAATATTTTCCACCATCAAATATTGCGATGCTTAGAAATGATATTACATCTTTTTTTCTGTTTGAAGGTGAATCTATATATGAAGCATGGGAACAATTTAATGATCTCCTAAGAATGTGTCCACATCATTCGATACCAGATTGGTTAATAATTCATACTTTCTATAATGGATTAGTTGGATCTCTTAGATCAATTATTAATGCTGCAGCTGATGATTCATTGATGTCTAAATAGTTTGCTGATGCTTATGCTTTAATAAAAAAAATGGCTACTAACAATTTTCAATGGCCTTTTGAAAGGTTAAATCCTAAAAAGGTAGCCAATATTAATGATAATAATGCTTTTGCAATTCTAGCAAATCAAGTTGCTGCAATTTCAAGAAAGATAAACCAATTTGGAATGAATTTTTCTCAGCCAATTTCCATGATTGAAGAAAATTCATTAGGCCAAAAGTTGATTTTTAAACTTCACCAGAAATTTAAGTGCTATAAGTAAGCCTAATAACCCTTATTCTAATTATTATAACACAGGTTGGAAGAATCATCCAAACTTTAATTGGAATACCAATGATCAGGGTGGTATTAATCAATAATGGAGGAACAACCAAATAAACTCATTGGGGAACTAGAACAACCAAGGGAATAATAATTATAGACCAACCTATCCTTCGGGTTATAATAATGCTTCACAATTTAAGGAGAAAAAATTGTCTATTGAAGAAGTGGTGTTACAAATAGGAAATCAATTGCAAAGTCAAGAAGCTACAATAAGAAATATTGAAAATCAATTGGGACCAATACATCAAGTAATAGATCCCAAGGTATGCTTCCAAGTAATACTGAAGTAAATCCACGAGATAAGAATAAAGAGCAAGTAAAAGCAATTCAACTATGAAGTGAAAGAGAGTTGGAAGGCAGAGTTCAAAAAGAGATTGATGTAAAGAAAGAAGAGATTGAAAAACCAAAAGAGGATGCTCCGAAAGGTTTGGAAAGACCTATTTCTCCAACTAAGATTGAATTAAAAAAGCAACCACCTCATTTTCTCAGTGGCTTCGTTAACAAATGATGGATATGCAATTTTTTATGTTCTTAGAGTTATTAAAGAAGCATACAATCAACATTCCATTTGCTGAAGCCTTAGAACAAATGCCAAGCTATGTGAAATTTATGAATGATTTTCTCAACAGAAAAAGGAAGTTTGAAGATAATGAAATTTTTGCACTTAGTGAAGAGTGTAGTGCAATAATTCTGAAAAAGCTTCCTAAAAAGTTTAAAGATCCCGGTATTTTCACAATTCCATGTACAATCAGAGATAGATTTTATGGAAAAGATTTATGTGATTTGGGTGCAAGCAATAATCTTATGCCATTAACAATATTTAAAAGACTAGGATTAGGAGAAATAACCCCTACTTCTATAACTCTGCAATTAGCGGATCGTTCAATCACATATCCTAAAGGAGTTATAGAGGATGTTTTGGCTAAAGTGGATCAATTTATCTTTCACGTTGATTTCATTGTGTTAGATATGGAGGAAGATAAAGATATACCCATAATTTTAGGGATACATTTGCTAGCCACAGGCAAGTAATGATAGATGTGCAAAAAGAGGAATTAACAATGAGAGTCAATGACCAAACTGTTACATTCAATATTTCAAAATCAATGAAATATCCTGCAAGAGGTAAAGATGATGAATGTTATAGAATGGATGTTATCAGATATTTAAGTGAATGTCATTTCAAATTAGCTTATGAAGAAAAATCTGAAAGTGAAGAATTGGAACACGAGCAAGAAAAGGAATTACAACATTCTAAAGATTTTCATGAGGAAGATTTAAATTATGTTCATGAAAATTTTGAATTGTTAGACATGACTAAAAAAGTGAGTGTTTTGGTCCATCAATTCAAAGTCTCCTGAACTTGATTTAAAGTTTCTTCCTAACCATTTGAAGTATGTCTTTTTAGGTGATTCCTCAACTTTGCTAGTTATAATTTCCTCTCAATTGACTGAGAAAGAAGAAGAGAGTTTGCTTGAAATTTTAAAGAAATATATGAAAGCCTTTGAAGGGACAATAGCTGATATTAACGAAATTAGTCCTTCAATTTGTATGCATAGAATCCTTATGGAGGATAACTACAAACCTCAGGCTGATCCTCGAAGGAGATTAAACCTTATTATAAAAGAAGTTGTTAAAAAGAAATTTTAAAGTGGTTGGATGCTGGAATTATCTACCCTATTTTAGATAGTGCATGGGTTAGCCCTATTCACTGTGTCCTTAAGAAAGGAGGAGTTACTGTGACTGTTAATGAAAAGAATAAAATGATACCAAAAGGACAAGTTACATGATGAAGAATCTTGCTACAAGGAAAGGCCATTTTCCACTTCCCTTTCTAGATCAGATGTTGGATAGACAAGCTGAGCATAAATATTTGTGTTTTTTGGATGAATATACTGGTTACCACCAAATACAAATTGCTCTTGAGAATCAAGAGAAAATAACATTTAGTATTCCTTATGGTACATTTGCTTTTAGAAGAATACCTTTCAGTTTATGTAATGCACCTGCTACATGTCAGATGATGTATAATGATAATTTTCTGTGATTTAAATGAAAAAGGAATTGATTTTTTTATGGATGACTTTTCATTGTTTGGAAGTTCATTTGAATCATGTTTAGTACTTCTTTCTAAAGCTCTGAAACGCTGTGAAGAAACTAATTTGATTCTTAACTGGGAAAAATTCAAATTTATGGTAGCAGGAAGAATAATTTTAGGACATCATATATTAGAAAAGGGTATGGAGGTAGATACTCTAAAAATTAAAGTGATCTCCAGTTTACCTTGCCCGACAAATATAAGGGGAATTAAAAGCTTTTTAGGACATGATGGATTCTACAAGCAGTATATTAAAGACTTTTCAAAAATTTTGAAACCTTTATGCTGTTTATTGGAAAAAGATATAATTTTTTCTTTTGATGATGAATGCCTAAAAGCTTTTAAAATATGAAAAGAAAATTAATCATTGCACCTATTATAGTGTCACCAAACCGGGAAAATCCTTTTGAATTAATATGTGATGCTAGTGATTATGCTATTGGAGCTGTTTTATGTCAGAAATATGATAAGATTTTCAAAGTAATTTACCATGCTAGTAAAATTCTTAATGAAGCTCAAATTAATTATACCACTACTGAAAAAGAGTTATTAGATATAGTGTTTGCTTTTGATAAATTAAGATCATCTTTAATTGGAACTAAATGAGTGGTGCATTCTAACCATTCTGTTATTATGTATTTAATGAAGAAGAAGGATGCTAATCCAAGACTGATAAGATGGTTTCTTCTGTTTGCAAGAATTTGATTTTGAGATGTAGATAGGAAGGGTGCTGATAATCAAATTGTTGATCATATGTCCAAGCTTGAAACTGAAAAATCTCTCTGTGATGCTGAAGAAATTAATGAAAGTTTTTCTGATGAAAAATAGTTCACTATTAATGAGTGGCGTGTTCTGTGGTATGTCTGCATTGTTATCTTCATTGTTAGTGATATTATACCCTATGGTTTGACATACTAAGAGAAGAAGAAATTTGTATCTAAAGCCAAGTCTTAATTTTGGGATGACCCATTTTTATATAAATAAGGAAAGGATCTAATCATTCAAAGATGTGTGCATTTAGAAGAAACTTGTGACATTATTCAAAAATGTCATAATTTTGATTAGTGGTGACTTTTTGGAGTTTATAAAACTGCATTTAAAATCTTACAATCTGGATTTTATTGGCCTACAATTTTTAAGGATGTTAGTGCTAATATTAAAAATTGTGATTGATGTAAACAAGATGGTAACATTTTTAAAAGAAATGAGATGCCCCATAATTATATGTTAGAAGTTGAAATATTTGATGTTTGGGGATTAAATTTCATGGGACTGTTTACCAACTTTCGGAAGTATATACATTTTAATAGCAGTAGACTACGTATCTAAATGGATAAAAACTGTTGCTTTACCTCGATGTGATGCTTAAAGTGTTGCAAAGTTTTTAAGAAAGAATATATTTTGTAGATTTTGAATACCAAGAGTAATCATAACTAATAGGGGAAGTCATTTTAGAAATACAATTATGGAAAAGCTAACAAAGAAATATCATATTAATCATCGTATTGCTGCTGCTTATCATCCACAGACAAGTGGTTTGGTTGAATTATCCAATTGTGAAATTAAAAGAATATTGGAAAAGACTGTTAATCCAAATAGAAAGGATCGGTCAATTAAACTGGATTATGCTTTGTGTGCCTATAGGACTGCTTATAGAACTCCTATAGGAATGTCCCCACATAGCCTAATTTTTGGAAAAGCCTGTCAATTACAAGTTGAACTTAAGCATAAACCATATTGGGCTATTAAAGAGTTTAATTATAATTTGAAAGATGCTGCAGAAAAGAGATTATTGCAATTAAATGAGATTGAAGTGAAAATGAATGAATCTTTTGAAAATGCTAATATTTATAAAGAAAAGATGAAGTTGTGACTTGATCTGAAGATTCTTACTAGAAATCTTGAGCCATGGCAAAAAGTTTTACTGTATAATGCTAAATTGAAAATATTTGCTAGAAAACTTTAGTCTAGGTGGACAGGCCCATTTATTATGATGAAAGTTTATTCCTATGGAGCTGTGGATATTCAAGATCCTAAGACTAAAAAAATATTTAAATTTAACGATCATACTTAAACCTTATTTTTTTGTCGATCAATTTAAACCCGATGGGAATCTGATGTTGGGTCACTCAGAATAAGCTCTGGGTATGTCAGGCTGAAGATGAAAAACCAAGCGCTTTGTGGGAGGCAACTCAAAGTTATCGGTGTGCTTTGGTTTGATTTTATGAATATGTGGTAGTAATTTGAAGTTTATATGCTATATGGGTGTTATTTGGACCTTATTTGATGACTTAGAGGATTCTGAAGATTTGGACGTTTAGCAGACCTGTGCAATATTGAGCACTGGCGGCTATGCGCCACAGATTGGCGCTTAGGCGCCGGAGTTAGAAAAAAACATGAAAACATGGTTTTTAGATGCCTAAGTCGTGGGTAAGTGATTTCTGGAGTTAATGAAGAGTTTTAACACGTCTATGGTCAGTTTTGTGCCTTCCCAAGTTTATAAAAAGGCCCTAAATTAAAGGAATACTTGCCCGAGTTCTTATTTTCATTCTTGAGTCTAAAAGAGAATATTTTTAGTGCAAAAATGTCCTCTTGGGAGAGCGAAGTTAAGAAGTAGGAGGAAGTAGTTTATTAGTGTAAGTGCGTAAGAATTATTCAACAAATTCCTAGCAGTTAGTATTCAAGGAGTTGCAGAAAGGAATACAGAGATTGAAACCGATGTGGAGTCAATTGAATCAAAGGTAAATGAAACTAATGCGCATTTAGCACATATTGGATATCAACTCAAAATGCAATTCAGTAATACAAGTTATTGGGAAGAAACAAATATAACGATGTATCTGAAGAACAAATGGTTAGAAGAAGAATATGTAAGAGCTTTTAATCATCACACGTTTTATCAGATTTACATTCCAGATGGTTCAAATGCAAATAATGGTGATTCTGGATATATTCCACCTACTGGAGATTGGAATTAAATTAAGTGTAGTCTTGTGATTTGGTTTTCTGTGTTTAGTGTTTTGTGTTTGTGATTAATGTTTATGTTTTGTTGCACTGTAATTTTATGTCTGTTACATCTTAATGATGTAAGTTTGTGTTTTTAATATGTGTTAAGAACTTAAGAATTGTGGAATTTCATCCAAAACGTTTTGATAGAAATTTTTAGTTTATATTAAGTGTAGTTTGTTATTATATAAGTTTGTGATTTTGTTAAATTTGTTTGGAATCGATAAAATTTTAGTGTAATTTTGGATTATTAGAAGAGTTTACGGGGAGAATTAAGTATTAAAAGTGATTAAGAGAGATTAACTAAGTGATTTTGTGCAATTAAAATTAATTGTCCAAATTTGGGCACTGGCGGCAAAGCGACAAACCGTCGAATCTTAAAAGCCAAATTTCGCGGCTATGCGCATAGGCCCCGGTTCAGGAAAATCGGTTTCTACATTTTAAAACCCAAAATTTTACCATTTTAACTCCTCATCACCTTCAACCTCTTGATTTCACGGAATAAAAGCCTAGGGCATCACTAAATTAGATCGTTTAAGAACCGATTTCGTCGAAATTTATTAGATTTGAGTTCCTTGAGGTATGAGCACTTCTCCAAGTAAAAATTTTTAATTTTCACCATGTATTTTGAGTATGTTATTGAAAAATCGTAAATCACTATTCATGGTGAAAAATTCAGGGAAAGCATGAGATATTTCTTAGATTTAGTTGAAATTACCTTTGGAAGTTAAATTAGTGAGTTTAGTTTGATTTTAGAATTTATGGTGAATTTTTTGTGAATTTTTAGAAATGGCTCCAAAGTCGAAGCGATCGAGAGAGAAGGAAAATTTTGATTTCAACAAATTTGTCAGTTATAGAGCGTAGGATAGATATGTAAACGCACTTTTGTCGCGTGAATTGATTCCAGAACGAGTTTTTAGTAAGCCAGGAGGAGATATTGAAAAGATTGCTAGAAGGAATTGGGAAAATTACTGTTGCTTCTCCGTTGTTGCTGTTGTTTCTGTTGTTATATAGTTTTATGCAAACTTGCTAGCAGCAGAAGACAATATGGTGATGGTTAGAGGTCATCAAGTAGATTTTTCGCCTGTGGTAATTAATACTTTCTACCGATTTCCTCCAGATATGTTTTGTTTTTATGCCAACTATAATCCTTCTGAGGGAGAGTTTTATGAGATAATATCTTTTCTTACTGATGGAAGAGGTTTATGGAAGATAACAAATGAAAGAAGAGTAAATTTACAGGCCTCTAAATTGACTGCCACCTCAAAGGCATGACATTACTTTATCTCATCAAAGCTGTTGCCTTCAAGTCATGTTAGTGAAGTTACGAGAGAAAGAGCTATTCTGAACCATTGTATTCAATAGGGAAAGCCTTTAGACGTTGGAGATATTAATTTTTATTATGTTTTGAACTGTGCCAGAGCTGCTACTACTGTAGTTATGGGCTTTCCTTCTCTGATTCATTCACTTTGTGAGCGGTCTGGTGTTAAGTTTGAAACATGGGAAGAAGTCCTTCAGCCACTTAAACCTATTACCAGTGTAAATGTAAACACTTACACCATGCATTCAGTATTTGGCTGGAAAGGAGGATATGTTAGAGCTTCTAGTGCTTCTGCTTCTACTTTATCTACTTCTCGAGCTTCTACTTCACATGCATCATCTTCAATAGATTCACAAACTAGTTTGTTACAGAAAATTTTAACGAAAGTGAGTATTACTCGAGAGCATGTTAGAGATATGGATGGTACGATAGAAAATATTGAAAGGTATATTGTAAAACATGATGAGTATGAGGAGAATTATCAATAGTACATAGATAGCGTGATTAGAGGTGAAGACAGTGCTGTGATGCCCCCTCATCCTTTTAATATACCTTATGTGTCATCCAGAGTCTGGAACAAAGATTATGATGATGAGGATGATGAGTAGGATTTTTTTTTATGCGTTATTTAATTTTTAAAGTCTGTATTTGTGTTTTATGATGTCTAGAGTTTTATTTGTATTGGAATTTATATGAACTCTAATTAAGCACATTAAGATGTTTCTGTGATGAATTGATGTTTTATGATGTGTGTTTGTGATATGTACGTGGTAATAAATGTTTTAAATGTGTATCTAGTGTTTCAATTTTTAGTAGTGTATAATTTAATTCCAAAACTGTTAAGAAAATTTAGAACACTATTAGAAACCTCAATTTAAATTGCATGTTTAATCTTTTCAAAATCTGCTACGATATATTATCTAATGTTGTTGTGATTTTAGTCATGTTAAAGTTGGTGTGTATTTGCTTTGAAAACCTACACTACTGTAGAAGTCCTTTAAAAATTTTATTTTATAAAAAAACTTAACTGAAAAACTGAATTTGATTTTTTTACTGCTTGTTTTTAAACTATTATACTTGCTTAATTATGATAATAAAATTCCTGCTAGCATGTTATTTTAGTTTTTAATTCTTACCAATGTATCATTTTTCATGCTTAAATGTTTAATCTTAACTAAAAATTTAAAGTTTAGGGGGAATTTTAAAAAAAAAAAATTTAAATCTAAAATTTTATTTGTTCTCCAGAATACTTAAGATGAAAATTGATTTTTGATTCAAAACAATTATGTATGTGAAGTTAAATTAGGGGAGCATAATTTTGAATATAGAAATGAATAAGAGAATTTAGTTAAAATTTAAAGTAATGATGAAAATTTTAAGTTAAAATATTTTTAGTAAAGAAATGATAAATATAGTTAAACTATCTTTAGTAAGAAATGTTGTATTTTTGGAATGATAGAAGATTTGACTTTTATTTTTCAAAACATAAATTTCTTTTATTGAAAATTATTTTCAACACTGTTATTATGACTTTTAAGTGAATGATATATATCAGACCTTTATTTTAAATGGAAGGGTGGAATTCAAAAACATTAAAGGCTTATCCAGATATAGTAATCATTGCCTTATAAAAAAAACTCTAAAAAAATGCAAAAAAAAAGAGAAAAGAAAAGGCTGGAGGCTCTTGAGGATTTAAGGGCCTAATAAAAAATTCGTTCCATACCCAAAGTTTAAAATATAAGTTTTGAGAAAATCTAAAGCATAAGATTATAATATAGTGAGTGAAATTATTTTCAAATAAAATATTTTAAGTGAGGAAAATAAAACGTTTAAATCCTATATTTTGAATAATCTACAAGTATTTATGAATTAAATAGGAACTTATATTTTCATGAAACTTTACTTAAGAACTTTCTAAACTTTAAGTTGGTCTCGTTTACTAAAATATTTTCTAAATTGGACTATTTCTTTTCTAGAACAAAAATTTGAAACCTTTTATAGAAAATCATTTACTTAATTTGTATGTTTGATTTTTAAATGATTTTAGTGTCACTTGAGGACAAATAATATTTTATGTTTGTGGGATTTTGACACACCTAAAATATATAGTATTTTTATGCACATTTTTATATCTATTTTTGATGACATTGCACTATAATGGAAGATATTTTTGTGTTTTTTTGCAGGTATGATTAAAATGACTGGTTCTGATGAAAGGAGCAAAAAAAGATCAAGTTTTGAGCAAAAGTTGAAAGGTGTGCAAACTTGACCTCTATCACCTAAGCGCCGGATGGCTGGCGCATAGACACCACAGTTAAAGTGACATATTTTAATTGATTTTGGCACAAATTTGAAGGAGTTTTTGAAGCATAATTTGATTTAAACTTCTTTAACTTCCCATCAGTGCCAAAATTCCTTTAAAATTATAATGGATGGATGCATTCTTGGTGGATACATTGAATCTGGACATATTTTGAAGAGACACCAAAAGAACTTTTTGGAGAATTATTAAAAATGAAGACTTGAAGATCAGAATGGGGGCTCCACACCCAAGAGAAGAGTTTAGAAGAAAATTTTGGTTGGAGAAGTTGGAAAAAAGCTTGAAGTTGATTCCAGGGAAAGAGGAAGAAGGATTGCCTTCTTCTCACCAAATTTTCTTTACTCTTCTACTTTACTTTATCATAGTTTGTATTAGAATTTTGGAGAGCAATCCTCAGAGTTAGGTGCCAACCTCTGCGGAGTCTTATAGTGGAAAGCAAAATTTCAGAGAAACTTTCATAGTCTTGTGGAGAGGATTTTCAACTAAGTGTTTATCTTTGCTTTATATTTGGTTTTTAAGTAAAATTTGTTGTGTTTTCACTATGATTTCTACTTTCAAATCAACTTGTATTTGTGTCTTCTCCATGTGTTCACAGTAGTTTTCTTTATATTTTTCCCTTTAAATGATGAAGTAAATAAATTATGGAAGGAAGTTGTGGGATGTATATAAGTTTAATATTGGAAGAAGTTGTGTTGATTTATTTCCTTGCACTTAATTTACTTCTTGATTTGGCTAATTAAGATATTAAAATTTGTTGGGAGATTATGTAAGATCCAATGCAGCATTGTCTCAATCAACAATTGAAAAAAATCACATGTAATTGTATCAATGAGAATTTTAGTTCATATAATTGAGTACAAATAAATAGAGAGATATGTTTTAATGGAGAGTAAAATTAGAGGACTTTAAAGTGACAGGCTAAAGCCCGCTAAGTTGGTTTGAGGTGAGAAATTTTGTTATGAGATGTTAGTCCCCAGGTAGAGGGAATTGAGGGAACTCTAGAGTGAGAACTGGTATCTTCCCTGCCTAACCCATCTACAAAATTTCGAAGCTTCAAATTAACAAATGTTCTTTATATAACCAAGTAAGGGTAAAGAATCTATTTGCTCTTATTCGGTACAACACATTTAGATACTTCCACAACAAAATTTCATAATTATTACTGATTCATTAAAAGAGAAAAAATATATTTTATTCTCATCACTTTCATATCGTTTAGTAATCTTGTTAATTTTAATTGGTTGCTTTACTTTTTCTTAAATAGAAAATATAAAAAAAAATTTCAAATTATCTATTTTAAAAAATACTTTACAAAATCAATTTAAAAAGTAAAAAGTTAATTTTCTGATTCTTTTACTATTTTTAGACATTCCTTGTGGGTTCGATATCTTGGGGCTTAATCAGAAAGTCCTATATTACTTGATAAACGATACATATACTCTCGTAGAATCCCATATTATAAAATAAATAAAATATATTTCTTATTTGCTACAGATTCAAGTTTTTGGCATCCGTTGCAAAGAAATAGATAATATCATTGGAAAGAAATATAAAGTGAAAAACGTAAGGGTAAATATTCGTGGATCAAGCTGCCACAGATCAATTTTGCACCTTTCTTAATTTTGCTCCAAATTTGATTCTTTTTCACTCCTTCATAACATTTATCCATTTATGCATGCCTACAAGAAAAATATACAAAATACCTCCATTAAAGTGCAATATCATCAAAAATAGGTATTAAAATGTGTATAAAAAATACTATAAATTTTAGGTGTATCAAACCATCATGTTTTTTGTGTTGTTGAAGGGAAAGTTGTGCTAGGAAAAAGACTTGAAACATTGAAGAACTGTAGTTGAGAAACTACAAATCTTGTTTTTGTATTATGTTTTATTTGTTTCTGTGCTTAATGTTTTTCCCTCTTATTTGTGTTTTTCATTTTAGGTGTTATATGAAAGAAATAAATGCTACTATTAACAAATTTATTCTTTTTTGTATTTTATGGAGTCTTTTCATGTTGCTTGTGATTATGTGTCGAACTGATTTTTTGCGTGTATGTTACTTAGAGTCAGTTGCTTTCCTTGTTGTGTCTTTATCATTGAAACTAGGATCACTAGTGTGTAAGTTCACACTCACTTTTTCGCTAGAGTATGCATAGAGGTGCACGCATTGACCTAGCATAGCATGACCCTGAGATTGAGTGGACTTTTAGACATCATAGGAAAGTACTCACTGTACTGAAACCAACCATAGGAATGAGTTTCATTTTGAACCAAACCATGAGAGCTCTTAAAGATTTTGCCAACCTCACTATTGAGGAGATTCACATAAGCATCAATTACCCTGCAGTAGAAGCCAATACCTGTGAACTAATGCTTGCCATGCTTCAACTGGTTCAACAAAACTAGTTTGGGTGGGGAGACCCACTGATGAATTAAATGAACATTTAACAAACTTTTTAGAACTGAGTGCAACATTTAGGTATAATAGGATGCCTGGTATTGTTTTTAAACTAAGGTTTTTTTCCCATTTTCCATTAAAATAGAGCAAAGCTGTGGATGAACTTTTTAGCCCCAAGATCCATCACCACATGGAATGATTTCACCTTAAAAATCTTAGCCAAGTATATTCCTCCTTCCAAGACTGTCAAACATAAGAATGAAAACACATCATTTTTACAATTTGAGGAATAAAAAATTTATGAGGCCTAGGAGTGATCTAAGGAGTTGCACGGGAGGTGTCTCCACCATGCCTTATCCAATTGTCTCATTGTCCAAACCTTCTACAACATACTTGTACATTGTTTAAGCTCACTTATAGGAAATTTTAAAGAAGGACCACTGACATCTAAAGCATATGAGGAGGCATATGATTTTTTTGAGGAGATGGATACCAATACCTTTCAATGGCTTGTTGAGAGAGTGTAACCAGAAAAAGGTAGCTAATTTGTGTTAAATAGATGTCTTAAATATCTTAGCTAACCTGGTTAATTCCATATCCAAAAACATAAATAATCTTACTGTGACTATAGTACATACCCCACCCAATGTAAAGAAATAGAGAGATAATACTTTGATGGACCTTACTGCCTCAGCCTTAGAAGCCCTGAAAGCATTAAGAAACTAGAACCAACTAACAACCCATATTCACAAAACTAGAACCTGGATGGAAACAACAACCCTACTTGTAGTGGGACAATATTAACTAAGCCAATTTAGGGGAGGAATACATCATCAATTTGTCCGAGTACAAAAAACATCACAACCTTCTGGGTTTAACCCAAAAACGAACCAAAATCTATCCACCTTGGAGTAGTTGGAAAGATAATTACATTTGGTAACACGAAGTCATGGGCTAGTAATTAAGAATATTTATGTACATCTAGGGTAACTAATGAACAAGAGCACTCCCTAGTAACACTGAAGTAAGCCCCAAAGAGAGAAGGAAGGAGCAGGTCAAAGCTATAAAATTTAAGGTGTGGTAGGTAGTTAAAATAAAAACCAAGAGTTATGAAAACCCCCATAAATTTGGAATCTTATTTGAAAAACAAAGAGGAATGACGTTCTATGGAAATTGAAAAACCATAAACCCTTAAGAAGAAAGAATCTAATAGACTCCACTCCTATTCCCTCAGAGGTTGCATAAGCAAAAAAAGGATAAACATTTTTTGATGTTTTTTAGAGGTTTTCAAGATGTTGAAGCCCTGGAACTATTACTTAGTTATGCCAAATTCATGAAGGATGTGATGACCCAAAAGAGGAAATTAGGGAATGGAGAGATGGTCATTAACAAATGAATGTGGTGCAATTTTACAAAAGGCGTTACCTAAAAATATGATGGACTCTTATACTTTCACTATGATATGTGCTATAGGAGAGAAGTTTGTTGGGAGGGTCCATTATGATTTAGGAGCTAGCATTAATTTGATGCCACTTTTACTTTTCAATAGACTGGAGTTAGGAGAGGCTACAACCACTACTTTGAACCTAAAATTAGTTGATAGATCTTTAGTCATTCTTATGGGTATCATTGAGGATATGTTGGTTAAATTAGGTTGGCTAAAGTATTAAAACTTCTTATTTAGTCTTGGATATATAGGAGGATAATAAGATTCCTCTGATTTTAAGACCACCCTTCTTAGCCACTAGTAGAGCAATGATCGATGTACAATAAAGGAAATTGACTAGGAGGTTGAATGATGAGGAGGCTACTTCTGATATCATGATGTCTATAAAATTTCCCCAAGATTCAAGTAACGATCATTCTTTAAATATCAGTTAGTCTATGAGGAGGTGAATAGCCAATTTTTTGAAATATAGAAAGATTACGTAGTAAAGAACAAGGTGTTGAAGAATGAAGCTGAGAAATTTAGTGTTGAATCTACTTTGCTTGTATTGAGTGACTCTAAGAGGTTTAAGGAGAGGTTTGAATTCTTAAAATTAACCTTCCACTACAAGCCCATAGCATTATCCAAACAGGTAGCCCTAGATCTAGACTTAAAATCTATACCCACTATCCTGAAGTATGCCTACTTAACGGGACCTTCAACCATAACTTTTAACATATCTGCTTAATTGATTATAGAGTAACATGATAAGTTCATGGGGTGGATAGAGGGTTTAGGAGGGAATTTTGGTGGACCGTACCTGACATCAAAGGAATAAGGTCATCTATGTGTATGCATATAATTTTGATTTAAGAGGGACATGTTCTTAAAGCTAAACACTAGAGGAGACTGAACCCTATCCTTCAGAAGGTAGTTAAGAAAATAATTTGGAAGTTACTTGATGCAGAAATTATCTATCCATCTCAGATAGTGCCTGATCACTCCAACTTACTTCGTATAAAATAAAGGGGATCCCAGTTATGAAGAATGAGATGAATGATTTTACTCTCACTAGGACTGTTGCAGGATAGAGGATTTGTATTGAGTATAGGATGTTGAATACCACAACTTGAAATGACCATCATTCCTCTACCTTTTCTGGACTAGATGATGGATAGGTTAGCAGGGCACCCTTTGTACTTCTTTCTAAATGGATATTCAGGATATAACTAAATCCCTAAAGCCTCTGAGGACCAAGATAAGACCACCTTCACTAGCCCCTATGGAACTTTTACCTTTAAGAGGATATCGTTTAGACTAAGCAATGTGCAAGAAAATTTTTAGTGCCACATAATATCAATATTTTCTAATGTTTTTGAGACTTTCTTATAGGTATTTATGGATGGCCTCTCTATTTTTGGCACTTAATTTAATTCTAGCCTTGATAATCTTGTAAATGTTTTACAAAGGTGTGAGGAAACAAATTTATTGTTTAATTAGGAAGAGTGTAAATTCATGGTTACTTAGGAGATAGTCCTAAGACATAAGATTTCAAACAAAGATATGGAAGTTGGCCCTACCATGATTAATGTGGTAGAAAAACTTCCACCACCCGCCTTTATGAAAGTAGTTAGGAGTTTTTTAAGGCATGATAACAAAGCCTCTTTGCCATTTATTTTTTAAAAAGTGCCCTTTAAATTTGATAATGCTAGCCTCGCTACCTTTGAGACTCTAAAGGCTAAATTAGTCACTGCACCTGTGATGATTGCACTTGATTAAGATTTTACATTTGAGCTGATATGTGTGGATAGTGACTTTGTTGTAGGTGTTGTTTTAGAACATAAGCGATACAATATATTTCATGTCTTTTAACCCTAAATGTGGCCCAACTAAACTACACCATCAATGAGAGGGAACAATTTGTCATTGTGTTTGAACTAGACTCATTTAGAGCCTACCTAATAGAGATCCTTATCACTGTTTGCATTGACCACACTGTTGTTAGATATTTTGTTAAAAAAAAGAATTTCATACCTAGTTGATCTGATGGGTCCTTTTGAACCAAGATTTTGATTAATAGATTATCAATATGAAAATCATGGAGTATTATGTAGTTGATCATTTATCCAGGCTCAAGAAGGAGAAAATTGGTGAGTGTCTTTTAGACATAAATGAAAATTTTTATGATTAGCAACTCCTCACCGTTTTTGAGAAGATCACTCTGTCATATGCTTTGGTGGGATCATTCCTTAGGCCTCACTTACCACCAGAAGAAGAAATTCTTCTCTATTACTAGATTCTACTATTGGTATGAGCTCTATCTATTTAGGAAACTTAAAGATCAAATCCTTAGGAGATGTAGGGTCAAGAATGTTATTAAGGCTTATCATGAATCAAAATTTGAGGAACATTTTGGTGGATGTAAAACTACTGCTAAATTCTATAATCAATATTTTATTGGCATACCCACTTTAAAGGTGATAATCAATATGTGAAAATTTGTGACAACTTTTGAACGGTACGGAATAATTCTAAAAAAATGAGATGTCCCTCAAAATGATATTCAAGGTTTGGATGATTGATTTTATCCGAACCTGTCCACCTTCTTCTCAATATCTTTATTTATTAGAACCAGTAGATTACTTCTCTAAATGGATTGAAGAAGTGGCTTTACCCAATTGTATGTTCAAAAATTTTTGAAGAAAATCATTTCTAGTAGATTTTGAAGCACCAAGGATAATTATACGTGACATGGTTAGCAACTTTTGTAGCAAAATGATGGAGGCTTTAGCTTTAAAATTTATAAAAACTCATAAGATAGCTAATAATGGTTTAGCTTAGGATTATAATAGGAAGATTATAGGATTCTAAATGAAATTGTTAACCAAAATAGAAATAATTGATTCCTTGGGCTTGATGATATATGATGAGCTTATAAGAAAAATTTCAAAACTCTCATAGAGATGTCACCCTATAGATTGATTTTTTAAAAATCCTGCTACTTATCAACAGAGTTGGAACATAAGGCCTACTATTCAATTAAGAATTTTAATTATAAATTAAATGATGTGGCAATGAAAATATTACTATAGTTGAGAGAATTGGATGAACTTAGATTAGAAACCTTCAAAAGTGTCAAGATCTACAAGGAATAAAAAAAAAGGTGGGACGATCAGAAGCTTTTTAGGAAGGAATTTCAGCCTGGACAAGAGGTTTGATTGTATAATTCAAGAATGAAATTTCAAGAAAATTGAACTTCATGTTCTTAAGTCCATTCACTGTGGTAAAAGTGTACCAATTTGGAGTGATAAACATTCAAGATAGAGAAATTGGAAACATCTGTATGGTTAATGGAAGACGTTCAATCCTTACCTTGGGCAGAGAGTAAAGATCATATTGTAGTCGTAAGGCTGGAATCATCCAAAATTATAGAACTACACTGTCAGGCTGATGACGTTAAGGAGGCAACCAAGCGTTATATATTGTTTTGAAATTTATTTATTATCATTTTCTTTGAAGTTTATTTTTTTAAATCAGTTGAGCTATTTGATGTCCTCTTTGATTAATTTTGTGCTTAAAAATATTCTTATGAAGTTTCAGAGAAAAAGAGTGCATTAACCAAAGTTCGAGGTGAAAAATTTAGGCGTAAACCTAATTTGCACCCAACATGACTATGCCTAAACCAAGCATGATCACACTACCCAATTAGAGACTTAGCATAACTGCGCTGCAAAGGTGGCATGATCACGCAGACACTTGCCCCAATTTATTTTTCCATTGGAATGACCACACTGTGTTCAAGCGTCGCCTCCTCACCCTTTCATCCGTGAAGCATTAAACCAGTGACACTAAGCATCAACTCAGGTGTGGTCATGTTGGTTTATATTCCTGATAAACCTAAAAAATATAGTATTTTTATACGCATTTTTACACCTATTTCTGAAAATATTAAAATTTAATGGAAGGTATTTGTGTGTCTTCCTTGCAGGTATGATAAAATAGATGAATGTAAAGAAAGGAGTGAAACCTGGTAAAATTTATTAAAAAAATGATGAATGCTGCGAAATTGAATGCTGGCGCCTAAGCGCCAAGGTATAGCGGCTAAGTGCCAGGTTCTCGCTGCAAAGTGCAAAAATATCACGCTTAAACGCCGACAGTTACGTTGGAAATTAAATATTTTTAAATTTAATGTTGAAGGGGTGTTTGAGGCAACCTTTGGTACAAACGTGGAAAACTTATTGTTGTCGTGAATTCTTATTCAAATGGCTCTCGAAAGGAGGAAACTTTTAGAAGATACATTGAATGAAGACACATTTTGAAGTGACACCACAGCACCCATTGGAATATATCAAAAAGGGAATTATAGAGTTTTAGTGGTGGTGTTTTGAGGAGTCCAGTGAGTCTTGTATGACTGAGGAACGCCACTCCAACTTAACCATTTATTTAGTCACTTTAGTAAAGATTTTATTAGGATTAGAAGTGAGATTTGGAGCCCTTAGGATTAGGCGTCCAACCCTAGGGAAGATTGTATTGGAAAGCAAAGGATTTAAAGGAAATTTAGAATTTGATGGAGAGGAATTTTAGATAAGTCTTTATATTTGTGTCTACATTTGATTTTAATTGAGACTTTTTATGTTTTCACTATGATTTGTACTTTTAATTCCAATAATTTTTGTGTTTTCTCCATGAATTCTGAGTTGTTTTCTTTTTCATTAAAATGATGAAGTAACTAAGTTGTGGATGAATGTTGCATGAAATATTGATCGTCAATGTTGGAATGAGTTGCAATCATTCAAACCTTGCACTTTATTTACCTTCTGATTTGGCCAATTAAGTTGTTAATATTTTTTGCAAGAACATGTAAGAACCAGTTTAAAATTGTCTCGGTCATATAATTGTAAGAATTACATGAGATTATATGGGTGAGAATGTAATCCATATGGTTGTATGCAAATAAAGAGGGAGATAAACTTTAACGGGTGTAAAGTTAGAGAACTTCAGAGTGACAGGATAAAGCCCACAATTTGATTTAATGTTCTACATATTGATACGTGAAGTTAGCCCTCACATGCATAGAGAAGAGGGTACTCTAGAGTTAGAGCTAGTATCTTCCCTACCTAGCCTGCCTTCAAGATATCGAAATCATTAGATTAACCTATGTACTTTATATATCATCTCTATTAATTGTAAAGAATATTGTATCTCCTATTTGGCACAACACATCTTAGATATTTCCGTAACAGAATTCCAAAATTTATTATTGATTCATAATAAGAAAAAATATTTTTTTTTGCATTTGTTTTCATCTTACAAAAATCTTGCTATATTTAGTTAGTTATTAACTTTATTTCTATTATAAAAAATTGCCAAAACGAATTAAACTTTCATTCCTGTAATATTATCAACAGTTTGTGTAAGAAAGTTTTTAAAATGTGAACTTTGTTATCTATTTTCTTTTAGAAAGGCTCCGTGAGGGTGAGAAAAGATTATTGCAATTAAATGGGTTGGAAGAGATAAGGAATGAATCTTATGAAAGTGGTAAGATTTATAAAGAAAAGGTGAAATTGTGGCATGACCATAAGATCCTTACTAAAAATTTTGATTAAGGACCAAAAGGTTTCCATTTGGTTAGATGGCAACTAAATATGAAGTTTAATCATACCGGTCAATTTGAGGAAGCAGAAAAAATGAAGTATTTGAAGAACAAGTGGTTCCTCTCCCTAAAGTTCTTCTAAACTTTCACAAAAGGTGCCTTGGTGTCTCTTCAAAATGTGTATATATTCAATGAATGTACCCAGGAGATGCATCCTTTCAAGTGAAATTTGAATATCTTTTGGCACCTTTGATCAGTTATCCATGATTGTATCCTCAATCACTACTTCAATATATGGCAAAAATTCAATGAAATTGCAAAGTAACTACCTGGCGCTTAAGCCCAGTGTTTCTGGCACTTAGTCACGACCTTTTCTATCTACTGGCGCTTAGGTGCTTGATCTGGTTGCTTAAGTGACCAAGTTCATTTTAACAACTTCTTCATTTTTGCTCCAAATTTAATCATTTTTCATTACTTTTGACATATTTGGTCCATTTAAGTCTACCTGAAATAAAAACACACAAATACCTTCCATTAAAGTGCAATATCATAAAAGATAGGTATAAAACTTTGCATAAAACTATTATATATTTTAGGTATACAAAATTTCACCAAACTTAAAATGTTTCTCATCCTCAAGTGACACTACAATTTTCCAAAACTAACATAACCAAATTATGTGAATGAGTTTCTTTAGGAGATGCTAAAATTTTTTTCTATAAATGTGTTAGTTCAATTTAGAAAAAACTTTAGTGAATGAGATCAATTTAGAGTTTAGAAATTTTTTAAAGTGAAAAAAGTATGAAAATACGAGCTTCTATATAATTCAAAAATACTTGTTGATTTTTTAAATATAGAGTTTATTCATTGATCCCAATTTTTTTTACTACAAGACAAATGCTATCATATTTATACTTGTGGTAATTAGATTTATCTTATATTTTTTTAATAAAAAATTTCTTTCTTTACATTGACATCAAAAACTTGATTCTGATGTAAATAAGTATGCAACAGTGATATTTAAATTTATAGATTCTATGCAAATATACATATTTTTATCAAGTAATATAGGACTTCCAGATTAAGCCCCGAAAAATCGATCCCATGAGGATAAATTTTTGAAATTAAAAAGTTAAAAAGTGTTTTTAGATCACAGATTCTATTTAAAAAAATAAATTTACTTAAACAGTTTTGGATAACAAAAAACATTAAAATGCAATTCCTTTTTGGTATTTTCTTAATATGTGAAATAAAGTAAACAATTTACTAACAATAATGAAATTTGCTTAAGATTAAAGAAGTGTAGATGAAAGTATCATTCTCCTTATCATGAATGAGTAATATGTATAGAAATTTTGTTGTTGATGTTTTCATAATGTGTTGTGTCAAATAGGAGTAATTTTATTCTTTACCCTACTAGAGATGCTATAAAGAACATTAGATAGTTTAAATTTTGAATAGTTTTGAAGACGGGTTAGGTAGGGAAGATACTAGCACTCACTCTAGAATTCCATCCTTTTCCTCCACATGAGAGCTAACATCTCTCATCAAAACATAAAATAATATACCAAATTAGGGGATTTAGTCTATCACCTTAAAGTCTCTAATTCTACACTCATCGAAGCATACTTCCCTACTTATTTGCACAAAATTATATGAATTACTTTCTCGTCAGTATAATCTCATGTAATTTCTTCCTATTATTGATTGAGACAATAACTACTATGATCTTACATGTTCTCACAACAAATCTTAACACCGTAATTGGCCAAATCAAGAAGTAAATGAAGTGCAAGGATTAAATCAACACAACTTCTTCAAACATTTAAAATTAATGCTTCCACAACATTCATCAAGCACTTAATTAATTTTCATTTTAAGGAAAATGATAAAGAAGACTACTCAGAAACCATGAGAAAACAAAAAAAAAATTAAAAGTAGAAACCATGTAAAAAACACAAAAAGTCTTAATTAGAACTAAATGTAGTACAAATATAAAAATTATCTTAAGTTCCTCTCCATGAAACTCTTGAAGTTCCTTTGAATCTCTTCCTTTTTCTTAAAAAACTCCCTTGCACTAGTCATCTGATCCATGAAGAAAAATACATATTTTTATGCCTTGATTTTTATCAATTTCTAAGGATATTATGCTTTAATGAAAGGTATTTTTGTGTTTTTGGATGTTGGTGATGTAAAAAGGTCTAGAAAAGGAAATGGAGCAAAAAGGGAGCAAAATGGAGCAAATACAAAAATAAGAAAAAAAAATATGGCCTAGCGCCTAGGCGCCAGAAACTAGCGCCTAAGCGCCATACTCGATACAAAAACTGTCAAGTTTTTTACTACTTTTGGACGGTTATTTTGACGGAGTGAGCAGTTATTTGACATTCTAGAAGACTGACAGTTGTTCCTTGATAATAGGACTTGTGATACATTACATTTGGATGCTCCAAACGATTTTAAACACGAAGAGGTGCGAGCCAAAGCGAAGAGGTGCGAAGAACTGGACGCGGTGTCCGGCGCCTAGGCGCTAGATTCCAGTGCCTAGGCGCTAGATTCCGGTGCCTAAGCGCCGGACCGACCTTCTAGAAGATTCAATGAATTTGGTCATGTTTTTAAGAGATGTCTCAAGGCAACCCTTGGAGCCTATAAATAGGAGTCCACTCCTTCAGAGAAAATCAATCCCATTCGCCCCACCTCCTCTAGCCTCCTTAGAGAGAGAAATCTCATTAGAGAGAGAGTCTAGAGAATTAGAGAGAGAAATTTAGGGCCACTTTTGTTTAGTTTAGTGAGTTTACTTTCAAGTTGTAGCATCTGGAGTTCATTACACTGTGGAGTCAGGAGTCAGAAGATCTGTAGAAGGAATATTTGAGATAAGTATTTTTATTTGATTCAAAGTTTATTTATTATGTATTGTAGTTTAATTTCAATGTGTTCTGAGTAGTTAGTTTACTTTCTTCCTTTAATCATTAAGAGATAGAAAAGATAATATAAAGATTCGATGGAGAATTAAAATTTAAAATATTTTCAAAAACATTGTGATGACATTAATACCTGATCTTACTTTACTTTTTAAAATGGCCATTTAATTTATTAAAACCTATTGAAGAGTTTTGAAACCTTGAAGGAGAAGAACTCTTAACTTGTAAATGTCACATGAATCCTTGGGTAGTCAAAGGCCATGTGCGGGCTTTTCAAGTTGAAGTGCAAATAAATAGGAAGATAAGATTTAAAGGGCGTAGAATTGATAAGTTTTTAGAGTGACATGCTAAATTCTTATAATTTGATTTATAGATCAGGAATGGGTCACTAGTAGGGCCGACCATAGCTACCCTTGGACATCTAGAAGTGAGAGTCTAGATTAACCCATTACTACTAACAATACATCCGGACCTGATCTGTAAGTTAGCCAATGTTCTTTGCGCCTGGATCCAAGGGTAAAGAATAGGAATGCTTCTATTTGACACAATACCATAAATCAAATTCTCCAATGAATATTAAATTATCTTAAAAATCTTTCATTAATTGAAGGAAAGAAAGTTGTTATTTTTTATAGTTTTCATAAATCATTCTCTTAGTATTATTTTCTTTAATTGCATCTAGTAAATTAATAGTAATTTATAGTTAATTTAAAGGATAAAAAGATATTTTTAAAATATAATATTTAGAAAATTTATTTCTATAATTTATTCCCCGTGGGATCCATACTTGGGTTATAATAGAAAACCCTATATTATTTGAAACGATACGTATACTTGCGTAGTACCCCTAGTGTGTAAAGTAATTTCTAAAATTTACAATATTTTAATTTATACACTAGCCGCTTATTATAAATTGTGTCAAGCTTTGGCCATCTTTTGGAAGCATATATAACTGCGTTACTTGCGGTCGGGTCAAGTTTTTTGCACCGTTGTGGGGAAATCAAAATAAAATAGTTATAAATTTATGTAAAAAAATATTATATTTCTAAAAATATAAAAATATAAAAAAATAAATTAATTAAAAATATAAAATATAAAATATAAAAAAATTGCATTTTATTCCTTGTTTTATGCAAAGATTTGGTTCTGAAGGATTAATACCTTTAGATTCTGAATTAGAAAGAACAATTAGAAAAATTAAAAAGGCAAAACAAATTCAAAAATTTCAAGAAATGGCAACTTAATGATCAAAATGTTTATAAACCATTAAGGGATTATGCTAACCCTACAGTTGATGAACTTCATAGTAGTATTCAAATACCAACTATAGATGCTAACTCTTTTGAACTTAAACCGTTTATTATTCAAATGATGCAAAACAATCAATTTAGTGGAACACCAAATGAGGATCCAAATTTACATCTTATTAGTTTTTTAGAACTTTGTGCTACCTTTAAATATAACAATGTTTCTAATGATGCTATTAGACTTAGACTCTTTCCTTTTTCTTTAAGAGATAAAGCAAAGATGTGGTTAAACTCATTAGCGACTGGTTCTATTAAAACATGGGCTGATATGGCACAAAAATTCCTTGCTAAATATTTTCGTGCTTCTAAAACTGCTAAATTAAAAAACGATATTACTTCGTTTAGTCAATTTGATGGTGAGACAATATATGAAACTTGGGAAAGATTTAAAGAACTATTAAGAAAATGTCCTCATCATGCTTTACCTGATTGGTTAATTATTCAAACATTTTATAATGGATTAATTGGATCTTTAAAATCAATTATTGATCTTTCTGCTGGAGGTTCTTTAATGTCTAAATCATTTGAAGAAGCTTACAGATTAATTGAAGAAATGGCTAATAACAATTTTCAATGGCCTTCCAAAAGGATTAATCCTAAAAAGATGGCAAGTATTCACGATAATGAAGCCTTTTCTTTTTTAGCTTCACAAGTAGCAGCAGTGTCTAAGAAATTAGATAGTTTTGCAATTAATATTTCACAAAATAATTCTGCTAATATAGAAGATTCTCAAACTATTGAAACTTTACAAGCTATTGCAAGTAAAAATAATCCTTATTCAAATTATTATAATTCTGGGTGGAAAAATCATCCTAATTTTAACTGGAATAATTCACAACAACAATGGGGTAATAATCAATCTCATCCCACTAGAAATTGGAATAATCAAGTTAATCCAAATTTTAAACCTCCTGGATTTAATAATCAACCGAAAAAGTTATCAACAGAGGAATTAATATTACAAATGAATAATCAATTACAAAATCAAAATACTACTATTCGTAATATTGAAAATCTAATGGGGCAAATTGCTACTTTAATTAATAACAGACATGTAGGAACACTTCCTAGTAATGTTGAAATTAATCCAAAGGAAACTAGAAAAGAACATGAACAAGCTAAAGCTGTGCAACTTAGAAGTGGAAAGGAATTAAAAGAAAGAATTCAAAATGAAATTGAAAAAGAGATTGAGATTGAAGAGATTGAAAAACCTAAAGAATCTCTCTCTCCTAGTCAAGATCAGACTGTTATACCTGTTAATGTGGAAGTTGAAAAACTACCACCACCTTTTCCTCAAATACTTAAACAGCAGAAACTTGATCATCAATTTTCTAAGTTCTTTGAAATTTTTAAGAAACTTACTATTAATATACCTTTTACTAAAGCTTTGGAACAAATGCCAACTTATGCAAAATTTATGAAGGATATTTTAAGCAAGAAACAGAAATTTGAAGCTTTTGAAACTGTTGCACTAAGTGAAGAATGGAGTGAAATAATTCAAAAGAAATTACCTGAAAAGCTTAAGGATCCTGGAAGTTTCACTATACCCTGTGCTTTTGGAAAAAAAATTTGTGGAAAAGCTTTATGTGATTTAGGAGCAAGTATTAATCTCATGCCATTTTCTATCTTTCGAAGATTAGATTTAGGAGATATTACTCCCACCACTGTAACCCTTTTGTTAGCTGATAAATCTATCACTTATCCTAAAGGAGTTATAGAGGATGTACTTGTCAAAGTGGATAAATTTATCCTCCCTGTAGATTTCATAGTACTTAATATGGAAGAAGATAAAGAGATACCTATTATTTTAGGGAGACCTTTTCTAGCTACCGGACGAGCTATGATTGATGTGCAAAAAGGAGAACTAACCATGAGAGTTAATGATCAAGAAATTAAATTTAATGTTCTTAAATCAATGAAGTACCCTAATAAAGAGAAATGTTATCGAATTGATATAATGTATTATTTAATTGAAAAACATTATCAAGAAAAATGTAAAGTTGTGGAAGAAGAAGAGACTTATTTTATAAAAGATAATTTGGAAACTTTAGACATAACTCAAAATGATATACTTTTACCATCAATTGAAAAATCCCCTGAACTGGAATTAAAAATGTTACCTTCCCATTTAAAATATGTGTTTCTTGGAAATTCATTAACTTTACCTGTTATTATTTCTTCTGAACTTAGTACAGATCAAGAAGAAAAACTAATAGGTGTGTTAAAGAATTATAAGAAAGCTTTTGGTTGGACTATTGCTGATATAAGAGGAATAAGCCCTTCCATTTGCATGCATAGAATATTAATGGAAGAAAATTTTAAACCAACTATAGAATCACAAAGACGATTAAATCCTATCATGAAAGAGGTTGTTAAAAAAGAAATTATTAAACGGTTAGATGCTGGTATTATTTATCTTATTTCGGATAGTCAATGGGTAAGTCCTATTCATTGTGTTCCGAAGAAAGGAGGAGTAACTGTCATTGTTAATGATAAAAATGAACTTATCCCTACAAGACAAGTTACTGGATGGTGAATCTGTATTGACTATAGGAAATTAAATGAAGCCACTAGAAAGGATCATTTTCCTTTACCTTTCTTGGATCAAATGCTTGACAAACTAGCTGGACACTCATATTTTTGTTTCCTGGATGGATATTCTGGTTATCATCAATTACTTATTGCTCCTGAGGACCAAGAAAAGACAACATTTACAAGTCCTTATGGAACATTTGCTTTTAGAAGAATGCCTTTTGGTTTATGTAATGCACCTGCTACTTTTCAAAGATGTATGATGTCAATATTTTGTGATTTGATTGATAAAGGAATTGAAATATTCATGGACGATTTTTCAGTCTTTGGAACTTCTTTTGAATCTTGTTTGGAAAACATTTCCAAAGTTCTAAAAAGATGTGAAGAAACAAATTTAGTTCTTTACTGGGAAAAATATCAATTCATGGTCACAGAAGGCATTGTACTTGGTCACAAAGTATCACAAAATGGGATGGAAGTTGATCAAGCAAAAGTAAAAATTATTGCTGAATTGCAACCACCTACTACTGTTACTGATGTGAGAAGTTTTCTAGGTCATGCTGAATTTTATAGAAGATACATAAAGGATTTTTCTAAAATTGTTAAACCTCTTTGTGATTTATTAGAAAAAGATGCAAAATTTGAATTTAATAAAGAATGTATTAATGCTTTTAATATTCTTAAAGAAAAATTAATATCTGCACCTGTCATTGTTGCACCTAATTGGGAGAAATCTTTTGAATTAATGTGTGATGCAAGTGATTTTGTAGTTGGAGTCGTATTAGGACAAAAATATGAGAAAATTTTCAAAGTTGTTTATTATGCTAGTAAAACTCTCACTGAAACACACGAAATTACACTACCACCGAGAAAGAGCTTCTAGCTATAAGTATATGCCTTTGATAAATTTAGCCCTTATCTTCTTGGTACTAAATGCATAGTTCATACCGATCATTCTCGCTATTAAATATCTATTATCTAAGAAGGATTCTAAACCTAGACTGATAAGATGGGTTTTACTTCTACAAGAATTTGATTTTCAAATAGTAGATAGAAAAGGAACAGAAAACCAAATTGCTGATCATTTGTCTAGAATTAAAAATGATATTCTTTCGGAAGAAAATATAAATGAGAAATTTCCTGATGAATCTTTATATGCTATTCAAGAATATAAAACACTTTGGTATGCTAATATTGTTAATTATTTAGTTAGCAATATTTTGCCTTATGACTTGGATAACAAATTTACTAAGAAATTTAAATATGATGCTAAATCTTATATCTGGGAAGAACCTCATTTATTTAAAATTGAAAAAGATTCTATGATTCGAAGATGTGTACCTTATGAAGAAACTTTTGCTATTATTCAAAAATGTCATGATTCCGATTTTGGAGGACATTTTGGCATAGATAAAACTGAATTTAAAATTTTAAATTCTGGATTTTATTGGCCTACCTTATTTAATAATGTGAGACATTATGTGAAAACATGTGATCGATGTCAAAGGACGGGAAATATATCTAGGAAGAATGAAATGCCTTTAAACTATATATTGGAAGTTGAAATTTTTGATATATGGGGTTTAGCTTTATGGGACCATTTGTTCCATCATTTGGAAAAATTTATATTTT
Source organism: Papilionanthe hookeriana x Papilionanthe teres (assembly GCA_022702705.1). Classification (NCBI taxonomy): domain Eukaryota; kingdom Viridiplantae; phylum Streptophyta; class Magnoliopsida; order Asparagales; family Orchidaceae; genus Papilionanthe; species Papilionanthe hookeriana x Papilionanthe teres. The sequence continues at coordinate 145,355,953 of CM040428.1, forward strand.
GTTAGCAGTTGATTATGTTTCAAAGTGGATTGAAGCTGTTGCTTTACCAAATTGTGATTCCAAAAGTGTTTCTAAATTTTTAAAGAAAATGATATTTTCAAGATTTGGAATGTCTAAGGTAATTATTACGGATGGTAGAAGTCATTTTAGGAATATAAGAATTCAATCATTACTACAAAAATTTGGAATTAAGCATAGAATAGCAACTGCTTATCACCCACAAACAAGTGGAATGGCTGAAATATCAAACAGAGAATTTAAAGGGATTCTAGAGAAGACTGTTAATCCTAAAAGAACTGATTGGGTTGATAGACTTGATTCTGCATTATAGGCTTATAAAACAACTTATAAGACACCAATCAGAATGTCACCTTACCGGTTAATTTATGGTAAACGTTGTCACTTACCTGTAGAACTTGAGCATAAAGCTTATTGAGCGATAAAGGAGTTTAATTTTAATTTGAATAAAGCAGGAGAAAAGAGATTGTTGCAATTAAATGAGATAGAAGAAATAAGAAATGAAGCATATGAAAATGCGAGGATTTATAAAGAGAAAATGAAGATGTTACATGACAAGAAAATTTCAGGAAAAGTTTTTGAACCTAGACAGGAAGTATTACTGTTTAATTCTCGTTTAAAACTTTTTCCTAGAAAATTAATATCTAAATGGATTGGACCCTATATAGTTGAGAAAGTATACCATTATGGAGCTGTGGATATTAAAGATCCCAAAACAGGAAAAATTTTTAAAGTAAATGGATTAAGATTGAAGCCTTATTTGGGAGACATTAAAAAGATTTATAAAGAAGCTTTTAAATTGTGTCAACCTGATTAAAGATTTACTTAAGTCGGGCTGACGACGTAAAACCAAGCGCTTTGAGGGAGGCAACCCATATTTTTCTTTTATTTTGAGTGTTTTTTTGTTTTAATGTAAGGTTATGCCTCGATCTTGATTAATTTTATATTACTTTAGGAAAATTTGATGCTTATAAGTCTTTATTGACTTAGGTTGAAAATTATTTTAAAGTATGTAAATTTAAACATTGGATCACTCTATTTTGAATATGAGAAAAAAGGAGATCAAGTTAACCTTCATTATGATTGCTTACAATGTGAGTTGTTGAGTCTAAATTAATCTTACCAGTATAGTATACCTATCTTGGAGAACGAAATTTTAAAATTTGAATATTAGGCAAAACGGAGTTGAACATAGTTCCGGCGCCTAAGCGCCAAAATAAGTTATGTATCAATAGGTCCGGCACCTAGGTGGCAGATTTGGCGCCTAAGCGCCACGGTTACTGGGACGTGCAAAAATCAAAATTTTCAGTTTTTCACACGATTTTTCCTTATAAATCAACCTATTCTCTTCCCTAACCATCAAAGCAATCAGAATTACGTCCCTTGCACTTCATTCTTGAGTGATTTGAGAGAATTTTGAAGAAATGGAAGGAAGAAATCATGGAGAAGAAGTTAGAGACAAGGTTTCTAAGGATCCTCAACCCCACTTCAATGGTTTCATCGCTGTAAGTTTAGAAAAAATCTCTAGTCGTTTGGATAAGTTTGAAGTGGATTTTAAAAGAATTGGAGATCGCCTTCATGAGATGTTTCATCAGATTGAACATCTAGAATGGCAGATGAAACTTCAATTTGATCATTTTTTGGTTTATCAAGATGCTCAAGTTGAAATGTATGCGAAGAAAAAGTGGATTGACGAAAAGACAGCTACGGATTTCTCGAGAGCGTTAGTGTTCTTTCCAAGTAGAATTCTCAATTTCCCTTGTGAAGATTGAATATTCTGGTAATGGGTTATTTATTATATGGTTTGTTAAGTCGTTGTATCAATTTAGAGAATCGATTGTGATTGTTTGTGTATTTGCTTTCATGTTCAATGTCTGTTATTTTTGCTTAGAAATTATTGTGTTTGAGTGTGTATTAAGAACTTCAATCAAGTATAATACTTATCTGGAATGTATTGAGTCAACATTGAAGATTATGAATGGAAGTGAGTTTGATGTAAACTTAGTGTTTGGTTGGTGGATTTAATATTTAATTTTTAAAATATTTGGAAAATGTTTTGGAAGTTAGAAACTGAAGCCCTACTCTAATATGAGTAATTGAAAGTTGAATTTATGAATTTTGGTAGAAAATTAAATTTAAAAATAATTTTTTGTGAAAGGCGAGTCTGGCGCCTAGGTGCCAGAATTTGGCGCCTAAGCCCCGGTTCAGCCTGCTACCCGAAAATTACCATTTAAACCCCCAAAAGCCATTTTTGATGCCTAAGCTTCATCTTCTTCCCCATTTTCACGAAAATACACCCTTTGGATCCATTTTGAGGTCAATACATTAAGGATTTAAGAGCAAAACAACTCGATTTCATCGTCTCAAGTTTAGATCTACACTTTAAACCATTTATTTTTGATTTTCACCATAGATTTTCCTAGTTTTTGCTAAGAACTGAAATTTTGAAAAAACAAATTTGATTTTTAGTGATTTCTTTGGATTTTTAAACTTTCTTTATGTTTTATAAACTTAGAAAGAGTTTAAATATTTGATTCCTAAATTTGTTATTGTTTTCTTTTACATTTAGATGACACCAAAATCTAAGCGCGGGAAGGAACGAGAAAATTTTGATAACAGCAAATTTCCAACTGCAGCTGCGCATTTTTCATTTCCACGAACTTGCGTCGTCGAGAAAGTTCATCTCGGAATGAATTTTTTATCATCCTGGGGAGATGATCGAAAACACTATCGTTGCGCACAACTGGCAATGATTTTGTTACTTCACTGCTATTGCTGTTATCCCGGTTGTTCGAGAATTTTATGCAAATTTTTTGGATGCTGAAGATTCTGAAGTCTTTGTTAGAGGAATCGGAGTAGGATTTACTCCAGAAAGAATCAACATTTTCTATGGCCTGCCACCGACGATTGAGTGCTATTATTTTGGGTTATCACCGTCTGGGGGTGATTTGGATATGATTATTACCTATTTGACTGACGGTACTGGATCTTGGAAGAACAGGAACAGCAAAAGGGTAAACTTCAAATCTTCCAAGCTGAATGGTATTTCAAAAGCATGGCACTATTTCATTTCTACGAGATTGTTACCTTCCAATCATCTGAGTGAAGTAACTAATGATCGAGCGATCTTGAATTACTACATTCAGGAGAGGAAACCTATAGATGTTGGTAGTATTATTTATGAATTTGTGGTTTCTATTGTGAGATCCAGCACTTCTGTTGGATTGGGATTTCCTTCTTTGATTTATTCGTTATGTGTTAATGATGGAGTCAGTGCTGATATTTTTGAAGAGAAGTTAAAGACTACCAAGCCAATTGGGCAGGAGAGTGTTAGTATCTATGATCGTCTTCAAGGGAAGAGATCGACCACTCCTTCTACTTCTGCATATACTCCAGGTAGACCTTCTACTTCTCGCCCCTCTACTTCAGCTGAGCCACCTTCTAGTTTTTGGGAGTCCATGCATGATCAGTTTTTAGAACAGCAGCAGGAGTTGTTTCAGACTCACTGCAGGATAGATACTATTGACAAGAAACTCGATCATCTTTCTGACTATACCCAGAGGAAAAATAGTTACGATGCAGAGTATGATGAAGCCCTAGTCAGATTTCTGAAGGGCGAAAATGAAGTGAGTTTCCCTACTTTTCCTAGCTTTACACCTTTTATTGATCCTAAGGACATTGAGTTTTCCTTTGGTAATGATGATGACGATGAGGCGAGAGCTAGTGATTAGTAGTAGAGAGATCATTATGTAGTGCTACTCTGTTGTTAGTTTGTATTGTTTGGATTGTTTGTTAGTTTTATGTTTGATGTGTGTTCTTTAGTTTATGTACTTCTGTGGATGGATTATGTGGTTAAAACATTTTTAGTATATTGTGTTGAGACTGATTTTAGAGTTAATTTATATGTTTGTTTTAGTCTACTATTTAGTACATAGTAATTTTGCTCTGCTTTAATTTTGTTTCAAATTTAGTATAATAAAAAATTAGCTCGTTTACTTTTTATACATGCTTCAATTTTATATTAATTATTCATAAAAGCATGTTTAGAAAGTTAATTTTTCTTTTTAAGATTATTTTTACATACTTATAAAAATACTTATGATTTTCTTTCTCTTATACTTTCAAAATTTTCATATTATACCAAAACTTAAGTTTGGGGGATGGGAAATACATTCAAATTTAAAATTTATTTGTCCTTAAAGAGCTAATATTTTCTTAAAAATAAAAACTTTTTAACATAACTTAAGGAATTAAGAATTTATTTGAGTCCACTTTTATTTTTGCAATAATAAAAAATTTAGTGAAATTAACTAAAGTTTTACTAAATTTGATTGATTTTAAGAATAGAATTATTTAACTTAAGGAAGAATAAGATTAAAGAATTTTTCTATTTATGATAGAAATGATAGAATTTAGAAATATTAAGTAATAAAAAATTATCACTTGAAAAAGAAAAGATTGAAAATCTTTTTGAATTCTTATTTATGTTATAATAATTAAGTGAAAATGTATAAGTTTTAAAAATATAAGTTAAGAATAGTGAAGTTCAAAACCATTAACATGCTATCCAGATATAGTAATCCTCTCTATATATATATAAAAAAAAAAAAAAGAGAGAGGAGAAGCTTGAGGAAATACTTAATCAAAAATTGGCTTCACTTGAACTATCTTATAGGAAGAAAACTATTACATATCTTACTTAATTTTTATACATGAATATTCATTTAAAAACGATTATTCAAGAAAATCTTTTTCTTGTAAATAATCTATGAGATCTTAATATATTAAGCTTCTATTATTTTCAAAATGAATGAAAAGTTTGAAATCTTATGATTTAGTAGTTGAATATTCTTTAAATTCTTAAAATTAAACCTAGTTAGTGAAATTAGGTTAATAATTTACTAAAGACTTTATAAAATAAAAAATTATAAGGAATCTTAAATATTTATCTTTTATTCCAAAGGTTATATTTTATATAGTAAAAAGAGTTACTTGAGGACAAGTAACATTTATGTTTGAGGGATTTGATCCATGAAGAAAAAGACATATTTTTATGCCTTGATTTTTATCAATTTCTAAGGATATTAAGCTTTAATGAAAGGTATTTTTGTGTTTTTGGATGTAATTCATGTAAAAAGGTCTAGAAAAGGAAAAGAAGCAAAAAGGGAGCAAAAATAGAGCAAAATACAAAAAGAAGAAAAAAAATATGGCCTGGCGCCTAGGCGCCAGAAAATGGGGCCTAGGCGCCAGACTCGATACAGAAACTGTTAAGTTTTTGATGAGTTTTGGATGGTTATTTTGACGGAGTGAGCAGTTATTGGACTTTGTAGAAGACTGGCAGTTGTTCCTTGATAATAGGACATGTGATACATTGCATTTGTACGCTCCAAAATGATTTTAAATGCGAAGAGGTGTGAGCCAAAGTGAAGAGGTGCGAAGAACTGGAGGTGCCAGACCGACCTTCTAGAAGAATCATTGAATTTGGACATGTTTTTAAGTGGTGCCTCAAGGCAACCCTTGGAGCCTATAAATAGGAGTCCACTCCTTCAGAGAAAATCGCCCCCCATTCGCCCCACCTCCTCTAGACTCCTTAGAGAGAGAAATCTCATTAGAGAGAGAGAGTCTAGAGAATTAGAGAGAGAAATTTAGGGCCACTTTTGTTTTGTTTAGTGTGTTTACTTTCAAGTTGTAGCATTTGGAGTTCATTACACTGTGGAGTCAGGAGTCAGAAGATCTGTAGAAGGAATATTTGAGATAAGAATTTTTATTTGATTCAAAGTTTATTTATTATGTTTTGCAGTTTATTTTTAATGTGTTCTGAATAGTTAGTTTACTTTCTTCCTTCAATCATGAAGAGATAGATAAGATAATATAAAGATTCAATGGAGAATTAAAATTAAAAATATTTTCAAAAACATTGTGATGACATTAAACCTGATCTTACTTTACTTTTTAAAATGGCCATTTAAATTGTTAAAACCTGTTGAAGAGTTTTGAAACCTTGAAGGAGAAGAAATGTTAACTTTTAAATGTCACATGAATCCTTGGGTAGTCGAAGGCCATGTGCGGGCTATTCAAGGTGAAGTGCAAATAAATAGAAATATAAGATTTAAAGGGTGTAGAATTGATAAGTTTTTAGAGTGACAGGCTAAATTCTTATAATTTGAATTATAGATCAGGAATGGGTCACTAGTAGGGCCGACCATAGCCACCCTTGGACATCTAGAAGTGAGAGTCTAGATTAACCCATTACTACTAACAATACATCCGGACCTGACCTGTAAGTTAGCCAATGTTTTTTGCGCTTGGATCAAAGGGTAAAGAATATGAATGCTTCTATTTGGCACAATACCATAAATCAAATTCTCCAATAAATATTAAATTATCTTAAAAATCTTGGATTAATTGAAGGAAAGAAAGTTGTTATTTTATATAGTTTCATAAATCATTCTCTTAGTATTGTTTTCTTTAATTGCATCTAGTAAATTAATAGTAATTTATAGTTAATTTAAAGGATAAAAAGATATTTTTAAAATATAATATTTAGAAAAATTATTTCTATAATTTTTTCCCCGTGGGATCGATATTTGGGTTATAATAGAAAACCCTATATTACTTGAAACGATACGTATACTTGCGTAGTACCCCTAGTGTGTAAAGTAATTTCTAAAATTTACAATATTTTGATTTATACACTAGCCGCTTATTATAAATTAGGTCAAGATTTGGCCGTCTTTTGGAAGCATGTATCACTGCGTTACTTGCGGTCGGGTCAGTCACCCAACCCATGATGGTTTAAATCTCCATACAAAAATGTATCTTTACTTAGGAATCCCTGCTCACCTTCTACTTCACTTGGAATGAGAAAACTGTGAAGAAAACCTAAGTAAAATTCCAACAACTTCTTACTTTAACTACACTCTAAAAACAAACTAATTCTCCTTTCTAATAACCTCTCCTTACTCTAAATAATCTTTTCTTTTATAATTTCTCAAAAGGTGTCTTGATGTCTCTTCATAATGTGTCCATATTCAATGAATCTACCCAAGAGATGCATCATTTTAAGTGAAATTTGAATGTCTTTAGGCTTCCTTCAACAGTTACCCAAGTTTGTACCGAAGAATGGCTCAAACCCTCTTCAAAATTCTCCAAAAATTCATTAAAATTGCAATGTAACTGCCTAGTTCTTAAGCACATGGTTTGGGCACTTAGACACGGTGTTCTATGTCTGCTGGCATATAGGTGCCAGATTTGTACACTTAAGCGTCTAGTTCATTTTAACACCTTCATTTTTGCTCCAAATTTGATCCTTTTTCATACCTTTTGACAAGTTCGGTCCATTTAAGTGTACCTGAAAGAAAAAAAACAAACATTATAATAAAAAATATGTATAAAAATGTGCATAAAAATAATACATAATTTATGTATATCAACTTCCCACAAACGTAAAATATTACTTGTCCTCAAGTGACACTAAAATCTTTTAAAATCAACATTAGCAAATTATTGGAATGTGTTTCTTTAAAAGATTCTAAAATTTTGTTCTAGAAATCTGGTTTTCGAATTTAAAAATACTTTAGTGACTTAGACTAATTTAAAGTTTAGAAAAATTCTAAAGTGAAAAATTATAAAAATATGAGCTTCTATCTAATTCAGAAATATTTGTAGATTTTCTAATTATTGACTTTAGGCATTCTATCTTCTTTATTTAAAAATTTTCTTTAAAAGTAGTTGTGCTCACTATATTATATTCTTAATCTTAAGAGTTTCTCAAATCTTATGGTTTAAAAAGAATGTGAAACCAATTTTTGATTAGGCACCAATCCTCAAGCTTCTCCGTCTATACTATACTTCACTTTTGTCTTTTCTTTTTTTTCTTTTTTTTTTCTTTTCTTCTTTTTTCTTCTTTTCATTATTTTTTTCTAGCTAGGATTACTATATCTGGATAGGATTTTAATCAATTTTATTTCCACTCTTCCTTTGCTAAAGCAAAGGTTTGATATATATCTGTTACTTAAAAATATAATAATAGTTTTTAAACATTAACTTTAATAAAAGATATTTAAGTATTGAAAATAAAAGTCTAATTCTTCTAAATTTTTCAAAAATACAATATCTCTTAATAAACATAGTGATACCATAATTAACATCTCTTTACTAAGAAAAATATTAACTTGAAATTTTTCTTCATCACTATAAAATTTTAACTAAATTCTCTTACACATTTCTATATTCAAAATTTTATTACCCTAATATAACTTCATGCACATAATTATTTTTCAAATCAAAAAGTAAATTTATTTGTGGCATATTTGAAAACAATTAACTTTCAACTTTTGAAAATTGATTTTTCATTAAATTTTTACAAAGATTAAAAATTTTAGCATATAATATATATAAAGACAGGAATAAAAAATTAAACTTTGCTTACATGAATTTTCATATTCTAATTATGCAGGTACAAAAATTTAAAAACAGGAATAAAAATGATCAAATTTCATTTTGATTTTAGTAAACATGAGATTCAAAAGACTTCTACATAGTGGAGGCTAATATAAAAGCCAATCACACAAAATAGCATAATATCACAACCACAACAGAAAATTTATGGTACCGTCGTCTCTGCACCAGCGCATAAAGTATTACCAAGGAGGAGAACAGTGTATCAAAGGTCACTTGCAGCCGTTCTCCGTACACGAGATTAGAATTCATGAAGATGCAGCCTACTATGCGTCTCCGAAGAAAACAGTATTCTCCAGAAACACCATACCAAACGAAGCAAAAGCAGTACAAGACGATGAAGAACCTGAAATTCTAGTCCAACAGTTACTCACCACGCCCTTACGGCGAGATGGAGAAGGTTTATCCAGAACTCGCTCCCGAGGTCGAGGCCGGGGACGAGGTCGAGGAAGAGGCGTTGGAATAGTTGGACAAAAAAAACCGGTCATCGACATTGATTGGGAGAACTATTCTGAAAAAGAAAGAATCAAGAAAGAAGCAGCAATAGTAAATTAAAAGAAACCTCAGTTCAAGATCTCTCTCGAAGATGAAATGAATGAATAATACAAATCAATGTACGAGAAGATTAACCATTATGTACATACTATGACCTTGACCCCGATCCATTCTAATAAGATCGAGGGTATGGTGGTCAAGGAAGTACGTGGTGGTACTAAATCGATCAAATTCTACTGTGGTGCTTCTTCTTCCAATAATGAAAAAGATGTACAATTTGAAGATGTTACATCTTCTGAATTAATGGAATTACCTTTTGAGTGGTACTCTCCCTGCATTCAAAATTTAATTCAACGTGGTGTCTTACCTAAACAATGGACAAAGGGTCGATCACAACTCTTCAAAAAATTATGGAACAATGCCAGTCGGCCTCCCAATTCAAAACATGGTCTCGGATTCGACACAGTAGGATCTGTTGATGATTCAAAATTTTGCTTGGTTGTCACTCATGAGCATGATGAAAGTTGTCTGGAAGCATCAGATGATCTCGAGGATCTGCCAATTGGAAATGCTCCAATAGAATTCGAAGAAGAAATTAAATCTACAATAGACGAGTTAATGGAAGTTAACTTAGGTACTAGTGAAGAGCCTAGGCCGACCTTTGTTAGCTCCTTACTCAATAAAGAAGATTCAGAAGAGATAATCAAGTTATTAATGGAATTCAAGGACTGTTTTGCTTGGAGTTATGATGAAATGCCAGGATTAGCTCCAGAGGTCACAGTTCACAAGTTAGGAGTAGATCCCACTGCCGTTCCAATCAGGCAAGCTCCGAGAAGAATGCATCTGGAGATTGAACAATAAGTTATAGCTGAAGTTAAGAAGCCAATATATGCTAAATTTGTCCGTGAGGAACAATATCCAACTTGGTTAGCTAATGTGGTACCAGTCAGAAAGAAGAATGGTCAGATCATAATATGCGTGGATTTCAGAGATTTGAACAAAGCATGTCCAAAGGACAAATTCCCGCTACCCATTCCAAAATTGATGATCGACATTGCTTCAACACATGAAGTCTTTGTTGACCTCATTTTTGATGAGGTCTTCTCTTCCCTCTTTAGTGCTTAGGATCTAGCCTTAGGCATTTCCTTTGACTAATCTTAGAGGACTAGAAATGGAACCTACCACTTAGAAATTCAAACACCTCTTAACCCCCTACAAACCCCACAAGCTTGATTGTAGACCCCTAATCACCTAGAGGGTTGAAATCAAAAGTGGTGGTTTAAAGGATGAGTGCCCTATAGGACTCTTTGGCCTTAGGACCACCCTGAGTAGCTTGGTCTAGTGAGGGTTGACTTACACACTCACTACACTCATACTCTACACTCTCACACACACAATCCAAATACTAAAACCACACACATACTGAACTTGGCTCCTTGACTCATATAGGTAATTCATATGGATGGACCTTAACCCCTAAGCCCCTAGCTAAGAGGGTTAGGAACAACATAGTGAATGCCTCAAATGAGTCCTGCCATGGCTCATATAGGCTTAACATGGCTTCATGGCTCAACCAAAGTGATTCCATTTCACTCATATTTGATCAATCTTCTTTTTTTCAAAATTTCAATTTTTGACCCCGAGGACCCTACACCTATCAAACCTACCAAAAGCCCTTAAAATTGCCCAAATCCTCCAAAATTTCCAAATCACTCAAAATTCCCCAAAATTAGCCCTAAACATTTCCTCACCAATCAAATTAATCATCCATAGCCAAAAATACCAAAGATTCCAAAAATACCCTCCAAATACCCAAAATGCCCCTCTTAGCCAAAAAATCCAAAAATTCAGAAAATTCCCAGAAAATTTCTAAAAATCTCAAATATTCCCAATTTCATTTTGTTCAACTACACCATGGGCTGATTTTGTCAATTTACCCCATTTTTCTCAAAACCCCCAATTTAGCCCATTCTATACCCAAATGAACCCAATGTCAAACCAAACCTCCCCAATTTAATCCTAATTTTGGTCCAATTCAATTCTGAACTTCAATTTAATACCCCCAATATCAACTTATACTAAATACGAGTCCAATTTGATTGACATTTGGATTCAATTCCAATTTGGAGCCTAAAGCCTAATTTTGACCAATGACCTAAACTTGACCCAATTCAACTCCAATTGATCCCAAATCTTTCCCTAACCTTCATAACATCCCCACAAACAAAACACTAACATGATTTGCCCAAAATTTGGACCTAAACCCCACTCAAATTCAACCCAAAACTAAAAGGCCCAATTTTGGCCTAAACCCAAACCTAACTCAAATAAGCCCAAACCCAAAAATCAAAACCCAACCAAAGTCAAAACCTCTTTGAAACACTCCCATAAACATTTCCCAACATTAATTTTACATCAATTTCAACCCTAGCCCAACATTGGCCCAAGTTAGCCCAATTTGACCTACATTGGCCCATTTACCAAAGAAGCCCAAATCCAACCCAATTCAAACCCAAATCACTTCAAATTCATTTCAAATCACTCATGACACATCCCTAAACCAACCTGTCGGTGTATCTTTAGGTTGTGTGTTTTGTATTTTTGAAAAAAGTTCGCCTACAGAAATTGTGCGGCGAATTTTAAGATTTTAAATTTAGTTTAAATACATATATAATTTAGAAAGTAGTATTCGATTTTGAAAATAATTTTAAATTTGAAAATTTTAAGATATGAAATCAAACTGATCTCACATCCCGAATAGTTTATATAAATGAGCGCCACATCACAAGTTATGTATCTATCCCGAAGAATAGACACACTACTTCATGATGGGGCTCGATTAAATAAACTAGAAGATTTTGTGAGATCCGTTTGGTTTGCGAACCAATTTAATAAGCGGACATATTCCCCTGCTTAATATGAAAGCATTAAACAGGGTTTATATTACCTGGGTTCTTGAAAATTCCCTATAAGGGCAAGTCCCTATAGTTAATTACATCTTAAGTGACGAGAATCACCTAAGAAAACTCTCGATAATAATCAGTAATTCTGCTCTCGAGAATTTCAAAGTTTAAGGTTTTCGAAAGGATTGAATTTTGGAATTTCAATAGGGAATGGATCAAATTTGGAACATTTTGTTTTGGGAATTCAAAGGAAGAAAGGTAGGAGAAATCACAGATTCGAAGCAAACTTCGGTAATTCCCCGACTATCCTATTGTTTGGCTTGGATTTAGGAAAGTCCTAATATTTATTTAATGTTTTGATCTTGCTAATTTTAATTAATTAGGACTTATATTTGTATGTTAGAATCACACAAATAGCCTCGAAGATGTGAGGGTTTATATCGTATCGGACGACTACCTCGGAGTCCTAAAACCGGTTAGGGCTTAATTTGCTATGCAAATGCCTAACGAAGAGTTGAGGAGTTATGTTGCACTAGGCAAACTACCACGAAATCTTATGGCTTGGTTATTTAATTCTAAGAAAGTTTTGCTGAAGTAGGCTCAAGTTTTGCTGATGACGATGGTCGTGCTGCCCACCATGCTCCGAGCTCCTTGTTGTTGCGAGAGGTTTAGTTATAGAAGTCATAAATCGAGAAGATGGGAAAAGTGTTTTGGTTTAGAGAAAATCTTAATTTCCAACTGTCTTTTTTTATATTTTATTTAAAACAAATCTTAAAGTTGATTATAACGACACCGGTTAAGATCCCACGTTTCCATCCTTCCGGCATCGTTATTTTTATCTGATTCACTTAGTCCATATGAATTTGCTAAACTGAACTGAATGAGTTCCACACTTTCATTTAGACCGTGGGAAATCCCGTTAGCAACACGTAGGTTACATCATCCGAGGTATTCCCGATCATCCAACAAGACGTTTTAATTTAGTTGTAATTGTAGTTTTGTGTTATGTTTGTGATTAAATTTTGAGTTGTTTTATATTTTGAAATGTTGTGGCGGTGAATTTTATCTTGCAATGACTTCTTAATTTAGTTTTGGTTTCAGTTTTAGGGACTATCCTGGAGGTGTGGGTTTTCATGCAACAGTTTGTTTATCATGCAAGAAAAGTAAGTACAATGCGATTAAAGAAATTGCAATAATGTAAATTTGCAATAAAATAAAAGCGTACCTGGAGAGTCTTCCCGTCATCCCAAGCTATACTTAAAACACAATTAGAATATTTAAGCAAGTTCCTAGGTAACGCTAAGGAAGGGTTATGGTTAATCTTGGCTCAATTTGGTCAACCCATGTGTTTGGGCTGGGTCCACCTCTCCATGACCTGATTTTAGGCTGAGAAAAAGTGGTTTAGGTCAGCTTAATCAGTGGGGAAGGGTCACCATCTAAGTACAATTAAGCTTAAGCAAGGTTTAGTGGAATCATGGGAGTGGCTAATCCTCTTATGGGAACATGGAAAGAGCTCCCTCCTCTTGCCATCTTGGGTATGGTGAGGTGGAAAGTAGATTCCATGGCTCTCATGGCTCCTATGGGGCTCATGCATGGCTTCATGGCTTGTCTTTGGCTTGGGGAAAAGCTTGGTCAATTTCATGAAAATGGATCTTAGAAATTTTGGTAATTTGATGGGAATTTGTATGGGACTCAATTTGGAATCATTTGATGATTGATTTGAACTTAGGGATGATTTTAATTAAGGGCATGATGAGAAGAATTTGTCATATGGGCTTCAGCATGAAATTTGGGCTTTTAGGAAGGTTTCATGTGAGTGGGCTTTTGGTTTAAAAATAGATTTATGGATGGGAATTTTGTAGAAGCTTGGGCCAAATAATTGTTGGGTTTAGCTCATAAATGTGTCATGAGTGACTTGAAGCAAATTGGGAGTGATTTGGGTTTGAATTGGGTTGAATTTGGGCTTCCTTGGTGAATGGGCCAATATAGGTCAAATTGGGTTAACTTGGGCCAATGTTGGGCTAGGGTTGAAATTGATGTAAAATAAATGTTGGGAAATGTTTATGGGAGTGTTTCAAAGAGGTTTTGGCTTTGGTTGGGCTTTGATTTTGGGGTTTGGGCTTCTTTGGGTTAGGTTTGGGTTTAGGTCAAAATTGGGCTTTTTCGTTTTGGGTTGAATTTAAGTGGGGTTTGGGTCTAAATGTTGGGCAAATCATGTTAGTGCTTTGTTTGTAGGGATGTTAAGGAAGGTTTAGAAAAGATTTGGGGTTAATTGGAGTTGAATTGGTTGAGTTTGGGTTAGGTTTGGGTCATGGGTCCAAATTGGGCTTTAAGGCCAAAAGTGAAATTGGATCCAAATGTCAATAAAATTGGACTTGGGTTTGGTCTAGATTGTTATTGGGAATGTTGAATTGAAGTTTAGAATTGAATTTGACCAGAATTTGGGTCAATTGGGTAGGTTTGGTTTGATATTGGGTTCACTTTGGGTTAAAATGGGTCAAATTGGGGGGTTTTGACAAAAGTAGGGTAAAATTAGCCTATGGTGTAGTTGAACAAAATAAAATTGGGAATATTTGGGATTTTCTGGATTTTTCTGGGAATTTTCTGAATTTTTGGATTTTTGGGTCAAGAGGGGTATTTTGGGTATTTGGAGGGTATTGGGAGGTATTTTTGGAATTTTTGGTATTTTTGGGTATGGATGATCAATTTGAGTAATGTGGGAATTTTTGGGATTGATTTTGAGGAATTTTGGGTAATTTAGATGATTTTGCAAATTTTGGGCAGTTTCAAGGGTTTTTTGGGTAGGCTAAGCGGGTGTAGGGTCCCGGGGGTCAAAAATTAAAAATTTGGGAAATTGAAGAGTGGGTGAATGTAAGTGGAATAAAATCATTTTTGTTGAGCCATGAAGCCATATCAAGCCCACATGAGCCATGAAGGGACTCATTTGAGGCATCCAGTATGTTGTTCCTAACCCTCTTAGCCAAGGGCTTAGGGCTTAAGGACCATCCATGTGAATCTCCTACATGAGTCGGGAGGTCGAGTTGGGTATGGGTGTGGTTTTAGGATGTGTGTGAAAGTGTAGTGTATATGTGTAGTGTGTGTGTAAGTCGACCCCTTCACCGGACCGGGCCACTCTAGGGGCGGTCCTAAGGCCGAAGAGTCCTATAGGAACTCATCCTTTAAACTTCCACATTTGATTTCGACCCTGCAGGTGATTAGGGGTCTATAGTCGAGTTTGTAGAGTTTGCGGGGAGTTAGGAAGTGGTTTGAATTTCTAAAAGGTGGGTCCCAATTCTAGTCCTCTAAGATAGTCGAAGGAAAAGCCTAAGGCTATATCCTAAGTACTAAAGAGAAGAAGAGAAGACCTCATCGAAAATGAGGTCAACAAATGAGACCCCGATAGGTGTGGTGAGCTGACGGAGCACACCGCGTGTATTGGTGTTGACCGAAGCGATCAACAAAACCAACACAAACGTCCAAGTGATAAACTTTGGACAAAGTAGAAGAGTTTCCGCTGGGGAGTGTCAAGTATATCTTTGAGACTGGAGATTCCTGAACTCTCGCTGGGGAAAGGAAAGGCAGGCGAATCCCAAATCACATGACCTGGGGGAATTTCAATTTAGATTTTATTTTGTTTGAGTTTAAGTTTTTATGTGTGAGCTTAGATTTTAGTTTGAGTTTCAATTTAGATTGAAGTTTTGTTAAGATTAATTTGAAGGGATTTGGATCTGAAAGGCAAATTGGAATTTTGTGGTTTTAGATGTAACATCTTCAACCTCAAAAGAAAATTGAATTGATTAGATTGAATCATTACAATGAGGAGAGATCTCAGAGCAATGCGGTATCGGATGTAAAATCCTTAACCTCAAGATTTTGATTTTGATGTATTTCATCGCAATAGGGAAAGAATCCTAAAGCAATGCAGTTTCGGATGTAAAATCCTCAACCCCAAGAATTTGATTTTGATGTATTTCATTGCGACAAGGAAAAGATCCTAAAGCAATGCAGTCTTGGATGTAAAATCCTCAACTCCAAAAGTTTGATTTTGTTGTATTTCATTGCGATAGGGAAATGATCCTAAAGCATTGCAGTCTCGGATGTAAAATCCTCAACCCCAAAAGTTTAATTTTTTTTTTGATGTATTTCATTGCGATAGGGAAATGATCCTAAAGCAATGCAGTCTCGGATGTAAAATCCTCAACTCCGAAAGTTTGATTTTTTGATGTCTTTCATTGCGATAGGGAAATGATCCTAAAGCAATGCTGTCTCGGATGTAAAATCCTCAACCCCAAAAGTTTGATTTTTTTTTTATGTATTTCATTCCGATAGGGAAATGATCCTAAAGCAATGCAGTCTCGGATGTAAAATCCTCAACTCCAAAAGTTTGATTTTTTTTTGATGTATTTCATTGCGATAGGGAAATGATCCTAAAGCAATGCAGTCTCGGATGTAAAATCCTCAACTCCAAAAGTTTGATTTTTTGATGTATTTCATTGCGATAGGGAAATGATCCTAAAGCAATGCAGTCTCGGATGTAAAATCCTCAACTCCAAAAGTTTGACTTTTTGATGTATTTCATTGCGATAGGGAAATGATCCTAAAGCAATGCAGTCTCGGATGTAAAATCCTCGACTCCAAAAGTTTGATTTTTTTGATGTATTTCATTGCGATAAGGAAAGGATCCTAAAGCAATGCAGTCTCGAATGTAAAATCCTCAACCCCAAGAATTTGAATTTGATGTATTTCATTGCAATAGGGAAAGAATCCTAAAGCAATGTAGTCTCGGATGTAAAATCCTCAACCCCAAAAGTTTGAATTTGATGTATTTCATTGCGATAGGGAAAGAATCCTAAAGCAATGCAGTCTCGGATGTAAAATCCTCAACCCAAAAATTTGAATTTGAATAATCATTGACCTTGCAAAGATTTATAGTGTTGATTTGAAAAGTGTGGAATTTTGGTGTTTCGAGAATTTCATGAAAGTTGTAAAAGACTTTCATGGAAGGAAATAAATTAGGAGGGAATATGTAGATGCTACATGTCTCATTCAAAAGAGCTGATCGGAAGTCACTGATTTGGATTGGATATAATTCCTCGCCATCAGATTCGATCTGTGTCAATGGAATCAACCGCTTCCATTCCAGACAAGGGAAAGAGTAGAACGGATTGGATTTCAGATTTGGGAGATTGAATTTGAATTTGATAGAGATTTGATTTGAAATTTGGAAAGATTGAATTTGAGATTTGATTGAGATTTGATTTGAAATTTGGAAATATTGAATTTGAGATTTGATTGAGATTTGGAATCTGAAAAGATTGAATTTGAAATTTGATTTAAAATTTGATTTGGAATTTGTGTTCATGTGAATTTGGTGTTCGTCATTTTTAGATTTTTACGGAAAGTTTTTTTTTTTTTTATTCTCTTTTTTTTATTTCTTTTCGATTTCTTTGTTTGAAGTTCATTTAACTTTAATGGTGTTTCCCAGTCAATTTGCACAAAAGAGGTGGAGGCCAAAAATGTGACATCGTCACTTTCATTCCAATCATGTTGAAGATATATCATACAACTCGATCTGGAATACATCTCATACAATCCTTGTAGACTCAAAACGGACTATGTATGATCTTTGTCGATCCATCCAAAAAGGTATCTGTCGGAAATCCATGTCTGAATAATGAGGTACATGGTCAATAACATCACCTTCCAAGCCATCCTTGGCAAGGATGCCGTATGGATGTACGTTGGAGGTGTGATATTTTCCATGCAACTCACAGCTCGTAAGGACGAAGGCTCTCTAGCTCCGGTCCGGTCGGAAGTGGTAAGGTGTCTTCCCGTCGTCCATCCTTCCGAAAGTAACCGAGATCCGCTTCATCGGTACTCCCGGTATGCAATGTTTAGCGACATCCGCTCCGTTGCCCTTCGGTATCATGACGGAACCTACCGGTAATGGTATCTTCACCGGCCCTCGGAACTCACTCGGGCTCTGCTATCCGGAGGTCGGATCCGAATATGATGTTACACTCGTTCAGAAATGAAACCGTGCAAAAAGGTCTGACAAAGTCGTGGTGATCTATGTGCGGGGGTATGCAGTCACCCTGCTTGTAAATATTAATAAGAATGGATCGGGGTTAGGGTCATAGTATGTACATAGTGGTTAATCTTCTCATACATTGATTTATATTCTTCATTCTTCTCATGTTCGAGAGAGATCTTGAATTGCGGCTTCTTCCGACTTATTGTTGCTGCTTCTTGTTTGATCTCTTTTTCTTCTTCAGAACTGTCTTCCCAATCAACATTGATGGCTGGTTTCCTCTGTCCAACTGTCGTAACGTCTCTGCCACGACCTCATCCACGGCCTTGACCTCGGATGTGAGTTGTGGAGAAACCTTCACCATCTCGCCGTAAGGGAGTGGTGAGTGACTGTTGGACTAGAACTTCAGGTTCTTCGTTGTCCCAAACTTCCTTTGCTTCATTCATTATGGTATCTCTGGAGAATATTGTTTTTATTCGGAGGTGCATAATAAGCTGCATCTTCATGGATTCCAAGTTCATGTACGGAGAATGGTTGTAAGTCACCTTTGATGCACTGTTCCCCTCCATCGTAGTATTTGATGCACTGATGTAGAGATGATGGTACCATCCTGTTTTCATGTATCCATGGTCGGCCCAGTAGAGCGTTGAACGACGTTTCTGAGTCAATTATGTGAAATTTTGCGGTTGTCTTTGCTAAGTCACCGGTCTTCATTAGCAGTGTTATTGATCCAGAGGCTCTTTCTCCTTTACGGTTGAATCCTCTTAATAACATTTTGTCCGCTTCGAGCTCGCGAGCATCAATTTCCAAATATGCTAGTGTTCGAAGACTCATTATATTGATTGATGCTCCAGGATCAACCAATACTCTGGAAAGTGTAAACTTTCCGATTGTAACTGAAATGTACAACGGTCGGTTGTGATCTGCTGTCCCAGGTAATAGGTCATTATCCGAGAAGGTAACACCTCGCTCGTTCCTTTAACGAGCAAACTTCATCTAAGGAATCTCCGGCCATTTGAGCCGAAGCAAATTTCGGATCAAGTAAGGCCTTGATCGAGCTTCTCTCATCTCCTTTGATAAGATGAGAGCGTCGCTAGATGCTTAGTTTGGCTGGTAGTTTCCTAAGATGGGCTAGCACGTTGTAGTTCACTTTATTTTTCATGTGTCTCGGCTTCTTCTTGAATGGGTATTTCTTCTGCCGGGGTTGGTTCTTCTTGAACAACCACCTGCTTTCCTTTGTCCTTTGGACCCATTCTCGGAGGTAGAACTCTTCCACTTCTTAAGTTGACTTCGTAATTTCTTCGAATCTAGTGTTGAGTTTGCTAGTGTCTCTTCTTGAATCGGAATGACAGGTTCTTCTGGATTAGCCTCGGAGTCTGAGGGCTCTAACTCTATTGTGACTGGAGCTCCTAGAAACTCGCAAATAGATTCATTTCTTGTTGAACTCTCGTAGCCTCCTTGATGGATGTCTTCTTCGTCATTGTGATCGTCGAGATTGTGTATGATTTGAGAATTGTCATCGGTATCGAATTCGATATCCGGATTGTCGCTAGTTATGTAATCGTTAGAAACAGTCAAAACGTAGCCAACGCCATCAACCTTATCATTATAAGATCCCACCAAAGTGAGCAGATAATCATACAAAGTCAGAGGTTCGAGGGATTTCTCCCCCGAATCCGAAACAACTATCCTAGGATAAGCAGCCCCTAGTCTAGCCTTAGGAGCCTCGGTCTTCTCTTCTTCTCTTCAATCGTCTCCTGTTGAGGTGGTTCTTCTATCGCAAGTGATAGTGCCGACTTGACAGGTTTCGAACTTTGAATTGAAGCTCGCACCGAAGCGGTTTGGATGCTGTCTAAAATCTTTTTTGAAGACCTTGTCCAAGCGGTAGTCCATCCATCGTCAGTCGCATAGGGATCTATCGGAACGATGAGATCTGTTGAGATAACATTGACGAAACCTCCTTTCTGGGGTTCCTTCATGTACTCCTTCGGGATTGTTATATTCCCTTTCCAAAGATTGTCGTTGAGCCAACTTTTGAAGGTAATGCAATCTTCTATCTTGTGCCCAAGCATCCGGTGGTAAGGGCAAAAGTTGGGATCACCTTTCTTGTTGACTTCTTCTGGTCTCTTAGGCTATGGCAGCTGGAAATCTGGAGTCTTCATCAGACTACGGAACATTTTCGGCACTGCCTCATCCTTGAATGGATATTCACCGCTCGAAGCTCCCTTAACGTACGTTGCGAGACGAGGCGGTTGTTCATACTGTTGAGATGACTGATAGTTGGGTCGGGGTTGTTGATAATTCTGTTGAGGTTGCTGCGGCCGTTCGGACGATATTTGTATCGGTTGCTTGCCTTTGTCGATCGCTGCAATGATCTCGGATTTCTTTTCAAAAGTCTTCACGAGCTTTTGCTTGTCTGTCTTGTCGGCGAAACTTAATTGCTTCGCCTCCTATTGCAAGCTCCCGGCCTTGCTTAACAACTTCTCGAAAGTCTTAATAGTAAATCCCTTGAGGAGAAGTGCTATCGGGCCGTGAATGCTTTTAAGTAAGATGCCGATTTCATGTTGTTCTTGTAGTTGTGGTTCACACTTCATACTTAGATTTCTCCATCGAAGTATGTAATCCACCAAAGTTTCGTTCGGCTTCTACTTCTCTACCACTAAATCACCTATAGTGATGTGGTGCTAAGCTCCGGCAAATCGCTTGATGAAGAGGTTTTCTAGTTCTGAGAACGTCTTCACCGAACCATTCGGTAATTCTGCATACCAATCAAAGGCGATCCCCGACGAGTGCAGCTGACGAATTATCGGAAGAGTAATGCATCGCTTCCGCCGGCATTGCAACAACTGGCACGAAAGTGTGCAACATGCTGTCGGGGGTTCCCGGTTCCATCAAAGATCTTGAACAGATGTGGTACGAAGCCTTTCGTGTATTGGACAGCGTCGAATTCTTCCGGGTAAGGTCTACCCGTCCGAATGGATGTCCCACTGTTTGATTGTGCTAAGGCTTCTCGCACCTGCTGTTCCACCAAGCTCTTGATATCCTTTTCTGGAATCAAACTTTGTGTTGTATCCTTCTTTAGCTTATCATCCCCGTTGACAGACGTAATCTCCTTTCCTCCGTCTACAATGTGAATGACCTCTGGGGGTGTCTCTCTTTGGGGTTGCACTTGACTCTGGAGAGTGGCTAGGGCTACAGCCATCTCTTCCATCCTCTTCGCCATTTGGGCGATCGTATCGTCTTTCTCTTGAAGCTGCCTCCTCATTACTTCCGGCTCCTCTCTTTCTGCGGCTGCAGGAGCACCTTGTGAAGCTGACGAAGCTCGCGTTTCGACCATGTTAATTTCTGCATACTCATCATCCATGAATTCTAATGAATCAATCTCATCTTCGAATTTCTCTTCTCTTTCTTTTGCTAATCGTTGAATATCAGTCCTCAACTTTTCCATAGCATCCTCTAGTGGTCCTTTCTGTGCATTCTCGCAGTTGTCGTGTGATAGCTGTCGGGTTCCCTTCTCACGAGTCCCCTTTACTGCAGTAGCACTTTCTTCGGATTCAAGTCTCCTGACGAGACTTTCCTTCTCGGGCTGTTGTTTCAATCTTAAGCTGTCCAGGTAGTGGGACGCCATACCATCCTTCTTGCGGCGGAAGGTCTAGGACCGGATGGTACGTCGACCAAATGCTGGAAGGTGGTATCCTCCCTAATCTGTAATCCTGAAACAACGACGGGTGGACTAGCCTTCATCCTTTTATTTGGCTTTTCTGTAACGATGGCGGGTTCTACTCGTGGCCCAAGACGGGATTTGGATCAGCACCCGCCTATCCTTCTCAAAATTTCCGATCTCGGGCATTTCTCTTTCTTTGCTAGCTTCTCGATCACCGTCCGTAGTCGGGCAAATGGTGTGATCCTAGCCCTTTTCTTTCTGCTTGTCGTTGTAGTATGCTTGGTCGAGGTAATGTAGAAAAATCCTGCGGACATTTTCCTCGCCAGCTTGCGACGGAAAGGGGTGGAATCTACTTCCTTCCAAAAAGGGTGTATCTTCGAGCAATGATATGTATTCGGGTAGTGGTGTGTACTCGGGGATTTCCGGGATTTCCTCAGGAAAGCAACTTCATCGGCTCTTGCCTTCACGGCAATCTTCCTACTTCGTTCCTTCTTTGGGTCCGTTTTAGTGATGGAATTCTTGAGTGGACCCGATTTCAAAACGAAGGTCTCACGGGAAGGTGCTGTACCCTCCACGGTAACGAGTTTACCATAGCTCTGGATTTCCTTCCCCTTTAATTTGGCGGAGCCGGGGTAGGTGCGAAACAACCGGACCGGTGGGGGTAGCAACAACGGTCCTCTGCGGACGGCGGTACTCCTCTCAGTTAGAATCTTTTGCAAGGGAGGAAACTCTCGAGTTGACCTAAGGTTGAACTCGATCAGCGGCTTCTCAGCTTCAGATACTTTGTTTTTTAGCGCGAAAAGGGAAACGTCGGTGATCTTGACATTCGTGTTCTTGAATCCTTGTCCAAACCGGATGATCCCATTGTCGCGCAGTTCATCCTTGTAAACAGCGAAGTCGAGTCCATTGGTGAAGGAGAAAATCAGCTTTGGGGCTTCCATTTCTGGAGGGTAGATTCTGATTGTCGGTCCCGAGTTATGCTTCTTCTCATCGGGATGAAAAGAAAGGAATCGAAAAGAGTCCGAACACATTCTTGTTCATATATTTATAAGGAGAAGTTATTTGTTAAAAGAGTCATTCATTAGAGGGTTTGTTTATTTAGAACGGAATGTTCAAAGGTGTAGAGAAGGTAATGAATCCGATTCAGAGTTGGAAAGGAAATGAAAGTCTCATGCAAGACTTCTCGACTCGGAGGATCACTCCTAAACTAACACCTATTGGGGGTCCACCCCACCTCAGAAATGAGGTAAAAGGATCTCGGAACCTCTCTGTTTAGGGGTGTCTAAACAGTGGCTCCTAAATCCGAGAGAATGTTGGCTATACTTTTTCAAGGTAGAAATGAACATAGTATTCCAACGGAAAGAAGGGTAGCTTGATCCATAAGGGACATGGATACACAACCGATTTTTGAAAGCAGAATTATCTGATAAAAAATGGAGAGAGGAATTTTCCCCGGCGGAGTCGCCAGAAATATGTCGGCGTATTTTTAGGTTGTGTGTTTTGTATTTTTGAAAAGAGGTCGCCTACAGAAATTGTGCGGCGAATTTTAAGATTTTAAATTTAGTTTAAATACATATATAATTTAGAAAGTAGTATTTGATTTTGAAAATAATTTTAAATTTGATAATTTTAAGAGATGAAATCATACTGATCTTACATCCCGAATAGTTTATATAAATGAGCGCCACATCACAAGTTATGTATCTATCCCGAAGAATAGACACACTACTTGATGATGGGGATCGATTAAATAAACTAGAAGATTTTGTGACATCTGTTTGGTTTGCGAACCAATTTTATAAGCCGACAAATTCCCCTGCTTAATATGAAAGCATTAAATAGGGTTTATATTACCTGGATTCTTGAAAATTCCCTATAAGGGCAAGCCCCTATAGTTAATTACATCTTAAGTGACGGGAATCACCTAAGAAAACTCTCGATAATAATCAGTAATTCTGCTCTCAAGAATTTCAAAGTTTAAGGTTTTCAAAGGATTGAATTTTGGAATTTCAATAGGGAATGGATCAAATTTGGAGCATTTTGTTTTGGGAATTCAAAGGAAGAAAGGTAGGAGAAATCACAGATTCGAAGCGAACTTCGGTAATTCCCCGACTATCCTATTGTTTGGCTTGGATTTAGGAAAGTCCTAATATTTATTTAATGTTTTGATCTTGCCAATTTTAATTAATTAGGACTTATATTTGTATGTTAGAATCACACAAATAGCCTCGAAGATGTGAGGGTTTATATCGTATCGGACGACTACCTCGGAGTCCTAAGACCGGTTAGGGCTTAATTTGCTATGCAAATGCCTAACGAAGAGTTGAGGAGTTATGTTGCACTAGGCAACTACCTCGAAATCCTATGGCTTGGTTATTTAATTCTAAGAAAGTTTTGCTGAAGTAGGCTCAGGTTTTGCTGATGACGATGGTCGTGCTGCCCACCATGCTCCGAGCTCCTTGTTGTTGCAGAGGTTTAGTTATAGAAGTCATAAATCAGAAGATGGGAAAAGTGTTTTGGTTTAGAGAAAATCTTAATTTCCAAGTGTCTTTTTTTATATTTTATTTAAAACAAATCTTAAAGTTGATTATAACGACACCGGTTAAGATCCCACGGTTCCATCCTTCCGGCATCGTTATTTTTATCGGATTCACTTAGTCCAGATGAATTTGCTAAACTCAACTGAATGAGTTCCACACTTTCATTTAGACCGTGGGAAATCACGTTAGCAACACGTAGGTTACATCATCCGAGGTATTCCCGATCATCCAAAAAGACGTTTTAATTTAGTTGTAATTGTAGTTTTGTGTTCTGTTTGTGATTAAATTTTGAGTTGTTTTATATTTTGAAATGTTGTGGCGGTGAATTTTATCTTGCAATGACTTCTTAATTTAGTTTTGGTTTCAGTTTTAGGAACTATCCTGGAGGTGTGGGTTTTCATGCAACAGTTTGTTTATCATGCAAGAAAAGTAAGTACAATGCGATTAAATAAATTGCAATAATGTAAATTTGCAATAAAATAAAAGCGTACCTGGAGAGTCTTCCCGTCATCCCAAGCTACACTTAAAAGACAATTAGAATATTTAAGAAAGTTCCTAGGTAAAGCTAAGGAAGGGTTATGGTCAATCTTGGCTCAATTTGGTCAACCCATGTGTTTGGGCTGGGTCCACCTCTCCATGACCTGATTTTAGGCTGAGAAAAAGTGGTTTAGGTCAGCTTAATCAGTGGGGAAGGGTCACCATCTAAGTACAATTAAGCTTAAGCAAGGTTTAGTGGAATCATGGGAGTGGCTAATCCTCTTAAGGGAACATGGAAAGAGCTCCCTCCTCTTGCCATCTTGGGTATGGTGAGGTGGAAAGTAGATTCCATGGCTCTCATGGCTCCTATGGGGCTCATGCATGGCTTCATGGCTTGTCTTTGGCTTGGGGAAAAGCTTGGTCAATTTCATGAAAATGGATCTTAGAAATTTTGGTTATTTGATGGGAATTTGTATGGGACTCAATTTGGAATCATTTGATGATTGATTTGAACTTAGGGATGATTTTAATTAAGGGCAAGATGAGAAGAATTTGTCATATGGGCTTTAGCATGAAATTTGGGCTTTTAGGAAGGTTTCATGTAAGTGGGCTTTTGGTTTAAAAATAGATTTATGGATGGAAATTTTGTAGAAGTTTGGGCCAAATAATTGTTGGGTTTAGCTCATAGATGTGTCATGAGTGACTTGAAGCAAATTGGGAGTGATTTGGGTTAGAATTGGGTTGAATTTGGGCTTCCTTGGTGAATGGGCCAATATAGGTCAAATTGGGTTAACTTGGGCCAATGTTGGGCTAGGGTTGAAATTAATGTAAAATAAATGTTGGGAAATGTTTATGGGAGTGTTTCAAAGAGGTTTTGGCTTTGGTTGGGCTTTGATTTTGGGGTTTGGGCTTATTTGGGTTAGGTTTGGTTTTAGGTCAAAATTGGGCTTTTTGGTTTTTAGTTGAATTTAAGTGGGGTTTGCGTCTAAATGTTGGGAAAATCATGTTAGTGTTTTGTTTGTAGGGATGTTAAGGAAGGTTTAGAAAATATTTGGGGTTAATTGGAGTTGAATTGGGTGAGTTTGGGTTAGGTTTGGGTCATGGGTCCAAATTGGGCTTTAAGGCCAAAAGTGAAATTGGATCCAAATGTCAATAAAATTGGACTTTGGTTTGGTCTAGATTGGTGTTGGGAATGTTGAATTGAAGTTTAGAATTGAATTGGACCAGAATTTGGGTCAATTGGGTAGGTTTGGTTTGATATTGGGTTCACTTTAGGTTAAAATGGGTCAAATTGGGGGTTTTTACAAAAGTAGGGTAAATTGACAAAATTGGCCCATGGTGTAGTTGAACAAAATGAAATTGGGAATATTTGGGATTTTTTGAATTTTTCTGGGAATTTTCTGAATTTTTGGATTTTTGGGTAAAGAGGGGTATTTTGGGTATTTGGAGGGTATTGGGAGGTATTTTTGGAATTTTTGGTATTTTTGGGTATGGATGATCAATTTGAGTAATGTGGGAATGTTTGGGATTGATTTTGAGGAATTTTGGGTAATTTAGGTGATTTTGCAAATTTTGGGGAGTTTCAAGGGTATTTTGGGTAGGCTAAGCGGGTGTAGGGTCCCGGGGGTCAAAAATTGAAAATTTGGGAAATTGAAGAGTGGGTGAATGTAAGTGGAATAAAATCATTTTGGTTGAGCCATGAAGCCATATCAAGCCCACATGAGCCATGAAGGGACTCATTTGAGGCATCCACTATGTTGTTCCTAGCCCTCTTAGCCATTTGCTTAGGGGTTAAGGACCATCCATGTGAATCACCTACATGAGTTAGGAGGTCAAGTTGGGTATGGGTGTGGTTTTAGGATGTGTGTGAAAGTGTAGTGTATATGTGTAGTGTGTGTGTAAGTCAGCCCCTTCACCAGACTAGGCCACCCAGGGCAGTCCTAAGGCCAAAGAGTCCTATAGAAACTCATCCTTTAAACTTCCACATTTGATTTCAACCCTCTAGGTGATTAGGGGTCTATAGTCAAGTTTGTACAGTTTGCAGGGAGTTAGGAAGTGGTTTGAATTTATAAAAGGTGGGTCCCAATTCTAATCCTCTAAGATAGTCAAAGGAAAAGCCTAAGGCTAGATCCTAAGTACTAAAGAGAAGAAGAGAAGACCTCATCAAAAATGATGTCAACACAAACCCAACAATTATTTGGCCCAAACTTCTACAAAATTCCATCCATGAATTCATTTTTAAACCTAAAGGCTCATCCCTTTAAGCCATCCTAAGCCATAGGCAAGCCATGGAGCCATGCATGAGCCACATGGAAGCCATGAGAGCCTCTTTACATGTCACCATGCCATTTTGGGCAAAAGAAAGAGACTCTTTCCTTAATCTCCTAAAGTCATTAGCCTTAACCATGATTCCCCTTAAACCAAATTTAATCTAAATATTCTTAGAAAGAGACCTCACCACCTTTGACCAGCTGACCTAACTTATTCTCTCAGCTTAAAACCGAGTCATGGGAGGTGAACCCCACCCAAACACATGGGTTGACCCAAACCAAGCCAAAATGGCCTCTTCCCCATTACATTCCAAGCCATCCCCTTTACACATGGCAAGGCCCAATTGACCGCACAAACCTCCAGCCTCGACCCACTGGACCCGAGGGTGACCGATGCCTGCTCGGCCGACCACCTAGATCTCCGGAAAACACCAAACCCGAGAGCTCACATGTGAGCCAACATTGAAATTCCCCCTTGCTGAGCTGCCCCAAGTCCAGTGGCTGCCATGGTTGTTCTTCCCTTGACCTAAGCAGCTGATCCCAAGCCCTAACTCCCCCCGGGAGGCCCTCTAGCCTCTCCTATTTAAACACCACCACCTCTCGTCCAAATGAGGTACTGAAACAAAACTTAAGGAAACTCTGCCAAAATTGTTCCAGACTACTCCCCACACATAGAGAACTTGATCCCCACTTAAATCCCCTGCCATTTCCTCTCTGTGAGCTCAATTTCAGAGTTGAAATCCAAGCCAAAAACAAGGACACTTCTCCATAGTGAGCCAATCCCCAAATTGATTGGTCCTACACCTTCACCAGACCAAGAGAAGAAGTTTACCAGCAAAAGCCCCCTCTCCAGGCCAGCCATTGCTTCCAGCCTCCAAGCTTTGTGATTGGCTGTGGTCGAAATCATACCTAGACAATTCACCAGGCCAAGGGACTTCATCTGGAGCTTGCTTGGACCCAATCGAACGTGACACAACTCTCAGATCGAAGCTTCACTTCTCTGAGCAAAGGTATGGACTCATTCTTCTTCCCGAGCTTACAGAGATTCTCCATTTAATTTGAATCAATTTCAATGCATGTTTACCATATGGATGTGTTCATCTCTTCAAGACGAATCCATAGAGCATAAGAACACAAAAATCCGTCGAAAATCGAGTGAGAAATTAGGGTTAGAAGGTTGACGGTCAAGGGTTCACACCAGTCGTAGACGATGACCAAGAGCCGTCGGATCGCGCGTGTATCGAGCAGACGGTCAGGATCGCGCCGGATGGAGCTACAGGACATGAACCGCGAACCGCGTGGCATCCCAGTCAGATGGCAGGGCCGAATCAATACACGCCGCGTGGCCTTTCGGAGACGCCGAGGTTGAGTCAGCGCCGCGTGGATAAGTAGGAAATTAGGATTTTTCTTATTTATTTAATTACCATAACTTTGAAAATCCATAACTTTGTGTAGAAAAATTCTAAAAATAAAATGAAAATACCCTCTTGCTCAGTGAACAGAGGAGAATAATGTGGAAAAGAAATCATGTAATTTCATCAAGTATTTTATTTTTAATGATTTATTTACTCTCTGCATTGTTTTAATTCTCCATGCATATGGGAAATTCACCATGGCATGAGACCATAGGGCTTTTGAAGCCTCTGAACATGGGAACATTCCCTGAATTTTCCAAGGTCAGAGGTCATCCCTATGAGAAGTTATTGATTTTTCAAATTCATGTCACTGTTTTGATTATTTTAATTCCAATAATTAGCATGTTGAGAAATAAATTCTAGGAAAATTTGGTGATGTTTCTTATGACTATAGAACCCTAGGAAAAATAATTTTTGAGTTAATTCACTTTGAACAACCCTAATTGGCCTAAAAACCCAAAAGTGAACTTTAATTAATTAGGGTTAACCATTCATTAAATTAACTTTAAAATAATTCTCCACTGTCCTTTAGGGATAGGAGAACACCACATAAAAATTTGAAAACAATTGGACTTGATTAACCCCACCAAATGGGTTGATTAAGCCTCTTAAGCAATAATGGGTAAAATTAAACTTTAAAAATTTATAACTCACAAAATACTTTTCAAAAATTCACAAAATTGGTTTTGGAGCCTCTCTGAAATTAGAGGAACTTAGGAAAATTAAAATTGTAATTTTCTAAAAAAGTTGATTTTTATCATTATTTTAATATTTTTAATAATTAAAAAATAATAAAAATTATAAAAATATTAAAAATCACCAAAATGTCATATTTTGAATTCTAAACACTTACGAACAAACCAAATATTTTTCTTAAGTCTCTAGGATAAGATATTGAATTTTAAAGGCTTAATGTAATTTTTAATATTAAAAAATATATTTTCCAACCTTTTCACTAAAATAATTCTAATAAATCAAGAAAAAATTAGAAAATTATAAAAATTGATTTCTGGTTTCTTTGTTATTAGAAAGATTTTTGAAAAATATAAAATTCATTTTTCACCTTTATTTTATTTTTAAATTAATTAATGCTCCAAAACTCAAAAATAATTTTAGTAAATACAATATAACTCAAAAAATCACCAAAATTGGTCCAAGTGGTCCTCTGGTCATTAGGAACATCCCATAATTTTATTAAGGACAGAAAGATTTCATTGGTCATGTTATTGAATTTTCCTTGAAAACCCCTATTTTCCCTTAAAAATAATCACATAAATAAATTAAATACAGAAAAATCACATTTTCTCCTCTAATGTCTTAATTGACATGTAGGTGAGGTCACATAAAAATTTTAAGTTCATTTGAGCTTAATTTAGTGAGTTATAGAATTATTAAGCTCGAAGGGCAAAATGGTAAGTAAAATTTTCAACCTTTAATTAAAATTTTAAAATTAATCAAAAGGGAAGGGTAACATATTTGATTTTAAACTAATTTTGGATGATTGACACCTAAATGGTTAAGGGTAGAAACCCACCAATCCTTTTAAGAATAATTAAAGTAAGCCTTAATTAATTAATTAATTAAATTTGGAAGATTAATAAAAAAAAAATTGAAATTATAAATTAGGGATATTATTTAAGAAGATGTTTATTCTTTAATTTTAAAATCCCAAAATAAATCACTTCAATAATACTTAATTCTTAATTAAAAGATTAAAATAATAATCCAAATTAAAATTAAATTAAAATTAAACTAAAGTAAATTAAATTAAATTAAATTAAAGTCAAATCAAATTAAATTAAATTAAACTAAATTATAAATTAAACTAAATTATAAATTAAATTAAATGAAAATTAAATTAAATGAAAATTAAATTAAATTAAAACTAAATTAAATTAAATTAAATTAAAAATAAAATAAAATTGTAATTAAATTAAATTGAAATTAAATTAAAATAAATTAAATTGATATTAAATTAAATTTAAATTAAATTTAAATTAAGGTAAATTAAATTGAATTAAATTAAATTAAAATCATTTAATTACAAACCTAAATGAAATTATTAAGAATTAAACCTAAAATAACTTGAACACTATTCCAAACTTAAACTAATTTTTTATAATTAAATCAAAATTAGAATTAAATCATTAAGTCTAAATCATCAAAATACTTAATAAGTTGATTTGCCCTTTTAAAGCTCTTATTATTATAACTCTTAAATAAAACATAAAGTGAAGTGTTACCTCACTTATAGGATATTCAAATGTCCTAAGTCCACTGAGCAAAAGTATAACACTTAAACTCCCGGATGATTAATTCACGTGTATAATTAAATTCTCTTGGACTTAAAACGATCCTAGAAATATTGAAAAGATGTTTAAGACTCGTCTTAAGCACTTCCTCAATATGATAGGATGTTTATAAGAACAATTGAACTTAATTGTTCTTTGATGAAGAAAATCGTCCTTAAATCAAAACACAAGAACCTAGACGCCATAGGAGATGACTAACTATAGGATTAGGACTTTGATAGACAACCAAAATCTTTCCCTTAGCTTTACCTAGGTACTTGATGAAACATTTAAATGCCTTAACATGTGTTCTAAGTGCAGCTTGGGATGACGGGAAGACCCTCCAGGTACACTTTTATTTTGTTGTAATTTACTACAATTTACTTACATGCACTGTTACTTTACTTTCCTTGCATGATAAACAACTGTTGCATGAAAACCAAAACCTTTAGCATAGTCCCTGAATTGAAACCAAAACTAAATTAAAAGTCACTGCAAGATAACATTCACCGCCACAACATTTCAAAATATAAAATAACTCAAAATTTAATCACAAACGAACACAAAACTACGATTGCAACTAAATTAAAACGTCTCGTTGAATGATCGGGAATACCTCGGATGATGTAACCCACGTGTTGCTAACGGGATTTCCCACGGTCTAAATGAAAGTGTTGAACTCATTCAGTTGAGTTTAGCAAATTCATCTGGACTAAGTGAATTCAATGAAAATAACGGTGTCGGGATGACGGAACCGTGGGATCTTAATCAGTTCTGTTCTAATAACTTTAAGATTCGTTTTAACTAAAACACTAAAAAACACTTGGACTTTAAGATTCATAAAACCAAACTCTTCTCTTCTCTTTTGATTACAATCTTCTTAAACTAAACCTCTGCAACAATAAGGAGCTCGGAGCATGGTGGGCAGCACAGCCATCGTCATCAGCAAAACCTGAGTCTACTTCAGCAAAACTTTCTTTGAATTAAATAACCAAGCCATAGGATTTCGAAGTAGTTTACCTAGTGCAACATAAATCCTCAACTCTCCGTTAGGCATTTGCATGATCATGTCGTGTAAATTAAGCCCTAACCGGTCTTAGGACTCCGAGGTAGTCGTTTAGTACGACATAGACCCTCACATCTTCGAGGCTTTTTGTATGATTTTATCATATAAATATAAGTCCAAATTAATTAAAATTGGCAAAATTGAAATCTCAGATAATATTAGGATTTTCTTAAATCCGAGCCAAACAACAGGATAGTTTGGGAAGTTGCCAAGATTCTTCTTGGATCCTCAGCTTCTCCTACTTCTCTTCCTTTCGGACTCCTGAAAATAAATGTTCCAAATTTGAGCTAATCCCTTTTGAAATTTCAAAAATCCAATCCTTTGAAAGCCTTAAACTTTGAAAATCTTGAGAGCAAAGTCACTGATCATTATCGAGAGTTTTCTTAAATGATTCACTTCATTTAAGATGTAATTAACTATAGGGGCTTGCCCTTATAGGGAACTTTAAGAACCCAGGTAATATAAACCCTGTTTAATTCATTTATATTAAGTAGGGGAATTTGTCGGCTTATAAAATTGGTTCGCAGACCAAACGGATGTCACAAATCTTCTAGTTTATTTAATCGAGCCCCGTCGTCAAGCAGTGTGCCTATTCTTTGGGACAGATACATGGTTTGTGGTGTGGTGCTCGTTTATATAAATTATTTGGGATGTGAGATCGGTTTGATTTCATATCTTAAAATTTCTCAAATTTAAAATTATTTTCAAAATCAAATACTACTTTTCAAATTATATAATTAAATTAAACTAAAAATTCATTGACAATTTCTGTAGGCGACCTTCTATTCAAAATACAACACTCGAACTAAAAATTATCCGACAATTTCTGTAGGCGACCTTCTTTTCAAAATACAACACTCAATCTAAAAATATGCCAACAACTTCTGGCGACTCCGCTGGGGATTAGTTCCTCTCTCCATTTTGATCAAATGACTTTGCTTTCATAAATCGGTAGTGAGTCCATGCCCCTAGTGGACCAAACTACCATTCTTCCGTTGGAGTACCCCGTTCATTTCCGTCTTGAACGAGTATAACCAACTCCTTTCAGATTTAGGAGCCACTGTTTAGACTCCCCTAAACAAAGAGGTTCCGAGATCCTTTTACCTCTTTTCTGAGGTGGGGTGGACCCCCAATAGGTGTTAGTTTAGGAGCAGTCATTCGAGTCGAGAAGTCTTGCATGAGACTTTGTCTTCCTTTCCAATTCTGAATCGGATTCCTTACCTTCCCTACACCTTTGAATATTCTGTTCCTAATGAACAAAATCCTCTAATGAACGACTCTTTTAAACTATAACTCCTCTTTATAAATACATGAACAAACATGTGTTCGGACTCTTTTCGATTCCTTTCTTTTGGTCCCGATGAGAAGAAGCATAACTTGGGACTGACAATCAGAATCTACCTTGCAGAAAATGTCTGCCCCAAAGCTGATTTTCTCCTTCACCAATGGACTGGACTTCGCTGTTTACATGGATGAGCTGCCCAAGAATGGGATCATCCATTTCAGACAAGGATTCGAGAACACAAATGTCAAGATCACTGACGTTACCCTTTTCACACTTACAGACAAAGTATCTGAAACTGAAAGACCATTGATTGAATTCAACCTCAAGTCAACTCAAGAGTTCCCTCCCCTGCAATGGGTTCCAGCTGAGAAAAATACTACTGTCCATAGGAGGACAGCTCATCTCTACCCCCACCGGTCTAGTCGTCTCCGCACCTACCCGGCTCGCCAAACTAAAGGGGAAGGAAGTTCAAATTTGTAACGAACATGTTACCGTGGAGGGTACAGACTTCCATGCAAGACCTTCTGTTTTTGAAATTGGGTCCAGCTCAAGGGTTCCACCCCTAACACGGACTCAGAGAAGAAACAGAGGGAGGAAGATTGCCAGAAAGGCCAGAGCTGCCGAAGTTGCTTTCTTGGAAGAAATCCCTGAATATACACCACTACTTGAGTACATACCATTACCTGAGTATACACCGCTTTTGGAAGGAAGTAGATTCTATCCCCTCTCCGCCGCAGCTGACGAGGAGAATGTCCGCAAGATTGCTTATACATTACCTCGACCCGCGTACTATAGCGACAACAGAAAGAAAAGGGCTAGGACTACACCATTTGCCCGACTGCAAACTGTGATAGAAAAATTAGCAAAGAAAGAGAGATGTCCTGTATCAGAAATTTTAAAAAGAATAAGGCGGGTACCAGCCAAATCCTGTCTTGGGCCGCGAGTAGAACCCGTTAGCGCCACAGAGAAACCGAATAAAAAGATGAAGGCCAGTCCACCTGTTATTGTTTCAGGATTACGCATCGGGAGGATACCACCTTCCAGTATTCAGCCGACAGACCATCCGGTCCTAGGCCTTCTGTCGCTAGAAGGATGGTATGGCGTCCTACTACCGGTCAATTAAGACCAAAACAACGACCAGAAAAGGAAAGTCTCATTAGAAGACTCGAGTCAGAAGAAAGTGCTACTGCAATAAAGGGGACTCCCGGAAAGGAAGTTCAACAACCGTCATGAGACAACTGTGAAACTGCACGAAAAAGACCATTGGAGGACGCTATGGAAAAGCTAAGAACCGACATTCAACGATTAGCAAGAGAAAGAGAAGAAAAGTTTGGAGATGAAGTTGACTCGTCGGAGTTCATGGATGACGAATATGTGGAGATCAACATGGTTGAGACACGAGCATCGTCAGCTTCACAAGGTGCCCCAGCAGCTGCGAAAAGAGATGAACCGGAAGCATTAAGAGCACAAATTCGAGAAAAGGATGATACAATCTCTCAAATGGCAAAAAGGATGGAAGAGATGGCTGCAGCTCTAGGCACTCTTCAGAGTCAGGTTCAACCCCAAAGTGAAACACCTTCAGAAGTTATTCATATTACAGACGGAGGAAAAGAGATTACATCTGTTAACGGAGACGATCAGCCAAAGAAGGATTCTACTCAGAACATGATTCCAGAGAAGGAAATCAAGAACATGGTGGAACAGCAGGTACGAGAAGCCTTAGCACACTCTAAGAGCGGAGCATCTATTCAGACGGGTAGACCTTACCCCAAAGAATTCGATGCAGTACAATACCCAAAAGGCTTCGTACCACCTCTATTCAGACGGGTAGACCTTACCCCAAAGCATTTTGCACATTTTCGTGCTAGTTGTTGTAATTCCGGTGGAAGTGATGCTTTACTCTTCCGACAATTTGTCAGCAGCCTGTTAGGGATCACCTTCAATTGGTATGCAGAGTTACCAAACGGTTCGGTAAAGACATTTACAGAATTGGAAAATATCTTCGTGAAACGGTTTGCCGGAGCTCAGCACCATATCACCATTGGTGTTAGTGGAGGAGAAACAGAAACCGAATGAGACTTTAGTGGATTACATACTTCGATGGAGAAATCTAAGCATGAAGTGTGAGCCACAGCTACAAGAACAACATGCAGTCGGTATCCTGCTTAAAAGCATTCATGGCCCGATTGCAATTCTCCTTAAGGGATTCACAATTAAGACTTTCGAGAAGTTGTTAAGTAAGGCCAAGAGCTTGCAAGAGGAAGAAAAACAACTAAGTTTCATCGATAAAACAGACAAGCAGAAACCTACGAAGACATTCGAAAAGAAATCCGGGATCGTCGCGGCAGTCGACAAAGGCAAACAGCCAATGCAAATACAGCCTGAGCAACCGTAGCCCAGCTATCAACAACCTCAGCATAACTACTAACAACCTCAACCCGGTTGTCAACCAACCCAACAATATGAGCAACCGCCTTGCCCACAGCGCACGTTAAAGGAGCTCATAAATAGAGAATATCCATTCAAGAACGAGGCAGTGCCAAAGATGTTCCTCAGTTTGATGAAGACTTCAGATTTTCGACTATCAGAACCCAAGAAGCCGGAGGAAGTCAACAAGAAAGACCATCCCAACTACTGCCCTTACCACCAGATGCTTGGACATAAGATAGAGGACTACATCAGCTTTAAAAGTTGGCTTGACAACAATCTCCGAAAAAGGAACATAACGATCCTAAAGGAATACATGAAAGAACCCCAGAAAGGAGGTTCTGTCAATGTTATTTCGATGGATCCCATTGTTCCAATAGACCCTTACACAACTGATGATGGATGGAGTACCGCTTAGACGAAGTCATCAAAGAAAATTTTGGATCGCATCCAAACCGCTTCGGCGCATGCTTCAACTCAGAGTTTGAAACCTGTCAAGCCGGCGCTATCGCTTGCAATTGAAGAACCATCCCAGGAAGAAAAGATCATAGAAAAGAAGGAAATCGAAGAAGAAGAAAAGAACGAGGCTCCCAAGGCTAGGCTAGGGGCTGCTTATCCTAGGATGGTTGTTTTCGATTCCGGGAAAAAATTCCTCGAACCTCTGACTTTGTATGATTATTTGCTCGCTCCGGCGGGATCTTATAATGATAAGATTTATGGCGTTGGCTACGTTTTGACTATTTCTAACGATTACGTAACTAACGACAACCAATCTAATCTGGATCCCAATTTCGATACCAATAACAATTCTCAAATCATACACAACCTCGACAATCACGATGACAAAGAAAACATTCATCAAGAAGGCTACGAAAGTTCAACAAGCAATGAATCTATTTGTGAATTCCAAGAAACTCCAATCATAATAGAGTTAGAGCCTTCAGATTCCGAAGCAACCCTAGAAGAACCTATCATGCCAATTCAAAAGGAGACACATGTAAATTGAGTACCAGATTCAGAAGAAATCACAGAAGTCAATTTAAGGAGCGGAAGAGTTCTACCTCCAAGAATGGGTCAAAAAGACCAAGGAAAGCAGGTGGTTGTTCAAGATGAATCAACCCCACCAGAAGAATTGCCCATTCGGGAAGAAACTGAGGCTCATGATAACAAAGTGGACTATAACGTGCTAGCCCATCTTAGGAAACTATCAGCCAAACTGAGTATCTACGACGCTCTCATCTTATCAAAAGAGATGAGGGAAGCTCGATCAAGGCCTTACTTGATCCGGAGATTTGTTTAGCTCGGATGGCCGGAGATTCCTTAGACGAGGTTTGCTCGTTAAAGGAACGACGAGGTGTTACCTTCACGGACGGTGATCTATCGCCGGGACGGTCGATCACAACCGACCATTGTACATTTCAGTTACAATCGGAAAATTTATGCTCTCCAGAGTATTGGTGAATCCGGGAGCATCAATCAACATAATGAATCTTCGGACGCTAGCATACTTGGAAATTGATGCTCTCGAGCTTGAAGCGGACAAGATGTTACTAAGAGGATTCAACCAGAAAGGAGAAAGAGCTTTTGGATCAATAACACTGTTAATGAAGACCGGTGACTTAGCAAAGACAACCGCAAAATTCCATATAATTGATTCTGAAACATCGTTCAACTCGCTACTAGGCCGACCATGGATACATGAGAACCGGATGGTACCGTCGTCTCTATATCAGTGCATAAAATACTACGAAGGAGGAGAACAGTGCATTAAAGGTGATTTGCAACCTTTCTCCGTACATGAGATTGGAATCCATGAAGATGCAGCTTATTACGCACCTCCGAAAAAGACGATCTTCTCCAGAAAAATCATGCCAAATGAAGCCAAAGAAATTTGAGACAATAAAGAACCTGAAGTTCTAGTCCAACAGTCACTCACCACTCACTTACGGCGAGATGGTGAATGTTTCTCCAGAATTCGCATTTGAGGTCGAGGCCGGGGACGAGGTCGTGGAAGAGACACTGGGACAGTTGGACAGAAAAAACCGATGATCAACTTTGATTGGGAAAACAACTCTGAGGAAGAAGAGGAAATCAAGAAAGAAGCAGCTATAGTAAACCAGAAGAAACCACAATTCAAGATTTCTCTCGAAGATGAAAAGAATGAAGAATACAAATCGATGTACCAGAAGATTAACCACTATGTGCACACTATGACCCTGACCCCGATCCAGTCTAATAAGATTGAGGGTATGGTGTTCAAAGAAGTACATGGCAGCGGTGCAAAGCCAATCAAATTTTACTGTGGCACTTCTTCTTCCAATACTGAAAATAATGTACAATTTGAAGATGTCGCTTCTTCCGAATTAATGGAATTGCCTTTTGAGTGGTACTCTCCCTGTGTTCAAAATTTAATTCAACAAGGTGTCTTACCTCGACAATGGACAAAAGGCCGAGCACAACACTTCGAAAAATTATGGAATAATGACGGTCAGCCTCCCAATTCAAAACATGGTCTCGGATTTGGCACAGTAAGTTCAGTTGACGATACGAAATTTTGCTTGGTTGTCACTTGCGAACCTAATGAAGACTGTTTAGAAACTACATAAGAGCTTGAAGATCTGCAAATTGGATATGCTCCACCAGAATTTGAAGAAGAAATCAAATCCACAAAAGATGAGTTAATGGAAGTTAACTTAGGTACTAACGAAAAGCCTAGACCAACCTTTGTTAGCTCCATACTCAGTAAAGAGGATTTCGAGGAAATGATCAAGCTATTAATGGAATTCAAAGATTGTTTTGCTTGGAGTTAAAACAAAATGCAGGGATTAGCTCCAGAAGTTGCAGTTCATAGGCTAGAAGTGGATCCTACTTCCGTTCCAGTCAGACAAGCTTCCAGAAGAATGCGTCTAGAAATTGAACAACAAGTAATAGCTGAAGTTAAGAAGCTAATCGACGCTAAATTTGTCCGTGAAGAACAATACCCTACTTGGCTAGCCAATGTGGTACCAATCAGGAAAAGAATGGTCGGATCGGAATGCGTGTAGATTTCGGAGACTTGAACAAAGCATGTCCGAAGGATGAATTTCCACTACCAATCCCAGAATTGATGATCGACATCGCTTCGACACATGAAATATTCTCTTTCATGGATGGATCTTCAGGATACAACCAGATAAGATGGCACCAGAAGACGAAAAGCTCACAACATTCAGAATGTCGATCGGAGTATA
Organism: Papilionanthe hookeriana x Papilionanthe teres; assembly: GCA_022702705.1. Classification (NCBI taxonomy): domain Eukaryota; kingdom Viridiplantae; phylum Streptophyta; class Magnoliopsida; order Asparagales; family Orchidaceae; genus Papilionanthe; species Papilionanthe hookeriana x Papilionanthe teres. The sequence continues at coordinate 145,394,525 of CM040428.1, forward strand.
TTGCTACACAGTAATGCCATTCGGACTAAAGAACGCGGGAGCAACATACCAAAGAGCAATGACAAAGAATTTTGATGAGCTCATTCACAACCAAGTTGAGTGCTATGTGGATGATGTGGTCATCAAAAGCAAACTGAAGGAAGATCACCTGTATGATTTGAGAATTGTCTTCGAGTGACTAAGGCAATACAACCTTAAGATGAATCTCTTAAAATGGGCCTTCGACGTCACCTCCGGGAAATTCTTAGGATTTGTTGTCTGACATCGCGGGATTGAAATCGATTCGGAAAATATTAAAGATATCTTAGAAATGCCGCCTCCCAATACCTTAAAACAGCTACGATCCTTTCAAGGGAAGCTGGCATATCTTCGACACTTTATCTCGAACTTGTCAGGTAGGTGTCAGCCCTTCTCGACATTAGTTAAAAAGGACGGCAAATTCATTTGGGAAGAAAAATGCCAACGGGCCTTCGAGGACATCAAGCAATACTTAATGACACCTCCTGTCTTAGCAGCCCCAGTCTCAGGTAGACCGTTGATACTTTATACCGCGGCTCTAGACGACTCCCTTGGAGCCCTGCTAGCCCAGGTCAATGATGAGGGGAAAGAAAATACTCTCTACTACTTAAGCCGTCGTCTGATTCTGAAGGAAGTAATGTACCCTCCAATTGAGAAGCATTGTTTGGCCCTGATCTTCGCCGCACAGAAACTCAGGCATTACATGCTCTCTCACAAGGTTAACCTTATTTCGAAAGTTAATCCATTGCAATATTGGATGACCCGTCCAACACTTTCTGGCAGGCTTGCTAGGTGGTCAATGATACTATTGCAATTCGATATAACTTTCGTGCCTCTTTGTGCCGTAAAGGGACAAATCCTAGCGGTTTTCCTTGCAGCACACCCTTTGCCGGCAGAATCGCCTCTCAATGACGACTTGCCAGATGAACAAATAATGAACCTAGAAGATACTGATGATCGACGTTGGGAACTATACTTCGACGGAGCATCCTCATCACAGAAAGACAAAGCATTGCAAACGATAGTGCCCGGTAAGGCAGGAATCAGACTAATCTTTATAACACCGGAGCGGGGGTTGTTAAGATACTCCTACCATTTAACATAGCCGTGCACAAACAATGAGGCAGAATACGAGGCCCTCATAACAGGACTAGAACTGACCATTCAGATGGGAATAACAGACATCAACATCTATGGACATTCTCAGTTGATCATTCAACAGGTCGCAGGATAATACAGAATCTTGAAGCCAAGACTCGAGCAATACTTTCAGTATGCCATGAAGCTGTTGGAACAACTTTCGAATGTAACAATCTACAAAATCCCCAGGAGAGAAAATGCTCTCGCAGATGCGCTAGCCCGCCTTGTAAAAGAATTTGCCTGCTTACAAGATGAGTCAGTTGAAGTGTCCGTTCAAGGACGACAAGTCCTATCACAACTCGACATGGATATGATACAGAAATCAGAAAAAGCAGAGGAATCAGTTGTAGCAGTGACGGAAAACACAGAAGATTGGCGTCAGCTGCTAATAGAATACCTGCAAACAGGGAAATTACCAGCCGATAAGTGATTAGCACATCAAATCAAGAAAAGAGCTCTGTCTTACGCATTAATAAACAATACATTATACAGAAGGTATTTTGATCAGATGTAGTTAAGATGCCTGAGCGGGTCTGAGGCTCGTGAAATTGTCAAAGAAGTGCATTCAGGACATTGTGGCGCTCATCAGTCGGGTCCGAAAATGAAAATGAAAATTAAAAGACTAGGGTATTACTGGCCCTCGATGATGACCGATCGCATGAAGATTGCCAAAAGTTGTCACCGGTGCCGGTACACGGAGTGGTTCTACACCAACCTCCAAATGTGCTACATCCGACAATTGCATCGCGGCTATTTGAGTGTTGGGGCACGGATATAGTGGGTCTGATAGAACCGCCTTCTTCAAGAGGACATCGCTACATCCTTGCAGCTACAGACTACTTTTCTAAATGGGCAGAAGCAGTTTCACTCAGAGAAGTAAAGGCACACCACGTGCTACAATTTTTCAAAAATCAAGTCGTCTACCGTTTCGGAGTACCGCGCAGAATCATTTCAGATAATGGGTCTGCATTCAGAAGTACAAAAATCAACAATTTTGTCAGGAGACATGGAATCGACTGGCGATACTCAACAATCTACTACCCAAGAGAAAACGGCTTGGTCGAGGCTTTTAATAAAACTCTCGTTCAAATCTTAAAGAAAACTTTGGACGACAACAAAAGAAATTGGCACGAGAAGTTGTTAGAAGCCTTATGGGCCTACAGGACAACCTTCAGGACTCCTACTCAGTCTACACCTTACACTTTAGTGTACGGGTCCAAGGCAGTGTTACCATTGGAAGTCCAACTTCCATCACTCAGGATTGCAATTGCAAATAAAATTACCACGAAAGAAAATGCCAGATTACGACTGGAAGAACTAGAAAACTTGGAAGGAGAAAGACTTACAGCACAACAAAATTTGGAACTCTACCAAGCTAAGATGATCCAGGCTCATGATAAACTGGTCCGCCCAAGAACTTTCAAAGTTGGTGACTTAGTTCTTGTTCTCAGAAAACCTTTTCTTGCACATCGCGAGATAAGAGGCAAATTTGAACCAACTTGGGAAGGGCCATTTGTAGTTGAGGCAGTCTACTCAGGAGGCTCCTACCAACTTGTGAATTGCCAAGGAGAAAGAAAAATGCTTCCAATCAAAGGACGATATTTAAAAAAGTATTACGCAACCTGATGTTTCAAAGGGTGGCCTCTAAAATAGAGTCCTATCCCTAGAAACACAGTTGAGAAAATCACTTTCTGACTGGGTCCGAACCCAAAAAACATAAAAAATAAATAAATAAATGTACTAAAAAAATAGAATATGTGAAATCATAATAATAAAGTTTTACCCTTCCGTTCAAATCAAATCTTGTTCCTGATCTTTCTTCATCTTTTCCTGCTTTCCTTAAAAAAATTAAAATAGGTGAATAAAAAAAATCTTCGATGATAAATATTTTCTTAATGTTCTTGTTCTTAGTACAGCCCCTGATCCTTTCCTTGTCCTTTGTGCAGGGAAATCTCGAACGGGCGGTTGGTCTTAAACTTTAGAAATGGCGTGAGTCTCGTACTCGATGAGAAAAGGGTGAAGGATGGAGCAGTGATAGAGATTGACTCGGACTTCACACCAGCTGGCTTACAATACAAAGAAAATGATTGGATCCCAGTCGATCGAGAAGAACTTCACAGTCAAACAGTGATGAAAGTGGGTGGCCCGAGCTACCAATCCAACAACAAGAAAAGAAAAACAAACGGCGCAGAAGATAAGAAAATTATGTCCGTGGTTGCTATAGTAGAAGGTGGGCTTGTCAGCGCCGCGCCCACAGAAATTCAAGGAGTAAGAAGAGCTACTCTCACTGCTACCTAGCGACGGAATAAGAATCGTCGTATTCGCAAGATGTTGACCAAGTTAGCAGAAGATCAACAAGGACAGACAGTGGGTACTGTTAGTGCAAATGCTCCAAGGAGACCGGTTCGACAGGAACCAGAAAGAAGAAGGCCAACTCCAAAAGGGTTGGAACAGATGAAAGAAATTCCAGGAAGAACAGAAATGGAGTCGGTTCCTCAACGTCGAGCAGATGTACCAGACTCGGAGAGTCTTGTTGCCAAAGCAACCCTTGAGGGTGTCCCTACAGAGACTATCCCCGAGGAGCCGAGACATGCAGGAGAGCGTGCTGTGGTTGACCCGTACATCCCACAATACGTTACCAGACACCGAGGACTTCAGATAATTCCAGAATATGAGCTGGAGAAAAAGCAGCTAGTTGAAAAGAAGACCTTTGAATACTTCGAAAGGATTGGAGGCAGAAGAATCAACATCCTGGAAGGCCTCGAGCTACATATAGGTGTATTCTCAGAATACGAGCAACAACAGATTGTGGATTGCATTCAAGAACATCAGAAGATGGGTCGAGCAGGCCTTCTGCGAGAAAAGACTTATTCAGAACCCCAGAAGAGGATGCCAGGGAAAGGAAGAGTCACAATACAATGTGGATGTTGCTATAACTTCGTAGAAGACAGAAAAGGGAATCCGCCAGGGATACTCCGTCACGGTGAGGTGGATCCCATGCCAAGAAAAATTAAAAGAATTGTGAAAAGAATGATAACGTGGAGGGTACTACCAGCAGACTGTATACCCAACAGTTGCATCATCAACATCTATCGAAGGGCGATCGCATACCTCCACACATAGACCACCACGACTTTTTCGGACCTTTACGCACGGTTTCGTTCGTCGACCAGGTGCAATATCATGTTCGGATCCGACCTCCGGATAGCGAGGCCCGAGCGAGTTCCTGGGGCCGGTGGAGATACCACTTCCGGTAGGTTCCGTCATGATACTACAAGGAAATGGAGCGGATATCGCAAAACATTGCATACCGGGAGTACCAGTGGAGCGGATCTCTATCACCTTTAGAAGAATGGATGCCAGAAAGGCACCATACCATTTCCAACCAGATCCAGAATTGGAGAGTCTCCGGCCATACGACCTGTGAGTTGCATGGGAGATATCACACCTCCAAAGCACATCCATGCGGCATTCCTGCCAAGAGTGGCTTGGAAGGTGATGTTATTGACCATGTACCTTACTATTCAGACATAGATTTAACATATACTTTTTAATGGATCAATGAGAATCATACATAGTCCGTTTTGAGTCATGGATTGTATGAAGAATATTTCAGATCGAGTTGTATGATGTATCTTCAACAAGATTTGAATAAAAGTGATCATGTCACATTTTGCCTTCACCTCTTTTGTGCAAATTGACTGGGAAACGCCATTAAAGTTAAAAGAACTTGAACAAAGAATAGAAAAGAAAAGGAAAATAAATAAGAACTCTCTTTCATAAAAATCCAAACATTAAAAAGAATTTCAAATCCACATGAACTTTTACAATCATACTCTGCGCTTTGCAATATGTTTTCATAATCTCTGCATTCATAAATCTCAGCAATATGTTCAATCTCTGCATTCATAAATCTCAGCAATATGTTCAATCTCTGCATTCATAAATCTTAGCAATCGGGATAGGCTTACGCCCTACTCCCTTCTCAGCAATCTCAGCAATCGGGATAGGCTTCCGCCCTACTCCCATCTCGACAGAATCTCGACGAATCGAGATAGGGTTCCGCCCTACTCCCATCTCGACAATCTCGGCATTCGGGATAGGTTTCCGCCCTACTCCCATCTCGGCGAAATCTCGACGATCGGGATAGGCTTCCGCCCTACTCCCATCTCACTAATCTCGGCATTCGGGATAAGCTTCCGCCCTAATCCCATCTCGACGATCTCGAGCATTCGGGATAAGCTTCCGCCCTGCTCCCATCTCGGCAATTCTCGGCGATCGGGATAGGCTTCCGCCCTACTCCCATCTCGGCAATTCTCGGCATTCGGGATAAGCTTCCGCCCTACTCCCATCTCGACGAATCTCGGCATTCGGGATAGACTTCCGCCCTACTCCCATCTCGACGAATTCTCGGCATTCGGGATAAGGCTTCCGCCCTACTCCCTTCTCGGCGAATTCTTAGCACTCGGGATAGGCACGATCCTACTCCTTTCTCGACGATCTCAAAATTTGATCCTCCAGACGAAGAATTGAAATCAAAGCACTTTGCATTTCGCATAGGCTTTGTCTATTCATCCTCGGCATTTGGAATAGGTTCGATCCGCTTCCTTCTCAACATACAAATGCATTCGGGTAGGCTTCCACTCACTCTTTCTCGAGCATAAAATCAAAATTGAAACTCAAATAGAAATTCAAACTCAAATTGAAAACTTGAAACAGAAAATGAAACGAATCTAAGATCCAATCTTTTGAAATCTTGTGATCTCTTGTATGCATAGAATTCTTATGGAAGATAATTTCAAGCCGCGGGTTGATCCCAAAAGGAGATTAAATCCTATCATGAAAGACGTTGTTAAGAAAGAAATTTTAAAAATGCTGGATGCTGGAATTATTTACCCTATCTCATATAGTGCATGGGTTAGTCCTATTCACTGAGTTCATGAGAAAGGAGGAGTGATTGTGACTGTTGACCTACTATAAATATATGCGTACTACAATCTTTTTCCCCGACGATGATGCCAAAAACTTGACCCGAAGTCCTCTGAAGATCAAGGTACTAATTAATGCTTTAAAAAATATATGTTATAAATAATAATAGAAACTAGTGTATATAAATATAATTTTAAGGAAAATATTTTACACATTAGGGGTTCTATGCAAGTCTACGTATCATTTCAAGTAATATAGGGCTTTGAAACAAAGACCCCAGTATCGATCCCGCGAGGAGAGAGTTATAGATCTTTAAATATTTTTATTTTAAAGTATTTCTTTTATAATTTTTAATTTACTAGATGCAATAATAAAACAGTAATAAAATAATTGATGTAAATAACAATAAGAAAACAACTTTCTCCCTTTCAATTAATCCAAGATTTTCTAAGATAATCATAATATTCGTGGAGAATATAAATTTATGGTATTGTGCCAAATAGAAGCATTCATATTCTTTACCTTTTGATCCAGGTGCAAAGAACATTGGCTAGCCTATAGATTAGGTCCGGATGTATTGTTAGTAGAATGAGTTAATCTTGGCCCATACTACTAGATGTCCAAGGGTGGCTATGGACGGCCCTACTAGTGACCCTTTCCTTCTTTATAAACCAAATCACAAGAATTTAGTTTGTCTCTCTAAAAAATTATCAACTCTACGCCCATTATATAATATCATCTTATTTATTTGCACTTCACCTTGAATAACCCGCACAAGGCCTTCGACAACCCAAGGATTCATGTGATATCTACAAGTTAAGAATTCATCTCCTTGTAGGTCTAAAAACTCTTCAACAGGTTTTAACAATTTAAATGGCCAATTTAAATAGTAAATTAAGAACATGTATTAATATCATCACAATGTTTTGAAAAGATATGATTTTTAATTCTCCGACGAATTTTATATTATCTTATTTATCTTTTCATAATTGAAAGGAGAAAGTAAAGTAACTACTTAGAACACATTGAAATTAAATAACAAAACAAAACAAATAAACTTTGAATAAAAAAAAATACTTATCTCAGTTGTTTCTCCTACAGAACTATTGATTCCTACTGACTCCACAGCGTAATGAACTACAGATGCACCAACTCATTCAAACTCTGAATACAATCTCTAAAATAAACTCACTAATTTATGAAGGAAAGTAAAATGGTGGCCCTAATATGATATCTCTAATTCTCTCTTTAGACTGGACTCTAGATAGGGAGGGGTAGATGGGGCATTTTTCTCTGAAGGAAGACCCTCATATTTATAGGCTTCAAGGGTTGCTTCAAGGCACCTCTTCAAAATGTGTCCACATTCAATGAATCTTCTAGAAGGTGTGTCTGGTGCCTAGGCACGCCTAGGCGCCGGACACCGCATCCAGTTCTTCAAACCTCTTCACTTTCGATCGCACCTCTTCGCGATTAAAACCATTTTGAAGAGTCCAAATACATTGTATCACATGTCCTATAAACCATGAACAACTGCCAGTCTTCTAGAAGGTCCAATAACCACTCACACCATCAAAATAACCGCCCAAAAGTTGTCAAAATCTTAACAATTTTCTGTATCGAGCTGGCGCTTAGGCTCCAGACTCTGGGGCCTAGGCGCCAGGCCAATAATTTTGACAATATTGCATTTTGGCTCCATTTTTGCTCCTTTTTGCACCTTTTTGCTCCTTTTTGCTCCTTTTTTCATATTTTTCTCCTTCTTGAACATTTTTCCATCACCTACATCCAAAAACACAAGAATACCTTTCATTAAAGCATAATATTCTTAAATTTTAATAAAAATCAAGGCATAAAAATAGGCATTTTTTTCTTAGATCAAAATTCCCCAAACTTAAACGTTGCTTGTCCTCAAGTAACCCTTTTTACTATATAAAATGTATAACATTCAGAATAAAAAGGTAAATATTTAAGACTCCTTATGATTTTTTATTTTATAAAGGCTTTCGTAAATTATTAACCAAATTTCACTAACTAAGTTTAATTTTAAGAATTTAAAAAATATTCTAACTACTAAATCATAGACTTCAAAAATTTTTCATTCACTTCGAAAATAATTGTAGTTTATTATATTAAGATCACATAAATTATTCACAAGAAAAGGATCTTCATGAAATTATTTTCTAATAAAAATACATGCATAAAAATTAAGTAATAAATGTAATCAGTTTTCTTTTTATAAGTTATTTCTAGTGAAGCCAATTTTCCATTAGGCATTTCCTCAAGCTTCTCCTCTCTCTTTTTTTTTTTTTTTTTTTTTTATAAATAGAGGATTACTGTATCTGGATAGCCTGTTAATGGTTTTGAACTTCACTATCCTTAACTTATATTTTCAAACTTATACATTTTCACTTAATTATTATAACATAAATAGATTTCAAAAAGAATTCAATCTATTCTTTTTCGAGTTATAATTTTTTATTTCTTAATGCTTTTAAAATTCAATTATTTCTACTATGAATAGAAATATTCTTAATCTTATTCTTCTTTAAGTTGAATAATTTTATTCTTAAAATCAATCAAAGTTATTAAAATTTTTGGTTAAGTCCACTAAATTATTTATAATTTCAAAAATTTAAGTGATCTTAAATAGATTCTTCATTCCTCATGTTATGTTAAAAATTTTTATTTTAAGAAAATATTAGTTCTTTAAGGACAAATAAAATTTAAATTTGAATGTATTTTTCCCTTTCCCCCAAACTTATGTTTTGGTCTATCATGAAATTTTTTTTTATAGTATGAAAGAAAGAAAAAATAATAAAAAAGGAATTTTTATAAGTATGTAAAAAAAAAACTTCTAGAAAGAAAAATTTACTTCTACACATGCTTTTATGAATAATACTGAAATAATGAAGCAGGTATAAAAGTAAGCAGGCTCATTAGTAATTAAATTATTTGACTATACTACTTATAATAACAAAAACAGAACAACATTACTAACTACTAAATAGTAGGTTGAAACAAAAATAAACATAAATTTATCCAAATTTCAATCTTAAACACAATACATTAAAAATACTCTAACAACAGTCTTAACATCCAACAGTCCACACAAAGTAAATAAGCAAATCAAAACTAGCAAACAACAAACAACAATCAATACTAGCAAACAAACTAAACTAACAACAGACTTAGCACAATTCAGAGGTAAATCAGGCCACTAATCACTGTCTATAGCCTCAGCATCATCATCATCACCAAAAGAAAACTCAACATCCTTAGGATCAACATATGGTGAGAAACTAGGAAAGGTAGGAATCTGAACATCGTGCTCTCCCTTCAGGAATCTAACGAGAGCTTCATAATACTCAGCATCGTAACTACTCTTCCTCTGGGTATACTCAGATAAATGATCAATTTTCTTATCGATAGAATCAACTCTGTAGTGAGTTTGAAATAACTCATGTTGTTGCTCTAGAAACTCATCATGCATCGATTCCCAAAAACTAGATTGTGGCTTAGCAGTAGAAGTAGAAGCTCTGGAAGTGGAAGGTCTATCTGAAGTGTGTGCAGAAGTAGAAGGAGCGGTCTATCTCTCCCCTCAAAGACGATCATAGATACTAACACTCTCCTGCCCAATTGGCTTGGTAGACTTCAGCTTCTCCTCAGAAATATCAGCAGTGACTCCATTGCTAACACATAAAGAATAGATCAAAGATGGGAATCCCAGTCCCACAGAAGTGCTGGATCTAGCAGTAGACTCCACAGAATCATAAATAATACTGCCGACATCTATTGGCTTCCTCTCCTGAATGCAATAGTTTAAGATAGCTCAATCTCTGGTGACTTCACTCAGGTGGTTGGAAGGTAGAAGTCTAGCAGAAATAAAATAATGCCAAACCTTTGAAACACCATTTAATTTGGAAGATTTGAAAGTTACCCATTTTTCATTTCGGATCATCCAGGCTCCAGTGTCGTCAGTCAAATAAGCAATAATCATCTCAAGATCTCATTCAGATGGAGATAATTAAGAATAGTGGCACTCGATGGTAGGTGGCAGTCCATAAACACATTGATCTTCTCTGGAGTAAATTCTACTCCAATACCTTTGACGAAGACTTAATAGTCTTTCATATCTAAAAAGTTAGCATAAAATTTGCGAATGATTGGAATAACAGCAACAGCAGTGAAATAACAGAATCGTTGCCAGTTGTGCGCAACGATTGTGTTCTCAATCATTTCACTCAGATTGTAAAAGCTTCGCTCCGAGATAAACTTTCTCAACGTCACAAATTCATGATATCAAAAATGCGCTGTCGCAGTCGCGAACTTGCTATTGTAAAAATTTTTTCGTCCCTTCCCTCGCTTAGATTTCGGTGCCATCTAAATGTGAAAGAAAACAAGAACAAATTTAGGAATCAAATATTTAAGCTCTTTTTATGTTTAAGAAACTTAAAATTAGTTTAAAAAACCAATTAGAATATCTAAAAATTAAAATTTTTCTCAAAATTTTGGTTTTTAGCAAAACATAGGAAAAACTATGGTGAAAATCGAAAATAAATGGATTAGAGTGTAGATCTGACCTCGAGACGAAGAAATCAAGTGATTTCGCACCCAAATACTTGATGTTTTGACCTCAAAATGGATCTCTAAGAGGTGTATTATCGCAAAAATGGGGAAGGAGATGAAGCTTAGGTGTCATCCATGGCTAATGGGGTTTATATGGTGTTTTTCGGGTAAGCCGGCGGAACCGCTGCTTAGGCACCGAATTCTGGCGCCTAGGCGCCAGACTCGCCTTCATAAAAATCACTCTAAAAATTTTATTTTCCACCAAAATTCATAAATTCAACTTCCAATTACTCATATTAGGGTAGGGCTTCAGTTTCTAACTTCCAAAACATTCTGCAAAAAATTTAAAAATTAAATATTAAATCCACCAATCAAACACAAGGTTTAAATCAAACTCCTCTAATTTCCATTTATAATCTTCAATATTGGCTCAATACACTTCTGATAAGTATAATATAATGATTCAAGTCCTAACACACAATCAAACAACACAATTTGAAAACAAATACAACACACATTGAACATGAAAGCAAATACACAAACAAACACAATCGATTCACTAAATCGATACAACAACTCACTAGATAAATCACAATCTCACAAAATCACTATCTAATTTCCGTTATCTCGGAAAGAAAAACTATTCAGCCCACTTGGGAAGAACACTAATGCTCTTGGAAAATACAAAGCCATTTTCTCATTGATCCAATCTCCACTTGAGCATCTTGATAAGCTGCTAGATGATTAAATTGGAGTTTCACTTGTCATTCCAGATGTTCAATCTGATGATACATCTCATGAAGGCGGTCTCCAATGCTTTTGAAATCCACTTCAAATTTATCAAGACGACTAGAAATTTTCTCCAAACTTACAGCGATGAAACCATTGAAGTAGGGTTAAGGAACTTTTGGACCTTTGTCTCTAGCCTCTTCTCTAAGATTTCTCCTCTCCATTTCTTCAAAAATCCTCTCTCATCTCTAAAAAATGGAGTGTATGGGTCGAAATATTTATTGCTTAGGGATTGGGGACGAGGATGGGTTAATTTAAAGGTCAAACTTGTGTGAAAAATAGAAAGTTTTCGGTTTTTACATGACCCAGTAACCGTGACGCTTAGGCGCCAATTCTGGCGCCTAGGCGCCGGACCCATCGACACACAGCTTATTCTGGCGCTTAGGCGCCGAATATTGGCGCCTAGGCACCGGAACCATGTTCGACTCCGTTTCACCTAACATCAAATTTCAAGGTTTCATTCTCCAAAAATAGGTAAATTATAATGGTAAGATTAGAACAATCTCAATAACACAGTTATACATAATTTCAATGAAGTTTACCTTGATCTCCTTTTTACTCGCATATGAAATGGAGTGATCCAAAGTCAAAACTTTATATACTTCAAGATAATTTTTAATTTTCTGAAGTTATATAAAATTAGTCAAGACCGAGGCATAACCATACATTGAAAATGTAAAAACACACTAAAAATAAAATCTATGGGTTTTCTCCCATTAAGCGCTTGGTTTAACGTCGTTAGCCTGACCTAAGTAACTCTTTAATCAGGTTGACTTAATTCATAAGCCTCTTTATAAATATTTTTAATGACTCCCAAATAAGGCTTTAATCTTAATCCATTAACTTTAAAAATTTTTCCCGTTTTGGGTCTTTAATATCCACGACTCCATATTGGTATGCTTTTTCAATTATATATGGTCCTATCCATTTTGATCTCAATTTTCCAGGAAAAATTCTTAAACGAGTATTAAATAGTAATACTTCTTGTCCAGGCTCAAATATTTTTCCTGAAATCATTTTATCATGTAATACCTTCATTTTTTCTTTATAAATTTTTGCATTATCATATGATTCATTTCTTATTTCATCCATCTCATTTAATTCCAATAATCTTTTTTCTCCTGCAGTATTCAAATCAGAATTAAATTCCTCTATTGCCCAATAAGCTTTATGTTCAAGTTCAACAGGTAAGTGACAGTGTTTTCCAAAAACTAACCGGTAAGGTGACATTCCAATTGGTGTTTTATAAGCTGTTCTATAAGCCCATAATGCAGAATTCATTCTATCAACCCAATCAGTTCTTTTAGGATTAACAGTCTTCTCTAAAATTCTTTTAATTTCTCTCTTTGACACTTCAGCCATTCCACTTGTTTGTGGGTGATATGCAGTTGCAATTTTATGTTTAATTCCAAATTTTTGCAGTAATGATTGAATTCTTATATTTCTAAAATGACTTCCACCATCTGTGATACTTACCTTAGGCATTCCAAATCTTGAAAAAATCATCTTCTTTAAGAATTTAGATACACTTTTGGAATCACAGTTAGGCAAAGCTACAGCTTTAATCCACTTTGAAACATAATCAACTTCTAATAAAATATAAATTTTTCCAGATGATGATACAAATGGTCCAATAAAGTCCAAACCCCATATATCAAAAATTTCAACTTCCAATATATAGTTTTAAGGCACTTCATCTTTCTTGGATATAATTCCCATTCTTTGACATCGATCACAAGTTTTAACATAATGTGTCACATCTCTAAATAAAGTAGGCCAATAAAATCCTGAATTTAAAATTTTAAATGCAATTTTATCTATTCCAAAGTGTCCTCCAAAATCGGAATCATGTCATTTTTGAATAATAGCAAAAGTTTCTTCATAAGGTACACATTTTCGAATTATAGAATCTCTTCCTAATTTAAATAAATGAGGATCTTTACAAATATAATATTTAGCAACATTTTTAAATTTCTTAATAAATTTTTCATCCAATCCATAAGGTAGAATATTGCTAACTAAATAGTTAACTACATCCGCATACCAAGGTGTTTGGTATCCTTGAATAACATATAAATTTTCATCAGGAAATTTCTCATTTATATTTTCTTCAGTAATATCATCATTCTTAATTCTAAATAAATGATCAACACTTTGGTTGTCCGTTCCTTTTCTATCCACTTTTTGAAAATTAAATTCTTATAGATGTAAAACCCATCTTATTAGTCTAGGTTTAGCATCCTTTTTTAACATTAGATATTTAATAGTAGAATGATCAATATGAACTATGCATTTAGTACCAAGAAGATAAGGTCAAAATTTATCAAAGGTATATACTATAGCTAGAAGCTCTTTCTCAGTAGTAGTGTAATTTCTTTGAGTTTCAATAAGAGTTTTACTAGCATAATATATAACTTTGAAAATTTTCTCATATTTTTGTCCCAATACACCTCCAATTGCAAAATCACTTGCATCGCACATTAATTCAAAAGATTTATTCCAATTAGGTCTAACAATGATAGGTGCAGTAATTAATTTTTCTTTTAAAATATTAAAATCATTAACACAGTCTTTGTTAAATTCAAATTTAGCATCTTTTTCCAACAAATGACAAAGAGGTTTAGCAATTTTAGAAAAATCCTTTATATATCATCTGTAAAATCCAGCATGACCTAGAAAACTTCTCACATCAGTAATAGTAGTAGGTGGTTGTAATTCAACAATAATTTTCACTTTTGCTTGATCTACTTACATCCCTTTTTATGAAACTTTGTGACCAAGTGCAATGCCTTCTGTGACCATGAATTGAAATTCTTCCCAGTTAAGAACTAAATTTGTTTCTTCACATCTTATCAGAATTTTGGAAATATTTTCCAAACAAGATTCAAAAGAAGTTCCAAAAACTGAAAAATCATCCATGAATATTTCAATTCCTTTGTCAATCAAATCACAAAATATTAACATCATTCATCTTTAAAAAGTTATAGGTGCATTACATAAACCAAAAGACATTCTTCTAAAGGCAAATGTTCCATAATGACTTATAAATGTTGTTTTCTCTTGGTCCTCAGGAGCGACAGGTAATTGATGATAACCAGAATATCCATCCAGAAAATAGAAATATGAGTGTCCAGCTAATTTATCAAGCATTTGATCCAAGAAAGGTAAAGGAAAATAATCCTTTCTAGTGGCGTCATTTAATTTCCTATAATCAATGCAAATTCGCCATCCACTAACTTGTCTTGTAGGAATTAGTTCATTTTTATCATTGACAATGACAGTTACTCATCCTTTCTTTGGAACGCATACTTACCCATTGGCTATCCGAAATAGGATAAATAATACCAGCATCTAACCATTTAATAATTTCTTTTTTAACAACCTCTTTCATGATAGGATTTAATCTTCTTTGCGGTTCAATAGTATGTTTAAAATTTTCTTCCATTAAAATTCTATGCATACAAATGGACGACCTTATTCCATTTATGTCAGCAATTGTCCAACCAAATGCTTTCTTATAATTCTTTAACACTCCTATCAATTTTTTTTCTTGATCATTACTTAACTCAGAAGAAAGAATAACAGGTAAAGTTATTGAATTTCCCAGAAATGCATACATTATATGTGAATGTAACATTTTTAATTCCATTTCAAGGGCTTTTTTAATCGACGGTAAAAGGATATCATTTTGAGTTATGTCCAAAGTTTCCCAATTATCTTAAATATAATGAGTTTCTTCTTCTTTTAGTTCTTCATCTTCATCAGTTAATAATTCAATTTTTTCTTCAGAAATGACTTTACATTTTTCATGATAATGTTTCTCAATTAAATAATCAATTATATCCATTCGATAACATTCTTCTTTGTCAGGGTACTTCATTGATTTAAGGACATGAAATTTAATCTCTTGATCATTAACTCTCATGGTTAATTCTCCGTTTTGTACCTCAGTCATAACTCGTCCGGTCGCTCGAAAAGTCTCCTTAAAATAATAGGTATTTCTTTATCTTCTTCCATATCAAGTACAATGAAATCTACAGGGAAGATAAATTTATCTACTTTAACATGAACATCCTCTATAACTCCTTTAGGGTAAGTGATAGATCTATCGCCTAATCGAAGGGTTACGATGGTGGGAGTAATCTCTACTAAATTCAACCTTCGAAAAATAGAAAATGGCATGAGATTAATACTTGCTCCTAAGTCTGATAAAGCTTTTCCACAAAACTTTTCTCCAATAACACAAGATATAGTAAAACTTCCAGGATCTTTAAGTTTTTGAGGTAATTTCTTTTGAATTATTGCACTACATTCTTCACTTAATGCAACAATTTCAAAAGCTTCAAATCTTCATTTTTTACTTAAAATATCTTTCATAAATTTTGCATAAGTTGGCATCTGTTCCAAAGCTTCAGGAAAAGGTATGTTTATAGTAAGTTTCTTAAAAATTTGAAAGAACATAGAAAATTTATGATCAAGCTTCTGCTGTTTAAATCTTTGAGAAAAAGGTGGTGGTGGTTTTTCAACTTCCATATTAATAGAAATATCAGTTTGATCTTTATTAGGAGAAGGAGTTTCTTTAGATTTTTCAATCTCTTCAACCTCAATCTCATTTTCAATTTCATTCTGCATTCTTTCTTTTAATTCCTTTCCACTTCTAAGTTGTACAGCTTTAACATGTTCATGTTCTTTTCCAGTTTCTTTCGGATTAATTTTAACATTACTAGGAAGCTTTCTTGGGGGTCTATAATTAATTAAGTTAGCGATTTGTCCCATTTGATTCTCAATATTTTGAATAATAGTCTTTTGATTTTGTAATTAATTACTTAGTTGTAAAATTAATTCTTCTATAGATAATTTTTTCTGTTGATTGTTAAATCCAGGTGGTTTATAGTTTGAATTAACTTGATTATTCCAATTTCCAGTGGGATGAGATTGATTATTACCCCGTTGTTGTGAATTATTTCAATTAAAATTAGAATGATTTTTCCATCCAGGATTATAATATTTTGAATAAGGATTATTTTTACTAGCAATAGCTTGTAAAGTTTCAATAGTTTGAGAATCTTCGATATTAGCAGAGTTATTATGTGATATATTAATAGCAAAACTATTTAACTTCTAAGACATTGCTGCTACTTGTGAAGCTAAAATAGAAAAGGCTTCATTATCATGAATACTTGCCATTCATTTAGGATTAATCCTTTAGAAGGCCATTGAAAATTATTGTTATCCATTTCTTCAATTAAAGTGTAAGCTTCTTCAAATGATTTAGACATTAAAGAACCTCCAACAGCATCATCAATAATTGATTATGAAGATCCAATTAATCCATTATAAAATGTTTGAATAATTAACCAATCAGGTAAAGCATGATGAGGACATTTTCTTAATAGTTCTTTATAACATTCCCAAGTTTGATAAATTGTCTCCCCGACAAATTGACTAAATGAAGTAATATCATTTCTTAATTTAGCAGTTTTAGAATGAGGAAAATATTTAGCAAGGAATTTTTGTGCCATTTCAGCCCATGTTTTAATAGAACCTGTTGCTAATGAGTTCAGCCACATGTTTGCTTTATTTCTTAAAGAAAAAGGAAAGAGTCTAACCCTAACAACATCATCAGAAACATTGTTATATTTAAAGGTAGCACAAAGTTCTAAAAAACTAGCAAGGTGTAAATTTGGATCATCATTTGGTGTTCCACCAAATTGATTGTTTTGAACCATTTGAATAATAGAAGGTTTATGCTCAAAAGAATTAGTGTCTACAGTGGGTATTTGAATACTACTATGAAGTTCATCAACTGTAGGGTTAGCATAATCCCTTAATGGTTTATAAACATTTTGATAATTAATTTCAATTGAATTTTATAAATTGTTATGTAAATTAGTCATTTCTTGAAAGTTTTGAATTTGTTTTCCTTTTTTAATTCTTCTAACAGTTCTTTCCAATTGAGATTCTAAAGGTAATAATCCTTCAGATCCAGAACTACGCAGAAAAAGTCAATTAGCAAGAATTAAAATAAATATTATTATATATATGTCGGCATATTTTTAGGTTGTGTTTTATTTTGAAGAGGGGTCGCCTAACAGAAATCTGTCGGCGAATTTTTAAGTTAATGAAAATAAATAATTTGAAAAGTAGTATTTGATTTTGAAAATAATTTCAAATTTGAAGGTTTTAAGATATGAGACTAAACCGATCTCACATCCCAAATAGTTTATATAAACGAGCACCGCACCACAAACCGTGTATCTATCCCTAAGGATAGATACACCGCTGACTAGTGGGGCTCGATTAAATAAACTAGAAGATTTGTGACATCCGTTTGGTCTGCGAAACAATTTTATAAGCCGACAAAATTCCCCGCTTAATATGAAAACATTAAACGAGGTTTATATTACTCGGGTTCTTCAAAATTCCCTATAAAGGCAAGCCCCTATAGTTAATTACATCTTAAGTGACGGGAATCACCTAAGAAAACTCTCGATAATAATCAATAATTCTGCTCTCAAGAATTTCAAAGTTTAAGTTTTCAAGGGATTGAATTTTTGAATTTCAATACGGAATGGATCAAGTTTAGAACATTTAGTTTTGGGAATCCAAAGGAAGAACGGTAGGAGAAATCACAGATTCGAAGTGAACTTCGGTAATTTCCCGACTATCCTATTGTTTGGCTTAGATTTAAGAAAGTCCTAATATTTATTTAAATGTTTTGATTTTGTCAATTTTAATTAATTAGGACTTATATTTATATGATAGAATCATACAAATAGCCTTGAAGATGTGAGGGTTTATGTCATATCAGACGACTACCTCGGAATCCTAAGTCCGGTTAGGACTTAATTTGCAAGGCAAATGCCTAACAAAAGGTTGAGGATTTATGTTGCACTAGGCAAACTACCTCGAAATCCTAGGGCTTGGTTATTTAATTCTAGGAAAGTTTTGCTGAAGTAGGTTCAAGTTTTGCTGATGACAATGGCCGTGCTGCCCACCATGCTCTGAGCTCCTTGTTGTTGCAGAGGTTTAGTTTTAGAAATCATAAATCAGGAGATGAGAAAAGTGTTTTGGTTTAGAGGAGTCTTAATTTTCCAAGTGTTTTTTGTGTTTTGATTAAAACAAATTTTAAAGTTGATTATAACGACACCGGTTAAGATCCCACGGTTCCATCCTTCCGGCATCATTATTTTTATCGGATTCACTTAGTCCGGATGAATTTGCTAAACTCAACCGAATGAGTTCCACACTTTCATTTAGACCGTGGGAAATCCCGTTAGCAACATGTAGGTTACATCATCCGAGGTATTCCCGATCATCCAACAGGACGTTTTAATTTAGTTGCAATTGTAGTTTTGTGTTCTGTTTGTGATTAAATTTTGAGTTGTTTTATATTTTTAAATGTTGTGGCGGTGAATTTTATCTTGCAATGACTTTTAATTTAGTTTTGGTTTCAGTTTTAGGGTCTATCCTAAAGGTGTGGGTTTTCATGCAACAGTTGTTTATCATGCAAGAAAAGTAAAGTGCATTTGCAATAAAGTAAATTGCAATAATGTAAATTACAAGAAAGTAAATTGCAATAAAATAAAAGCGTACACGGAGGGTCTTCCCATCATCCCAAGCTACACTTAAAACACAATTAGAATATTTAAGCAAGTTCCTAGGTAAAGCTAAGGGAAAGGTTATGGTTTTCTATCAAATTCCTAATCCTATAGCTAGTCATTTCCTATGACGTCTAGGTCTTTGTGTTTTTGGTTTGAGGACGATTTTCTTCATCAAAGAATAATTAAATTCAATTGTTCTTATGAACATCCTATCATATCGAGGAAGTGCTTAAGACAAATCTTAAACATCTTTTCAATATTTCTAGGATTGTTTTAAGTCCAAATGGGTTTAATTATATAAATGAATTAATCGTCCGAGAATTCAAGCTTTGTTAACTTACTCGGTGAACTAGGACATTTGAATATCCTATAAGTGAAGTAACATTTCATTTAATGTCCTATTTAGGAGTTATGATAACTAAAGCTTTTGAGGGTAAATTGGTGTTCAAATGGTTTGTGATTTAGTTTAATTTCCATTAATGAGTTTAAATTTGGAATAGTGTTCAAGTTATATTAGATTTATTTTGAATTCTTTATGTCTTTGGTGATGTTATATTTAATTTAATTTAATTTAATTTAATTTAATTTAATTTAATTTAATTGAGTTTTGATTTAATTCAATATAGTTCAATTTAATTTGATTTGATGTTTAATTAATTTGATTTGATTTAATTTAATTTAATTTTTTAATTTAATTTAATTTATTTAATTTAATTTATTTTATTTAATTTAATTTAATTTAATTTAATTTAATTTAATTTAATTTAATTTAATTTAATTATTTAATTTAATTTAATTTGATTTAATTTAATTTTAATTTAATTTAATTTAATTTAATTTAATTTAATTTTAATTTAATTTTATTTTTTAATTTTAATTGAATTTTTTTTTAAAAGAGTTTAATAATTTAATTTTAGTTTAATGATTAAGTCTTTTAATATTTTAAATTTGAGTTATCATTTTAATTAAGAGTTGAATATTAATGAGATAATTAATTTAGGGATTTTTAAATTAAAGAATAAATCTCTTCCTAATAATATCCCTATTTTAATAATTCCAATTTTATTATTCTTTTAAATTTAATCAATTATTTAATTAAGGTTTAATTATTTTAAAATTGCTTAATGGGTTTCTACCCTTTAATCATTTAAGTTTCAATCATCCAAATCAGATTAGGATCAAATATTTTACTTATTAATTAATTTTATTAAACCTAAAGTTTTAATTAAGGGTTAAAATTTTAATTACCATTTTACCCTTTAAGCTTAATAATTTCATAACTCACTAAATTGAACTCAAATGAACTTGAAATTTTTATGTGACTTCACTCATATGTCAGTAAAGACATGAGAGGAGAAAATGTGATTTTTCTGTATTTAATTTATTTATATAATTATTTTTGGTAGAAAATAGAGATTTACAAGGAAAATTTAATAACATGACCAAGGGAAAGTTTCTGTCCTTAAGAAAATTAGGGGACATTCCTAATGACTAGAGAACCACTTGGACTAGTTTTGGTGATTTTTTGAATTATATTATTTTTATTATAATTATTTTAAGTTTTGGAGTGTTAATTAATTTAAAAATAAAATAATTGTTGAAAAATGAATTTTATATTTTTCAAAAATCTCTCTGATATGAAGGAAATTATAGAAGCAAATTTTATAATTTTCTGATTTTTCTATGATTTATTATAATTATTTTAGTGAAAATGCTAGAAAATACATTTTTTTAATTTTAAAATTACCATAGGGCTTTAAAATTTAATATCTCACTAAATAGACCTAAGAAAAATGTGGGATTTGTTCCTAAGTGATTAAAATTCAAAATGTG
This sequence comes from Papilionanthe hookeriana x Papilionanthe teres, assembly GCA_022702705.1. Taxonomy (NCBI): domain Eukaryota; kingdom Viridiplantae; phylum Streptophyta; class Magnoliopsida; order Asparagales; family Orchidaceae; genus Papilionanthe; species Papilionanthe hookeriana x Papilionanthe teres. The sequence continues at coordinate 145,415,401 of CM040428.1, forward strand.
ACATTTTGGTGAATTTTATTATTTTTGTAATTTTTATTATTTTTTAATTATTAAAAATATTAAAATATTATTAAAAAATCAACTTTTTAGAAAATTGAAATTTTAATTTTCTTAGGTTCCCCTGATATCGAGAGAGGCCCCAAAACCAATTTAGTGAATTTTTGAAAGGTATTTTAAAAGTTATGAATTTTTAAAGTTTAAAATGGCTAAGTGGCTTAATCAACCCAATTAGTGGAGCTAACCAAGTCCAATTGACCTCAAACTTTTATGGTGGATTCCTCTGATCCTAAAGGTCAGTGGAGAATTGATTTCAAGTCAATTTTATGCCTGGTTAACTCTAATTAAATAAAGACCTATTTTGGGTGTTTAAGCCAATTAGGGTTGTTTTAAATGAACTAAGTCAAAACCTATTTTTCCTAGGGTCCACTGGTCATAAGGAACATCACCAAATTTTCCTAGAATTTATTTCACAACATGCTATTTATTGGAATTAAAATACTCAAAACAAGTAACACTGAATTTGAAAAATCAATAACTTTTCATAGGGACGGCCTCTGACTTTGGAAAATTTAGGGAATGTTCCCAAATTCTGAGGCTTCAAAAGCCCTATGGTCTCATGCCATGGTGAATTGTATACATGCATGGAGAATTAAAAGTATGCAGAGAGTAAACAAATTATTAAAAATAAAATACTTAATGAAATTAAATGATTTCTTTTCCACATTATTCTCCTCTGTTCACTGAGCAAGAGGGTATTTTTATTTTATTTTTCTGATTTTTCTACACAGAGATATGAAATTTTGAAGTTTAGGGAATTAAATAAATAGAAAAATACCCTAATTTTCTATTTATCCACGCGGCGCCGCGTCAACCTCGGCAGCCTCCGAACGCACACGCGTCGCGCTCCCATTCGACGCCGCCACCTGAGTCAGCAGCCCGGGCCCCGCGGTTCTCGTACCGTCTCCTGGTCCGACGCCATCTGAGCCGTTCGTCCGCGCGTGTATTGAATGGACGACATCCGTTCATCATCCCCGAGCGTCCTCACCCGAGAGCCGTCCACACTAAATCCCTAAGATCTCACTCGATACTCAATCGATTTTCATGTTCTTATGCTCTATGGATTCGTCTTGAAGAGACGAACACATCTATACGGTTAACATGCATTGAAACTAAGGCATTTGAAATGGAGAATCTCCAGAAGCTCGGGATGAAGAATTAGCTCATACCTTTGCTCGCAGAAGTGTGGCTTCAATCCGAGAGTTGTTGCGCCTTCGATTGGATCCCGCAAGCTCCGCATGAAGTCTCCTGGTCTGCGTGAATTGTCCGGATGTGATTTCGACCAAGCCCGATCACAAAGCTTGGAGGCCGGAGCAACTGGGTGGCCTCGGAGATGGGGCTTTGCTCTGGTGGACACCTTCCCTCGGTCCGGTGAAGGTGTAGAACCAATCAATTTGGGAATTGGCTCACCGTGGAGAAGTGTCCCGGTTTTGGGTGGAATTTCAGTTGGGAAATCGGATTTTGTCGATGGGGATTAGGGCAAATCGACACTCGGGGATCAACCGCTCTAAGGGTGGAGAAGGGTCTCGGAACAATTTTGGCGCAGTTTCGGCAAGGTTTGTGCTCGCCTCTTCTCATGGCCGAGAGGGGTGGAGTTTAAATCAGGAGAGGGTGAAGGGCCTCCGCGGGGAGTCGAGGCATGGGATCAGCTGCTCTGGTGAGGAGAAGAACAGCCATGGTGGCCATTGGGCATGAGGCAACTCAGCAGGTGAGAATTCCAAGCTTGGGCTCACATGATGCTCTCGGGTGTGGTGTTTTCCGGCGATCCAGGCGGCAGGCCGGCAGGCATGGGTCACCATCTTGACCGAGGAGGTCGTGGCTCTGGCAATGGTGAAGTCAATCGGGCTTGGACATGTGTAAAGTGTTTGAATTAAAATGGAATGGGGAGAGGCCATTTTGGCTTAAAATTGGTCAACCCATTGGTTTGGGTTGGGTTCACCTCCCCATGGCTGGTCTTGGCTGAGAAGATCGGTTAGGCTAGCCGGTCAAGAGGTGGTGATGTCCTTATCCAAGAATATTTGGATTAAATCTTGGTTAAGGGGAGACATGCTTAAGGCTAATGACTTTTAGGAGATGGTTAAAGGACCTCCTCCTTTTGCCATTAATGGCATGGTCACATGCCAAACTTTCATGGCTTCATATGGCTTGGGAATGGCTCATCCTTGGCTCCATTTGGCTTGGGAAAAGGTTTGGTCAATTTCATGAAAATGGGTTTTAAGAATTTTGGATGTTTTGATGGAAATTTGTATGAAACTTGATTTGGAATAATTTGATGGTGAATTTAGGACTTAGGTAATGGATTTATTTAAGTGGATGACAAATGGAGATGTCATGTGGGCTTTAGTGGTAGATTTGGGCTTTTGAATGCGGTGAAGTGGGCTTTTAGGAAAGTTTAAGGGAAATGGGCTTTTGATTTTAGGATGGGCATTTGGATAAAAATTTTGTGAAGAACTTTGTCAAATAAATGTCATAATTGGTTTAGGGATGTTCTATGAAGGGCTTGGAATCAATTTGGTGTGATTTGGAGTTGAATTGGTTTGAATTTGGGTTTATTTGGTAAGTGGGCCTATGTAGGTCAAATTGGGCTAACTTGGGCTAATGTTGAAATTGATGTAAAATCAATGTTGAGAAATGTTTATGGGGGTGTTTCAAAGAGGTTTTGGCTTTGGTTGGGCTTTAATTTTGGGGTTTGGGCTCATTTGGGTTAGGTTTGGGTTTAGGTCAAAAATGGGCCCTTTAGCCTTGGGTTGAATTTGAGTTGGGTTTGGGTCTAAATTTTGGGCAAATCATGTTAGTGTTTTGTTTGTGGGAATGTTAAGGAAGATTTAGAAAAGGTTTGGGGTTAATTGGAGTTGAATTGGGTGAGTTCTGGGTTAGGTTTAGGTCATGGGTCCAAATTGGGCTTTAAGGCCAAAAGTGAGATTGGATCCAAATGTCAATCAAATTGGGCTTGGATTTGGTCTAGATTGGTATTGGGGATGTTGAATTGAAGTTTATAATTGAATTGGACCAAAATTGGGGTCAATTGGGTAGGTTTGGTTTGACATTGGGTTCACTTAGGGTTAAAATGGGTCAAATTGGGGGTTTTGAGAAAAGTAGAATAAATTGACAAAATTGGCCCATGGTGTAGTTGGAAAAAATGAAATTGGGAATATTTGGGATTTTCTGAAATTTTCTGGGAATTTTCTGAATTTTTGGATTTTTAGGTCAAGAGGGGTATTTTGGGTATTTGGAGGGTATTGGGAGGTTTTCTTGGAATTTTTGGTATTTTTGGGTATGGATGATCAGTTTAAGTGATGTGGAAATGTTTGGTATTGATTTTGGAGAATTTTGGGTAATTTGGAAATTTTTGAGAAATTTGGGTAATTTCAAGGGTTTTGGGTAGGCTAAGCGGGTGTAGGGTCCCGGGGGTCAAGAATTAAAAATTTGGGAAATTGAAGATTGGGTGAATTTAAGTGGAGTGAAATCATTTTGGTTGAGCCATGAAGCCATATCAAACCCACATGAGCCATGAAGGGACTCATTTGAGGCATTCACTATGTTGTTCCTAACCCTCTTAGCCAAGGGCTTAGGGGTTAAGGACCATCCATGTGAATCACCTACATGAGTCAGGAGGTCAAGTTAGGTATGGGTGTAGTTTTAGGAAGTGTGTGAAAGTGTAGTTTATAAGTGTAGTGTGTATGTCAGCCCCTTCCCCAGACCAGGCCACCCAGGGCAGTCCTGAGGCCAAAGAGTCCTATAGGAACTCATCCTTTAAACTTCCACATTTGATTTCAACCCTCTAGGTGATTAGGGGTCTACGGTCAAGTTTGTGGAGTTTGCAGGGAGTTAAGAAGTGGTTTGAATTTCTAAAAGGTGGGTCCCAATTCTAGTCCTCTAAGATAGTCGAAGGAAAAGCCTAAGGCTAGATCCTAAGTACTAAAGAGAAGAAGAGAAGACCTCATCGAAAATGAGGTCAACAAATGGACCCCGATAGGTGTGGTGAGCTGACGGAGCACACCGCGCGTATTGGTGTTGACCGAAGCGATTAACAAAACCAACACAGATGTCCAAGTGATGAACTTAGGACGAAGTAGAAGAGTTTCCGCTGGGGAGTAGCAAGTATATCTCTGAAACCGGAGATTCCAAAACTCTCGCTGGGGAAAGGAAAAGGAGGTGAATCCCAAATCACATGACCTGGGGAATTTCGATTTAGATTTTATTTTGTTTCAATTTAAGTTCTGATGTGTGAGTTTAGATTTCAATTTGGAGTTTCAATTTAGATTGGAGTTTGTCAAAATTAATTTGAAGGATTTGATTTGAAATGAAAATTGGAATTCTGAGGTTTTAGATGTAACATCTTCAACCTCGAAAGAAAATTGAATTGATTAGATTGAATCGTTGCAATGAGAAGAGATCTCAGAGTAATGCCGTGTTGGATGTAAAATCCTTAACCTCAAGAGTTTGATTTTGATGTATTTCAGTGCAATAGGAAAAGAATCCTAAAGCAGTGCAGTCTTGGATGTAAAATCCTCGACCCAAAAGGTTTGAATTTGATGTATTTTAGTGCAATAGGGAAGAATCCTAAAGCAGTGCAGTCTTGGATGTAAAATCCTCGACCCAAAAGGTTTGAATTTGATGTATTTCAGTGCAATAGGAAAGAATCCTAAAGCGATGCGGTCTTGGATGTAAAATCCTCGACCCAAAAGTTTGAATTTGATGTACTTCAGTACAATAGGAAAGAATCCTAAAGTAGTGCAGCCTTGGATGTAAAATCCTCGACCCAAAAGTTTGAATTTGATGTATTTCAGTGCAATAGGAAAAGAATCCTAAAGCAGTGCAGTCTTGGATATAAAATCCTCGACCCAAAAGTTTGATTTTGATGTACTTCAGTGCAATAGGAAAAGAATCCTAAAGCAGTGCAGTCTTGGATGTAAAATCCTCGACCCAAAAGTTTGAATTTGATGTATTTCAGTGCAATAGGAAAGAATCCTAAAGCGATGCAGTCTTGGATGTAAAATCCTCGACCCAAAAGTTTGAATTTGATGTACTTCAAGTGCAATAGGAAAGAATCCTAATCAGATGCGATCTTGGATGTAAAATCCTCGACCCAAAAGTTTGAATTTGATGTATTTCAGTGCAATAGGAAAAGAATCCTAAAGCAAGTGCAGGTCTTGGATATAAAATCCTCGACCCAAAAGTTTGATTTTGATGTACTTCAGTGCAATATGAAAAGAATCCTAATGCAGTGCAGTCTTGGATGTAAAATCCTCGACCCAAAAGTTTGAATTTGATGTATTTCAGTGCAATAGGAAAAGAATCTAAAGCGATGCAGTCTTGGATATAAAATCCTCGACCCAAAAGTTTGATTTTGATGTACTTCGATGCAATAGGAAAAGAATCCTAAAGCAGTGCGGTCTTGGATGTAAAATCCTCGACCCAAAAGTTTGAATTTGATGTATTTCAGTGCAATAGGAAAGAATCCTAAAGCAGTGCAGTCTTGGATGTAAAATCCTCGACCCAAAAGTTTGAATTTGATGTATTTCAGTGCAATAGGAAAAGGATCCTAAAGCAGTGCAGTCTTGGATGTAAAATCCTCGACCCAAAAGTTTGATTTTGATTTATATTTGATTCGAGATCTGGAAGAAATTGAATTTGAATTTGATTGAGACTGGATTTGGAATCTGGAAAGATTGAATTTGGAAATTTGGAAGGATGAGTTTGAACTCGATTGAAATTTGATTTAAGATTCGATTTGAAATTTGGAAGATCAAATTTGAAACTTGATCGGGAGTGGATTTGGAATTTGATTGAGAATTTGATTTGTGATTTGAAAAGATTGAAATTTGATTTGGAATTTGGAAAGATTGAATTTGAAATTTGATTTGAAATTTGGAAGGATGGAATTTGAGATTTGTGTTGATTTCGTTTATCTTTTAATGGTTCAAATTTTATTTTGTCGTTTATTTAAAGTTCATGTGAATTTGGTGTTTGTCATTTTTTTAAGATTTTTTTTTTTTTAGGAAAGTTTTCTTTTATTCTTCTTTCTTTATTTCTTTTCTGTTCTTTGTTCGAAGTTCATTCAACTTTAATGGCGTTTCCCAATCAATTTTGCACAAAAGAGGTGAAGGCCAAAAACGTGACATGGTCACTCTCATTCCAATCATGTTGAAAATACATCGTACAACTCGATCTGGAATATATTTCATACAATCCATGTAGACTCAAAACGGACTATGTATGATCTTTGTTGGTCCATCAAAAGAAACATTTGTCAAAAAAAATCCATGTCTGAATAGTGGGGTACATGGTTAATAACATCACCTTCCAAGCCATCCCTGGCAAGGATGCCGGCTGGATGTACGTTGGAGGTGTGATATTTCCCATGTAACTCACAGCTCGTAAGGCCGGAGGTTCTCTAGCTCGGGTCCGGTTGGAAATGGTAAGGTATCTTGCTTGTCGTCCATTCTCTTGAAAGTAACCGAGATCCGCTCCACCGGCACTCTGGTATGCAATGCTTAGCGATATCTCGCTCCGTTGCCCTTCGGCATCATGACGGAACCCACCGGTAAAGGTATCTTTATCGGCCCTCGGAACTCACCCGGGCTCGCTTATCCGTTGGTCGGATCCGAACATGATGTCACACTCGTTCAAGAAAGAGAATGTGCGAAAGGTCCGACGAAGTCGTGGTGATCTATATGTGGGGGTATGCAATCACCTCGTTTGTAGATGTTGATAATGCAGCTATTGGGTATGCAATCTGCTGGCAGTACCCTCCATGTTATCAATCTTTTTACCATTCTCCTGATGACTAATGGCATCGGATCTACTTGCCCATGACGGAGTATCCCCGGTGGGTTTCCCTTTCTGTCTTCAGCAAAGTTTTAGCAGCATCCGCATTGTATTGTGATTCTTCCTTTCCCTGGCATCCATCTCCGGGGTTCCGAGTATGCGTTCTCCCTCAGGCGGCTCGCTCGGCCCATTCTTTTCGGATCCCGGATACGATCCACGATTTGTTGTTGTTCATACTCCGAGAATACGTTGGTATGTAGCTCGAGGCCCTCTGAGTATGTTGATTCTTCTTCCTTTAATTCTCTCGAAGTATTCAAAGGTTTTCTTTTCAACATTTTGCATCCTCTCCGGCTCGTATTCCGGAATGATCTGCGGATGGCGAGGCCTTGTGACATATTGTGGGATATATGGTTCAATCCCTTCACATTCCCCCGCATACCTCGGCTCCTCGGGGATGATGCACTGTCGGGACATCCCCGGGGTTGCTTCGCAACAAGGTCATGCATTATTGGTGGTTCTATCCGGTGGCGTGGTAGCCTTCTTTCTTCGATCTTCCGGAGATTTCCCTAGTTCTTTCGTTATCCTAGGAGCTGGCCTCCTTTCTTCGGGTTCTCGGTGAACCGGTGTCCTTAAAATGTGTGTCCGGCATTAGCAACTGTCTCGTCGCGCCGGTCCGCAACTAGTTTTGTTAACATCTTACGGATACGGCGATTCTTATTTCTTCGTTGCGTGGCTGTGAGAGTAGCTCTCCGCACTTCTTGAATCTCTGTGGGCGCGGCGCTGACAAGCCTGCCCTCCGCTGTAGCGACTACGGACTTCATTTTCTTATCTTCTTCGGTGTTTGCTTTTCTTTTCTTGTTGTTGGATTGGTGGCTTGGGCCACCCACTTTCATCACTCGTCACGCCCGGGTAGTTCTTCTCGGTTAGCGGGACCCAGTCACTTTCCTCGTATCGTAGGCCTGCCGGTGCGAAATCCGAGTCAATCTCGATTATCGCTCCATCTTTCACCCTCTTTTCATCGAGTGCAAGGCTTACGCCATTCTTAAAGTTCGGGACCAACCGCCCGTTCGACATTTCCCTGCGAAAAGACAAGGAAAATGATCAGGGGCTATACTAAGAACAAGAACATTAAGAAAATGTTTATTAAAGACATTTTTTTTTATTTCTCCTATATTTTCAAAATTTAACAGGAATGAAGTAGGATAAGATCAGGGAAGAGATTTTGATTTGGAAAGGAAAACAAGGAAAACTTTATTATCATGATTTTATTTATCTTAGCACATTTTATCATTTTTTGGGTTCGGACCCAATCATAAGTAATTACTTCGCCCGTGTTTCTTTGGGATGAAGAATTCATTCCTTCGAAACATCAGGTAGCGTAATACTTTTTCAAGTATCGTCCGTTGATCGGAAGCATATGTCGTTCTCCCTGGCAATTCACTAGCGCGGTAGGAACCTCCTGAGTATACTGCTTCAACCACAAATGGTCCTTCCCAAGTGGGTTCAAATTTTCCTCCTATCTTGCGATGTGCAAGGATAGGTCTCTTGAGAACGAGAACTAAGTCACCAACTTTGAAGGTTCTTGGGTGGACCAGTTTGTCATGGGCTTGAACCATCTTAGCTTGGTATAGTTCTAAATTCGTTGCGGCTGCAAGTCTTTTCCCTTCCAAGCTTTCTAATTCTTCGAGTCGTAATTTGGCGTTCTCTTCTGTCGTGATCTTGTTTGCAAGCCGCAATTCCGAGTGAAGGAAGTCGAACCTCTAAAGGTAACACTTGCCTCGGACCCATACACTAGAGCATAAGGTGTAGTTTGAGTAGGAGTTCGAAGGTTGTCCCGTAGGCCCATAAGGCCTCTAACAACTTCTCGTGCCAATTTCTCTTATTATCGTCCAAGGTTTTCTTTAAGATTTGAACGAGAGTTTTATTAAAAGCCTCAGCGAGGCCGTTTGCTCTTGGGTAGTAAATTGTTGAGTATCGCCAGTCGATTCCGTGTCTCCCGACAAAATTGTTGATTTGTGTGCTTCGAATGCCGACCCATTATCCGAGATGATCTCGCGCGGCACTCCGAAATGGTAGACAACTTGGTTCTTGAAAAGCTGTAGCACGTGGTGTGCTTTCACTTCTCTAAGTGGAACCGCCTTGCCCACTTGGAAAAGTAATCCGTAGCCGCAAGAATGAAGCGATGTCCTTTCGAAGATGGTGGTTCTATCGGACCCACTATATCCGTGCCCTAACATTCAAATGGCCACGACGCAATTGTCGGGTGCGGCACATTTGGAGGTTGGTGTAGAACCACTCCGTGCACTTAGCATTGGTGACGGCTCTTGGCGATTTTCATGCGGTCGGTCATCATCGAGGGCCGTAGTACCCTAGTCTTTTAATTTTCATCTTCATCTTTGGACCCGACCGTCGAGCGCCACGAGTCCCGAATGTACCTCTTTAACAATTTCACGGGCCTCGGACCCACTTAGGCATCTTAGCCACATTTGATCAAAAGACCTTCGTATAATGTGTTGTTTATTAATGCGTAAGACGTAGTTCTTTTCTTGATCCGATGGGCTAGCGACCTATCGTCCGGTAGCTTTCCTGTTTGCGGGTAGTCCATCAATGGCTGTCGCCAATCTTCTGTGTTTTCACGCCACTCGCTGTAACTGATTCTTTTTCTTTTTCGATTTGTGTATTGTGTCTATGTCGAGTCGTGATAGGACTCGACGTCCGTGAACCGACACTTCCACTGATTCATCTTGCAAACAGGCAAATTCTTTTGCGAGACGGGCTAAAGCATCTGCTAAAGCATTCTCTTTTCTAGGAATTTTGTAGATTGTCACATTTGGAATCTGTTCCAACAGCTGTATGGCATACTTGAAGTATTGTTCGAGTCTTGGTTTAAAAATTTTGTATTGTCCGACGATCTGCTGAATGATTAACTGTGAATCCCCGTAGATGTTGATGTCCGTTATCCCCATTTGAATAGTTAATTCCGAGCTCCGTTATGAGGGCTTCGTATTCTGCTTCATTGTTTGTACACGGTTCGTCGAGTGGTAGGAGTATCTTAACATCCCCCGCTCCGGTGTTATAAAGATTAGCCCGATTCCTGCCTTACCGGGCACTATCACTTGTGATTCTTCGTCTTTGTATGCTGAAGATGCTCCGTCGAAATACAATTCCCAACGTTGATCATCAAGGTCTTCTAGGTTCATTATTTGTTCATCTGGCAAATCATCATTGAGAGGAGATTCTGCCGGCAAAGGGTGTGCTGCGAGAAAGTCTGCTAAGACTTGTCCCTTTACGGCACGCAGAGGCACGAAAGTTATATCGAATTGCAATAATATCATTGACCATCTGGCAAGTCTGTCGGAAAGTGTTGGACGAGTCATCAAGTATTGCAATGGATTAAACTTCGAGATCAGGTCGACCTTATGAGAAAGCATGTAGTGCATGAGCTTTTGAGTGGCGAAGATCAGGGCTAAACAATGCTTTTCAATTGCGGGATACCTTACTTCCGTCGGAAGTAAACGACGGCTTAAGTAGTAAAGAACGTTTTCTTTACCCTCATCATCGACACAGGCTAACGGGGCTCCGAGAGAGTCGTCTAAAGCCGCGGTGTAAAGTATCGGCGGTCTACACCGAGACTAGGGCTGCTAAGACGGGAGGTGTCATTAAATATTGTTTAATGTCCTCGAAGGCCTTCTGGCATTTCTCTTCCCAAATAAATTTGGCATCCTTTTTAACTAGAGCCGAGAAAGGCTGACACCTACCTGACAGGTTTGAGATAAAGCGTCGAAGATATGTCAACTTCCCTTGAAAAGATCATAGTTGTTTTAAGGTTTTGGGAGGCGGCATTTCTAAGATAGCTTTAATCTTTTCCGGGTCGATTTCAATTCCACGATGTCGGACAACGAACCCCGGAGGTGACGCCGAAGGCGCATTTTAAGGGATTCATCTTAAGGTTAAATTGTCTTAATCGTTCGAAAACAATTCTCAAATCATACGAGTGTTTTTCCTTTACTTTGCTTTTGATGACCACATCGTCCACGTAGCATTCGACTTGATTGTGGATGAGATCATCAAAAATTCTTGTCATTGCTCTTTGGTAGGTTGCTCCTGCGTTCTTCGATCCGAATGGCATCACCGTGTAGCAAAATACTCCGATCGGCGTTCGAATGTTGTAAGCTTTTCATCTTCTCGGAGCCATTTTTATCCGGTTGTATCCCGAGGATCCATCCATGAACGAGAATATTTCATGTGTTGAAGCAATTTCGATCATTAATTCTGGGATCGGTAGAGGGAATTCATCCTTTGGACATGCCTTGTTTAAATCTCTGAAGTCTACACAAATTCTGATTTGACCATTCTTCTTTCTGACTGGCACCACATTGGCTAGCCAAGTCGGGTATTGTTCTTCACGGACAAATTTAGCGTCTATTAACTTTTTAACTTCGGCTATGACTTGTTGTTCGATTTCTAGACGCATTCTTCTGGGACCTTGTCTGACTGGAACGAGTAGGATCCACTCCTAGCTTATGAACTGCAACCTCTGGAGCTAATCCTGGCATCTCATCGTAGCTCCAAGCAAAACAGTCCTTAAATTCCATTAATAATTTGATTATTTCTTTGGAGTCTTCTTTGTTGAGTAAGGAGATAACAAAGGTAGGTCTAGGCTCTTCGCTAGTACCTAAGTTAACTTCCGTTAACTCATCTATTGTGGATTTAATTTCTTCTTTGAATTCTGGTGGAGCGTCTCCAATTTGCAAATCTTCGAGTTCGTCTGTAGTTTCCATGCAGTTTTCATTGGACTTGCAAGTGACAACAAAGCAAAATTCAGTATCGTCAACTGACCCTATTGTGCTGAATCCGAGTCCATACTTTGAATTGGGTGGGCGACCGGAGTTATTCCATAATTTTTTAAAATGTTGTGATTGGCCTTTTGTCGATTGTCGAGGTAAGAAACCACGTTGAATTAAATTTTGAACACAGGGAGAGTACCACTCAAAAGGTAATTCCATTAATTCGATGAAGTGACATCTTCAAATTGTACATGATTTTCAGTTTTGGAGGAAGAAGCACCACGGTAGAATTTGATTGGCCTTGCACCGTCGTTACGTACCTCTTTGACCACCATACCCTCGATCTTATTCGACTGGATCGGGGTTAGGGTCATAGTATGTACGTAGTGGTTAATCTTCTTGTACATTGATTTGTATTCTTCATTCTTCGAGGGAGATCTTGAATTGCGGCTTGTTCCGACTTATTGTCGCTGCTTCTTGTTTGATTTCTTTTTCTTCTTCAGAACTATCTTCCCAATCAACATTAATGGCTGGTTTCTTTTGTCCAACTGTCCTAACGTCTCTACCACGACCTCGTGCCCGGCCTCGACCTCGGATGCGAGTTGTGGAGAAACCTTCACCATCTCGCCGTAAGGGAGTGGTGAGTGATCGTTGGACTAGAACTTCGAGTTCTTCGTCGTCCCGAACTTTCTTTGCTTCATTTGTTACGGTATCTCTCGGAGAAGATTGTTTTCTTCGGTGGTGCATAATAAGCCGCATCTTCATGGATTCCAATTTCATGTACGGAGAATGGTTGCAAGTCACCTTTGATGCACTCGTTCCCCTCCATCGTAATATTTGATGCAATCGATGCGAGATGATGGTACCATCCTCGTTTTCATGTATCCATGGTCGGCCCGACAGAGCGTTGAACGATGTTTCGAATCGATTATGTGAAATTTTGCGGTTGTCTTTGCTAAGTCACCGGTCTTCATCGATAGCGTTATTGATCCGAGGGCTCTTTCTCCTTTCTCGGTCGAATCCTCTTAATAACATTTTGTCGGCCTCGAGCTCACGAGCATCAATTTCCTAGTATGCTAGTGTTCGAAGACTCATTATGTTGATTGATGCTCCTGGATCTACCAATACTCTGGAGAGCGTAAACTTCCCAATTGTAACTGAAATGTACAACGGTCGGTTGTGATCTGTCGTCCCAAGTACTAGGTCATTGTCCGTGAAGGTAACGCCTCGTTGTTCCTTTAACGAGCAAACCTCATCTAAGGAATCTCCGGCCATTTGAGCTAAGCAAATTTCCGGATCAAGTAAGGCCTTGATCGGAGCTTCTCTCATCTCCTTTGATAAGATGAGAGCATCGTAAATGCTCGGCTTGACTCGGTAGTTTCCTAAGATGGGCTAAGCACGTTGTAGTCCACTTTGTTCTCATGCGTCTCGGCTTCTTCTCGAATGGTTATTTCTTCTGCTGGGGTTGGTTCTTCTTGAACAACCACCTGCTTTCCTTTGTCTTTCAGACCCATTCTTGGAGGTAGAACTCTTCCACTTCTTAAGTTAACTTCTGTAATTTCTTCTGAATCTAGTGTTGAGTTCGCTGGTGTCTCCACCTGAATCGGAATTATAGTTTCTTTCGGATTATCTTCAGAATCTGAAGGTTCTAACTCTATCGTGACTGGAGCTCCTCGAAACTCACAAATAGATCCGTTGCTTGTTGAACTCTCGTAGCCTCCTTGATGGCTGCCTTCTTCGTTATTTTTCTCGTCGAGATCGTGTATGATTTGAGAATTGTTGTTGGTATCGAAGTCGATGTCCGGATTGTCGCTAGTTACGTAATCGTTAGAAACAATCAAAACATAGCCAACGCCATCACCCTTATCATTATATGATCCCACCGAAGTGAGCAGATAATCATACAAAATCAGAGGTTCGAGGGATTTCTCCCCGTATCGGAAACAACTATCCTAGGATAAGCGGCCCCTAGTCTAGCCTTAGGAGTCTCGGTCCTCTCTTCTTCGTCAATTTTCTTCTTCTCTTCGATCGCCTCCTCGTTGAGGTGGTTCTTTTATCGCAAGTGATGAGTACCGGCTTAACAGGTCTCGAACTCCGAATTGAAGCTCGCACCGAAGCGGTTCGGATGTCGTCTAAAATCTTCTTCGAAGACCTCGTCCAGAGCGGTAGTCCATCCATCGTCGGCTGCATAGGGATCTATCGGAATGATGGGATCGCTTGAGATAACATCGACGGAACCTCCTTTCCGGGGTTCCTTCATGTACTCCTTCGGGATTGTTATATTTCCTTTCCGAAGGTTGTCGTTGAGCCAACTTTTAAAGGTAATGCAATCTTCTATCTTGTGCCCAAGCATCCGATGGTAGGGGCAAAAGTTGGGATCACCGTTGTTGTTGACTTCCTCCGGTCTTTTAGGCTCGGCGACTGAAAATCCGGAGTCTTCATCGTACTACGGAACATTTTCGGTATCGCTTCATTCTTGAACGGATATTCCCCGCTCGAAGATCCCTCAATGTACGTTGCGGACGAGACGGTTGTTCATACTGTGGAGATGACCGATAGCTGGGCCGGGTTGCCGGTAGTTCCGTTGTGGTTGTCGCGGCCGTTCGGTGGTATTTGCATGATTGCGTTCGCCTTTGTCAACTCGCCGCAACGATCCCGGATTTCTTTTCGAAGGTCTTCACCGGCTTCTGCTTGTCCGTCTTGTCGGCGAAACTTAATTGCTTCGCCTCTTCTTGCAAGCTTCCGGCCTTGCTTAACAACTTCTCGAAAGTCTTAATAGTGAATCCTTTCGAGGAGAAGTGCTATCGGGCCGTGAATGCTTTTAAGCAAGATGCCGACCGCATGTTGTTCTTGCAGCTTGTGGTTCACACTTCATGCTTAAGTTCCTCCATCGAAGTATGTAATCCACCAAAGTTTCATTCGGCCTTTGTTTCTCTACCACTAAATCACCTATAGTGATGTGGTGCCGAGCTCGGCAAATCGCTCGATGAAGAGGCTCTCTAGCTCCGAGAATGTCTTCACCGAACCGTTTGGTAATTCCGCGTACCGATCGAAAGCGATTCTCGACGGACTGCCGACGAACCGTCGGAAGAGTAACGCATCGCTCCCGCCGGCATTGCAACAACTCGGCACGAAAGTGTGCAACATGCTCGTCGTGGGTTCTCGGTTCCGTCGAAGGTCTTAAACAGAGGTGGTACGAAGCCTTTCGGGTATTGGACGCCGTCGAATTCTTCGGGTAAGGTCTACCCGTTCGAATGGATGTCCCGTTCTTCGATTGTGCTAAGGCTTCTGCACTTCGTCGTTCTACTAAATTCTTGATATCCTTTTCGTGGATCATACTTTGTGTTGTATCCTTTTTCAGCTGGTCATCCCCATTGACGGATGTAATCTCCTTTCCTCCGTCTACAATGTGAATGACCTCTGGGGGTGTCTCTCTATGTGGTTGTACTTGACTTTGGAGAGTGGCCAGAGCCACGACCATCTCTTCCATCCTTTTAGCCATTTGAGCGATCGTGTCGTCTTTTTCCTGAAGCTGTCTTCTCATCAGCTCCGGCTCCTCTCTTCGCGGCCGCAGGAGCACCTTGCGAAGCTGATGAAGCTCGTGTCTCAACCATATTGATTTCTGCATATTCGTCTTCCATGAACTCCGATGAATCGATCTCATCTCCGAACTTTACTTCTCTTTCCTTTGCCAACCGTCGGATGTCGGTTCTCAACTTTTCCATGGCATCTTCTAGCGGAGCTTTCTGTGTGTCTTTGCGGTTGTCATGCGATAGTTGTCGGGTCCCTTTTTCACGAGTCCCCTTTATCGCGAGTAGCACTTTCTTCGCATTCCGGCTTCCGGCGAGACTTTCTTTTTCGGGCCGCTCGTTTCAATCTCAATCGCCCCGTAGTGGGACGCCACACCATCCTTCTAGCGAGCAGAAGGTCTAGGACCGCATGGTCCGTCGGCCAAATGCCGGAAGGTGGTATCCTCCCTAATCCGTAATCCCGAGACTACGACGAGCGGACTAGCCTTCATTCTCTTGCTTGGCTTTTCTATCATGATGGCGGGCTCTACTCGGGGCCCAAGACGGGATTTGACCAGGCACCCGCCCTATCCTTCGTAGAATTTCCGATACGGGCGGTTTTCCTTCCTTGCTAACTTTTCTACCAAAGTTTGCAGCCGAGCAAACGGCGTAGTTCTAGTTCTTTTCTTGTGACTATCGTTGTAGTATGCGGGCCGAGGTAATGTGGCAGACAATCTTGCGAACATTCTCCTCATCCTCTCGCGGCGGAGAGGGGATGGAACCTCGCTTCCTCCCAAAAGTGGTATGTAGTCGGGCAGCGGTGTATATTCGGGTAGCGGTGTATATTCCGGCGGCTACGGAATTTCGTCCAGAAAGCAATTTCAGCAGCTCTAGCTTCTCCGGAGATCCTTCTACTTCGTTTCTTCTTTGGGTCTTTGTCGCTGACTGGAATCTTCGAACCGGACCCGATTTCGAAAAAGAAGGTCTTACGAGAAGATCCGTACCCTCCACGGTAACGTGTTTACCATAGTCCCGGATTTCTTTCCACTTTGATTTGGCGGAAGTCGGGGTAGGTGCGAAACAACTAGACCGAGTGGGGGTAGTAAGAACGCTCCTCTCGCGGACGGCAAGTACTCCTCCTAGTCGGGATCCTTTGCAGGGAGGAAACTCTTGGGTCGACCTAAGGTCGAACTCGACGCGCGGTTCCTCGGCCTTCGGATACCTTGTTCGTCAGTGCAAAGAGGGAGACGTCGGTGACCTTGACATTCGTGTTTTCAAATCCTTGTCCAAATCGGATGATCCCATTGTCGGGCAGCTCATCCTTATAGACAGCGAAGTCTAGTCCGTTGGTGAAGGAGAAAATCAGCTTCGGGGCTTCCATTTCTGCAGGGTAGATTCTGGTTGTCGATCCCAAGTTATGCTTCTTTTCTTTAGGATGAGAAGAAAGGAATTGAAAAGAGTCCGAACTCATTCTTGTTCATGTATTTATAAGAAGGAATCATTTGTTAAAAGAGTCACTTATTAGAGGGTTTGTTTATTTAGAACGGAATGTTCAAAGGTGTAGAGAAGGTAAGGAATCCGATTCAGAGTTGGAAAGGAAAAGAAAGTCTTAAGCAAGACTTCTCGACTCGAAGGATTATTCCTAAACTAACACCTATTGGGGGTCCACCCCACCACGAGAATGAGGTAAAAGGATCTCGGAACCTCTCTCGTTTAGGGGTGTCTAAACAGTGGCTCCTAAATCCGAGAGAATGTTGGCTATACTTATTCAAGATAGAAATGAACATAGTATTCCAACGGAAAGAAGGGTAGTTTGATCCACTAAGGGCATGGATACACTACCGATTTTTGAAAGCAGAACTATCTGATTATAATGGAGAGAGGAATTTTCCCCAGCGGAGTCGCCATAAATCTGTCGGCATATTTTTAGGTTGTGTTTTATTTTGAAGAGGGGTCGCCTAACAGAAATCTGTCGGCGAATTTTTAATTTAATTAAAATAAATAATTTGAAAAGTAGTATTTGATTTTGAAAATAATTTCAAATTTTAAGGTTTTAAGTTTTGAGACTAAACCAATCTCACATCCCAAATAGTTTATATAAACGAGCACCGCACCACAAACCGTGTATCTATCCCTAAGGATAGACACACTGCTTGACGGTGGGGCTAGATTAAATAAACTAGAAGATTTGTGACATCCGTTTGGTCTCGCGAACCAATTTTATAAGCCGACAAAATTCCCTCGCTTAATATGAAAACATTAAACGGGGTTTATATTACTCGGGTTCTTCAAAATTCCCTATAAGGGCAAGCCCCTATAGTTAATTACATCTTAAGTGACGGGAATCACCTAAGAAAACTCTCGATAATAATCAATAATTCTGCTCTCAAGAATTTCAAAGTTTAAGTTTTCAAGGGATTGAAGTTTTGAATTTCAATAGGGAATGGATCAAGTTTAGAACATTTAGTTTTGGGAATCCAAAGGAAGAACGGTAGGAGAAATCACAGATTCGAAGTGAACTTCGGTAATTTCCCGACTATCCTATTGTTTGGCTTAGTTTTAAGAAAGTCCTAATATTTATTTAAATGTTTTGATTTTATCAATTTTAATTAATTAGGACTTATATTTATATGATAGAATCATACAAATAGCCTTGAAGATGTGAGGGTTTATGTCGTATCAGACGACTACCTCGGAATCCTAAGTCCGGTTAGGACTTTATTTGCAAGGCAAATGCCTAACAAAAGGTTGAGGATTTATGTTGCACTAGGCAAACTACCTCGAAATCCTACGGCTTGGTTATTTAATTCTAGGAAAGTTTTGCTGAAGTAGGTTCAAGTTTTGCTGACGACGATGGCCGTGCTGCCCACCATGCTTCGAGCTCCTTGTTGTTGCAGAGGTTTAGTTTTAGAAATCATAAATCAGGAGATGAGAAAAGTGTTTTGGTTTAGAGGAGTCTTAATTTTCCAAGTGTTTTTTGTGTTTTGATTAAAACAAATCTTAAAGTTGATTATAACGACACCGGTTAAGATCCCACGGTTCCATCCTTCCGCATCATTATTTTTATCGGATTCACTTAGTCCGGATGAATTTGCTAAACTCAATTGAATGAGTTCCACACTTTCATTTAGACCGTGGGAAATCCCGTTAGCAACACATAGGTTACATCATCCGAGGTATTCCCGATCATCCAACAGGACGTTTTAATTTAGTTGCAATTGTAGTTTTGTGTTTCGTTTGTGATTAAATTTTGAGTTGTTTTATATTTTGAAATGTTGTGGCGGTGAATTTTATCTTGCAATGACTTTTAATTTAGTTTTGGTTTCAGTTTTAGGGTCTATCCTAAAGGTGTGGGTTTTCATGCAACGATTGTTTATCATGCAAGAAAAGTAAAGTGCATTTGCAATAAAGTAAATTGCAATAATGTAAATTGCAAGAAAGTAAATTGCAATAAAATAAAAGCGTACTGGAGGGTCTTCCCATCATCCCAAGCTACACTTAAAACACAATTAGAATATTTAAGCAAGTTCCTAGGTAAAGCTAAGGGAAAGGTTATGGTTTTCTACCAAATTCCTAATCCTATAGCTAGTCATTTCCTATGACGTCTAGGTCTTTGTGTTTTTGGTTTGAGGACGATTTTCTTCATCAAAGAATAATTAAATTCAATTGTTCTTATGAACATCCTATCATATCGAGGAAGTGCTTAAGACAAATCTTAAACATCTTTTCAATATTTCTAGGATTGTTTTAAGTCCAAATGGGTTTAATTATACAAATGAATTAATCGTCCGAGAATTCAAGCTTTGTTAACTTACTCAGTGAACTAGGACATTTGAATATCCTATAAGTGAAGTAACATTTCATTTAATGTCCTATTTAGGAGTTATGATAACTAAAGCTTTTGAGGGTAAATTGGTGTTCAAATGGTTTGTGATTTAGTTTAATTTCCATTAATGAGTTTAAATTTGGAATAGTGTTCAAGTTATTTTAGATTTATTTTGAATTCTTTATGTCTTTGTTGATGTTATATTTAATTTAATTTAATTTAATTTAATTTAATTTAATTGAGTTTTGATTTAATTCGATATAGTTCAATTTAATTTGATTTGATGTTTAATTAATTTGATTTGATTTAATTTAATTTAATTATTTAATTTAATTTAATTTATTTAATTTAATTTAATTTAATTTAATTATTTAATTTAATTTAATTTGATTTAATTTAATTTTAATTTAATTTAATTTTAATTTAATTTTATTTTTTAATTTTAATTGAATTTTTTTTAAAAGAGTTTAATAATTTAATTTTAGTTTAATGATTAAGTATTTTAATATTTTAAATTTGAGTTATAATTTTAATTATGAATTGAATATTAATGAGATAATTAATTTAGGGATTTTTTAAATTAAAGAATAAATCTCTTCCTAATAATATCCCTATTTTAATAATTCCAATTTTATTATTCTTCCAAATTTAATCAATTATTTAATTAAGGTTTAATTATTTTAAAATTACTTAATGGGTTTCTACCCTTTAATCATTTAAGTTTCAATCATCCAAATCAGATTAGGATCAAATATTTTACTTATTAATTAATTTTATTAAACCTAAAGTTTTAATTAAGGGTTAAAATTTTAATTACCATTTTACCCTTTAAGCTTAATAATTTCATAACTCACTAAATTGAACTCAAATGAACTTGAAATTTTTATGTGACTTCACTCATATGTCAATAAAGACATGAGAGGAGAAAATGTGATTTTTCTGTATTTAATTTATTTATATAATTATTTTATGTAGAAAATAGAGATTTCCAAGGAAAATTTAATAACATGACCAAGGGAAAGTTTCTGTCCTTAAGAAAATTAGGGGACATTCCTAATGACCAGAGAACCACTTGGACCAATTTTAGTGATTTTTTGAATTATATTGTTTTTATTATAATTATTTTAAGTTTTGGAGTGTTAATTAATTTAAAAATAAAATAAATGTTGAAAAATGAATTTTATATTTTTCAAAAATCTCTCTGATATCAAGAAAATCATAGAAGCAAATTTTACAATTTTCTGATTTTTCTATGATTTATTATAATTATTTTAGTGAAAATGCTAGAAAATACATTTTTTTTAATTTTAAAATTACCATAGGGCTTTAAAATTTAATATCTCACTAAATAGACCTAAGAGAAATGTGGGATTTGTTCCTAAGTGATTAAAATTCAAAATGTGACATTTTGGTGAATTTTATTATTTTTGTGATTTTTATTATTTTTTAATTATTAAAAATATTAAAATATTATTAAAAATCAACTTTTTTAGAAAATTGAAATTTTAATTTTCTTAGGTTCCCCTGATATCAGAGAGGCCCCAAAACCAATTTAGTGAATTTTTGAAAGGTATTTTAAAAGTTATGAATTTTTAAAGTTTAAAATGGCTAAGTGGCTTAATCAACCCAATTAGTGGGGCTAACCAAGTCCAATTGACCTCAAACTTTTATGGTGGATTCCTCTGATCCTAAAGGTCGGTGGAGAATTGATTTCAAGTCAATTTGATGCCTGGTTAACTCTAATTAAATAAAGACCTATTTTGGGTGTTTAAGCCAATTAGGGTTGTTTTAAATGAACTAAGTCAAAACCTATTTTTCTTAGGGTACTCTGGTCATAAGGAACATCACCAAATTTTCCTAGAATTTATTTCACAACATGCTATTTATTGGAATTAAAATACTCAAAACAGTGACTCGAATTTGAAAAATCAATAACTTTTCATAGGGATGGCCTCTGACTTTGCAAAATTCAGGGAATGTTCCCAAATTCAGAGGCTTCAAAAGCAATATGGTCTCATGCCATGGTGAATTGTATACATGCATGGAGAATTAAAATTATGCAGAGAGTAAATAAATTATTAAAAATAAAATACTTGATGAAATTAAATGATTTCTTTTCCACATTATTCTACTCTGTTCACTGAGCAAGAGGGTATTTTTATTTTATTTTTCTGATTTTTCTACACGAGAGATATGAATTTTTGAAGTTTAGGGAATTAAATAAATAGAAAAATACCCTAATTTTCTATTTATCCACGCGGTGTCGCGTCAACCTCGGCAGACTCCGAACGCACACGCGTCGCGCTCCCGTTCGACGCCGCCACGCTGAGTCGGCAGCCCGGGCCCCGCGGTTCTCGTACCGTCTCCGGTCCGACGCCATCTCAGCCGTTCGTCCGCGCGTGTATTGAATGGACGACATCCGTTCATCATCCCCGAGCGTCCTCACCGGAGAGCCGTCCACACTAAATCCACTAAGATCTCACTCGATACTCGATGGATTTTCATGTTCTTATGCTCTATGGATTCGTCTTGAAGAGACGAACACATCTATACGGTTAACATGCATTGAAACTAAGGCATTTGAAATGGAGAATCTCCAGAAGCTCGGGATGAAGAATTAGCTCATACCTTTGCTCAGAGAAGTGTGGCTTCAATCTGAGAGTTGTTGCGCCTTCGATTGGATCCCAGCAAGCTCCAGATGAAGTCTCCTGGTCTGGTGAATTGTCTGGATGTGATTTCGACCAAGCCCGATCACAAAGCTTGGAGGCTGGAGCAACTGGGTGGCCTGGAGATGGGGCTTTTGCTGGTGGACACCTTCCCTTGGTCTGGTGAAGGTGTAGAACCAATCAATTTGGGAATTGGCTCACTGTGGAGAAGTGTCCTCGGTTTTGGGTGGAATTTCGGTTGGGAAATTGGATTTTGTCGATGGGGATTAGGGCAAATTGACATCGGGGATCAAGCGCTCTAAGGGTGGAGAAGGGTGCGGAACAATTTTGGCGAGTTTCGGTAAGGTTTGTGCTCGGCTCTTCTCATGGCCGAGAGGGGTGGAGTTTAAATAGGAGAGGGTGGAGGGCCTCCTGCGGGGAGTTGAGGCATGGGATCAGCTGCTGCGGTGAGGAGAAGAACAGACATGGTGGCCATTGGGCATGGGGCAACTCGGCAGGTGAGAATTCCAAGCTTGGGCTCACATGATGCTCTCGGGTGTGGTGTTTTCCGGCGATCCGGGCGGTGGCCGTGCAGGCATGGGTCACCATCTTGACCGGGGAGGTCGGGGCTTGGCAATGGTGAAGTCGATTGGGCTTGGACATGTGTAAAGTGTTTGAATTAAAATGGAATGGGGGAGAGGCCATTTTGGCTTGAAATTGGTCAACCCATTGGTTTGGGTTGGGTTCACCTCCCCATGGCTGGTCTTGGGCTGAGAAGATCGAGTTAGGCTAGGCTGGTCGAGAGGTGGTGATGTCCTTATCCACGAATATTTGGATTAAATCTTGGTTAAGGGGAGACATGCTTAAGGCTAATGACTTTTAGGAGATGGTTAAAGGACCTCCTCCTTTTTCCATTAATGGCATGGTCACATGCCAAACTTTCATGGCTTCATATGGCTTGGGAATGGCTCATCCTTGGCTCCATTTGGCTTGGGAAAAGGTTTGGTCAATTTCATGAAAATGGGTTTTAAGAATTTTGGATGTTTTGATGGAAATTTGTATGAAACTTGATTTGGAATAATTTGATGGTGAATTTAGGACTTAGGTAATGGATTTAATTAAGTGGATGACAAATGGAGATGTCATGTGGGCTTTAGGGTAGATTTGGGCTTTTGAATGTGGTGAAGTGGGCTTTTAGGAAAGTTTAAGGGAAATGGGCTTTTGATTTTAGGATGGGCATTTAGATAAAAATTTTGTGAAGAAATTTGTCAAATAAATGTCATAATTGGTTTAGGGATGTTCTATGAAGGGCTTGGAATCAATTTGGTGTGATTTGGAGTTGAATTGGTTTGAATTTGGGTTTATTTGGTAAGTGAGCCTATGTAGGTCAAATTGGGCTAACTTGGGCTAATGTTGAAATTGATGTAAAATCAATGTTGAGAAATGTTTATGGGGGTGTTTCAAAGAGGTTTTGGCTTTGGTTGGGCTTTGATGTTGGGGTTTGGGCTCATTTGGGTTAGGTTTGGGTTTAGGTCAAAAATGGGCCCTTTAGCCTTGGGTTGAATTTGAGTGGGGTTTGGGTCTAAGTTTTGGGCAAATCATGTTAGTGTTTTGTTTGTGGGAATGTTAAGGAAGATTTAGAAAAGGTTTGGGGTTAATTGGAGTTGAATTGTGTGAGTTTGGGTTAGGTTTAGGTCATGGGTCCAAATTGGGCTTTAAGGCCAAAAGTGAGATTGGATCCAAATGCCAATCAAATTAGGCTTGGATTTGGTCTAGATTGGTATTGGGGATGTTGAATTGAAGTTTAGAATTGAATTGGACCAAAATTGGGGTCAATTGGGTAGGTTTGGTTTGACATTGGGTTCACTTAGGGTTAAAATGGGTCAAATTGGGGTTTTTGACAAAAGTAGGGTAAATTGACAAAATTGGCCCATGGTGTAGTTGGACAAAATGAAATTGGGAATAGTTGGGATTTTCTGGAATTTTCTGGGAATTTTCTGAATTTTTGGATTTTTAGGTCAAGAGGGGTATTTTGGGTATTTGGAGGGTATTGGGAGGTTTTCTTGGAATTTTTGGTATTTTTGGGTATGGATGATCAGTTTAAGTGATGTGGAAATGTTTGGGATTGATTTTGGAGAATTTTGGGTAATTTGGAAATTTTTGAGAAATTTGGGTAATTTCGAGGGTTTTGGGTAAAGTTAGCGGGTGTAGGGTCCCGGGGTCAAAAATTTAAAATTTGGGAAATTGAAGATTGGGTGAATTTAAGTGGAGTGAAATCATTTTGGTTGAGCCATGAAGCCATATCAAGCCCACATGAGCCATGAAGGGACTCATTTGAGGCATTCACTATGTTGTTCCTAACCCTCTTAGCCAAGGGCTTAGGGGTTAAGGACCATCCATGTGAATCACCTACATGAGTCAGGAGGTCAAGTTAGGTATGGGTGTAGTTTTAGGAAGTGTGTGAAAGTGTAGTGTATAAGTGTAGTGTGTAAGTCAGCCCTTCCCAGGACCGGGCCACCCAGAGGCGATCTAAGGCCAAAGAGTCCTATAGGAACTCATCCTTTAAACTTCCACATTTGATTTCAACCCTCAGGTGATTAGGGGTCTACAGTCAAGTTTGTGGAGTTTGTAGGGAGTTAAGAAGTGGTTTGAATTTCTAAAAGTGGGTCCCAATTCTAGTCCTCTAAGATAGTCAAAGGAAAAGCCTAAGGCTAGATCCTAAGTACTAAAGAGAAGAATAGAAGACCTCATCAAAAATGAGGTCAACAATATATATATATATATTGTTTTTTTTATAATAAAGAAAAATGAATAAAATAAAAATACTTAAAATCTAAAAGTTTAACTCTGCTCTTCCTGGCAACGGCGCCAAAAACTTGACCTGATATAAAAATATGAGTACTAAAATCTTCTTCCCCAGCAACGATGCCAAAAACTTGACCCGAAGTCCTCTGAAGATCAACACACTAATTAATGCTTTAAAAAATATATGTTATAAATAATAATAGCGACAAGTGTATATAAATATAATTTTATGGAAAATATTTTACACACTAGGGGTTCTACCCAAGTATACACATCGTTTCAAGTAATATAGTGCTTTTAAATAAAGACCCCAATATCGATCCCGCGAGGAGAGAGTTATAGATCTTTAAATATTTTTATTTTAAAGTATTTCTTTTATAATTTTTAATTTACTAGATACAATAATAAAACAGGAATAAAATAATTGATGTAAATAGCAATAAGAAAGAAACATTCTCCCATTCAGTTAATCCAAGATTTTCTAAAATAATCATAATATTCGTGGAGAATATAAATTTATGGTATTGTGCCATATATAAGCATTCATATTCTTTACCCTTTGATCCAGGTGCAAAGAACATTGGCTAGCCTATAGATCAGGTCCGGATGTATTGTTAGTAGAATGGGTTAATCTATGCTCACACTACTTGATGTCCATTGGTGGCTATGGTCGGCCCTACTAGTGACCCTTTCCTTTTCTATAAACCAAATCATGAGAATTTAGTCTGTCACTCTAAAAACTTATCAATTCTACGCCATTATATAATATCTTCCTATTTATTTGCACTTCACCTTGAATAACCCGCACAAGGCCTTCGACTACCCAAGAATTCATGTGATATCTACAAGTTAAGAATTCATGTCCTTCTAGGTCTCAAAACTCTCCAGCAGGTTTTAACAATTTAAATGGCCAATTTAAATTGCAAATTAAGAACCGGTATTAATATCATCACAATGTTTTGAAAATATATGATTTTTAATTCTCCGACGAATTTTGTATTATCTTATTTATCTTTCATAATTGAAAGGAGAAAGTAAAGTAACTACTCATAACACATTGAAATTAAATAACAAAACATAACAAATAAACTTTGAATCACAAAAAAAAATACTTATCTCAGATGTTTCTCCTACTGAACTTCTGATTCCTATTGACTCCACAGCGTAATGAAATACATATGCACCAACTCATTCAAACTCTGAATACAAACTCTAAAATAAACTCACTAATTTATGATGGAAAGTAAAATAGTGGCCCTAATATGATCTCTCTAATTCTCTCCGTAGATTGGACTCTAGATAAGGAGGGGTAGATGTGGCGTTTTTCTCTGAAGGAATACCCTCCAATTTATAGGCTTTAAGGGTTGCCTCAAGGCACCTCTTCAAAATGTGTCCACATTCTATGAATCTTCTAAAAGGTGTGTCTCGCGCCCAGGACCCAGAATCTGGCGCCTAGGTGTCGGACACCGCGTCTAGTTCTTCGCACCTCTTCACTTTGGATAGCACTTCTTCGCGATTAAAATCATTTTGAAGTGTCCAAATACATTGTATCACATGTCCTATAAACGAGGAACAATTTCCAGTCTTCTAGAAGGTCCAATAACCGCTCACACTATCAAAATAATAGCCCAAAAGTCGTCAAAAACTTAACAGTTTTCTGTATCGAGCTGGTGCTTAAGCGCCGGACTCTGGCGCCTAGGCGCCAGGCCAGTAATTTTGACAATTTTGCATTTTGGCTCCATTTTTTCTCCTTTTTGCTCCTTTTTGCTCCTTTTTCATATTTTTCTCCTTCTTGAACATTTTACATCACCTATATCGAAAAACAAAAAAATACCTTTCATTAAAGCATAATATCCTTAAAATTTAATAAAAATCAAGGCATAAAAATAGGTTTTTTTTTTGGATTAACTATTAATGAAAAGAATGAAATGATACTAACAACACAAGTTACAGGGTGGCGAATTTGCATTGATTATAGAAAATTAAACCTTGCCACAAGGAAAGATCATTTTCCACTCCCTTTTCTAGATCAAATGTTGGATAAGTCGAGTTGGGCATAAATACTTTTGTTTTTTGGATGGATATACTGGTTACCACCAAATTCAAATTGCTAGGATCAAGAGAAAACTACGTTTACCAGTCCTTATGGTATGTTTGCTTTAAAAGAATGCCTTTTGGTTTATGTAATGCCCTTGCTATATTTCAGAGATGTATGATGGCTATTTTTTGTGATTTGATTGAAAAAGGGATTGAAGTTTTTATGGATGACTTTTCAGTGTTTGGAATTTCATTTGAATCATTTTTAGAACATCTATCTAAAGTTCTAAAATGCTGTGAAGAAACTAATTTGGTCCTTAATTGGGAAAAATGCCAATTTATGATAGCAGGAAGAATTGTTTTGGGACATCGGATTTCAGAAAAAGGTTTGGAGGTAGATCCTGCAAAAATTAAAGTTATATCTAATTTACCTTACCCAACCAATGTAAGGGGATTTAGAAGTTTTTTTAGGACATGCTGGATTCTATAGGCGTTACATGAAAGACTTTTCAAAGATTACAAAACTTTTATGTCATTTACTGGAAAAGGATGCAATTTTTAATTTTAATGATGATTGTCGTAAAGCCTTTGAAACATTAAAAGAAAAATTAATCACTGCTCCTGTAATAATTTCACCAAATTGGGAAAAATCTTTTGAATTAATGTGTGATGCTAGTGATTATGCTATTGGTGTTGTTTCAGGTCAGAAATATGATAAAATTTTCAAAGTAATTTATTATGCCAGTAAGACTCTTAATAAAGATCAAATTAATTATGCCACTACTAAGAAAGAGTTATTAGCTATAGTATTTGCCTTTGATATATTTCGATCATATTTAATTGGAGCTAAATGTTTGTTGCGTACTGATCATTCTACTATTGAGAGCTTAAAGAAGAAAAATGATGCAAAACCGAGACTGATAAGATGGATTCTTTTTTTGCAAGAATTTGACTTTGAGATAGTAGATAGGAAGGGTTCTGATAATCAAATTGCTGATCATTTGTCCAGGCTTGAAATTGAAAAATCTCTCTGTAATATTGAATAAATTAATGAACATTTTCCTTATGAAAAACTGTTCACTGTTAAAGAATGGAGTGTTCTATGGTATGCAAACATAGTAAACTTTATTGTTTCTAATATTATACCCTATGATTTTGACATACCAAGAAAAGAAGAAATTTCTGTCTAAAGCTAAGACTTATTTTTTGGATGAACCATTTTTATATAAACAAGGAAAGGATCTTATAATTCAAAGATGTGTACCATTGGAAGAGACTTATGAAATTATTCAAAATTGTCATGATTCTGATTATGGGGGACATTTTGGAAGTGATAAAACTGCATATAGAATATTATAATCAGGATTTTATTTGCCTACAATTTTTAAGGATGTGAATGTTTATATTAAAAATTGTGATAGATGTTAGCGTGTAGGAAATATTTCTATAAGAAATGAGATGCCCCTCAATTATATGTTGGAAGTTGAAATATTTGATGTTCGGGGACTAGAATTTATGGGACCATTTACACCATCTTTTGGAAATGTTTATATTTTGATAGAAGTAAACTATATTTCCAAATGGATTGAAGCTATTGCTTTACCTCGATGTGATGCTCAAAGTGTTGCAAAATTTTTAGAAAAGAATATATTTTATAGATTTGGAATACCAAGAGTAATCATAACCGATGGGGGAAGACATTTTAGAAATGCAATTATTAGGAAGTTAGCAAAGAATTATCATATTAATCGTCGCATTGCTACATATTATCATCCGCAGACAAGTGGTTTGGTTGAATTATCCAATCGTGAAATTAAAAGAATATTGGAAAAAAAATGTTAATCCAAATAGAAAGGATTGGTCAATCAAACTGGATTATGCTTTGTGGGCCTATAGGACTGCTTACAGAACACCTATAGGAATATCCCCATATAGGCTGATTTTTGGAAAAGCTCGTCATTTACCTTTTGAACTTAAGTATAAAGCATATTGGGCTATTAAAGAGTTCAATTATAATTTTAAAGATACCGCTGAAAAGAGATTATGGAAATTGAATGAGCTTGAAGAAATAAAGAATGAATCTTATGAAAATGCTAAGATTTGTAAGGAAAAGATGAAGTTATGGCATGATTGGAAGATTCTTACTAAAAATCTTGTACCAGGACAAAAAGTTTTACTCTATAATGCTAGATTGAGATTATTTTCTGGAAAACTTAAGTCCAGGTGGATGGGTCCATTGATAGTGGTAAAAGTTTATTCTTATGAAGCTGTAGATATTCAAGATCTTAAGGCTGAAAAAATATTTAAAGTTAACAGACATAGACTTAAACCATATTTTTCAGTCAATAAATCTAAATTTGAAAATAAATTGATTTTGGGTCACTCAAAATGAGTTCTGGGTATGTCAGGCTGAAGACGTTAAAACAAGCGCTTGTGGGAGGCAACTCATAATAATCGGTGTGCTTTGCTTAATGTTTGTTTAGTGTGCTTTGTTTGCTCGGTTTAGTTTATTTTTTTGTTCTTAGTGGTAGTAATTTGGAGTTTTTAAACTTAAGTAGAGTTTATTTGACCTTAATTGATGATTTAGAGAAGTCAGAATAAAAATTTGGACACTTAGCAGACCTGTGCTAAATTCAGCACCGGCGACTAAGCGCCGACTTGTTGGCGCTTAGGCGCCGCAGTTATAAAAAACGTGAAAAATGAGGTTCTAGAAGCGTAGATTGTGGGGAAGAGGTTTTGGAAGTTATTTTGGAGTTTTAAAATGTCTTGGAGTAGTTTTAGCACTTCCTAAGTCTATAAAAAGAACCTGATTTAAGAGAAACACTTGCCACAAGTCCTATTTTCATTTCTGAGACTTAAGAAGAGATTTTTGAGTGCATCATGTCTTCCCAAGAGAATGAGATTAAGAAGAAGCAAGATTATGACAAGAGTAAGCTCGTTAGTGACAGTGCTAAAGAGTTATTCAATGGATATCTCGCTGTTAGTATTCAAGGGATTGTTGAAATAATTGCAAAAATTGAAGCCCGAATGACTTCAATGGAAGCAAAAATCCATGAAAGTAACCTACATTTGGAGCACATGTGATGGCAACTCAAGATGCAATTCAGTCATTCAAGGTACGTGGAAGAAGCGGATATGGCGATGTTTCTGATGAACAAATGGATTGAAGAAGATGATTTAAGGATGAACAATTCTCGCCTGTTTTATCATATTTATATTCCAGAAGGGTCAAATGAGAATCATAATGGTTCGGGATATAATCTGCCTAATGGAGAATGGAATTAAGATTGCTTTGTTCTTATTTGTTTAGTATTCTTAAGTGTTATGTTTAGTGTTCGTGTGTGTTATGTTTGGTGTGTTTAGTGTTTTTAATTAAGTATTAACTAAACCTGATGATGTGATGGTTACATCCTAGAGATGTATACTTATCAGTTTGATATTAAAGTCTCTTGTATTTAGAGAATTTCATCCATTATGTGTGGATAGAAATTGGATAGAAATTCTCGAATTGTATTAAGTGTTATGTTTGTTTTAATGTAAGTTTGTGCTTGTGTGAAATTTCTGTGGAATTAATGGATATTAAATTTTGATTTGGAATATTGGAAGATTTATGTGGAGAGAAATAATTATTCTTGCGTAATTAAGGGTGATTAATAAAGTGATTTAGTGCATATACCTTAATTGTGAAAATCTGCGTATTGGTGGCTAAGCGCCAGAGTGCCGGTGCTTAAGCACCAGATTTCGCGTCTAAGCGCCAAGGGGTTCGCGCTTAGGCACCTGTTCGTGATAATTGGTTCCCAGCAGTTAAAAACCCGAAAATTTCCATTTTTAAACCACCCCCATAATCTTCTACCTTCGGTTTATCGCGAAAGAGGAGCCTAGGGCATCATATTGTGGATCATTTAAGAGCTGATCTCAACAAAAATTGTTCGATTTGGATTCCTTGAGGTAAGAGCACTACTCCTAAGTAAATTTTCTTTTTTTATTTTCACCATGTATTTTGAGTACATTTTGGAAAATCTTAAAATCACTATTCATGGTGAAAATTTGAGGAAAAACTTGAGAAATTTCTTGGATTTAGTGAAAATATCTTTTGGAAGATAATTTAGCAAGTTTAGTTTGATTTTGGAATTTATGGTGAATTTTTCGTGAATTTTTAGAGATGGATCCAAAGTCAAAGCGTGCGAGAGAAAAGGCCAGATTTGATTCTGACAAATTTGTTAGCACGAGGACTGAGGAATGATAGGTTGACGCATTGCAGTCACGTAAGTTGATTCCTGAGCGTGTATTTAGTAAGCCAAGAGAAGTAATTGAAGATATGATTGCTAGAAGGAACTGAGAGAATTACTGTTGCTTCTCCGCTATTGATGTTGTTTCTGTGGTCAGAGAATTTTATGCAAATTTGCCTACTGCATAAGAGAATCAAGTGATGGTTAGGAGGCATGAGGTCAACTTTTCTTCTGGCGCAATCAACACTTTTTATGGACTACCTCCTGACATGTTTTGTTTTTATTCTAACTATCATCCTACGGAAAGAGAATTAGATGAGATCATGGAATTTCTGACTGATGGAAGGGGACTATGGAAAATAACAAATGATAGAAGAGTGAACTTTCCTGCTTCCAAATTGAATGCCACTTCTAAGGCGTAACATTATTTTATCACTTCTAAATTGTTACCTTCGAGTCATACTAATGAAGTAACGAGAGAAAGAGTTGTGTTGAACCATTGCATTCAACAAGAGAAGCATATTGACATTGGAGGTATAATTTATGATTATGTTTTGAACTGTGCTAGATCAACCACTACTGCATGTATGGGATTTCCTTCCTTGATTCATTCATTATGTGAACGATCTGGAGTGAAGTTTGAAAACTCGAAAGAGGTACTTCAGCAATTGAGACCAATTATCAGTGTCAACAATGGTGCTTACACTGCACATTCAGAGTTTGGTTGGAGAGGAGGATTTAGTAGGGCTTCTACTGCTTCTCCTTATGCTGCATCTACTTCTCGTGCTACTACTTCACGTGCTTCATCATCTACAGATTCACATACTAGTTTGTTAAGAAAGATTTTGAAGTAAGTGAGTTATACTCGTGAGCATGTTAGAGATATTGATGGTAAAGTGGATAATGTGGAAAGATATATTGTGAAACATGATGAGTATGAGGAGAGTTATCAACAAAATTTGGATAGACAGATTAGAGGTGATCAGAGTGCTGAGATGCCCCCTCATCCATTCTACATACCTTATTTGCCATCTAGGGATTGGAACGAGCAGGATGAC
Organism: Papilionanthe hookeriana x Papilionanthe teres; assembly: GCA_022702705.1. Lineage (NCBI taxonomy): Eukaryota > Viridiplantae > Streptophyta > Magnoliopsida > Asparagales > Orchidaceae > Papilionanthe > Papilionanthe hookeriana x Papilionanthe teres. The sequence goes on from CM040428.1 coordinate 145,447,125, forward strand.
GATGATGATGAGGATGATGAGTAGATTTGTGTTATTTGTTTTCTTTGTGGTGTTGTTGTTGATGTACTGTTGTTTGTTTTGTTTAGTATTTAGTTTGATCATTATGTAGTGATGTGAACCTTGATAGTATGCAGACTGTAGTTTGTATTATTTTTCTGTTATACATATTCAGATGTATTGTTGTTGTTGTATTAATGTTTTATATGTTGCTTTGTGGTAGTGTGTGTAATAGTAAAATTTTTTATGTGTATGTTATGTCAGAGTTTTTAGTAGTGTGCACTTTAATTCAAAAACTGTTAGGAGATTATAAACCACTATTGGAAACATCTACTTAGGAAACTACATGTTTAAAATTTTTCAAATTCCACTATCTTCTGTTATCTGTATCAGTGTGTTATTTTAGTTGGTGTGTATTTTCTTTGAAAACCTCCACTACTGTAGAAGTCTTTTTGAAATTTTTACTTTTCTTTGTATAAAAAATTGTTTTGAAAACTAAATTTAATTTCATTTCACTCCTGTTATTTAAATTGTTATACTTGCATATTAGGATATTAAAAATTCCTGCAAGCATGATATGTCAGTTTTTATTTCTCACCCATGTATCAGTTCTTATGCTTAAATGTTTTATCTTAACTAAAAATTAAAGTTTTGGGGTGGGATTTTAAAAACAAATATTTTCAAAAACCTAAAATTTTATTTGATTCTCAAGAATACTTAAAATAAATCTTATGTTTTATTGAGAACAATTATGTACATGAAGTTATATTAGGGGAACAAAAGTTTTGAATATAGAAATGAATAAAAGAATTTAATTAGAATTTATAGTAATCATGAAAAACTTAAAGTTATAATTTTCTTAATGAAGAGGTGTTAAATAAAGTTAAACTATCGTTAGTAAGAAGTTTTGTATTTTTGAATAAATAGAAGATTTGACTTTTATTCTTTAAAGCTTAAATTTCTTTTATTAAAGAATAATTTTCAAATATTATTATTATGATTTTTAAGTGAAAGATGTATATCTGACCTTTATTTTATAAGGAAGGGCAGAATTCAAAATCATTAAAGGCCTATCCAGATATAGTAATCCCTGCCATATAAAAAAAAGAGATAAAGAAAAAGAAAAGAAAAAGTGAAAAATAGTATATGAAAAGGGAGGAGAAGCTTAAGGATTTAAGGGCCTAATCAAAAACTAGTTTCATACCTAAAGTTTAAGATATAAGTTCAGAGAAAATCTAAATGTTAAGGTTATAATATAGTAAGTAAAATTATTTTCAAATAAAGATTTTTAAGTGAGAAAAATAAATGTTTGAGTCCTATATTTTGAAGAATCTACAAATATTTCTGAATTAGATAGAAACTTATATTTGTTATTTTCCTTTACTTAAGAATTTTCTAAACTTTAATTTGGTTTTAATTACTAAATTTTTTTCTAAATTGGACAATTCCATTTCTAGAACAAAATTTCGTTATCTTTCTAAGAAACTCATTACATAATTTGCATGCTAAAATGTTCTATGAGATTAACTGCCACTTGAGGACAAGTAAAATTTTATGTTTGGGGGATTTTGAAACACCTAAAATATATAGTATTTTTATGCACATTTTTATACTTATTTTTAATGATATTTCACTTTAATGGAAGGTATTTTGTGTTTTTCTTGCAGGTATGATGAAAATGGATGGTCATAATGAAAGGAGCAAAATTGTATCAAATTTGGAGCAAAAAAAATGAAAAATGAAAATTTGGGCTCTGGCGGCTTAGCGCCGATGGGCCGGCGCTTAGCCGCTACTGTTAAAAATCAAAATCTAATGGAATTTGGCGCCAATTTTAAAGGGGATGGGATGCAACCCTTCGTGGTAACTTCCATAACTTCCTTTGGGTGGCAAGTTTGAATGAAGGGGTGCATTCTTTGGTGGATACATTGAATCTGGACACATTTTTAAGAGACACCAAGGCACCTTTCAGTTTAATTTTTAAAGAGAGTCATAGGAATGACTAAGTGCTTTTCCACTTGCATATTGAAGAGAGTTTTTACAGTATATATTTTTTTATTTTTGTGAGATTTTTTATTAAGAGTACGACTAGAGAGTAGAAAGGAGAAAAGGGTCAGAGTAAAGTCTTTTTCTTCCCACTTCTTTTCTTTCTTTTAGTTTAGTTTCTATTCAAGTCTAAAGTTTATTCTGAGTCATCGGAGTTGGGAGATCCACTCTAAGGAGTAGTTTAGTGAAGAGTTAAAGTTTTATAGGAACTTCTTGAGTCTTGTGGAGAGAATTTTACAGATAAATGTTTACTTTAATTTTTACATTTAGTTTTTTAATTAATACTTGATTTTTTTTGTTGTTTTGCTTATGGTTTTTAATTTCAAATTAATGTGTTTTTATATTTTTTCAATGCATTCTGAGTAGTTTACTTTATCTTTTTCTTTCTTAAATGGAGAAGTAATTAGTTTATGGAGAATTGTTGTGGAAAATATAAGTGTTTAAAGTTGGAATAAGTTGTGAAGATTGATTATGAAAACTTTGTTTACTTCTTAATTTGTCATGTTAAGTTGTAGAATTTCTGAAGATTATGTAAGATCCAATGCGGCATTGTCTCATAGAAGTTTGTAAGAATCACATGTAATTATATGGGTGAGAATTGTAGTCCATATAATTGAATGTAATATTAGAAGATATTTTTATGGAAGGGAGTAAAATTAGAGGATTTTAGATTGACAGGCTAAAAACCCCTAATTTGGTTAGAAGTTTTGAGTTTTCTTATGAGAAGTTAGCCCCCAGTTGGTGGGAATCGAGGGAACTCTAGAGTGAGAGACTGGTATCTTCCCTGCCTAACCATGTTCAAAATGATAAAAATTTCAAATTAACCTATGTTCTTTTTAGAACCAAGAAAGGGTAAAGAACACATTTGCTTCTATCTGTCACAATAAATTTAAATACTTCCACAACAATAATTTAATAATTATTACTACTTCATAAAAGGAAAGAAAAAGTTATTTTAGTTAATAGTGTTTTACATAGTGTTATTAGTTATTACAATTTTAATTTCTTGCTTAAAATTTTATTAAGAAAATTTCAAAAGATAAATCAACTTTCAAAACTTTTCAAAATTAAGACATACTTTCAAAAGCCATTAAAAAAAAGTAAAAAGATAATTTTTTGAATCCTTTAAAGATTTTCATATTTTCCCTGTGGGTTCGATATCTCGAAGCTTAATCAGAAAGTCCTATATTACTTGATAAACGATATGTATAATTGCATAGTATCCCATATTATAAAATAATAATTTTCATATCTAAATCAGCAGCACATATATATATCAGTGCGGGACCAAGTTTTTTGGTGCACATATATTTATCGGGGATCTGTAGAGAAAGGAAATTACTGATACTATTCACCCGTCCTTGGGGTTTCTACCTTCGGAAGTCTAAAGATGTTAGCAGTCCTAAATCGATTAGGGTAGTCAACCTATGGATCAAATTACTTTACAAAAAAAATACACATACATATTTTCTAAAAAAAGGAAAACAAAATTACCTCCACCAAAAAATAGCCTACTTACCTACAGCTTTTTACTCGCATGACATCCAAATCAAAATGAATGAAAATTTTGCAAAAGTCTTTGGTTGGCTACTCGAGTCAGGTTAGGGCTGCCTTCTGCAGAAAGTCAGTACCTAAGGTTGGACATACAGCACAGCTTTGCGTCCTCTACATCATTGCGCTTACGGTCCTTTTAAACTTGTTGATCTTTATTTTTTGTGGTTTTTCCTACGTTGCTTTCTTCAAATTTACTACAGATTTTCTTTATATATTTGTTTTCTACGGATTTCCTACAAATTTTCTTTACGAATTTGTTTTCCTGGATTTCCTACAATACATTACCTCTTGTGAACTTTTGGTTTTCTTGTGATTCCCTTTTGGACTACTACACAAATTTTACACTTACTCTTTCTTACACACACTACGACACATACACACACCAATTTGCTAGGCTTGCGTGCTTCACTTTTAATATGTGAGCTTAGCTTTCTTTTTTTCCTTTTTAGTAAATAAATACTTGCTTGTTTAAGTTTACCTACCTTACATTACTGCTCATATACCTGCTTGGGACAGTTTCCTGCTTTACTTTTTAGTATTTTACATTACTGCATATATAACTACTTGGGAAGAAATAAATCACTTCACAACATTTCCAAATATAAGACAACTCAAGATTTAATCACAAACAAAACAAATCTGCAACTTCAACTAAATTAAATCAACTCTTTGGAGGAACGGGAGTTCCTTGGACGACGCAAGGTCTCCCACAATATGAATGAATGTACGGAATCAATTAAGTTGGATTTAGTAAATTCATCTGGACTAAGGGAATCCGATAAAATAATGTAACCGGAACGAGGGAGCCATGGGGTCCTAACCAGTGGCGTTATAATCAACTTTAATATTTGTTTAAATAAAACACTAAGTCACCTCAATTTTTAACATTCTAAAACACACTACTTCTCTCAACCACAGATTTTTCACTTCTAAAACTGAAACTTCTGCAACAACAACAATAAACTCGAGGCAACACACTGAGGGTAGCACGCTTCGAGGAGGTGGAAGGACATGTTCGAGAGAGCAAACAACGAGTCTACAACAACAGCCTTCTTCCCTTAGTAATAACAATAAGCCATAGGACTTCGTGGTATTTTTCTAGTGCAATATAAACCCTCACCTCATCTTTTAGGCCTTTGTACCTGATGCACTATAAGCCCAAACTCGTCTAGGTTCCAGGGTTGTCATTTTGATACGACATAAATCCTCACATCTTTCAGGCTATTCACATGATCGACATCAAGTGAATGTAAGTCCTACTTAATTAAAATTGGTAGGATGAAACATAAATTAAATCTTTCCCTAAATTGAGCCAAACAATAGGATAGTTTGATAAATCATCAAGAATCTTCTTGAATCTGTGCTTTCTCCTAGTCCTTCCTCCTTGGATTCCACAAAAACTCTTTCTCATGACTTGACACCACTCACCTATTGGATTCCGACTATTAAATTTTGTTGAAGAAAACCTTAGCCTTTTGAAGTCGTAAGAACATATTTCCTAATTTGTATCAAAATTTTTCTTAGGTAATCCCAATTATCTAAGATGTAGTTAACATTAGGGGCGGGCCCTTATAGGAAAATTTTTCGAACCCAGCTTAATATAAACCTTATTTAATCCTTCATATTAAATAGGGGAACTTGTCGGTAAATAGAATGGTTTCGCACACCAAACAGATGTGATTTACTTCTTTAGTTTATTTGATCGAGCGTCATCCTCAAACTTTGTGTTTATCCTTCGGGATAGATACAAGGTTTGAGGTATAGTGCTTTTTCATTTGAACTTCAAAAAATATGAGATCAGTTTGACTTCATATTTTTCTAAACTAAATTTATAATTAAATTAAAAAATCCTTCTCACGTGGGCGACTGGATTTCGATTACGGTGGCCGACAGCTTCTACCAGGCGACCTACATTTAAGAAAAATCCATAATTTTTATGTGCCGAGAACCTTATATATCATAAACAATATCCTTACAATCCTCTCCATGAACAAAGTGAAAAGAAAAGAAGAAATCTATCACCTTCTATCTTTCTTACTCACCTTGTCGCAACACTTGGGACTCTCGCCCAAGCCTTCTTTTACTCTTCTAAATAGTACCTTCTTTTTTGGTTCAAGAAAGTTCAATAGTTATTTATAATTTCCCAAGAGATGCGTAAGTATCTCTTCAAAAGTGTCTATATTCAATGAATTTTCCAAAGGGTGTCACAAGTGTCTCTTCAATAGTAACTACTTCTAACCACCCCTAATCATTTTATGAAGTCCATTTTATTATTTCCAATGTATTCCCTAAGAGATGCACGAAGTACCACTTCAAAAATCGTTCTAATTAGATGTTTGTTCTAGAAGATATATCAAACATAGTCATGGGCGCTTAGGCACTTATTTTGAGCGCTTAGTCGCCCTCTGGTGGCGCCTAAGTGCCATGATTAGGCGCTTAGCTGCTTGACACAGGTACATAATTGTCCGATTCGGCACCAATGGCTCTGGTGTACCCCAGTTAGACCCGTTTTGCTAAGAAATGCTCCATTTTGGTCCATTTTTGTTCCTTTTGCTCCAATCAGTCCAAATCATCAAATTGTTCTACCTAAAACCAATAACACAACAACATAGATACCTTTAAAGTGCATTATCATTATAAATTATAGCATAAATAATAGTACATTTTAGGCATATCAAAATCTCCCAAACTTAAACATTATTTGTCCTCAAGTAATACAACACTTTTAAAGTAATATATGTCGATTAGAGTATATAGGCATCCTTTAGAATTGCTACAATATTGTTCAAAAAAATGATAGTTCAATTTAGAAGAACTTCTAATGAATTAGACTAGCCCAGGGTCTAAAATATTTATCAACAAACTTGGGAATTTATTTTCTTATCTAATTCAGAAATATATGCAGATTATTCAAACTTTGAATTCTATGAACTTTACTTACTAGACAAGAACTCATTTAAAAATAATTTTACTAACATAAGTGTAAAACAAATCTTAGGATTTCTTTAAGTTCTTTACGCTAGAAAGATTAAAGTGAAATCAATTTTTGATTATGACCTCTCCTTAATCTTCTCCTCACACGCTTTATATTTCTTTCTTTTTTTCCCTTTTTTCTCCTTTTTTTTTGCATTTTTCTTTTCTTTTTCAGGATCTTTTAGATCCTTATTTTTTTCTGCTCTTTTCTTTTTTTTAATATGTGACGATTACTATATCTAGAGAAGTTCTTAAATGATTTTGAATTCCACTATCCATTTCTAAAGCTAAAACTTATTGCTTTTCTTCATTTGAAAAGATTTTTTTTTTTTCCTTTTTAAATACTTTCTAAAAGAGCATAAAATGTTTAAAAATAAAATTTTTGAGAATCTTTAGCTTTTCAAGAATACAATTCTTCCTACTAAAGATAGTTATTCATTTTCCCAAGTTCTCTACTAAATATGCTTAACTCTAGGTTCACCCTTTTCACAAAAAAATATCAACTAAGTTATCGTATTCAATTTTTGTACTTAAATTCTAACATCCTTAAGGTGACTGCACATAAAAATAGTCATTAGAAATAAAATAAAAATTTATTTGGTGTACTTTTGAAAATAAGTAATGCTTCAATTTGAAACATTTTTCTTTTACCCCCCAAACTTTAGCTTAAACATGTGTAACAATGAAGAACAAAAATATGCGGTAGGGAAGTATCACTTTTACAATTAAGTACATATCGTACAAAAATATCAACAAATAGCACATGGTAGAATATTGCAGTAGAAAGTAAATCTAGCCTAAGCATGCTTGACATAACACTATGAAGGAATTTTACATAGTAGAACAGGTACAAACTAAAGATTAAACAAAAATATATTTTAAAAATTATAAGGGAATTGTTGGATGCTAACAAGTTTTAAATATCATGATATGTTTTTTCATCTCCAATGACTATTAATCTTGACTAACAAACATATACACAAAAACTCAATTACATAGACTCACAAATTCATAAAAAACAACATCTGAGGTTAATTCATCCTTTAACTCGTCGAATCTCACATGTTATTCCGTTTAGCATATTTCAAATAACTAAAATTTTTAATTCATCCTTTATAATAGTCTTCTTTAAACAACATTTTCAATTCATCATGACAGTCCATTTCATTCTCATTTATTGACCTACTTTCAAAACATTCTTGAAAATGATCTATATTTATGTAATCAATTTCATCTATCTAAAAACAATCATCATCTTCTCTCTCAGCTGGACATTTCATAGTCTTTAATACATAAAAAGTGACTTCATGGTTATTAATATTCATAATCAACTCTCCTTCTTGTACATCTATCATAGCTTGTCTGGTAATATGTTAAGGTCTCTGCAAAATAATTAGGTTTTCTTTATCTCCCTCAATATCTAATACAATAAAGTCCATAGGAAAGATTAATTTATCTACTTTAACAAGCACATCTTCTATAACCCCGTGATAGATCGATCAACTATCTGAGGGGTTTTAGTAGTGGGAGAAATATCGGCTAAACCTAACCTTCTAAATATAGATAGAGGCATCACATTAATGCTCACTCTTAAATCACATATAACTTTCCACATAATCTTTCTCCAATTACACAAGGAATTATTAAGCTACGAGGATCTTTAAGTTTCTGAGGAAGCTTTTTTTAAAGTATAGCGCTGCACTACTGACTTAGTGCAACTATCTTGTAATCCTCAAATTTCCTTTTCTTGTTTAATATCTCCTTCATAAACTTTGCATAACTTGTCATGTTCTCCAAAGCATCAGGTGAAAGGAATATTTATCCTTAATTCCACGAGAACATTCATGAACTTTGAAAACAGTTTATCCAACTCATGCTATTTAATCCTTTAGGAAATGGAGGTGGTGGTCATTCTAAATTGATTTTCGTTGGAGATATTAATTTTTCCAGATTCTTAGAAAGATGTTCTTCAAGTCTTTTAGTTTCCTTTGTTTCTCTAACAACTTCTTTTTCTTTTCTAACCTCATTATCTATCTCTCTTCCACCTCTTGATTGGACAGCTTCTACTTGTTCATTATTGTTCTCTTCAGGGTTAATCTCATTGTGGCTAGGAAGTGTTCCTTAGGTTTTATTGCTAAGTGTTTTAGCAATTTGTCTCGGTTGATTCTCTATATTTCTAATCACAGCATTTTGACATTACAAATCGTTTCCCATTTGAAATATCACTTTGTTTATATACATCTTCTTATCCTCAAATTGTTGATCATTGTTAAAGTCTGGTGGATATGAAGGTCTATATTTTGTGTTCAGTCGATTATTCCGACTTCCAATATGATTTGCTTGATTATTTTCCTATTGTTAGTTTTCAACCCTTGTCGTATGATTACAGTTAAAATTTCTATGGTTCTTCTCACCTGGGTTGTATAAGTTAGATTATGAGTTGTTTTTGGTAATTAAAGTCTCATATGATACATTAGAATCAATCATATGCCCTAATGAACTTTCCTCACTTACTGGTGTAAATTAAGGCTGCTTCATTCTAATCTGGTCCAACTTACATGATATTGGAGCAACATGAGATGTAAGAATTGCAATCGCATATGTGTCATGAACATTGGCTACCTTATTAGGATTACCCTTGTAGTGAGCCATTGAAATTCATTTTTAGCCATTTCTTCAATTAATGCATAGGCTTAATCAAATGGTTTTGACATTAATGAATCACCAACAGCAACATCAATTATGAACCTAAGAGATCCTACTAACCCATTATAAAAAGTTTGAATAATTAACCAATCGGGCAGTGCATGGTGTGGAAATTTTCTTAGGAGTTCCTTAAATCATTCCCATGCTTCGTATATTGATTTCCCTTCATACGGAAAAAAAAGAGATAATATTGTTTCTAAGTTTAGTATTCTTTTAAGGTGTAAAATACTTAGCTATGAATTTTTTAGTTAACTCCCCCCAATTTTTAGTAGAGCTAGGTGCTAATTAGTATAACCAAATTTTAGCCTTATGCCTTAGAGAGAGAAAAAAGCCTTAGTCTAACAGCATCAACTGACATGCTGTTGTAATTAAATTAGCACAAAGTTCTAGAAAACTTGATAAGTGTAAATTGGGATCATCTGAAGGAGTTCCCCAAAATTGGTTAGTCTGCACCAGTTGGATAATCGCTGGACTAAATTCAAACGAGTCAGCTTCTACGATTGATTATTGTATACTTGAGTGAATTTCATCTTTCATTGGATTAACACAATTGCTCAATAATTTATTATGATTTTTCAAGTGATTATTCTGAATGTTTTCCATTTCCTTTTCTAGTTTTTCAAGTTTTTTCTATTTTTTAATTTTTTTTCCTTTTTTCTAACTTGAAATTATAAGGAAAATGTCTTACATATCCTTGTTGATCTCATTTTTGGTGAAGTCTGATCTTCCTCTTAGTGCTTAGGATCTAGCCATAGGACTTCTCTTGGACTATCCTAGAAGACTAGAGTTGGTACCCACCACTTAGAAATCTTCAGCCACTTCTTAACTCCTCTAGGGACCCCACTTGGATGGTTACAAAACTCAAAATCACCTTGGAAGGTTAAAACCACCATATGGGCAACCAATAGTGAGTTCCTATAGGAGTGTTTGGACTCTCACACACCCCTAATCCATTTAACTCAAACCTTAAACCCTTCCTTTCTATCATTTAAGAAACTCACATGATTGAACCAAAGCCACTAGTCTTTGATTAATATGGCTATGGTCAATGTGTGAAGGGTCATAAAGTGGTTACCATTTGGCTAGAATTGGTCCCAAAGTGGTTGGACTTGGCTAAGTCCTTGGCTCATGCTCCTAAACTCTAATTCCATTCTAAATCACTTTTACTCAATCTTGACCCCACTAAAATGGTTACATCCTTCCCTATTTGCAGCCCCCTTCATTTTTTCCAAAATTTCAAATTTTTGACCTTGGGCTCCTAAACCTACCTAAAATTACCTAAATTACCCCTACAACCACAAAATCATCCAAAATTTTTTCCGCAACCACAATTGACCAATTAATCCCAAATTTACCAAATTCCCCAAAAATTCCACTAAAACCCCAAAATGACCAAAATACCCCTCTTAGCCCAAAATTCCAAAAATTCCAAAAATTCCCAAAAAATTCTAAATCTCCCAAATATTCCCAATTTCATTTTCTTCAACTATCACAAACCCCAATTTTATCAATTTAGCCCAATTTAACCAAAAGCCTCAATTTGGTCCATTTAACCTAAAAGAGCCCAAATTAAACTCAGTCTTGACCCAATTGACCCCAATTTTGCCCAATTTCAAATCTAAACTTCAATTCAACATCCCCAATTCCAATCTAAATCAAAACTAAGCCCAATTTGGTTCACATTTGAATTTAATTTCAACTTAAATCCAAAACCTCCAATTTTGGCCTTATGACTCAATTCACCCAAAAATGACCCAAAGCCACTCAATTCTCCCCATAACAAATTTGAAACTCTTCCTAACACCTCCATAAAAAAATGCAACATCAATTTGCCCATATTTTAAACTCAAACCTCACCCAAGTCCGATTCAAACCAAAATGCTCAATTTTTACCCTATATTACCCATGAACCCAAGTGTGCCTAAATTCAATCCAATTCAAAGCAAATATTCCCCAAAATGGTTCCAAAACCTTCATAGCACATTCCTACACCAAACACAATATTCAATTGGCCAAAACTTTGATTGAAATCTGATCTACCTAAAAAATACCCATTTTTATGCCTTAATTATTATTCAATTCATGAGGATATTATACATTAATGAAAGGTATTTTCATGTTTTTGGATGTAGATGATAAAAAATGATTTCAATGAAGAAAAAGAAGGAAAAAGGAGCCAAAATGGAGCTTATGGAGCAAATTTTGGATTATAGGCCTGGCGCCTAGGCGCCAGAGTCCGGCTCCTAAGCGCCAATTCGATACAGACGCTGTTAAGTTTTTTTGATGACTTTGGGCAGTTATATTGACGGTGTTAAGCGGTTATTGGAGCTTCTAGAAGATTGGAAGTTACTCGAAATATATAGGGCATGTGATACAATGTATTTGGATACCAGTAAACGGTCTGAATCGCGAAGAGGTGCGACCCAAAGTGAAGAGGTGCTAATGACCTGGTCAAGGAGTCCGGCGCTGGCGCTTGATCCCAGCGCCTAGGCGCGACAGTTACCTTTTAGAAGATACATTGAATTTGGACGAACTTTGAAGAGGTGCCTTAAGCAACGCCTGGTCAAACCAGAGCTCTATAAATAGTGGCCCGTTCTACAGAAAAAATCGTACCCCTAATATTAAAACCCCCCTTTTTAGTATTTTAGCATCTTCTCTCTCATCTTTAGTTTTATTTTTTCTCTTCCACCCTTAGGGTGCCACTTTATTTTGTATCTAGAGAGTTTATTTTGAGTGTTTATTGTATGTTATTCTTTGTTGGAGTCTTTCGTCATTGCTTTGGAGTCCGTAGAAGTTAGCGGATCTGTTGAAGGAACACTTCAGATAAGTATTTGTACTTTAGCTCAAAGTTTTATAAATATGTTTTGTTGTGCTATTTCAATGAGTTCTGGGTAGTTAGTTATCTTTCTCCTTTCATCTATAAAAAGATTATAAATTAAATAAATTTTGTAGGAGAATTAAATATATATTATTTTAAATTATTGTGATGATATTAAAACCAAATCTTAGTTTACTTTTTAAATTCGCCATTTAAATTGTTAAAACCTGTTGAAGAATTTTGAGACCTATCCGGAGATAATTTTTTAACTAGTAGATATCACATGAATCTTTAGGTAATCACAGGCTATACGCAGATTATTTAAAGTGAAGTGCAAATAAATAGGAAGATAATATTTAATGGGAAAAAAATTAATTTGTTTTTAGAGTGACAGACTAAATTCTAGTAATTTGGTTTATAGAAAGGTATTGGTCACTGGTAGAGCCAACCATAGCCACCCTTAGACATCTAGTAGTGTGAGCCTAGATTAACCCATTCTACTAATAACACATCTGGAGTTTATTCTATAGATTAGTCAATGTTCTTTGCAGCTGGACCAAAGGGTAAAAAATAGGAATGCTTCTATTTGGCACAATACCATAATCTTAATTCCCTACAAAAGAAAATTAATCTATAATTCATGGATTAGTTGAAAAAGGAGAAAGTCATTTTTATAATTGCATTGAATTTTAATTACTAATACTTTCCTTTCCTACTTATTGTTTACTTTCTTTTAATAAAATTTATTAGTAAATTAAATTTGAATATATATATATATATATAAAGAGAGCATTTATATATTGCTATCAAAATTATATTGTTTCTCTTACCTTTCTTTCAATATCCCTGCGGGATCGATAACCAGGACTCCACTAGAGCCCTGTATTACTTGAATGATACGTATACTTGCGTTTAAAACTGTGACTTTTACGATAAAATTTAAATATAAAATTATAAAAGTAAACCTCGCACATCAATTTTTTGAAGCCGTTTACCAGAAATTAAATTTTCTAAAAAGTGGTATCAAATTATTGTATTTTAAAGCATATTAAAAGTCGCATCTTACCAAGTTTTTGGCGCTGTTGCCGGGAATTTCTGATAAAAAGTTAAGAAAAAAACAAAAAATAATAAAATTAAAATAAAACAAAACAAAAACAAAAATATTTTATGCGTAGTTCTGGATCTGAAGGATTACTACCTTTTGATTCTGAATTAGAAAGAATAATTAAAAGAATTAATGAAGGAAAATAAATTTCAAAACATGAAATGGCTAACTTACATAACAATAATCAAAATCCAATAGAAATTAATGAACAAAATATTTATAAACCATTAAGGGAATATGCAAACCCTACGGCTGATAAACTTCATGTTAGTATTCAAATTCCAGCTGTAGATGCTAATTCTTTTGAGCTTAAACCTTTTATTATTCAAATGGTACGAAACAATCAATTTGGAGGAACACCTAATGAGGTTCCAAAATTACAGCTTGCTAGTTTTTTAGAACTTTGTGCTACCTTTAAATATAATAATGTTTTTGATGATGCTATTAGGCTTAGACTCCTTCCTTTTTTCTTAAGAGATAAAGCAAATTTGTGGCTAAATTCATTAGCAACTTGTTCTATTAAAACATGGGCAGACATGGCACAAAAATTCCTTGCTAAATATTTTCCTCCTTCTGAAACTGCTAAATTGAGAAATGACATTACATCATTTACGTAATTTGATGGAGAAACAATTTATGAAACATGGGAAAGAATTAATGAACTATTAAGAAAATGTCCTCATCATGCTTTACCAGATAGGTTAATTATTCAAACATTTTATAATGAACTTATTGGATCACTTAGATATATTATTGATGATGCTGCTGTTGGTTCTTTAACGGCTAAGACATTTGAAGAAGCCTACACTTTAATTGAAGAGATGACTAATAACAATTTTCAATGGCCTTCTGAAAGGGTTAATCCTAAAAGAATTTCTAGTATTCAAGATAATGAAGCCTTTTCTATTTTAGCTTCATAAGTTGTTGTGATATCTAAGAAATTAGATAATTTTGCTATTAATATATCACATGTAAGTAATGATAATTCTGCAAATTTTGATGAATCTTAAACAATAGAAACTTTGCAAGCTATTTCTAGTAAAACTAATAATCTTTATTTTAATTATTATAATCCTGGTTGGAAAAATCATCCTAACTTTAATTGGAGTAATGGATATCAAGTTAATCCCAATTGGAACAATCAAAGAAATTCAAACTATAGACGAACTTATCCTTCTGGTTATAACAATCAGCAGAAAAAGTTTTCTATGGAAGAACTGATCTTGCAATTGAGCAATCAGCTACAAAGTCAAAACACTGTTATTTATAAAATTGAGAATCAAATGGGTCAAATTACTAATTTCATTAATTATAGACCTCAAGGAACACTGGCTAGCAATTTCGAATTAAATCCTAAAGGATCTGGAAAAGAACATGAATAAGAAAAAGTTGTACAACTTTAGAAGTGGAAAGGAATTAATAGAGAAAATAAGGAATGAGATTGAAAAAGAGAAAGAAGTCGAAGAGATTGATAAACCTAGAGATACCCTTTCTCCATGTAAATATCAGACTGTTGTACTTATTGAAGTGGGAGTTGAAAGACCACCACCACCTTTTCCTCAAATACTTAAACAGCAGAAGCTTGACCATTAATTTTCTAAGTTCTTTGAAATTTTTAAGAAACTTACCATTAACATTCCTTTTGCAGAAGCTTTGGAGCAAATGCCAAGTTATGTGAAATTTATGAAGGATATTTTAAGCAAGAAGAGAAAATTTGAAGCTTATGAAACTTTTGCATTAAGTGAAGAATGTAGCGCAATAATTCAAAAGAAATTACCTCAGAAACTTAAAGATCCTAGAAGTTTCACTATACCATGTGCTATTGGAGAAAAATTTTATGGAAAAGTCATATGTGATTTAGGAGCTAGTATTAATCTCACGCCATTTTCAATCTTTTGAATGTTACATTTAGGAGAGTTTTCTCCTACCATTGTAACTCTTCAGTTAGCTGATCGATCGATCACTTATCCTAAAGGAGATATGGAGGATGTTCTTGTTAAGGTAGATAAATTTATCTTCCATGTAGAATTTATTATTCTAGATATGGAAGAAGATAAAGAAATAACTATCATTTTAGGGAGACCATTTCTAGCTACCGGTCGAGCTATGATTGATGTGCAAAAAGGAGAATTAACGATGAGAGTTAATGATCAAGAGATAACATTCAATGTTCTGAAATCAATGAGGTATCCTAAAAAAGAAAATTGCTATCAAATGGATATTTTTGATTATATGATTGAAAAATATTACCAAGAAAAATTTAAGGTCATTTCTGATGATAAAGATAAAAAATCTATGTTATATAATGAGTCATTAAATGAAGAAATTGAAAAGTTAAATGAAGAGAATTTATCTAAAGAAGCTCATTATATTCATGAAAACTGGAAAATTTTAGACACAACTAAAAATGATATACTTTTACCCTCAATTGAAAAAGCCTCTAAATTGTAATTAAAAATGTTACCTGTACATTTAACGTATGCATTTCTTGGAGATTCATTAACTTTACCTGTAATTATATCTTCAGAATTAAGCAAAGATCAAGAAGAACAACTAATAGGAGTTCTGAAGAATTATAAGAAAGCTTTTGGTTGGACTATCGTAGATATAAAAGGAATAAGCCCTTCTATCTTTATGCGTAGGATTTTAATGAAAGAAAATTTTAAACCCACTATTGAACCCCAAAGAAGATTTAATCCAATTATGAAAGAGGTTGTTAAAAAAGAGATTTTAAGATGGTTTGATGCTGGAATTATTTACCCTATTTCAGATATCCAATGGGTAAGTCCTATTCATTGTGTTCCGAAGAAAGGAGGAGTAACTGTCATTGTTAATGAAAAAAATGAATTAATCCCAACAAGACAAGTTACTGGATGGAGAATTTGCATTGACTATCGAAAATTAAACAACGCCACTAGAAAGGATCATTTTCCTTTACCTTTCTTGGATCAAATGCTGGATAAACTTGTTGTACACTCATATTTCTATTTTCTGGATGGATATTTTGATTATCATCATTTTCCTGTTGCTCCTGAGGATTAAGAAAAGACAACATTTACAAGTCCTTATGGAACATTTGCCTTTAGAAGAATGCCTTTCTGTTTATGCAATGCACCTGCAACTTTTCAAAGATGTATGATGTCAATATTCTGTGATTTGATTGATAAAGGAATTGAAGTATTTATGAACGATTTTTCAATTTTTGGAACATTTGAATCTTGCTTGGAAAATATAACGAAAGTTTTAAAGAGATGTGAAGAAACAAATTTAGTTCTAAACTGGGAAAAATGTCAATTTATGGTCACAGAAGGCATTGTACTTGGACATAAAGTTTCAAAAATAAGAATGGAAGTTGATTAAGCAAAAGTGAAAATTATTGTTGAACTGCAACCACCTACTACTGTTACTGATGTGAGAAGTTTTCTAGGTCATGCTGGATTTTATACGAGATATATAAAGGATTTTTCTAAAATTTCTAAACCTCTTTGTCATTTATTGGAAAAAGACGTTAAATTTGAATTTAATGAAGATTGTCTGAATACGTTCAATATTCTAAAAGAAGAATTAATCACTGCACCTATCATTGTTACACTTTATTGGAATAAACCTTTTGAATTAATGTGTGATGCAAGTGATTATGCAATCGGAGTTGTATTAGGACAAAATATGAGAAAATTTTCAAAGTTATATACTATGCTAGCAAACTCTTACTAAAACTCAAATAAATTACACTACTACTCAAAAAGAGCTTTTAGCAATAGTATATGCCTTTGATAAATTTTGACCATATCTTCTTGGAACAAAATGTATTGTGCGTAGTGATCATTCTGCTATTAAGTATTTAATATCTAAAGAGGATGGTAAACCTAGATTGATCAGATGAGTTTTACATTTACAATAATTTGATTTTGAAATTGTAAACAGAAAAGAAATTGACAATAAAATTGCTGATCATTTATCAAGAATTGAAAATAATAATGAGAAATTTTATGAAGAAAATATAAATTAGAAATTCCTGGATGAGCAATTATATGTCATTCAAGGATTACAAATGCCTTGGTATGCTGATATAGTTAACTTTTTGGTTAGCAAAATTTTACCATATAGGATAAATAGTAAATATATTAAGAAATTCAAGAATGATTGTAAATCATATATTTGGGAAGATCCTCATTTATTTAAATTAGGAAGAGATTCTGTGATTCGAAGATGTGTACATTATGAAGAAACTTTTGCAATTATTCAGAAATGTCATGATTCTGAATTTGGAGGACACTTTGGAGTGGATAAAACTGCATTTAAAATTTTAAGTTAAGAATTTTATTGGCCCACTCTATTTAATGATGTTGTAAATTATGTGAAAACTTGTGTTCGATGTCAAAGAATAGGAAATATATTCAGAAAATGATTTTTACAAGATTTGGAATGCCCAGGATAATTATCACAGATGGGGGAAGTCATTTCAGAAATATAAGAATTCAATCATTACTAGAAAAATTCAGAATTAAGCATAGAATTACAACTGCTTATCATCCTCAAACAAGTGGAATGGCTGAAGTGTCAAACAGAGAAATCAAAAAAATATTGAAAAAGACTGTTAGTCCTAAAAGGACTGACTGGGTTGATAGACTTGGCTCTACATTATGGGCTTTTAGAACAGCTTATAAGACACCTATTGGAATGTCACCTTATCAATTAATTTATGGTAAACATTGTCACTTACCTGTTGAACTGAAGCATAAAGCTTATTGGGCGATAAAGGAGTTCAATTATAAATTGAATACTGTAGGAGAAAAACGATTATTACAACTGAATGAAATGGACGAAATAAGAAATGAGTCTTATGAGAATGCAAGAATTTATAAGGAAAGAATGAAGAAATTGCATGACAAAAAGATTTCAAGGAAAATATTCGAGCCTGGACAATGAAGTGTTATTATTTAATGCTTGATTAAAAATTTTTCTCTGGAAAATTAAAATCTAAATGGATGGGACCATTTATAATTGAGAAAGTATACCCTTATGGAACTATGGATATTAAAGATCCCAAAACTGTAAAAATATTTGAAGTTAATGGATTAAGACTAAAGCCTTATATGAGAGAAATAAATTTAAATTACAAAGAGGATTATGAGCTGAGTCTACCCGATTAATTCAATTAATTAGGTCAGGCTAACGACGTTAAACCAAGTGCTTTGTGGGAGGCAACCCATATTTATTATTTTGAGTTTTATTGTTGTGAGGTTATTCCTTGGTTTTGACTAAATTTGTATATAACTTCAAAAAATAGAAGGCTAAAGAGTCTTTATTGGCTTAAGCCAGACTTTTTCTTGGAGTAAATAGAATTTATACTTGAACCACTCCTTATCAAATGTGTGTGAAAAAGAGATCAAGTTAACCTTCGTTTGTGAATATTTGTGATTTGATTTTTCATAATTGTGTTTGTATGTTGATCATACCCCTTTAATAGACCTACTTTTACGACCGAAACTTGCAAAATTTGACGATAGGCGAATCAGAGTCGATCAAGGTTCCGGCACCTAGGCACCGAAAGTCGGTGCCTAAGTGCCAGAATAACTAGCGTATTGATGATCCAGCGCCTAGGCGCCAGATTACAGTGCCTAAGCACCACAGTTACAAATCATGGAAAAACCAAAATTTTGGGAGGAGATAGGAAGGATTTGGAGGCATTGGATAGAGGACATCGTGGAAATGAGGTAAGAGACAAATCTCCTAAAGATCCTCAGCCTTATTGTAATGATTTAATTGTTGTTAGTCTGGAGAAAATGTTTAGTCGAATGGATAATATTGAAAAGAAACTTCTAAGTATTGATAATCGTCTCCATGAGATGTACCACCAATACTAACACTTGGAATGACAAACCAAACTTCAATCTGATCATATGGATGCCTATCATGACGCTCAAGAAGAAATGTACGCAAAGAACAAGTGGATTGATGAAAAGGCGGCTTTGGAATTTCCAATGGAGTTGGTGTTCTATTCCTTCGGTCCTAGCGAACTTCATTGCGAAAGAGATGGAAATTAAAGATCAGTGTTAAATAGATTCTATATGTGTTTTAGGTGTGATCGAGTCTTGTGTTAGTGTGTTGAATATCTTATGTGGGTGTTTGCTTAAATTGTTCAATGTGTGTTGTTGGATTTGAATATTTGCTTTAGATATGTTGTTGTTTATGTTATTTGTAAAACGATGAACCTTAATACAAGTCTTGTACTAGAAGTTATTGAATTTAGAATGGATATTAGGATTTTGAATTAAAGCATTTGGATACCTTTGTGTGGATATATACTATCAATTTAAATTAATAGTGAAAATATTTGGAGGATATAAAATGGATTAATTCTCTCATAAGAGTAATTAGGAGTAAAATTTGATAAGATTTGGTGGAAAATATTTAATTTAAATTAAATTTTTGCAAAGGCGAATCTGGCGCCTAGGTGCCAGAATTCTGTGCCTAAGCGCCGGTTCGACCTGAACCCGAAAACTCATCTTCTTAAATCTCCCCCATGGCATTTTTGACGCCTAAGCTTCCTTCTCCATAGTATTTCGTGAAAATAGCACCTAGAGATGCCATTTAGAGCCAGATTTTCAAGTTTTTGAGCTTGAAATCACCCGATTTCTTCATCTCGAGGTCAGATCTACATTCTAAACTCATTTTTTTTATTTTTACCATTGATTTTTCTCTCATTTAAGAAAAACCAAAATTTTGAGAAAAACTTTGATTTTTTTCATGGTCAAATCCATGAATATTTAAGCTCTTTCAAGTTTGAAAAGCTTAAAATAGTTTATTTTCCTATATCCGTCGAATTTATTTCGCATTTTTCTTTGACATTTAGATGACACCCAAATCTAAGCGAGGGAAGGAATGAGAAAATTTTGATCGTAGCAAGTTCATCACTGCTGCTGCACATTTTTGTTACAATGATTTTCCTACTACTCAAAAGTTTATCTCGGAGTGAAGTTTTTATAATCCTGCAGGAAGAATTGAGGAAACAATCGTTGCACTCAACTGGCAATGATTCTGCTATTTCACTGTTGTTGTCGTTATTCCAGTGGTTAGAGAGTTTTATGTCAATTTTGTGGATGCTGAAGAATACGAGATTTTCGTTCTAGGAGTTGGAGTAAGAATCACTCGTGAATGCATCAATATTTTCTATGGCCTGCTGTTGACCTCATTTTTGATGAGGTCTTCTCTTCCCTCTTTAGTGATTAGGATCTAGCCTTAGGCTTTTCCTTTAACTATCTTAGAGGACTAGAATTGGGAGCCATACTTTAGAAATTTGAACCACTTCTTGCCTCTCTACAAACCCCACAAGCTTGATTGTGACCCCTAATCACCTAGAGGGTTGAAATCAAATGTGAAGGTTTGAAGGATGAGTTCGCTATAGGACTCTTTGGCCTTAGAACAACCCCGGGTGGCTTGGCCTGGTGAGGGTTGACTTACACACTCACTACATTCACACTCTATACTCTCACACACACAATCCAAATCCTAAAACCACACCCATACCCAACTTGACTCCTTGACTCATGTAGGTAATTCATATGGATGGACCTTAACCCCTAAGCCCCTGGCTAAGAGTGTTAGGAACAACATAGTGGATGCCTCAAATGAGTCCACTCATGGCTCATATAGGCTTAATATGACTTCATGGCTCATATAGGCTTAATATGACTTCATGGCTCAACCAAAGTGTTTCCATTTCACTCATATTTGATCAATCTTCTTTTTTTCCAAAATTTCAATTTTTGACCCCGGGGCCCCGGCCCCACCAAACCTACCAAATGCCCTTGGAACTACCCAAAATTTGCAAAATCACCTAAATTACCCAAAATTCCCCAAAACCATTCATAAACATTTCCCTCCACTCAAATTGATTATACATAGCGAAAAATACCAAAAAATTCCAAAAATACCAAAAAATCCAAAAATACCCCCCAATACCCTCCAAATACCCAAAATGCCCCTCTTAGCCAAAAATCCAAAAATTCAGAAAATTCCTAGAAAATTCCAGAAAATCCCAAAAATTCCCAATTTCAATTTGTTCAACTACACCATGGGCCAATTTTGTCAATTTACCCCACTTTTAGCAAAACCCCCAATTTAGCCCATTCTTAACCCAAGTGAACCAAATGTCAAACCAAACCTACCAAATTGACCCCAATTTTTGTCAAATTCAATTCTAAACTTTAATTTAATATCCACAATATCAATCTAGACCAAATCCAAGTCCAATTTGGTTGACATTTGAATCCAATTTCACTTTTGACCTTATAGCCCAATTTGGACCCATGACCCAAACTTAGCCCAAACCAAACCAATTCAACTCCAATTGACCCCAAACCTTTTCTAAACCTTCCATAAAATCCCCACAAACAAAACACTAACATAAATTACCCAAAATTTGGACCCAAACCCCACTCAAATTCAACCCAAAACCAGAAAACCCAATTTTGACCTAAACCCAAACCTAACCCAAATAAGCCCAAGTCCCAAAACCAAAACCCAACCAAAGTTGAAACCTCTTTAAAACACTCCCATAAACATTTCCCGACATTAATTTTACATCAATTTCAACCCTAGCCCAACATTGGCCCAAATTAGCCCAATTTGACCTACATTGGCCCATTCACCAAAGAAACCCAAATTCAATCCAATTCAAACCCAAACCACCTCAAATTCATTTCAAATCACTCATGACACATCCCTAAACTAAACCAAACATTTATTTGGCATGGACCTTTGCAAAATTTTCATCAAAAAACCCACTTCTAAAGGACATTCAAAAGCCCATTCCTAACCAAACTTAAAAGCCCAAGCCCATCCTAAAGCCCACATTACAATCTCATCTCATCCTCACTTAATTAAAATCATTCCTAAGTCCTAAATCAACACTCAAATCTTTCCAAACAAAGCCATATGACAAACCATCCAAATTTTACACCAAAATACCAAAATTCGTTAAACCCATTTCCATGAAACCAAGCCAACTTTTCTCAAGCCAAATATGAGCCATAAGGCCATTCTTAAGCCACATGCATGCCATGTGAGTTGTTTAAATGTGACCTTACCACATTGGGCAAAAGGAGAAGGTCCTTTAAGCACTTCCTAAAAGCCATTAACCTTACTTATGATTCCCCTTAACCCAAATTTAATCTAAATATTCTTGGATGGAGACTTCTCTACTTAAGACCAGCTAATCCAACTGATTCACCCAGCCCAAAACCAGGTCATGGGGAGGTGAACCAAGCCCAAAATCATGGGTTAACCAATTTGAGCCCAAAATGAGCCCTTACCCTTTCCATTTCAAGTCATCCTCTTTACACATGGCAACCATTAATTGAACTCACAGGAATCAAACCCTGACTAACTTGAACCTGAGGGTGACCCTTGTCTGCCGGCCAGCCGCCTGGATCGCTGGAAAACACCACACCCGAGAGCTCCCATGTGAGTCAACATTGAAATTCTCCCTTGCTGAGTTGCCCATGCCCAATGGCCACCATGGCTATTCTTCTCTTGCATGGAGCAGCTGATCCCAAGCCTTAAACCCCCCTGGGAGACCCTCCACCCTCTCCTATTTAAACACCACCTCCTCTCGGCCATGAGAGGTGCTGAACCAAACCTTATCGAAACCACTGCTAAAATCATCCCGGACCACTCTCTACATATAGAGAACTTGATCCCCACTGAAATCCCCCTGCCATTTCCTCTCCGTGAGCTCGATTTCAGAGTTGAAATTCGAAGCCCAAAACGGGACACTTCACCGCGGTGAGCCGATCTCCAAATTGATTGGTCCTACACCTTCACTCGGACCAAGAGGAGAAGTTTTCCAGCAAAAGCCCCTCACCAGGGCCAGCCATTGCTTCCGGCCTCCAAGCTTTGTGATCGGACTTGGTCGAAATCATACCTAGACAATTCACCGAGCCGAGGACTTCATCCGGAGCATGCTTGGACCCGATCGAAACGTGACACAACTCTCAGATCGAAGCTTCACTTCTCTGAGCAAAGGTATGGACTCACTCTTACTCCCGAGCTTCCAGAGATTCTCCATTTAGTTTGAGTCAATTTCAATGCATGTTTACCGTATCTATGTGTTCGCCTATTCAAGACGAATCCATAGAGCATAAGAACTCAAAAATCTGTTGAGAATCGAGTGAGAAATTAGGGTTAGAAGGTTGACGATCACGGGTTCACACCAGTCGTAGACGATGATTGGGAACCGTTGGATCGCGCTTGTATTGAGACGATGCGTGGAGCTTCGGAGCTGCCAAGGTTGACGCGGCGCCGCGTGGATAAGTAGAAAAATAGGCTATTTTTCTATTTATTTAATTCCCAGAACTTCAAAAATTCATAACTTTGTGTAGAAAAATCCTAAAAATAAAATAAAAATACCCTCTTGCTCAGTGAACGAGAGGAGAATAATGTGGAAAAGAAATCAAGTAATTTCATTAAGTATTTTATTTTTAATGATTTATTTACTCTCTGCACTATTTCAATTTTGCATGCATATAGGAAATTCACCATGGCATGAGACCATAGGGCTTTTGAAGCCTCTAAACTTGGGAACATTCCCTGAATTTTCTATGGTCAGAGGCCGTCCCTATGAGAAGTTATTGATTTTTCAAGTGCATGTTACTGTTTTGAGTGTTTTAATTCCAATAATTAGCATGTTGAGAAATAAATTCTAGGAAAATTTTGTGATATTTCTTATAACCAGAGGGACCTAGGAAAAATAATTTTTGAGCTTATTCACTTTGATCAACCCTAATTGGCCTAAACACCCAAAATTGATCTTTAATTAATTAGGGTTAACCATTCATCGAATTAACTTAAAAACAATTCTCCACTGTCCTCTAGGGATAGGAGAAACCACATAAAAATTTGAGATCAATTGGACTTGGTTAGCCCCACCAAATGGGCTAATTAAGCCCCTTGAATGAAATCAAACTTTAAAAATTCATAACTCACAAAATACTTTTAAAAAATTCACAAAAATGGTTTTGGAGCTTCTCGATATCGGAGGAACTTAGGAAAATTAAAATTGTAATTTTCTAAAAAAGATAATTTTTATTATTATTTTAATATTTTTAATAATTAAAAAATAATAAAAATCACAAAAATATTAAAAATCACCAAAATGTCATATTTTGAATTCTAACCACTTAGGAACAAACCAAATATTTTTCTTATGTTTGTAGGATAAGATATTAAATTTTAAAGGTTTAATGTAATTCTTAATATTAAAAATGTATTTTTCAACCTTTTCACTAAAATAATTCTAGTAAATCAAAGAAAAATCAAAAAATTATAAAAATTGGTTTTCTGGTTTCTCTGATATCAGAAAGATTTTGGAAAAGTATAAAATTCATTTTTCAACCTTTATTTTATTTTTAAATTAATTAATACTCCAAAACACAAAATAATTCTAATAAATAAAATATAATATTAAAAATCACCAAAATTAGTCCAAATGGTCCTCTAGTCATTAGGAGTGCCCCATAATTTTCTTAAGGATAGAAAATTTTCCTTGGTCATCTTATTAAATTTTCCTTGAAAATCTCTATTTTCCACAAAAAATAATTATATAAAAAAATTAAGTACAAAAAAATCACATTTTCTCCTCTAATGTTTTAATTGACATATGAGTGAAGCCACATAAAAATTTCAAATTCATTAAATCTCAATTTAGCGAGTTATGGAATTATTAAGCTTGAAGGGCAAAATGATAATTAAAATTTTAACCTTTAATTAAAATTTTAGGCTTAATAAAATGAAAGAGGAAAATATTTGATCCTAATCTGATTTGGATGATTGAAATTTAAATAATTAAAGGGTAGAAACCCATCAATCAATTTTAAGAATGAACCTTAATCAATCAATTAATGGAATTTGGAAGATTATTAAAAATTGAAATTATTAAAATTGGGATATTATTTAGAAGACATTTATTCTTTAATTTAGGAGTCCCTAAATTAATCACTTCAATAATATTTAATTCCCAATTAAAATGATAATCCAAACTCAAGATTTAAAATACTAAAAGACTTAATCATTAAATTAAATTAAAATTAAAATATTCAAACTAAATTAAATCAAAATATCAATTAAATTAATACTTTAATAATTAAATTAAATCATCTTTAAAACATAAAAAAATAAAATATTGAATTAAATTTAAAATAAAATTAAATTAAAATTTAAATTAAATTAAAATTAAATTGAAACATATTAAATTAAATTAAATTAAATAAAAAAATTAAATCAAATTATAATAAAATTAAAATTAAATTTAAAATTAAAATAAAATTAAAATTAAAGCTAAACTAAATTAAATTAAATTAAATATAATATCATTTAAGACATAAAGAATTCAAAATAGATCTAAAACAACTTGAACACTATTCCAAACTTAAATACATTAATCAAAAATTAAATTAAAACACAAATCACTAAAACATCAATTTGCCCTCAAAAGCTCTTTTTGTCATAACTCCTAAACGAAGTATTAAATAAAGTGTTACTTCACTTATAGGATATTCAAACTTCCTAGTTCACTGAGCAAAAGAACAAAACTTAAACTCCTGGATGATTAATTCACTTGTATAATTAAATTCTCTTGGACTTAGAACAATTCCAGCAATATTGAAAAGATGTTTAAGACTCGTCTTAAGCACTTCCTCAATATGATAGGATGTTTATAAGAACAATTGAACTTAATTGTTCTTTGATGAAGAAAATCGTCCTTAAACCAAAATACAAGAACTTAGATGTCATAGGAGATGACTAGCTATAGGATTAGGACTTTGGTAGATAACCAAAAACTTTCCCTTAGCTTTATCTAGGTACTTGTTGAAATATTTAAATACCTTAACACGTGTTTTAAGTGCAGCTTGGGATGACGGGAAGACCCTCCAGGTACGCTTTTATTTTATTGCAATTTACTTTATTGCAAATGCACTTTACTTTTCTTGCATGATAAACAACTGTTCAATGAAAACCAAAACCTTTAGGGTAGTCCCTAAAACAAAAACCAAAACTAAATTAAAAATCACTACAAGATAAAATTCACCGCCACAACATTTCAAAATATAAAACAACTCAAAATTTAATCACAAACGGAACAACAAAACTAGAATTATAACTAAATTAAAATGTCTCGTTGAATGATCGGGAATACCTCGGATGATGTAACCCACGTGTTGCTAACAGGATTTCCCACGGTGTAAATGAAAATTGGAACTCACTCAGTTGAGTTTAGCAAATTCATCTGGACTGAGTGAATTCGATGAAAATAACGGTGCCGGGATGACGAAATTGTGGGATCTTAATCGGTTATGTTATAATCAACTTTAAGATTTGTTTTAATTAAAATATTAAAAACACTTGGATTTTAAGATTTCTAAACCAAAACACTTCTCTCATCTCCTGATTTATGACTTCTAAAACTAAACCTCTGTAACAACAAGGAGCTCGAAGCATGGTGGGCAGCACGACCATCGTCATCAGCAAAACTCGAATCTACTTCAGCAAAACTTCCTTAGAATTAAATAACCAAGCCATAGGACTTCGAGGTAGTTTGCCCAGTGCAACATAAATCCTTAACTCTTCATTAGGCATTTGCATAATCATGTCATGTAAATTAAGCCCTAACCGGTTTTAGGACTCCGAGGTAGTCATTTAGCACGACATAAACCCTCATATCTTCGAGGCTATTTGTATGATTTTATCATACAAATATAAGTCCAAAATTAATTAAAATTGGCAAGATTGAAATATCAGATAATATTAGGATTTTCTTAAATCCGAGCCAAACAATAGGATAGTTTAGGAAGTTGCCATGATTCTTCTTGGATCCTCAGCTTCTCCTACTGCTCTTCCATTAGACTCCTAAAAATAACTGTTCTAAATTTGATCAATTCCCTCTTGAAATTTCCGAAATCCAATCCTTTGAAAACCTCAAACTTCGAAATTCTTGAGAGCAAAACCACTGATCATTATCGAGAGTTTTCTTAAATGATTCCCGTCATTTAAGATGTAATTAAGTATAGGGGCTTGCCCTTATAGGGAACTTTAAGAACCCAGGTAATATAAACCCTGCTTAATTCATTTATACTAAGCAGGGGAATTTGTTGGCTTATAAAATTGGTTCGCAGACCAAACGGATGTCACAAATCTCCTAGTTTATTTAACCGAGCCCCATCATCAAGCAGTGCGTCTATTCTTCGGGATAGGTACACAGTTTGTGATGCGGTGCTCGTTTATATAAACTATCTGGGATGTCAGATCGGTTTGATTTCATATCTTAAAATTATTTTCAAAAATCAAATACTACTTTCTAAACCATATATACATATTTAAATTAAATTTAAAATTTAAAATTCGCTGACAATTTCTGTTAGGCGACCTCTTTTTTTAAAATACAACACACTCAACCTAAAAATATGCTGACACCTGCAGCCAAACATAGAGTGTTATTATTCAGGTTTATCTCCATCTGAGGAAGATTTAAACATGATCATTGCCTACCTGATTGATAGTACTAGAGTTTGGAAGATTCAGAATGGAAAAAGGGTAAGTTTTTCATCATCTAAGCTCAATGGTATTTCCAAGGCATGAAACTACTTTATTTCTGCTCGTCTCCTTCCATCCAATCATCTAAGCGATGTAACAAAAGATATAGATATTCTATACTGCTGCATTCAAGAGAGGAAGTCTATTGATGTATAGAGCATCATTTATGGTTCCATAGAGGCTACTGCTAGTTCTAGCACATCTATTGGACATGGTTTTCCATCTCTGATCAATTCTCTTTATAAAGGTGCTGGTGTAGTTGCTGAGCTTTTTGAGGAAATGCTCAACTCGACGAAGCCTATTGGAAGAGAAAGTGTCAGCATTTATGATCGACTGCGAGGTAAGAGTTCTACTTCACCTTCTAGTTAATTACCTACTTCAGGTAGAGCTTCTACTTTTAGACCATCTACTTCAGCTGAGCCATCATCTGCTTTTTGGGAAACCATGCATGATCAGTCCATAAAGTAGCAGCATGAGTTATTTTTAACTCACTGCAGAGTAGATACTATAGACAAGAAGATTGATCATCTTTTTGAGTACACACAAAGAAAGAGTGATTTCGATGTTGAGTATTCAGAGTCTTTAGTGAGATTTCTGAAGGGTGAGTATGATGTTCAGTTCCCTACGTGTCCCACATTTTCACCCTATGTTGATCCTAAGGATATGGAGTTCTCTTTTGGTGATGATGATGATGAAGCTACAGACAGTGATTAGTAGCTTGATTTATCTCTAGAGATTGCTGATTCTTTTTTTTAGAGTACTTTATTATTTTCTTGTCTTGTTCTGTGTGATTTTATTTGTTAGTGTTTATGTAAACTTTTTATGCTAAAACTATTTTTGGATTATCTTATTTGTGTTTAAGACTGAGATGTGAATAAATTTCTATAAAAGTTTGTTTCTGTTTCAGCCTATTGTTTAGTGTTCATAAATAGTTAGTAAATTTCCATGTTCTAATATTAAGAAAAGAAAAAAGAAAACTAAAATAATAGATAATTTTAGAAATTAACTCCTGCTCTGTAAAACTTTTTAATATATGCTTAATCATTTCCATTATATTCATATTGAAGCATGTGTAGAAGTAGAAGTTAGTTTTTTTTTCCTTACTACTTCATTATTGTACTTAGATTAATTCCTGTTTATTTCTTTATCTCATGCTTTAGAAAATTTCATGATTTCATATTTACACTAAAGCTGAAATTTGGGGGAAGGGAAAATATTTATCAAATTTAAATAATATTCATCCTTTAAGAACTAATATTTTTATTAAAAATATAGTAACATGACATAAAGAATGAAAAATCTGTTTAAGATTACCTAAATTTTTGAATTTATAAATAATTTAGTAAACTTAACTAAAATTTCAATAATTTTGGCTGATTTTAAGAATAGAATTATTTAGCTTAAAGAATAATAAGATGAAAATTTTTCTATTTATAGTAAAGAGAATTGTATTTTTGAAATACCAAGGAATCAAGAATATTGCTTGAAAAAGAAAAAGATTAAAATAAGTTTTGAAAAATATTAAATTATTAATGTCATATTCATTAAGTAAAAATGTATAAGTTTTTGAAAATAAGTTAAGGATAGTGAAGTTCAAAATCATTAACAGGCTATCCCAAAATAGTAATCCACACTTAAAAAAAAATAAGAAAATAAAGAAAAAGATGAAAAAATGAAAGAAAAAGGATTGAAAAACAATCCAAAAGAAAAAGATTGTGAGGAGAAGCTTGAGGAAATGCCTAATCAAAAATTTGTTTCACTTGAATTATTTTATAATAAGAAAATTGATTACATTTTTAACTTAATTTCTATGTAAATATATTTTTATTAGAAAAATATTTCAAGAAAGTTTTTTTTCTTGTAAATATTCTTTGTGACCTTGATATGATAAACAACAATTATTCTTGAAATAAATAAAACAATTGGGAATCATATGATTTGGTTGTTAAATATTGATAAATTCTTAAAATTAAACTTAATTATTGAAATTTGGTTAATGACTTGCTAAAGCATTTATAAAACTAAAAATTATAAGTAATCTTAATTATTTTAACTCCATTCCAAATGTTATCAATTTTTTGTAATTAAAAGGGTTACATGGGGACAGGTAACGTTTAAGTTTGGGGGAATTTGATCTACCTAAAAAATACCCATTTTTATGCCTTATTTATTATTCAATTCGTAATGATATTATGCTTTAATGAAAGGTATTTTCATTTTTTTGTATGTAGATGATAATAAAAGAGTTCAATGAAGAAAAAGAAGGAAAAAGGAGGAAAATGGAGCAAAAATGGAGCTTATGGAGTAAATTTTGGAATTATTAGTCTGGCGCCTAAGCACCAGAGTCCGGCGCCTAAGCGCCAGTTTGATAAAGACGCTGTTAAGTTATCTTGATGACTTTGGGTAGTTATTTTGATGGTTTTAAGCGGTTATTGGAGCTTCTAGAGCACTGGAAGTTACTCCTAATATATAGGGCATGTGATACAATTTATTTGGACACTAGGAAACGGTCTGGATCTCGAAGAGGTGCGAGTGAAGAGGTGCAAACAACTTGTTCAAGGAGTTCGGCGCCTAGGCGCCAGATCCCTGTGCCTAGGCGCGACAGTTGCCTTTTAGAAGATACATTGAATATGGATGAATTTTGAAGAGGTGCCTTAAGCAACTCCTAGTCAAATTCATAGCTCTATAAATAGAGGCCCATTCTACAGAAAAAATCGTACCCCTAATATTAAAACCCACCTTTTCAGTATTTTACCATCTTCTCTCTCATCCTTAGTTTTATTTATTCTCTTCCATACTTAGGTTGCCACTTTATTTTGGTCATGTTGTTGAATTTTCATTGAAAGTCTCTATTTTTCAAAAAACTAATTATATAAATTAAATTAAAAAATGGAAAAATCACATTTTCTCCTCTAATGCCTTAATTGACATGTGAGTGAGGTGACATAAAAATTTCAAATTCATTTGAGCTTAAATTAGTGAGTTATGAAATGAAAAAGCTCAAGAGGGCATGAAGGTAATTAAAGTGTTTAAGACTTAATTAATATTTAGGCTTAACCAAAGGGAAGGTTAATTATTTGATCTTAATTTTCCTTTTGGATTATTGAAACATAGGAAGTTGAGGGGTAGAAACCCATTAATATCCTTGAACAATAAAGAAGAAATCTTAATTAATTAAGTCATTTAAACTTTGGAAGCTAATTAAAGCACGAATTATTAAGGTTAAGGGATTTAATATTAAAAGATTCTGATGCTTTGAAATTGAATCCCTAACCAATTAATTGATCAAATATCACTTAAAATTCTATTAATGAAACAACAAAAATGATGTTTGAAACTAAAGGGAATAATCATGGAATATTATAATCAAATTAAAACTTAAAATTCTAAAAATAATTTTAAACAATTTAAAAATCAAATCAAAACAAACTTAGCGTATTAAAACTAAACTAAAAAAATCATTGAAAACTAAATGTTAAAATAAATTTGAAGAATTAAGATCAATTTAAAAAAAAACAAATCATAATTAAAATATTAAAATTAAGTTAAACCAATTAAAATTAATCTAAAATATTATACTTAAGTTAAAATAAAGCTGATTTGTTAAAATTTAACTGAACATAAATAATTTAAATACCTTTTTAACCTAAATAATTTAAAACATTTGAAAATCAACATGAAATTTTATAACTAAATTAAATCATTTTAAATCACCAATTCAACTTAAATTAAAAATGGTTTAGTCCTTTAATAAACTAATTTGCCCCTAAAGGTTTTCACCTCTATAACTTTTAAATGAAATGGCAAACAAAATATCACCTTACTCATAGGATAATCAAACACTAAGTTCATTGAGCAAGGATCAAAACTTACTCATCCATATAATGAAATTCATTTGGGCTCAAAACAATCCCAATAGCGTTGAAAAGATATTCGGGACTCATCCTAAGAACTTTCTAAACCTAATGGGATGTTCTAGAAGAACAATTGAACTTCATTGTTCTTTGATGAAGAAAATCATCCTCAAACACACCTTATGAATTGACTAGAAATAGGATTAGGATTTTGGTAGATAACCAGAACCTTCTCTTAGCTTTACCTAGTTGTTCTCTTTTAAATATTTAAATGCCCTAACATGCTTTTTAAGTGTAGTTGGAAATGATGAGAAGACCCGCCATGTACGCTTTTATTTTATTACAATTTACTTACCTGTGCTGTACTTTCTTTTCTTGCAAGCTTGTATGTTAAACAACAATGTCACCGTGCATGAAAACTGAAATCTTTAGGATAGCTGCAATACTGAAAACAAAATTAAGATTAAAATCAAAACAAGATAAAACTCACCACCACAACATTCAAAATATAAGACAACTCAAAATTTAATCACAAACAAAAAAATAAAACTACAATTACAACTAAATTAAATCATCTCATTGGATGATCAGAAATCCATTGGATGATGTAATCCACATGTTGCTAACAAGATTTTTCACAGTCTAAATGAAAGTGTGGTACACATTTAGTTGAGTTTAGCAAATTCATTTGTACTAAGTGAATCTGATGAAAATAGTGGTGTCGGGATGATGGAACCGTGGGATCTTAACTGGTTCTGCTTAATTAACTTTCCCTAAAAAAATTTAAGACATTGAATTTGAAACTTAACCTCTAAACCATGACACTTCTCTGATCTCTTGATTGTCACTTCTTAAACTAAACCCTCTGCAACAACCAGTAGCCCGGAGCAAGCACGGTGGGCAGCATAGCCATCTTCGTCGGCTTTCCTTTACTTAGTAATTAACCAAAAAAGCCATAGGATTTCGCGGTTGTTTACCAAGCACAACATAAAACCTGACTTTACCCTTTAGGCATTTGCATAATCAGGTTATGCAATTTAAGCCCTAACTCATCTTAGGACTCCGAGGTGGTCGTTTGGTACGACATAAACCCTCACATCTTTGAGGCTATTTGTATGATTATATCATACGAGTATAATTACTAATTAATTAAAAATGTCAGTGTTGTAACATCAAATAATATAGGATAGTTTGGGAAGTTGCCAAGATTCCTCTTGGA
This sequence comes from Papilionanthe hookeriana x Papilionanthe teres, assembly GCA_022702705.1. Taxonomy (NCBI): domain Eukaryota; kingdom Viridiplantae; phylum Streptophyta; class Magnoliopsida; order Asparagales; family Orchidaceae; genus Papilionanthe; species Papilionanthe hookeriana x Papilionanthe teres. The sequence continues at coordinate 145,479,986 of CM040428.1, forward strand.
TCCTCAGCTTCCTCTACTTCTCTTCCTTTGGATTCCGAAAAATAACTTTTCTAAATTTGATTCAAACCCTTTTGAAATTCCAAAATCAAATCCTTTGAGTGCTTAAACTTTGAAATTATAGAAAGCGAAACCACTGATCTTTATCGAGAGTTTTCATAAGTGTCTTCGGACATTTAAGATGTAATTAACTATAGGGGCATACCCTTATAAGGAACTTTAAGAACTCAGGTAATATAAACTCTGCTTAATTCCTTTATATTAAGCAAGGGAACTTGTCGGCTTATAAAATTGGTTGGCAGACCAAACAGATGTCACAAATATTTTAGTTTTTTTAAACGAACCCCATTATCAAGCAGTGTTTCTATTCCTCAGGATAGTACACGGTTTGTGATGTAGTGCTCATTTATATGAACCATTAAGGATGTAAGATCCGTTTATTTTCATATTTTGAAATTTAAAGTTATATTGTCAAATATCATTTTTGAAAAGCTATACAAATTCCTATTAAATTAAACTTAAAATTATTTTCAAAAATCAAATACTACTTTCCAAATTGTTTAAAACTATATATACAATAAATTTAATTTCAAATAAAATGTGTCGATAATTTCTGTAGGCGACCCCCTTTTCAAACACATAACTTATAAATATGCAGACAATCCTTTATTTGGCATTCATAACACAACAAAAAATACATTCAACCCAACAAAATATTTTCACAAACATCTTTCTTTTCAGACAAATAGTTTTTTCACAACACTTTTTCATACAAAAAAATTTTTCACACAAAAATAATTTTTACGAAACTACAATTTTCCAAGTCTAAGCTAAATTACTTCAACAAAAATTCTTCTAAAATTCAAGATCAACCACTGCGCGCCAAATACTGGATCCCTGATATTTATGCTTACGTTTTCTGAGTTTATATTTTATACTTCCTTTTAATTATATCTCTTTCTTTACAATGACGTCATAAACTTGATGCCAATTCAAATGAGAATTTAATTGGGATTCTACACAAGTACACGTATCATTAGTAAGTAATATAGGACTTTCTTTTTAAGCCCTGAATATCGATCCTACGGAGATCAAGGTTAATCAAAGCAGCTTTCAAGAGAAGTTCTATTCTACAATAACGCGCCCTAGCTTTGAAGGTTGATAATGGTTTGGTTCTATTATATCCTATAATATCACTGCAATATTACTTGTACTTCTAAACTAATATACTTAGTGAAAATCAGAAAGTGGGGTTTGATATACTAAAAGTACCCTTCCTCACACAATGAAATTAGTGACATGTGTAAAAGTAAAACAACTAGCGAGAGAGATCGTGAAAAATATGAGCAATTAAATTCTTTACCCTTACTAGAGATTCTATAAAGAACATTTGTTAATCTAAAGTTTGAATAATTCTGAAGACGGGCTAAGCAGAGAAGATACTAGCTCTCACTTTAGTGTTCCCTCTTATCCCTCCACCTGAAGGCTAAGATCTCGCATCAAAACCTAAAATAACAGACCAGATTAGGGGGCTTTATCCTGTCACTCTAAAGTCCTCTAATTCTACACCCTTCAAACTTTATCTTCATATTTATTTACACTCAATTATATGAATTATATTCTCATCCATACAATCTCATGTGATTCTACCACAGTTGATTGAGACAACACCATATCGGTTCTGATATGTTCTCACAATAGGCTTTAATGCAAATTGATTAAGTTTACATGTAAATGAGAAAGAAAGTAAAATCATCACAATATATTCTCATTCTACTCAATTCTATATCGTACGCATGCATACTATTTCATTGTAATAGGAAAGAGTAATGAAAACTACTCACTACACATGGAAAAACAACAAGAACTTTCCATTGAACAAGACTTTAAAACCATGCAAATAAAGTACTAGATTCAAATCAAAATACAATGAAAATAATTATCTTTGATGAAAATCAAACGCACCTTGTATAACATAAGCTATTCCCTTACATTCCTCTCCAAAAACAAAATGAAAAGAAAAGAAGAAATCTCTCACTCTCTCTCTTTCTCTCGCACTTTGTCGCCCAACTTAGGGGCTCTTTCCCAAGCCTTTTTCTTCTTCTCCAAGCCTTCTTTTTCCTCTTCTAATTAGTTTCTTTCTTTTGTTTAAGAGAGTTTAAGTGTTATTTATAATTTTCCAAGAGATGCTCGACTGTCTCTTCAATAGTGTCCATATTCAATGAATCTTCCAAAGGGTGTCTCAAGTGTCTCTTTAATAATAACTTCTTCTAACTGCACCAAATCCATCAAGAAATTCCATTTGATCATTTACACTGAATTCCCCAAGAGATGCACGATGCACCACTTCAAAAATCATCCAAATTCTATGTATATTCTAGAAGAAATAACAAAAATCATCTCCGACGCTTAAGCGCAGATTTTAGGCACTTAGCCACCCTCTGGTGGCACCTAAGCGCCATGTTTGGGTTCTTAGCCACCCATCATAGCTACATAAGTGTCCGGTTAGGCCCCCATGGCTCTCGTTTGTCCCGATTCTACCCGTTTTACTCTGCTATGCTCTATTTCAGTCCATTTTTGTTCCTTTTGTCTCCAATCACTCAAAATTCTTCAATTTATTGTTCCTACAACCAAAAATACAAGTAAGCATACCTTTAAAGTGCAATATCATTATAAAATATAACATGAAATATAATAAATTTTAAGGCGTATCAAACCCCAAACTTAAACATTACTTATAGTCAAGTAATACTACACTTTTAAAAAATTTATGTAGATTAGAGTTAATGGGTCATCCTTTAGAATTGCTAAAATTTTGTTCTAAAAATTTGATAGTTCAATGTAGAAGAACTTCTAGTGAATCAGAGTAGCCCACGGTCTAAAATATTTATCACCAAACTTGGAAATTTGTTTTCCTAACTAATTCAGAAATATATGCAAATTTTTCAAACTTTGGATTCTATGAAGTTTACTTTCTAGAATTAAGAACTCATCTAAACATAATTTTTACTAATATAAGTGTAAAAACCAAGCTTAGGATTGATCTAAGTTCTTTACTCTAGAATGACAAAGTGAAAGAAATTTTTTATTACTACCTCTCCTCAAGCTTCTCCTCACACCCTTTTTTTTCTTTTTTATCTTTTTTTTCTTTCTTTTCGCAATTTCTTTTTCTTTTTCAGGATCTTTTTCATCCCTTTTTTCTGATCTTTTCTTTTTTTATATATGTGAGGATTAATATATCTCGAGAAGTCCTTAAATGATTTTGAATTCCACTATCCTACTCTAAAGTTAAAACTTATTACTTTCCATCACTTGAAAAGATGTAATTTTTTATTTTTTTTTAAATACTTTCAAAAAAGCCTTAAATTTTTCAAAATAAAAATTCTAAGAATCCTTAGTTATTCAAAAATACAATTCTCCTTATAAAAGATATTTATTCATTTTCCCAAGTTCTCTACTAAATATCCTTAAGTCTAGCTTCATCCTTTTCACTAAAAATATCAACTAAGCTTTGTTATTCCATTTCTATACTTAAAATTCTAAAAACCTCAAGGTGACTCCACATAACAATAATCATTAGAATGAAAATACAATTTTTTTGTAGGACTTTTGAAAACAAGTAAGGTTTAAATTTGAAACCTTTTTTTATTCCCCCCTCCCCCCAAACTTAAGCTCAAACATGTGTAACATGAAGTACAAAAATATGCGGCAGGGAATGATCACTTTAAAATTTACTACACATCCTACAAAAATATCAACAAATAGGACATGGTAGAATATTACAGAATAAAGTAAATCTAGCCTAAACATGCTTGACATAACACTAGGAATTATTAATAATAGAGCATGCACAAACAGAAGATGAAATAAGAACTCATTTTAAAAAGTATAAAGGAATTGCTTGGTGCTAAAAAGTTTAAAATATTAAGATAAGTTTTTTCATCACCAATGACTCATTCAACTTGACTCACAAACATAGACACGCAAACTCTAATACATAGGCTCACAAGTTCATAAACAAGCAACAACTGAAGTTAATTCATCCTTTAACTCATCGTATCTCACTAACTTACCTTCAATTTCTAACGAAAATAGTTTTACATGATTATCCACATGTTAGTCATCAAATAAGTTCATGACTCCTACCAAATTAAAACAAGATTAGAAAAAGGAAGTAAGATGTCTCCTGTAAAAGTCAAGTCCAGGTGAGACCCGAGTCGTAGTGGACTCGTCAATCCAACTACTACAAAAGAATATACAGGTTTAGCTATAATTAGAAGTTAAGGAATCATCTCCCTCATGACAAAGAGAAAGATGAAATCAAACCACTAATAATCTAAACATCCACCAATCATCAATTAATCTGATTAGTCCACACTAAAGCAAACACCACAAAACACTAACAATCATAACTCATAAGCACACTAAATCAAACCACACTGATTACTATGGGTTACCTCCAAAAAAGCGCTAGGTTTAACATCGTCATGCCGAAAAATTGATTCCGCCTAGATCAAAATTCTATTTAATTAATGTTTGATCAATCACCCAATCTTTTTCAGATCCAGGGATTCCTACAACTTCCTCAAATTGTAATTTTTCTTTTAGATCTTCCTTTTCGAATTGATTCATATCAGTTTTCCACTTATTTCATTCTAGATCCAATATTCTTCCAATGATTTCCTCAATTTACATTTTAATCTCTTCCTTGAAATTTATATGAAATGTATCTGTATAAGTTACTTCAAGATCTCCCAAAATTTGGATCAGATTCTCTCTAGATAATTTAGATTCTGGATTAAATTATGTTGGGATATTCTTTTATCTCATGTCATCTTCTAATTCTTCCCCTTGGTACTGAGTAAATGGCAGGGGTGGTCTATCTATATTTAACTTAGTTGAGGAAATTGGTTTTTCTAATTCCTTATGAATTTCTTTTATTGGTTCTTTAATATCCTTATCCTCTTTTCTCAACTCAAAGTTCATTTGAAATATATCCTCAAATTCTCTTATAAGTATTAGTTCAATAACTTTATCTTATTCATAATTCAATTCAGGTTCTTCTTGTGATTGAGTCAACTCTGATGATATAAAGACTTGTGGTGTAGATGAATTCCCTAAATTGGTTCAGTTTAAAATTGTATGGGGGTACAATCATCTTAAGTTTATGAGAATTTTCAACATAAGGAATTAAAATTTTACTATTTTTGGTAACATCCATCATTTTACACCTCTCATGAACATAAATACAATTTTCTTCAAACAATGTTTTCAACTCATCATGAAAGTCCATTTCAATCTCATCAGTTAACTTACTTTCAAAACTTTCTTGAAAATGGTCTTTACTTGGATAATAAAATTCATCCATCCAAAAACAATAATAATCTTTTCTCTCAGTTGAACATTTCATTGTCTTTAATACATCAAAAGAAACTTCATTGTCATTAGTATTCATAATCAACTCTCATTCTTGCACATCTATCATAGCTTGTCAAGCAATAAGGAAATGTCTCCAAAAAATATTTAGATTTTATTTATCTTCCTCCATAACTAATACAATAAAGTCAATAGGAAAGATTAATTTATCCACTATATTAAATACATCTTCTATAACCCCTTTTAGATAAATGATAGATCGATTAGCTAACTGGAGGGTTATAGTAGTGGTAGATATATTAGATTAACCTAAACTTCTAAATATAGATAGAGGCATCACATTAATGCTCACTCTTATATCACATAAAACTTTTCCACATAATCTTTCTCTAATTGCACAATAAATTGTTAAGCTAAATGGATCTTTAAGTTTCATAGAAAGCTTTTTCTGAAGTATAGCGCTACATGATCCCCGATAAATATATGTGCGCCAAAAACATGACTCCACACTCATAAATAAATGTGCTGATGATTTAGATATTAAAATTATGATTTTATGATATAGGATACTACGCAAGTATACGTATCATTTATCATATAATATAGGACTTTTGGAGTAAGCTTCGAGATATCAAACCCACAGGGAAAGTATCTTTAAAGAAATAAGAAAATTATATTTTTACTTTTTTAATTAGCTTTTGAAAGTATGTTTCGATTTTGAAAAGTTTGATAGTTGATTTCACTATTTAAATTTTCTTATAAAAATTCAACAAGAAATTAAAATGATAATAACTGTAAACACGGTATGAAAAAAACTATTAACTAGAATTTGTATGAAAAACACTATTAACTATAATTGGTATGAAAAACACTATTAACTAAAATATCATTTTCTTTCTTTTATAAAGTATTAATAATTATGAAAGTATTGTTGTGGAAGTATTTAAATTTGTTGTGAAAAATAGAAGCAAATGTATTATTTACCTTTAGTTCAATAAAGAACATTGGTTAATTTGAAATTTTATCATTTTGAACATGGTTAGGCAGGGAAGATACCAGCTCTCACTCTAGAGTTCTCTCGATTCCCTCCACCTGAGGGCTAACTTCTCATAAGAAAATTCAAAACTTCAAACCAAATTAGGGGCTTTTCGCCTGTCACACTAAAAATCCTCTAATTTTACTCCCCTTTTTAAAACATCTTCTAATATATTACATTCAATTATATGAACTACATTTTTTACCCTTATAATTGCATGTGATTCTTTCTAACTTTTATGAGACAATATCACATTGGATCTTACATAATCTCAACACAAATTTTACATCTTAACAGACCAAATTAAGAAGTAAACAAAGTTTATAGAATCAATCTTTACAACTTCCAACTTTAAACACATATACTTTCCACAACAATTCTTCATGAATTACTTACTTGTTCATTTAAGAAAGAAATTGATAAAGTAAACTACTCAGAATGCATTGAGAAAATACAAAAACACATTGATTTTAAATTAAAAAATCATAAGAAAAACAACAAACAAATACAAGTATTAATTAAAAACTAAATATAAGAATAAAAGTAAACACTTATCTGAAAATCCTCTCTACAAGACTCTGGAAGTTCCACTAAAACTTTGACTCTTCACTAAACTACTCATCAGAGCAAGTCTCCCAACTCCGATGACTCAGAATACAGACTTCAAACTTCAATAAAAAATAAACTAAACTAATGGAAAGAAAAGTAGTGGAAAGAAGAAAGCTTCAATCCTACCCTTTTCTCTTTTCTACTCTCTACTCCTACTCCTAATTAGAACTTTCTAAATGCAAAGGAAAAACCCTTCAAAATGTAAGGGACGAGCCCCTTAATTTTTCCTAAGACTCTTTTTTATGTTAAACCAAAATGTGCCTAGGTGTCTCTTCAAAATGTGTCCAAATTCGATGTATCCACCAAAGAATGTACCTCTTCATTCAAACTTACCGCCCAATGGTAGTTATGGAAGTTATCACCAAGAGTTGCATCCCTTCCCCTTTGAAAAAGGCGTCAAATTCAAATTAAACTCAATTTTTAACTGTGACAGCTAAACGCCGGCCCAGCGGCGCTTAGCCGCCAGTGCCCAAATTTTCATTTTGTCTTTTTTTTGCTCCAAATTTGATCCAATTTTGCTCCTTTCATCATAAACACTCATTTTCATCATACCTACAAGAAAAACACAAAATACCTTAAATTAAAGTGCAATATCATCAGAAATAGTTATAAAATGTGCATAAAAAATATTATATAATTTAGGTGTATCAAAATCCCCCAAACTTAAAATGTTACTTGTCCTCAAGTGACAGTTAATCTCATAAAATAATTTTAACATGCAAATTATGTAATGAGTTTCTTAGGAAGATAAAGAAATTTTGTTCTTGAAATGGAATAGTCCAATTTAGAAATAAATTTAGTAATTAAGACCAACTTAAAGTTTAGAAAGTTCTTAAGGAAAGAAAAATGACAAATATAAGTCTCTATCTAATACAGAAATATTTAAAGATTCTTCAAAATATTGGATTCAAACATCTTATTTTTCTCACTTAAAAATCTTAATTTGAAAATAATTTTACTCACTATATTATAAACTTAAGCTTTAGATTTTCTCTGAACTTATATGTTAAAATTTAGGTATGGAACCAATTTTTGATTAGGCCCTTAAATCCTCAAGCTTCTCCTCCCTTTTTACATACTATTTTTCACTTTTTTCTTTTTTCTTTTTCTTTTCTTTTTCTTTTTCTCCTTTTTTTATTTTTTTGTTGGCAATGATTATTGTATCTGGATAGGCCTTTAATGATTTTGAGTTCCACCCATCGATTTAAAATAAAGGTCAGATATATATCTTTCACTTAAAAATTATAATAATAGTATTTGAAAATTATTCTTCAATAAAAGAAATTTAAGCTTTGAAGAATAAAAGTCAAATATTCTATTTATCCAAAAATATAAAATTTCTTACTAGAGATAGATAATTATATTTAACATCTCTTTACTAAGAAAATTTTAACTTTAAGTTTTTCATGATTGCTTATAAATTTTAACTAAATTCTTTTATTCATTTCTATATTTAAAATTTTTGTTCCCCTAATATAACTTCATATACATAATTGTTCTCAATCAAGAATTAAGATTTATTTTAAGTATTTTTTAGAACAAATAAAATTTTAGGATTTTGAAAAATTTTTGTTTTTTAAAATCCCCCCCCCAAACTTTAATTTTTAGTTAGGATAAAACATTTAAGCATAAGGAATAATACATGGGTGAGAATTAAAGACTAACATAAGATGCTCGCAAGAATTTAAATCCTAAATATGCAAGCATAACAATTTAAACAATGGGAGTGAAATGAAATCAAATTCAGTTTGTTTTTTTAAACATTTTCTTTTTATAACAAGAAAACTAAAAATTTCAAAAGACTTCTATAGTAGTGGAGGTTTTCAAAGTAAATACACACCAACTGAAATCACACTGATACTAGATAACAAATGGTAGTGGTAGATTTTTGTAAAGTTTTAAGCATGCATTTTCTTAAATAGTAGTTTCTATAGTGTTCTCTAATCTCCTAACAGTTTTAGAATTAATGTATACCCTAAAAAAAACTCTACTACAACATACACATTAAGACATTTACTACCACACACACTACACAAAGCAACATATAAAACTTCAATCCAACAACAATACATCTAAATATGCATAACAGATAAATAGTGCAACTACAATCTGCATACTATCAAAGTTCACATCACAACACAATCATCAAACAAAATACTAGACAAAGTACATAATAACACAGCACAACAACACAACAACTAAAACAAATAACATACATCTACTCTTCATCCTCATCATCATCATCCTGCTCGTTCCAATCCTTGGATGGCACAAAAGGTATGTAGAATTGATGAGGGGGCATCTCAGCACTCTGATCACCTCTATTCAGTCTATCCAAATAATGATGACAATTATCCTCATACTCATTATGTTTAACAATATATCTCTCCACATTATCCATCTTACCATCCATATCTTTCATATGCTCTCGAGTAAGACTCACTTTCTCCAAAATTTTTCTTAATAAACCAGTCTGTGAATCACTAGATAATGAAGCATGTGAAGTAGTAGCACAAGAATTAGATGCAGCAAAAGCAGAAGCAGAAGCAGTAGAAGCCCAACCAAATCCTCTTCTCCAGCTAAATTTTGAATGTATTGTGTAAGCTCCAATGTTTACACTAGAGATAAGTCTCAAAGGCTGAAGTACCTCTTCCCAGGTTTAAAATTTCACTTTAGACTGTTCACATATTGAATGAATCAGGGAAGGAAATCCTATACCTACAGTAGTGGTAGATCTGGCATAATTCACAATATAATTATAAATGATTGCTCCAATATCTAGTCTTCTCTTGCTAAATGTAATGGTTCAAAACAACTTTTTCTCTCGTCACTTCACTAGTATGACTTGAAGGCAACAGTTTAGAAGAGAGAAAATAATGCCATGCCTTAGAAGTGACATTTAATTTGGAAGTAGGAAAATTCACACTTCTATCATTTGTTATTTTCCATAATTCTCTTCCATTAGTCAGAAATCCCATTATCTCATCTAACTCTCCATCCGTAAGATGAAAATTAGAATAAAAACAAAACATGGCAGGAGGCAGTTGATAGAAAGTGTTAATTACCCCAGAAGAAAAGTTCACATCTTGCCCTCTAACCATCAATAAATTCTCTTCTAATGCGGGAAAATTTGCATAGAATTCTCTAACAATAGAAATAACAGCAACATTGGAGAAGCAACAATAGTTCTCCCAGTTCCTTCTAGCAATAATATCTTCAATCACTTCTCCTGGCTTACTGAACACTCTTTCAGGAATCAATTTATGTGACTGTAACACATCAATGTATCGTTCCTCAGCCTTCGCACTAACAAATTTGTCAGAATCAAACTTCATCTTTTCTCTCGCGCACTTTGACTTCGGAGCCATCTCTAAAAATTCATGAAAAATTTACCATAAATTCTAAAATCAAACTAAACTTGCTAAATTATCTTCCAAAAGATGTTTCCACTAAATCCATGCAATTTCTTAAGTTTTTCCTCAAAGTTTTACCATGAATAGTGATTTTAAGATTTTCTAATATGTACTCCAAATACATAGTGAAAATAAAAAATTTTTTACTTAGGAGTAGTGCTCTTACCTCAAGGAATCCAAATCTACAAATTTTTTTTTGAGATCGACTCTTAAATGGTCCAAATCAAGGATGCCTTAGACTCTCTCTCGCGTGAAAACGATGGGTTGAAGATGAACAGGGAGTTAAAAATGGAGATTCACGGTTTTTTAATGGGTGGGAACCAATTTTCACGAACTGGAACCTAAGAGCGAACACTTCGGCGCTTAGCCGCGAAATCTGGCGCTTAAGCGCCGACACTCCGACGCTTAGCCGCCAATACCCAAATTTTCACAATTAAGGTAAATACTTTAAACCACTTCATTAATCACCTTTAATCTGTTCAAAATGACTATCTCTTCCCCATAAATCTTCCAAAATTTCAATTCAAATGTTAATTATTCATTGATTCCAAACAAATTTCACACAAACAAAAACTTATATTCATTAAAACAAACATCACACTTAATACAATCCTAGAATTTCTATCCACATACATAAGATGAAATTCTCTAAATACAAGAGAATTTAATCTCAAACTAATAAGTTTACATCTCTAGGATGTAACAATCACATTATAAGGCGTAATTAAGAACTTAAACATAAACACTAAACACACCAAAAAAACACATAAGAACACAAAACATATTAAAAAAAAACATAAGAACACTAAACATATAAAAATAAAGCATACTTAATTCCATTCTCCGTTAGGCAGATTATAAACAGGACCACTATTATTCTCGTTTGACCCTTCTGGAATATAAATCTGATAGAACGGGTGATAATTGTTCATTCTTATATCTTCTTATTCAATTCATTTGTTCTTAAAAAACATCACCTTATCTGCTTCTTCCACGTATCTTGAATGACTGAATTGCATCTTGAGTTGCCATCCCATGTGCTCCAAATGTAAGTTAGATTCATTTATCTTTGCTTTCGTTGAAGTCACTTGGGCTTCAATTTTTGCAATCATTTATGCAATCCCTTGAATACTAATAGCGAGAAATCCATTGAATAACTCTTTAGCACTATCACTAATGAACTTACTCTTGTCAGAATCTTGCTTCTTCTTCATCTCATTCTCTAAGGAAGACATGATGCACTCAAAATACTCTTCTTAAGACTCAGGAATGAAAATAGGACTTGGGGCAAGTGTTTCTCTTAAATCAGGTTCTTTTTATAGACTTGGGAAGCTCTAAAACTGCTTCAAGACGTTTTAAAACTCCAAAATAATATCCAGAACTTCTTCCCCATGATCTAGGCTTCTAGAATCTCATTTTTCACATTTTTTGTAACTCCGGTGCCTAAGCGCCAACTAGGCGGCGCTTAACCGCCAGTGCTCAATTTAGCACAGGTCTGCCAAATGTCCAAATTTTCATTCTAACTCCTCTAAGTAATCAAATAAGGTCAAATAAACTCTATTTAGTTTAAAAACTCCAAATTAATAACACTATAAACATAAAAACAAACCAAATAAAGAAGATCGATAAATAGGGGTTGCCTCCCACAAGGTGCTTGGTTTAACGTCTTCAGCTTGACAAACTCATAACACATTCTGAGTGACCCAACATCAGATTCTCATCAGATTTAAATTGCTCGACTGAAAAATATGGTTTAAGTCTATTTCCATTAACTTTAACTACTTTTCCAGTCTTAGGATCTTGAATATCCACAACTCCATAGGAATAAATTTTCATCACAATAAAAGGACCCATCCACCTGGACTTAAGTTTTCCAGAAAAAATTCTCAATCTGGCACTATACAACAAAATTTCTGTCCTGGCACAAGATTTTTAGTTATAATCTTCCGATCATGCCATAAATTCTTCTTTTCCTTATAAATCTTATAACTTTCGTAAGATTCATTCCTTATCTCTTCAAGCTCATTTAATTGCAATAATCTCTTCTCAGCAACATCTTTCAAATTATAATTTAACTCTTTAATAGCCCAAAATTCTTTGTGCTCAAGTTCAATAGGTAAATGACAAGCTTATCCAAAAATCAGCCTACATGGGGACATTCCTATAGGAGTTATGTAGGTAGTCCTATAGGCCCACAAAGCATAATCCATTTTAATTGACCAATCCTTTCTATTTGGATTAACAGTCTTTTCCAATATTCTTTTAATTTCATGATTGGATAATTCAACCAAACCACTTGTCTGCTGATGATAAGCAGTAGCAATGCGCTGATTAATATGATATTTCTTTGCTAACTTTCCAATAATCGCATTTCTAAAATGACTTCCTCCATCAGTTATGATTACTCTTGGTATTCCAAATATGCAAAATATATTCTTCCTTAAAAACTTTGCAACACTTTGATCATCACATTGAGGTAAAACAATAGCTTTAATCCATTTGGAAACATTGTCTACTGCCATCAAAATATAAACATTTTCGAAAGATGGTGTAAATCGTTCGATAAAATTTAATCCGCAAATATCAAATATTTCAACTTCCAATATATAATTGAGGGGCATCTCATTTCTCCTAGAAAAATTTCCTATATACTGACATTTATCATAATTTTTAATATAAGCATTCACATCCTTAAAAATTGTAGGCAAATAAAATCCAAATTGTAAGATTTTATATGTAGTTTTATCACTTCCAAAATGTCCCCCATAATCAGAATCAAGACATTTTTGAATAAATTCTTAAGTCTCTTCCAAAGGTACACATCTTTAAATTATAAGATCATTTCCTTGTTTATATAAAAATGGGTCATCGCAAAAATAAGTCTTAGCATCAGACAGGAATTTCTTCTTTTCCCGATATGTCAAACCATAGGGTATTATATTACTGACAATAAAATTTACTATGACTGCATACCACGGAATATGTCACTCATTAATAGTGAACAATTTTTCATCACTAAAATGTTCACTAATTTCTTCAACATCACAGAGAGATTTTTCAATTTAAGCCTGGACAAATGATCAGCAATTTGATTTTCAAAACCCTTTCTATCTACTATCTCAAAGTTAAATTCTTGCTAAAGAAGAATCCATCTTATCAGTCTCGGTTTTGCGTCTTTTTTCTTTATTAAATATATGATAGTAGAATGATCAGCATGCACAACACATTTAATTCCAATTAAATATGATCGAAATTTATCAAAGGCAAGTACTATAGCTAATAACTTTTTCTTAGTTGTGGTATAGTTAATTTGAGCTTCATTAAGAGTTTTACTAGCATAATAAATAACTTTGAAATTCTTATCATATTTCTGACCCAAAAAAACACCAATGACATAATCACTAGCATCACACATTAATTCAAAAGGTTTTTCCCAATTTGGTGAAATTATTACAGGTGTAGTGATTAATTTTTCTTTTAATGTTTCAAAGGCTTTGAGGCAATCATCATCAAAATTAAAAATTGCATCCTTTTCCAGTAAACGACATAAAGGTTTTGTAATCTTTGTCTTTTATGTAACGCCTGTAGAATCCAACATATCCTTAAAAACTTCTAATTCCCCTTACATTGGTTGGGCAACGTAAATTAGATATAACATGATTTTTTTGCAGGATCTACCTCCAAACCATTTTCTGAAATCCAATATCCCAAAACAATTCCTCCTGCTACCATAAATTGGCATTTTTCTCAGTTAAGGACCAAATTAGTTTCTTCACAGAGTTTTATAACCTTAGATAAATGTTCTAAACATGATTCAAATGAAATTCCAAACACTAAAAAGTAATCCTTAAAGACATCAATCCCTTTTCTAATTAAATCACAGAAAATAGCCATCATACATCTCTGAATGTAGCAGGGGCATTACATAAACCAAAGGGCATTCTTCTAAAAGTAAACGTAACATAAGGACTGGTAAACGTAGTTTTCTCTTGATCCTTAGGAGCAGTTTGAATTTGGTGATAACTAGTATATTCATCCAGAAAACAAAAGTATTTATGCCCAGCCAGTCTATACAACATTTGATCCAGAAATGGGAGTGGAAAGTGATCTTTCCTTGTGGCAAGATTTAATTTTCTATAATCAATGCATATTCGCCACCCTGTAATTTGTCTTGTTGGTATTATTTTGTTCTTTTCATTAACTGTCACAGTCACTCCTCATTTCTTAGGAACACGGGGAATAAGACGAACCCATGCACTATCTGAAATAGGGTAGATAATTCTAACATCCAACTATTTTAAAACTTTTTTCTTAACAACGTCTTTCATGATAGGATTTAATCTCCTTTGGGGATCAGCTTGCGGTTTGCAATTATCTTCCATAAGAATTCTATTCATACAAATTGAAGGATTGATTCCTTTAATATTAGCAATTATCCATCCAAAGGCTTTCTTGTGCTTCTTCAAAATTTCAAGCAAACTCTCTTCTTCTTTTTCAGTTAATCGAGAAGAAATTATAACTGACAAGGTTGAGGATTCACCTAGAAAAACATACTTCAAATTATCAGGAAGCATTTTTAACTCAAGTTCAGGAGGTTTTCAATTAATGGACAATAAGATTCATCTTTTCAGTCAAATCCAACAATTCAAAACTTTCATGGACATACTTTAAATCTTCCTTTTGAAAATCTTCAGAATCAAGTAACTCCTCTTCTTGGTTATGTTCCAATTCTTCTCTATCAGATTTCTCTTCATAAGTTGACATGAAATGACATTCACTCAAATATTTGATAACATACATCGTATAACAATCATCTTCTTTACCTTTAGCAGGATATTTCATCGATTTTGAAATACTAAATGTAACAGTCTCATCACTAACCCTCATTATTAATTCCCCTTTTTGCACATCTATCATGGCTCTGCCTGTAGCTAGGAAAGGTCTTCCCAAAATTATAGGTATCTCTTTATCTTCCTCCATATCTAACACAATGAAATCAACGGGAAAAATAAATTGATCCACTTTAACCAAAACATCTTCTATAACTCCTTTAGGATATGTTATCGAATGATCTGCTAATTACAGAGTTACAATAGTTGGGGTTATTTCTCCTAGTCCCAGTTTTTTGAATATTGATAGAGGCATAAGGTTAATGCTTGCACCAAATCACATAAAGCTTTTCCATAGAATCTGTCTCCGGTTGCACATGGAATTGTGAAACTACTAGGATCTTTAAGCTTTTCAGGAAGCTTTTTCTAAATTAATGAACTGCACTCCTCAATAAGTGCAACAGTCTCATTATCTTCAAACTTTGTTTTCTTGTTAAGAATATCTTTCATAAATTTTGCATAGCTTAGCATTTGTGCTAAGGCTTCGGCTAATGGAATATTAATAGTAAGCTTCTTAAATATCTCAAAGAATTTTGAAAATTGCTTATCCAACTTTTGTTCATGAAGTCTCTGAGGAAATGGAGGTGGTGGTTTTTCTAAATCAACCTTAGGTGGAGAAACAAGTCTTTCCAAACCTTTCGGAGCGTCCGCTTTTGGTTCTTCAATCTCTTCTTTCTGTACTTCAATTTCTTTTTGAACTCTATCTTCCAATTCTCTTCCACTTCTCAGTTGAATTGCTTTTACTTGTTCTTTATTCTTTTCTTTTGGATTTACTTCAGAATTACTTGGGAGCAATCCTTAGGATCTATAGCTTAAGGCATTTGCAATTTGTCCCAATTGATTTTGAATATTTCTGATGGTTGCTCCTTGAATTTATAATTGATTTCCCATATTTGACACCACTTCTTCAATAGATAATTTCTTTTCCTTTAATTGTAAAGCATTGTTATAACCTGAAGGATAAGTTAATCTATTATTATTATTATTTCGTTGGTTGTTCCAATTCCCAAATGGGTTTACTTCCTGGTTCCCCTATTGTTGATTAACACCACCCAGATTATTGGTATTCCAGTTAAAATTTGGATGATTCTTCAAACCTAGGTTATAATAATTGGAATATGGATTGTTAGGCTTAATTACAGCATTCAAAGTTTCTGGTGAAGAATAAGAATCAACCATTTGGCCTAATGAATTTTCTTCAATCATGGAATGTGGCTGAGAGAAATTCATCCCAAATTGGTCTATCTTTATTGAAACAACAGCAACTTGATTTGCTAATATTGTAAAATCATCATTTTCAAAAACACTGGCTACCTTTTTAGGATTTAACCATTCAGAAGGCCATTGAAAATTATTAGTAGCCATTTCTTCAATTAAACCATAAGCATCAAAAAATGTTTTAGCCATTAATGATCCAACAGCAGCAGCATTGATGATCGATCTAAGAGATCCAACTAATCCATTATAAAAAAGTTTGAATTATTAACTAATCTGGTATCGAATGATGTGGACATTTCCTGAGGAGATCTTTAAATCTTTCCCATCCTTCATATATTGATTACCCTTCAAACTGACAAAAAGATGTAATATCATTTCTCAACTTAGCAGTCTTAGATAATGGAAAATATTTAATAAGGAATTTTTGTGACAGTTCACCCTAAGTACTAATTGATTCAGGTGCTAACGAATGTAACCATATTTTAGCTTTATCCCTTAGTGAGAAAGGAAAAAGTCTAAGTCTAATAGCATAATCCGATACACCATCATATTTAAAAGTAGCACAAAACTCTAGAAAATTAGCAAAATGAAAATTAGGATCTTTAGTTGTTGCTCCCCCAAACTGATTATTATACACCATTTGGATAATAGCAGGTTTAAGCTCAAAAGAATTAGCAGCTACAGTAGGGTTTTGAATACTACCACGAAGTTCATCCACTATAGGGTTAACATAATCTCTTAAAAGTATTAATTCTTGACGGATGCCAACATTTTGACCTTGATGATTTGCCATTTCTTCAATATTTTTATCTTTTACTGTATTTTTAATTTTTTTTATTTTTCTGATAGTTCTTTCTAATTCAGAATCGTAAGGCACAAGTCCCTCAGAACCTGAACTACACATACAATAATAAAATAAAACAAAACACAACACACAAACAAAACATACAAAAGTAAAAAATTTAAGAGTTCTTAATTTTCTTTAAAATGTAATTTAAATTAATTTCTTTCCCTAGGAATGGCGCCAAAAACTTGATCCCTGATAAATATATTGGTGCCAAAAACTTGACTCCGCACTGATAAATAAATGTGCTGATGATTTAGATATGAAAATTTTGATTTTATAATATGGGATACTACGCAAGTATACGCATCGTTTATCAAGTAATATAAGACTTTCAAATTAAGCCCCGAGATAACGAACCAACAGAGAAAGTGATAAATTTTTAAGGAAATAAGAAAATTATCTTTCTTACTTTTTTATTTGGCTTTTGAAAGTATGTTTTGATTTTGAAAAGTTTGATAGTTGATTTCACTCTTAAAATTTTATTATAAAAAATAAGCAAGAAATTAAAATGATAATAACTGTAAATACGGTATAAAAAACACTATTAATATGAAAACACTATTAACTAGAATTGGTATGAAAAACTCTATTAACTAGAATAGGTATGAAAAACAATATTAACTAAAATATCTTTTCTTTCTTTTAGAAAGTAGTAATAATTATAAAAGTATTGTTGTGGAAGTATTTAAATTTATTGTAAAAAATAGAAGCAAATGTATTCTTTACCCTTACTTGGTTCTATGACGAACATTTGTTAATTTGAAATTTTATCATTTTGAACACGGTTAGGCAGGGAAGATACCTGCTCTCACTCTAGAGTTTCCTCGATTCCCTCCACCTTGGGGCTAACTTCTCATAACAAATTTCAAAACTTCAAACCAAATTAGTGGCTTTTAGCCAGTCACACTAAAAATCCTATAATTTTACTCCCCTTTTTAAAACATCTTCTAATATATTACATTCAATTATATGAACTACAATTTTCACCCATATAATTGCATGTGATTCTTTCTAACTTTTATGAGACAATACCGCATTGGGTCTTACATAATCTCACCACAAATTTTGCATCATAACAAGCCAAATTAAGAAGTAAACAAAGTTTATAGAATCAATTTTTTACAACTTCTTCCAACTTTAAACACATATACTTTCCACAACAATTCTTCATAAATTACTTACTTCTTCGTTTAAGAAAGAAAAGATAAAGTAAACTACTCAGAATGCATTGAGAAAATAAAAAAACACATTTATTTGAAATTAAAAACCAAAAGAAAAACAACAAACAAAAAAAAGTATTAATTAAAAACTAAATATAAGAATAAAAGTAAACACTTATTGAAAATCCTCTCCAAAAGACTCAGGAAGTTCCTCTGAAACTTTGACTCTTCACTAAACTACTCCTCAGAGCAAGTCTCCCAACTCCGATGACTGAGAATACAGACTTCAGACTTTAATAAAATTAAACTAAACTAAAGGAAAGAAAAGTAGTGGAAAGAAGAAAGCTTCAATCCTACCCTTTTCTCTTTTCTACTCTCTACTCCTACTCCTAATTAAAACTTTCTAAATGCAAAGGAAAAGCCTTTCAAAATGCAAGGGAATAGCCCCTCAATTTTTCCTAAAACTCTCTTTTTATATTAAACCAAGAGGTGCCTAGGTGTCTCTTCAAAATGTGTCCAGATTCGATGAATCCACCAAAGAATGTAACCCTTCATTCAAACTTGTCACCCAAAAAAAAATTATGGAAGTCAAAACCAAGAGTTGCATCCCATCCCCTTTGAAAATGGCGCGAAATTGAAATAAACTTGATTTTTAACTCTGGCGGCTAAGCGCCGGCCCAGCTGCACTCATTTTCATCATACCTACAAGAAAAACATAAAATACCATCCATTAAAGTGCAATATCATCAAAAATTGGTATAAAAATGTGCATAAAAAAATACTATAAAATTTAGGTGTATCACTACATTCCTCACTAATTGCAACTATCTTGTAATCCCCGAATTTCCTTTTCTTGTTTAATATCGCCTTCATACACTTTATATAACTTTGCATTTGCTCCAAAGCTTCAGCGAAAGTAATATTTATCGTTAACTTCTTAAGTACTTTCATGAACTTTGAAAATTGTTTATCCAACTCATGTTGTCGAAGTCTTTGAGGAAATGGAGGTGCTGGTCTTTCTAAATTGATTTTAGTAAGAGATATTAATTTCTTCAAGTTTTTTGAAAAATGTTCTTCATGTTTTTTAGTTTTGTTTCTTTCTCTCAAAACTTCTTTCTCTTTTCTAACCACATCCTCTATCTCTCTTCCACTTCTTATTTGGACAGATTCTGTTGGTGTAAGTTGAGGCTGGTTCATTCCAAACTGGTCCAACTTCCTTGATATTGCAGCAACATGAGAGGCAAGAATTGCAATCACATATGTATCATGAACACTGCTACCTTTTAAGGATTTACCCTCGCAGTGGGCCATTGATATTTATTTGTAGCAATTTCTTCAATTAACGCATACGCTTAATCAAATGGTTTTGACATTAATGAACTACCAGCATCAACATCAATAATGGACCTAAGGGATCCTACTAACCCATTGTAAAAAGTTTGAGTAATTAACTAATCGGGGAGAGCATGTTGTGGACACTTTCTTAGGAGTTCCTTAATTCATTCCCATGCTTCATATATTGATTTCCCTCATACTGACAAAAAGAGAAAATATTGTTTCTAAGTTTAGTAGTCGTTGAAAGAGGAAAATACGTAGTAGGAATTTTTTAGTTAACACCTCCCAATTTTTAATAGAGCTAAGTGCTAACGATTAGAACAAAATTTTAGTCTTATCCCGTAGATAGAAAAGAAAAGTCGTTAGTCTAACAACATAAATGATCTATAAAAAATACTTATTTATTTATGTCTTAATTCTTATCAATTTCTAAGGATATTGTGCTTTAATGAAAGGTATTTTTTGTGTTTTTGGATGTAGGTAATGTAAAAAGGTCTAAGAAGGAAAAAGGAGCAAAAAGGAGCAAAAATGGAGAAAAATACCAAAAGTATAAAAAAAATATGGTCTGGCTCCTAGGCGCCAGAAACTGGCGCCTATGCGCCATACTCGATACGAAAACTGTCAAGTTTTTGACAACGTTTGATCAGTTATTTTGACAGAGTGAGCGGTTATTGGACATTCTAGAAGGCTGGCAGTTGTTCCTGGATAATAGGACATGTGATACATTGCATTTGGACTCTCCAAAATGGTTTTAATCACGAAGAGGTGCGAAGAACTGGATGCGGTATCTGGAGTCTAGGTGCCAGATTCCGGCTTCTAGGCATCAGATTCCTTGCGCCTAGGCGCCAGACCGACCTTCTAGAAGATTCATTGAATGTGGACATGTTTTGAAGAGGTGCCTCAAGGCAACTCTTGAAGCCTATAAATAGAGGTCCATTTCTTCAGAAAACGTGCCTCTCCCATTGTACCCCTTTCTCTTATCTACTTTAAGATCTCTCATCCTTAGAGAGAGAATTAAAGAGAGAAATTTAGGGCCACTTTTGTTTAGTATAACGAGTTTATTTTCAAGTTATTGTATCCTGAGTTCATTACACTGTGAAGTCAGTAGGAATCAGAAGATCTGTAGAAGAAATATTTGAGATAAGTATATTTTTATATTTGACTCAAAGTTTAATTATCATGTTTTGTTATTTATTTTTAATGTGTTCTGGGTAGTTAGTTACTTTCTTACTTCAATTATGAAGAGATAGATAAGATAATATAAATATTCAATGGAGAATTAAAATTCAAAATATTTTCAAAATATTGTGATGACATTAATACTTGATCTTACTTTACTTTTTAAATTGGACGTTTGAATTGTTAAAACCTGTTGATGAGTTTTGAGACCTTGAAGGAGAAGAACTCTTAACTTGTAAATGTCACATGAATCCTTGGGTAGTCGAAGGCTATGTGCGGGCTATTCATGGTGAAGTACAAATAAATAGGAAGATAATATTTAAAGGGCGTAGAATAGATAAGTTTTTAGAGCGACAGGCTAAATTCTTATAATTTGATTTATAGACTAGGAAAGGGTCACTAGTAGGGCCGACCATAGCCACCCATGGACATCTAGAAGTGTGAGCCTAGATTAACCCATTCTACTAACAATACATCCGGACCTATTCTGTAAATTAGTCAATGTTCTTTGCTCCTGGATCAAAAGGCAAAAAATTGAAATGCTTCTATTTGGCACAATACCATAAATCAAATTCTCTAATGAATATTAGATTATCTTAAAAATCTTAGATTAATTGAAGGAAAGAAAGTTGTTTATTTTATATAGAATTCATTAAATCATTTTCTTATTATTGTTTTCTTTATGGCATCTAGTAAATTAATAGTAATTTATAATCAAATTAAAAGATAAAATAAAAATATTTTTACTATTTTATTTCGCTTTCACTTCATATAAAATTTATTTCTATAAATCATCCATGTGGGATCGATACTAGGGTCTTTGTTTAAAAACCCTATATTACTTGAAACGATACGTATACTTGCATAGTACCCCAAGTGTGTAAAAATATTTACTAAATTATATAATATTAATTTTATACACTAGCCGCTATTTATAAATTATGTCAAAGTTTTTTGCTATCTTTTGGAAGCAAACATTATTGCGTTAAGCGCGGCTCGGGTCAAGTTTTTGGCGCCGTTGCCGTGGAAGGAAAGGAAGTAAGGAAGAAAGAAATAAAATAGTTAAATTTTATATTTACTGCTTGTTTTATGAGAAGATTTGGTTCTGAAGGATTAATACCTTTAGATTCTGAATTGGAAAGAACAATTAGAAAAATTAAAAAGGGAAAACAAATTCAAAAATTTCAAGAAATGGCTACTTTACAAAATCCAATTGAACTTAATGATCAAAATGTTTATAAACCATTAAGGGATTATGCTAACCCTACAGTTGATGAAATTCATAGTAGTATTCGAATACCCATCTGTAGATGCTTAATTCTTTTGAACTTAAAGCATACATTATTCAAATGGTGCAAAAAAATCAATTTGGTGGATCACCAAATGAGGATCCAAATTTACATTTTGTTAGTTTTTTAGAACTTTGTGCTACCTTTAAATATAACAATGTTTCTGATGATGCCATTAGACTTAGACTCATTCCTTTTTCTTTAAGAGAAAAAGCAAAGATGTGTTTAAACTCATTAGCGACTGGTTCTATTAAAACATGGGCTGAAATGGCACAAAAATTCCTTGCTAAATATTTTCCTCCTTCTAAAACTGCTAAATTAAGAAATGATAATACTTCATTTAGTCAATTTAATGGGGAGACAATATATGAAACTTGGGAAAGATTTAAAGAACAATTAAGAAAATGTCTTCATCATGCTTTACCTGATTGGTTGATTATTCAAACATTTTATAATGGATTAATTGGATCTTTAAAATCAATTTTTGATGCTGCTGCTCGAGGTTCTTTAATGTCTAAATCATTTGAAGAAGCTTACACATTAATTGAAGAAATGGCTAATAATATTTTTCAATGGCCTTCCGAAAGGATTAACCCTAAAAAGATGGCATGTATTCAAGATAATGAAGCCTTTTCTATCTTAGCTTCACAAGTTGCGGCAATGTCTAAGAAATTAGATAATTTTGCAATTAATATTTCGCATAATAACTCTGCTAATATTGAAGATTCTCAAACTATTGAAACTTTACAAGCTATTGCAAGTAAAAATAATCCTTATTCAAATTATTATAATCCCAGGTGGAAAAATCATCCTAATTTTAACTGGAATAATTCACAACAACAATGGTGTAATAATCGATCTCATACCACTTGGAAATTGGAATAATCAAGTTAATTCAAATTATAAACCTCCTGGATTTAATAATCAACGAAAAAGTTATCAATAGAAGAATTAATTATGCAAATGAATAATCAATTACAAAATCAAAATACTTGTTATTCGTAATATTGAAAATTAAATTGGGCAAATTGCTACTTTAATTAATAACAGACCTGTAGGAACACTTCCTAGTAATGTTGAAATCAATCCAAAGGAATCTGGAAAAGAACATGAACAAATTAAAGCTGTGCAACTTAGAAGTGGAAAGGAATTAAAAGAAAAATTGCAGAATGAAATTAAAAAAGAGATTGAGGTTGAAGAGATTGAAAAACCTAAAGAAACTCTCTCTCCTAGTCGAGATCGATCGTTATACTTGTTAATGTGGAAGTTGAAAAACCACCACCACCTTTTCCTCAAAGACTTAAAAAGCAGAAACTTGATCATCAATTTTCTAAGTTCTTTGAAATTTTTAAGAAACTTACTATTAACATACCTTTTGCTGAAGCTTTGGAACAAATGTCAACTTACGCAAAATTTATGAAGGATATTTTAAGCAAAAAATGAAATTTTGAAGCTTTTGAAACTGTTGCATTAAGTGAAGAATGCAGTGCAATAATTCAAAAGAAATTACCTAAAAAGCTTAAGGATCCTGGAAGTTTCACTATACCCTGTGCTATTGGAGAAAAATTTTGCAGAAAAGCTTTATGTGATTTAGGAGCTAGTATTAATCTCATGCCATTTTCTATCTTTCGAAGATTATATTTAGGAGATATTACAACCACCACTGTAACTCTTCAGTTAGCTGATAGATCTATCACTATTCTTAAAGGAGTTATAGAGGATGTCCTTGTTAAAGCGGATAAATTTATCTTCGCTGTAGATTTCATAGTACTTGACATGGAAGAAGATAAAGAGATACCTATTATTTTAGGAAGACCTTTTCTAGCTATCGGACGAGCTATGATTGATGTGCAAAACGGAGAATTAACCATGAGAGTAAATGATCAAGAAATTAAATTACATGTTTTTAAATCAATGAAGTACCCTGATAAAGAGAAATGTTATCGAATGGATATAATTGATTATTTAATTGAAAAAAATTATCAAGAAAAATGTAAAGTTATTTCTGAAGAAAATTTTGAATTTTTAACTAATGAAGAAGAAGTAGTAGAAGAAGAAGATGCTCATTTTATTAAAGATAATTGGGAAACTTTAGACATAATTCAAAATGATATACTTTTACCCTCAATTAAAAAAGCACCTGAATTGGAATTAAAAATGTTACCTTCACATTTAAAATATGCGTTTCTTGGAAATTCGTTAACTTTGTCTGTTATTATTTCTTCTGAACCGAGTAAAGATCAAGAAGAAAAATTACTAGGTGTGTTAAAGAATTATAAGAAAGCTTTTGGTTGGACTATTGTCGATATAAGAGGAATAAGCCCTTCCATTTGCATGCATAGAATTTTAATGGAAGAAAATTTTAAACCTACTATAGAATGGCAAAGAAGATTAAATCCTATCATGAAAGAGGTTGTTAAAAAAGAAATTATTAAGTGGTTAGATGCTGGTATTATTTATCCTATTTCGGATAGTCGATGGGTAAGTCCTATTCATTGTGTTCGAAGAAAGCGAGTGTAGCTTGTCATTGTTAATGATAAAAATGAACTTATGCCTACAAGACAAGTTATTGGATGGCAAATTTGTATTGACTATAGGAAATTAAATAAAGCCACTAGAAAGGATCATTTTCCTTTACCTTTCTTGGATCAAATGCTCGATAAATTAGTTGGACACTCATATTTCTATTTTCTGGATGGATATTCTGGTTATCATCAATTACTTTTTGCTCCTCAGGACCAAGAAAAGACAACTTTTACAAGTCCTTATGGAACATTTGCTTTTAGAAGAATGTCTTTTGGTTTATGTAATGCACATGCAACTTTTCAAAGATGTATGATGTCAATATTTTGTGATTTGATTGACAAAAGAATTGAAATATTCATGGAAGATTTTTTAGTCTTTGGAACTTCTTTTGAATCTTGTTTGGAAAACATAGCCAAAGTTTTGAAAGGCTGCGAATAAACAAATTTAGTTCTTAACTGGAAAAAATGTCAATTCATGGTCACAGAAGGCATTGTACTTGGACACAAAGTATCACGAAAAGGGATGGAAGTAGATCAAGCAAAGGTGAAAATTATTGCTGAATTGTAACCACCTACTACTGTTACTGATGTGAGAAGTTTTCTAGGTCATGCTGGATTTTATAGAAGATATATAAAGGATTTTTCTAAAATTACTAAACCTCTTTGTCATTTATTAGAAAAAGATGCACAGTTTGAATTTAATGAAGAATGTATTAATGCTTTTAATATTCTAAAAGAAAAATTAATAACTGCACCTATTATTGTTGCACCTGACTGGAATAAATCTTTTGAATTAATGTGTGATGCAAGTAATTTTGCAATTGGAGCTCTATTAGGAAAAAAATATGAGAAAATCTTCAAAGTTGCATATTATGCTTGTAAAACTCTCACTGAAACACAAAGAAATTACACTACCACTGAGAAAGAGCTTCTAGCTATAGTATATGCCTTTGATAAATTTAGACATTATCTTCTTAGTACTAAATGCATAGTTCATACTGATCATTCTGCTATTAAATATCTAATATCTAAGAAGGATTCTAAACCTAGACTTATAAGATGGGTTTTACTTCTACAAGAATTTGATTTTCAAATAGTAGATAGAAAAGGAACTGAAAACCAAATTGCTGATCATTGGTCTAGAATTAAAAATGATATTGTTTCGGAAGAAAATATAAATGAGAAATTCCCTGATGAATCTTTATATGTTATCCAAAGATACAAAACACCGTGGTATGCTGATATTGTTAATTATTTAGTTAGCAATATTTTGCCTTATGACTTGGATAACAAATTTATTAAGAAATTTAAATATGATGCTAAATCTTATATTTGGGAAGAACCTCATTAATTTAAAATTGGTAAAGATTCTATGATTCGAAAATGTGTACCTTATGTGGAAACTTTCGCTATTATTCAAAAATGTCATGATTCTGATTTTGGAAGACACTTTGGCATAAATGGTGGAAGTCATTTCAGGAATATAAGAATTCAATCATTACTACAAAAATTTGGAATCAAACATAAGAATTGCAACTGCTTATCACCCTCAAACTAGTGGAATGGCTGAAATATCAAACAGGGAAATTAAAAGAATTTTAGAAAAGACTGTTAATCCTAAAAGAACTGATTGGGTTGATAGACTTGATTCTGCATTATGGGAATGTCACCTTTCCGGTTAATTTATGGTAAACATTGTCACTTACCTGTAGAACTTGAACATAAAGCTTATTAGGCGATAAAAGAGTTTAATTTTAAATTGAATAAAGCAGGAGAAAAATGATTATTGCAACTAAATGAGAAGGAAGAAATTAGAAACGAATCGTATGACAATGCAAGAATTTATAAAGAGAAAGCGAAGATGTTGCATGATAAGAAAATTTCAGGAAAAATTTTTGAGCCTGGAAAAAAAGTATTACTGTTTAATTCTCGTTTAAGACTTTTTCCTGGAAAATTAAGATCTAAATGGATTGGACCTTATTTAGTTGAGAAATTATACCATTATGGAGCTGTGGATATTAAAGATACCAAAACTGGAAAAATTTTTAAAGTAAATGGATTACGATTGAAGCCTTATTTGGGAGATATTAAGAAGATTTATAAAGAGGCTTATGAATTGAGTCAACCTGATTAAAGATTTACTTAAGTTAGGCTAACGACGTTAAACCAAGCACTTTGTGGGAGGCAACCCATAATTCTCTTGTGTTTTTGTGTTTTGATGAAAGGTTATGCCTTGATCTTGATTAATTTTATATTACTTTAGAAAAATTTGATGCTCATAAGTCTTGGTTGAAAATAGGATCACTCTATTTTGAATATGAGTAAAAAGGAGATCAAGTTAACCTTCATTATGATAGTTTACAATGTGAGTTATCTAGTCTAAATTACTCTTATCAGTATAATATACCTATCTTGGAGAACTAAATTTTGAAAATTTGACAATTAAGCGAAACGAAGTTTAACATAGTTCCGGCGCCTAAGCGCCAAAATTCGGCTCCTAAGTGCCAGAATCAACTATGTGTCAATAGGTCTGGTGCCTAGGCACCATATTCGATGCCTAAGCGCCACGGTTACTGGGTCGTGCAAAAATCGAAAATTTTCAGTTTTTCACACGATTTTCCCCTTTAAATCAACCCATCCTCTTCCCTAACCATCAAACAATCAAAATTACGTCCCTTACACTTTCTTCTTTAGAGATTTTAGAAATTTTTAAAGAAATGGAAAGGAAAAATCATGGAGAAGAGGCTAGGGACAAGGTCTCAAGGGATCCTCAACCCTACTTCAATGGTTTCATTGCTGTAAGTTTAGAAAAAATTTCTAGTCATTTGGATAAGTTTGAAGAAGATTTTAAAAGGATTAGAGATCGCCTTCATGAGATGTTTCATCAAGTTGAACATCTAGAATGGCAAATGAAACTTCAATTTGATCATTTTGCGGCTTATCAAGATGCTCAAGTTGAAATGTATGCGAAGAACAAGTGGATTGATGAAAAGACGACTACGGATTTCCCGAGAGCGTTAGTATTCTTTCCAAGTGGAATACACAATTTCCCTTGTGAAGATTAGAATATTCTGGTAATGAGATAGTTATTATGGTTTGTTGAGTCGTTGTATCGATTTAGAGAATCAATTGTGTTTGTTTGTGTATTTGCTTTCATGTTCAATGTGTGTTGTTTTTGCTTTGAAATTGTTATGATTTAGTGTGTATTAGGAACTTGAATCAAATGTAGTACTTATCTGGAATTTATTGAGTCAAAATTGAAGATTTTAAATGGAAATTAGTGAGTTTGATTGAAAACCTTATGTTTGATTGGTGGATTTAATATTTAATTTTTATAAATTTTTGAAAAATGTTGTGGAAGTTAGAAACTGAAGCTCTACTTTGATATGAGTAATTGGAAGTTGAATTTATGAATTTTTGTGGAAAATTAAATTTAAAAATAATTTTTTGTGAAAGGCGAGTCTGGTGCCTAGGCGTCAGAATTCGACGCCTAAGCTCCAGTTTGGCCTGCTACCCGAAAATTACCATTTAAACCCCCAAAAGCCATTTTTACTCCTAAGCTTCATCTTCTTCCCCATTTTCGCGAAAATACAACCTCTAGATCCCTTTTGAGGTCAAAACATCAAGGATTTGAGCGTGAAACCACTCGATTTCTTCGTCTCAAGGTCAGATCTACACATTAAACCATTTATTTTCGATTTTCAACATAGATTTTCCTAGTTTTTGCTAAGAACCAAAATTTTGAAAAAAAATTTGACTTTTAGTGATTTCTTTGAATTTCTAAACTTATTTTAAGTTTTATAAACTTAAAAAGAGTTTAAATCTTTGATTACTAAATTAGTTCTTGTTTTCTTTAACGTTTAGATGGCTCCAAAATCTAAGAGCGAGAAGGGACGAGAAAATTTTGATAGCAACAAATTTCCAACTGCGGCTGCGCATTTTTGCTTCGACGAACTTGTGTCGTTGAGAAAGTTCATCTCGGAATGAGGTTTTTATCATCCTGGGGAGATGATCAAAAACACTATCATTGCGCACAACTGATAATGATTTTGTTACTTTACTGCTATTGTTGTTATCACGATTGTTTGAGAATTTTATGCAAATTTTCTAGATGCCGAGGATTATGAAGTCTTTGTCAGAGGTATCGGAGTAGGATTTACTCCAGAAAGAATCAACATATTCTATGGCCTGCCACCGACGATTGAGTGCTATTATTTTTGATTATCACCATCTGAGGGTGATTTGGATATGTTTATTGCCTATTTGAGTGACAGTACTGGATCTTGGAAGATCAGGAACGACAAAAGGGTAAATTTCAAATCTTTCAACCTGAATGGTGTATCTAAAGCATGACACTACTTTATTTCTGCAAGATTGTTACCTTCCAAACACCTGAGTGAAGTAACTAGAGATCGAGCGATCTTAAATTACTGCATTTAGGAGAAGAAGCCTTTTGATATCGGGAGCATTATTTATGATTCTGTGGAGTCTACTGCGTGGTCCAACACTTCCGTTGGATTAGGATTTCCATCCCTGATCTACTCACTATGTGTTAGTAATGGAGTCTCTGCTGATATTTCCGAGGAGAATCTGAAGTCTACTAAGCCAATTGGGCAGGAGAGTGTTAGTATCTATGATCGTCTTCGAGGGAAGAGATCAACCGCTCCTTCTACTTTTGCACATACTTCAGGTAGACCTTCTACTTCTAGACCCTCTATTTCTGCTGAGACACCATCAGATTTCTGGGAATTAATGCATGATTAGTTTTTAGAGCAACAGCAGGAGTTATTTCAAACTCACTGCAGGATTGATACTATTGATAGAAGACTAGATCATTTATCTGATTATAACCAGAGGAAGAGTAATTACGATGCTGAGTATGATGAAGCCCTAGTCAAATTTCTGAAGGGTGAACATGATGTTAGCTTTCCTACTTTTCCTAGTTTCACACAATTTGTAGATCCTAAGGAAGTAGAATTTTTCTTTGGTGATGAAGATGACGATGAGGCGACTGCTAGTGATTCGTAGTTATCGATTTCTTTGATGTGCTACTCTGTTAGTTTGTTTTATTTGGATTGTTTGTTAGTTTTGTATTTGATGTATGTTGAATGTTTAGTGTTAGGATTCTGTTGTGTTTTGACTGAATTTAGAATTAATTTATATGTTGTTTTAGTTTAATGTTTAGTAATTAATTATTTTGCTCTGTTTTAATTCTGTTTCAAATTTAATATCATCATCAATTAGCTGCTTACCCTTCTATATACATGCTTCAATTTTATCTTAATATTTCATAAAAGCATGTTTTAAAAGTTAATTTTTCTTTTTAAGATTGTTTTTACATACTTATTAAAAATTCTGATGATTTTCTTTCTCTCATACTTTCAAATTATCATAGTATACTAAAACATAAGTTTGGGGGAAGGGAAAATCCATTCAAAATTAAATTTTATTTGTCCTTAAAGAACTAATATTTTGTTAAAATAAAAAAACTTTTTAACATAACTTAAGGAATGAAGAATTTATTTGAAATCACTTTTTTTTTTAAATTATAATCAATTTAGTGAAATTAACCAAAATTTTACTAACTTTGATTGATTTTAAGAATAGAATTATTTAACTTAAAGAAGAATGAGATAAAATTTTTTTCAATTCATGGTAGAAATAATAGAATTTTAAAATTATTAAGTAATAAAAAATTATCACTTGAAAAAGAAAAGATTGGAGTTCTTTTTTAATTTTTATTTATGTTATAATAATTAAGTGGAAATGTATATGTTTTGAAAATATAAGTTAATGATAGTGAAGTTCAAAACCATTAACTGGCTATCCAGATATAGTAATCCTCTATATATTTAAAAAAAAAAAAAAGATAGAGAGGAGAAGCTTGAGGAAATGCCTAATGAAAACTTGGCTTCACTTGAATTATCTTATAGGAAGAAAACTAGTTACATATTTTACTTGATTTTTATACATAAATATTTATTTCGAAAATATTTTTCAAGAAGATCTTTTTCTTGTAAATAATCTATGAAAGCTTAATATAATAGACTTCTATTATTTTCTAAGTGAATGAAAAGTTTGAAATCTTATGATTTGGTAGTTAAATATTCCTTAAATTCTTAAAATTAAACCTAGTTAGTGAAATTGGGTTAATAATTTAATAAAGAATTTATAAAATAAAAAATTATAAGGAATCTTAAATATTTATCTTTTATTTCCAAAAGTTATATTTTATGTAGTAAAAAGAGTTACTTGAGGAAAAGTAACAATTAAGCTTGGGGGATTTTAATCTATAAAAAAATACCTATTTCTTTATGTCTTAATTCTTATCAATTTCTAAGGATATTATGTTTTAATGAAAGGTATTTTTTGTGTTTTTGGATGTAGGTAATGTAAAAAGGTCTAAGAAGGAAAAAGGAGCAAAATGGAGCAAAAATGGAGCAAAATACCAAAAGTATAAAAAATATGGCCTGACGCCTAGGCGCCAGAAACTGGAGCCTAGGCGCCAGACTCGATACAAAAACTGTCAAGTTTTTTACAACGTTTGATCAGTTATTTTGACGGAGTGAGAGGTTATTGGACATTCTAGAAGGCTGGCAGTTGTTCCTTGATAATAGGACATGTGATACATTGCATTTGGACGCTCCAAAATGGTTTTAATCGCGAAGAGGTGCGAGCCAATGTGAAGAGGTACAAAGAACTTGACGCAGTGTCCGGCGCCTAGGCGCCAGAACGACCTTCTAGAAGATTCATTGAATGTGGACATGTTTTGAAGAGGTGCCTCAAGGCAACTCTTAAAGCCTATAAATAGAGGTCCATTTCCTCAGAAAACGTGCCCCTCCCATTGTACCCCTTTCTCTTATCTAATTTAGGATCTCTCATCCTTAGAGAGAGAATTATAGAGAGAAATTTAGGGCAACTTTTGTTTAGTTTAGTGAGTTTATTTTCAAGTTATTGCATCTGGAGTTCATTACACTGTGGAGTCAGTAGGAATCAAAAGATCTGTAGAAGAAATATTTGAGATAAATATATTTTTATATTTGATTCAAAGTTTAATTATCATGTTTTGTTATTTATTTTCAATGTGTTCTGAGTAGTTAGTTACTTTCTTACTTTAATTATGAAGAGATAGATAAGATAATATAAAGATTCGATGGAGAATTAAAATTCAAAATATTTTCAAAATATTGTGATGACATTAATATCTGATCTTACTTTACTTTTTAAATTGGCCGTTTTAATTGTTAAAACCTGTTGAAGAGTTTTGAGACCTTGAAGGAGAAGAACTCTTAACTTGTAAATGTCACATGAATCCTTAGGTAGTCGAAGGCCATGTGGGGCTATTCATGGTGAAGTGCAAATAAATATGAAGATAATATTTAAAGGGCGTAGAATTGATAAGTTTTAGAGTGACAAACTAAATTCTTATAATTTGATTTATAGACTAGGAAAGGGTCACTAGTAGAGCCGACCATAGCCACCCTTGGACATCTAGAAGTGTGAGCCTAGATTAACCCATTTTACTAACAATACATCCGGACCTATTCTGTAAATTAGTCAATGTTCTTTGTGCCTAGATCAAAGGGTAAAGAATAGGAATGTTTCTATTTGACACAATTCCATAAATCAAATTCTCCAATGAATATTAAATTATCTTAAAAATCTTAGATTAATTGAAGGAAAGAAAGTTGTTTATTTTATATAGAATTCATTAAATCATTTTCTTATTATTGTTTTCTTTATTTCATCTAGTAAATTAATAGTAATTTATAATCAAATTAAAAGATAAAATAAAAATATTTTTACTATTTTATTTCGCTTTCACTTCATAGAAAATTTATTTCTATAAATCTTCCCTGTGGGATCGATACTGGGTTCCTTGTTTAAAAACCCTATATTACTTGACACGATACGTATACTTGTGTAGTACCCCTAGTGTGTAAAAATATTTACTAAATTATATAATATTAATTTTATACACTAGCCACTATTTATAAATTAAGTCAAAGTTTTTGGCTATCCTTTGGAAGCAAACATTACTGCGTTAAGCGCGGCTCGGGTCAATAAACTAACATGTTTCTATGATGAAATTTCAGACAAAGTTCTAGAAAACTTGATAATTGTAAATAGGGATCTTCCGAAGTCGTTCACCCAAACTGGTTATTCTGCACCAGTTGGATAATCGTTGGACTAAGTTCAAACGAGTCAGCTTCTACAATAGAGTTTTGTATAATTGAGTGAATTTCATTTATTGTTGGATTTACATAATCCCTTAATACTTTATTATGATTTTATTGACCTCACTTTCGGTTGAGGTCTAGTCTTTCTTTAGAATAGCTTAGGCTCTAGCCATAGGACTCTCCGGGTGACTTTCTTAGAAGACTAGTTTTGGAAACCTCCCCCTTAGAAATTCAAACTTTTCTCACTTCACTGGGCTTCACTGGGTGTTTTCATATGCTTAAGGTCTAACCTCCAACTTTTAGGAGGAAGAGACTAAGCATAAGGAAGCCTAAGAGAGGTCTCCTATAGGTGGTCAGACCATAGGATCTACCCTGGGAGGTCTGGACCTTACACAAAACACACACTTTACACTCACAACCCAAAGCATAACACATCCTACCTTGGCCTCCTAAGTCTTTGGAAACTCATGTGAGTGGTATTCTCCAAGCTCTTAGCCCCAAGCTAGAGGTTTGATTAGTACCAAAACATAAAGGACCAAGTGAGGGTTAACCTTGGTCCACGACTCAACCTAAACAATTCCATACTACTCACCCCTAACTAACCTCAAATTTTTCAAAATTTCAATTTTTGACCCCTTGCCGCTGAACCTACCCAAAATACCCCTAAAACCTAAGGTGCTCCAAAACTTCCAAAATTATCCAACCAACCCATTTTTGTCCTATAACTATTTTAAAATATTCTCCATCACTCAAATTGACCAAAATTACCCAAATTTACCAAAATTTCCAAAATACCCCCAAAATAGCCTTCTTAGCCCAAAAATCCAAAAATTCCAAAATTCCAAAAAATAGCCAAAACCTCCTAAATATTCCCAATTTCATTTCTCATAACAACCACATGACCCAATTTGACCAATTTAGCACAACTTAACAAAAAGCCTTAATTTGACTTATTTAACACAAAAGTGCCCAAATTAAACCCAATGTCAATCCAATTGGCCACAATTTTGCCCAAATCCAATTCTAAACTTTAATTCAACATCTATATCCTCAATCTAAACTAAATTCATACCTAATTTGAATCACATTTGAGTTCAATTTCACATAAAATCTAAAATCCCCAATTTTGACCAAGTTGCCCATTTCCTTCAAATTGACCTAATTACAATCAGTTTCCCCTTAATATGAATTCTAATCTTCCCTTGACACAACCTTAAACCAAATACAATATTCAATTGCCCCTAATTTGAGCTCAAATCTCACCCAAACCAAATTAAAGTTCAAAACCCCAAATTTTGACCCAAACATGCTATATGCCAAAAATTCCCCAAATTGAGTAACATAACACTAAAATTTCCACCAAATTAATGTTGGGAACTCTTTATAATATCCCCCTAGACTATTTGGAACCTTCAATTGGCCTTGAACCCAAGCTAGCTCAACCTAATCCCAAGTTAACCCAACTTTCCCCAAATTAACCAAAATCCCAAATCAAGCCAAATTGAACCTGCAAATCTATTCAAAACCACTCCAATCTCGATTGAAACACTTTATGAAAATCATATACATCATTTTGAATAATCAATTAGGTCTAACCAAAGTCCAAACCAAACCTAGTCCAACTTAAACCTAATGTGACCTAAATTGAACACATGACCCAATTTCACTAAAATCGAACCAAGTTGACCAATATAACTCCTTGGTAGCCCACCTTGGGACCCCAAAGACAAACCAAAACCCACTAGACCCAAGTCCATTGAGCCGTGGACCAAAAATCCTTCACCAAAGATAACTCTCCCTCACCTTTTTGCTTACCCCATTTCTCCAAGCAAGCCACCCATCATGGCAGGTAATTAACCTCATTAACTCCTCTCTTACCACCCATCAGCCGACCAACCACCATCCTTATCCTTCCCAGCTGTCCTAGCTACTAGAATAGTTCAGCTCGAACACCCTAATACCCCTTAAAACTCAAAATTGAGCTTTTTCAGTGAGGCATCCCCTCAGCGATCAATGACATTGCTCAGGCCTCACCCTAAGCGGCCTAAAGCACCCAAAGCCAAGCCTTGACTCAACTAATTAGCCATGGATATAAAAGCCACCCCTTACGACCAAAATACAGATGTTGAAAATTTCCTAAGGAAAAACTGTCAAAACCTCTCCAGAGCTTCTTCAGGCCTCCCTAAGCTCATTCCAGCCATTTTTCTCGTCTGGTTCCCCTTGCATGAGAGCAATTTCTCCACTGAAATCTCAGTCAAAATCAGAACAAACTTCACCATAGCTCCAGAGTACACCAAACATAAATTAATTGCACCCACACCTTCACAGCATCAGAAGGAGAAGATCCCTCATCAAAGCCCCGTCACAAAGAGCCTCTATACGAGACTTTGATCAAAACCTAAAATCAGCCTTGGTTGAATTCAGGTCCAAACATTTCACCACAACACAAGGCTCCATCTAGAGGTTCCTTGGGACTAATCAAAGCTGTCACAACCATCTTATTGAGGCCTCACCTCTAAGACAAAGGTAGTGAAATCATTCATCCTCACGAGCATGTTCTGATTTTATACATGTGTAGACCATATTTCATACAGTGTAAACCATACAGATATGTTCGTCTAGGTCAGATGAAGCTCTAGGAACAAACCCTATGTGATTTACTTAAATCTAGCTTGCGCTCTTAGGTCAAGAAGGAATCACAGTTAATTTAAAATTACTTTTGAAAAATTACAAGAACATAAAAAATTGATAAATTCTTCCATAAATTATGTTTGCCTCTATAGGCCTGATACACCTAAAATAGAAAGTGTTTTTATACACATTTTTATACTTATTTTTGATGATATTGCACTTTAATGGAAGATATTTTATGTTTTTCTAGCAGGTACGATGAAAATGACTAATTATGATAAAAGGAGCAAAGAAGAATCAAATTTGGAGCAAAATTATAAAGTTTGAGAAATTTGGCCTCTAGCGCCTAAGCGCCAAAATGCCGGCGCTTAAGCGCCACAATTAAAAATTGAATTTTAATCAAAATTGGCTCCATTATCAAGGGGTGTTTGAAGTAACTTTTGGTGGTGACATCTTAACTTCCTTTGGGAGACAAATGTGAATGAAGGGATGCATCCTTTTGTGGATACATTGAATCTGGATATGATTTGAAGAGACACAAAGGCACCGTCTGGAAAATTATTAAAATGAAGCCTCATGATTTGCAAGTGGTTGTGTTGTTGTAGTGGTAGTTAGTGTTTTAAAAGTGAGTTAAGAGTAAGGTTTTGAAGTTCTTCTTTTATATAGTTGTTAGTAGAGAGTAGAGAGTAAGAAAGGAAAAAGGGTTGGTGTGAAGCCTTCTATCGACATATTTTTGGGTTGTGTGTTGTATTTTGAAAAGGAGGTCGCCTACCAAAGTTGTCGGTGAATTTTTAATTTAATTAATATATATATTTTAAAAAATATTATTTGATTTTTTGAAAATAATTTTAAGTTTGAAAATTTTAAGATATAAAATAAAACTGATCTCACATCCCAAATAGTTTCTATAAACGAGCACCACATCACAAACCGTGTATCTATCCCGAAGAATAGACACACTGCTTGATGATGGGGCTCGATTAAATAAACTAGAAGATTTGTGACATCCGTTTGGTCTGCGAACCAATTTTATAAGCCGACAAGTTCCCCTGCTTAATATAAAGGAATTAAGCAGGGTTTATATTACCTGAGTTCTTAAAGTTCCCTATAAGGGCAAGCCCTTATAGTTAAGTACATCTTAAATCACGGGAATCATTTAAGAAAACACTTGATAGTGATTAGTGGTTTTGCTCTCGAGAATTTCAAAGTTTAAGGTTTTCAAAGGATTTGAGTTTTGAAAATTTCAATAGGGATTAACTCAAATT
Source organism: Papilionanthe hookeriana x Papilionanthe teres (assembly GCA_022702705.1). Lineage (NCBI taxonomy): Eukaryota > Viridiplantae > Streptophyta > Magnoliopsida > Asparagales > Orchidaceae > Papilionanthe > Papilionanthe hookeriana x Papilionanthe teres. The sequence goes on from CM040428.1 coordinate 145,516,935, forward strand.
TGGAACAATTTATTTTAGGAGTCCAAAGGAAGAAAAGTAGGAGGAGCTGAGTATCCAAGAAGAATCTTGGCAACTTCTCAAACTATCCTATCGTTTGGCTTCAATTTAGGAATTTGTTTAATGTTTCAATCTTGTTAATTTTAATTAATTAGGACTTATATTAGTATGACATAATCATACAAATAGCCTCGAAGATGTGAGGGTTTATGTCGTACCGAACGACTACCTCGGAATCCTAAGACCAGTTAGGGCTTAATTTATATGACATGATTATGCAAATGCCTAACGAAGAGTTGAGGATTTATGTTGCACTAGGCAAACTACCTCGAAGTCCTATGGCTTGGTTATTTAATTCTAAGAAAGTTTTGTTGAAGTAGGTCCGAGTTTTGCAGAGGTTTAGTTTTAGAAGTCATAAATCAGGAGATGAGAGAAGTGTTTTGGTTTAGAGAAAATCTTAAAATCCAAGTGTTTTTTAATATTTTAATTAAAACAAATCTTAAAGTTATTAAAACAGAACCGATTAAGATCCAACGGTTTCGTCATCCCGACACCGTTATTTTCATTGAATTCACTTAGTCCAGATGAATTTGCTAAACTCAACTGAATGAGTTCCACACTTTCATTTAGACCATGGGAAATCCCGTTAGCAACACGTGGGTTACATCATCCGAGGTATTTCGATCATTCAATGAGACGTTTTAATTTAGTTATGATTGTGGTTTTGTTGTTCTGTTTGTGATTAAATTTGAGTTGTTTTATATTTTGGAATGTTGTGGTGGTGAATTTTATCTTGCAATGAATTTTAATTTAGTTTAGGTTTCAGTTCAGGGACTATCCTAAAGGTTTTGGTTTTCATGCAACAGTTTTATTTATCATGCAAGAAAAGTAAAGTACAGTGCATGTAAGTAAATTGCAATAAAGTAAATTACTATAAAATAAAAGCGTACCGGGAGGGTCTTCCTGTCATCCCAAGCTACACTTAAAACACATGTTAAGGCATTTAAATATTTCAACAGATACCTAGGTAAAGCTAAGGGAAGGGTTTTAGTTGTCTACCAAATTCCTAGTCCTATAACTAATCAACTCCTATGACGTCTAGGTTTTTGGTTTGGTTGAAGGATGATTTTCTTCATCAAAGAACAATTAAATTCGGTTGTTCATCTAAAACATCCCGTCATATTGAGGAAGTGCTTAGGACGAGTCCTAAACATCTTTTCAATATTTCTGGGATTGTTTTGAGTCCAAGTAAATTTAGTTGTACAGGTGAATTAATCATTCAGGAGTTTAGTTAAACTTTGTTTCTTGCTCAGTGAACTTAGGTATTTGATTATCTAATGAATGAAGTGGCATCTCACTTAATACTCTATTTAAGAGTTATAATAATTAAAACCTGTAAGGGCAAGTTGGTTTATCGAAAATTTTAATCATTCTTAATTTAAAGTTTGAGTTAACAGTTTAAAGTGTTTTAATTTAATTATGAGGTTTTAATTAATGATTTTAAGTTTGGAATAGTGTTCAAATTATTTTAGATTTGATTTAAATCTTTAAATTTTCAATTATCTTAGTATTTCAAATTGGTATTCATGTTTTCAAATTTACTTAGATAGAAAGAGGTGTTGAAATTATTGATATATTTTGATTTATTTCATAATGATTTTATTTAGGTTTATTTTTAAATTATCTTAATTCAATTTAATTTAATTTAATTTTAATTTAATTTTAATTTAATTTAATTTAATTTAATTTAATGTTAATTTTAATTTAATTTTAATTTTAATTTAATTTTAATTTAATTTACATTTACATTTAATTTAATTTTAATTTAATTTACATTTAATTAAATTTAATTTTAATTTAATTTTTGTTTAATTTTTGTTTAATTTAAATTTAATCTAATTGTATTTAATTTTAATTTTATTTTAATTTAATTTTAATTTTAATTGTTAATTATAGTTTAACTTTAATTTTAATTTAATTTTAATTTAATTTAATTTAATTTTACTTTTAATTTTAGTTTTAATTTTAGTTTTAATTGTTAATTTAGATTATTATTTTAATTCTTAATTAGGAACTAAATATTGTTAAAGTGACTTTTTTAGGGATTTTTAAATTAAAGAATAAATATCCTTTAATAATATCCCTATTATAATAATCAAAATTTAAATATATTCTTTCCACAATTTAAATCATTTAATTAATTAAAGTTTCATTTTGATATTTTCGAAGTGTTTAATGTGTTTCTACCCCTTAATTTCCCTAAGTTTCAATCAACCAAGAGAAAGTTAGAATCAAATATTTTACCCCCCATTTTGATTAAACCTAAAGTTTTAATTAAGGGTTAAAATTTTTAATTACCTTTATGCCCTTTTAAGCTTATTTATTTCATTACTCACTAAATTGAGCTCAAATGAATTTAAAATTTTTATGTCACCTCACTCACATATCAATTAAGACATTAGAGGAGAAAATGTGATTTTTCTAAATTTAATTTATTTATATAATTATTTTTAGTAGAAAATAGGGGGTTTTCAAAGAAAATTCAACAACATGACCAAGGAATGGTTTCTATCCTTAAGAAAATTATGGTAAGTTCCTAATGACCAGAGGACCACTTGGACCAGTTTTTGTGATTTTTTGAATTATATTTTATTTATTATAATTATTTTGAATTTTAGAATATTAATTAATTATAAAATAAAATCAAAGTTGAAAAATAGATCTTATATTTTTCTCAAATCTCTCTGACCACAAGGAGTTTAGAGAATTAAATTTTATAATTTTCTAATTTTTCTTTGATTTATTAGAATTATTTTAGTGAAGAAGGTTGAAAATTCATTTTTTAATATTAAAAATTACATTAAGCCTTTAAAATTCAATATCTTATCCTAGGGACTTAGGAAAAAAATTTGGTTTGTTCCTAAGTGATTAGGAGTTAAAATGTGACATTTTTATGATTTTTAATTTTTTTGTGATTTTTATTATTTTTTAATTATTAAAATATTAAAATATTGTGAAAAATAAACTTTTTTAGAAAATTCCAATTTTAATTTTAATGAACTCCCCTGATATCAGAGAAGTTCCAAAATCAGTTTTGTGAATTTTTGAAAAGTATTTTTGGAGTTATGAATTTTTAAAGTTCCATTTTGCTTATGAGGTTTAATCAATCCATTTGGTGGGGTTAATCAAGTCCAATTGATTTCAAAATTTTATGTAAGGTTCCTCTGACCTTAAAGAGTAATGGAGAATTGTTTTCAAGTCAGTTTGATGTGTGGATAACCCTAATTAAATCAAATTCAATTTTAGGGGTTTAGGCAAATTAAGGTTATTATGAATGAATTAACTCATAATATATTTTTCATAGGGTCCTCTGGTCCTAAGGAACATCACCAAATTTTCCTAGAATTTATTTTACAACATGTTAATTACTGGAATTAAAATATCTAAAACACTCACATGAACTTGAAAATTCAATAACTTTTCACAGGGATGGCCTCTGACCTTGAAAAATTTAGGGAATGTTACCAAGATCAGAGGCTTCAAAAGCCCTATGGTCTCATGTCATGGTGAATTGTTAATGCAAATGAAGAATCAAAATACTGAAAACAATAAATAAATTATTAAAAATAAAATACTCATCCAATTAACTTGATTTCTTTTCCACATTATTCTCGTCTGTTCACTGAGCAAGAATGTATTTTTATTTTATTTTTGTGATTTTTCTATGCAAAGATATGAATTTTCTAAGTTGTGGGTATTTAACTAATTCAGAAAATAGGGATTTATCTATTTATCCACGTAGCACCGCGTCAACCTGGGCAGCTCCGAAACCCGTACGTGTCGCGCTCCAATTCGACACCGCCACTTGAGTCAGCAGCCGCGCATCCCGCGGTTCATGTACCATTGCGCTGTCCGACTTGATCTAGACCGTCCGCTCGATACACGCGCGATCCAACGGCTCCTGGTCATCGTCTACGACTGGTGTGCACCCGTGACCGTCCACACTAAAACCCTAAGTTCTCACTCGATTCTCAATGGATTTTTGTGTTCTTATGCTCTATGGATTCGTCTTGAAGAGACGAACACATCCATATGGTTTATAGGCTATGAAATTAACCCAAACAAAATGGAGAATCACTGGAAGCTCTGGAGGAAGAATGAGTTCATACCTTTGCTCAGAGAAGTGAAGCTTCGATCTGAGAGTTGTGTCATCTTCGATTGAGTCCAAGCAAGCTCCAGATGAAGTCTCTAGCTCTGGGGAATTGTCTAAGTATGAACGTGACCAAGGCCGATCACAATGCTTGGAGGCTGGAAGCAATGGCTGGCCTGGTGAGGGGGCTTTTGATGGGGAACTTCTCCTCTTGGTCTGGTGAAGGTGTAGGATCAATCAATTTGACGATTGACTTACTGTGGTGAAGTGTCCTATTTTATGGGTGGATTTTCAACTCAGAAATTGAGCTCACAGAGAGGGTTTTAGGGCTGGATTTTAGTCGGGAACAAGTTCTCTATGTCTGTAGAGGGGTCTGGAATGATTTGTGCAGAGTTTTGGTAAGGTTTGGTTCAACTCCTCTTTTGGCCGAGATGTGGTGGTGTTTAAATAGAGGTGGCTGGAGGGCTTCCCATGGGAAATTGGAGGCTGGAACCAGCTGCTCAGAGGAGGAGAAGAACAACCATGATGTCTATTTGGGTTGGGACAGCTCAGTCAGGGATAATTGAAAAATTTAGCTCACATGGAGCTCTCAGCCATGGTGTTTTCCGGCGATCCAGGCGACTGGCCAGTAGGGTCAGGTGACCATCTTGACTCAGTGAGTCCAGGGATTGAGTTTGGTGCAAGCAATTGGCTTTTGCCATGTGTAAGGAGGTTTGATTAAAATGGCATGGGGTAAGGGTCATTTTGGCTTGATTTTTGTCAATTCATGTATTTGGGTTTGGTGCACCAACCAAGGGACTGATTTAGGCTGAGCGAGGTTAGATGAGTCAGCTGGTTTGTAGTGGAGAAGTCCCCATCCAAATATATTTGGATTAATTTTGGGTTAGGGTGGAACACAGGTATGGTTAATGACTTTTAGGGAGTGTTTAAAGGATCTCCTCCTTTTGCCATTTAGAGAGGGTTGACAATCCTAACATTCTAATGGCTTCCATGTGGCTTAAGCATGGCTCCAAGGCTTGTCTATGGCTTGCTCATGGCTTGGCTCAATTTCATGGAAATGGGTTATTTGGAATTGTGAAAATTTTGAGTTCTTTTAATGGGATTTGTCATGATTCCATTTTGGTTTGATCAACATGATGGATTTTCCACATAGGGGGTGGTTTTGATAAAAAAGAATGACAAATGAAAATTTCATGTGGGCTTTAGGATAAATTTTGGGCTTTTGAAATGGTTTTGGATGGGCTTTTAAAGTGGTTTACGGAAGTGGACTTTTGGATTTTAAAATGGCCTTTTGGATGAAAATTTTGTGAAGGACCATGTCAAATAAATGTTGCAATTGGTTTAGGCATGTGTCGTGAGTGGTTTGGAACAAGTTTAGAGTGATTTTGAATTGTATTGGGTTGAATTTGGGCTTTTTTGGAAAAGGGGCCAAGGTGGGCCAAATTGGGCTAACTTGGGCTAAGGATGGGCTAAAGTTGGAATTGATGTAAAATTAATGTTGAGAAATGTTCATGGGAGTGTCACAAAGCGTTTTAAACTTTGGTTGGGCTTTGATTTTGGGATTTGGGCCCATATGGGTTAGGTTTGGGCTTAGGTCAATTTAAGGGATTTTGATTTTGGGTTAGGTTTAAATTTTGGGCAAATCAAGTTAGTGTATTGTTTATGGGGGTGTCAGGAAGGCTTTAGAAAAGATTTGGGGCCAATTGGAGTTGAATTAGATTGGTTTGATCTAGGTTTAGGTCATGGGCCAAAAATTGGGCCTTAGGCTTCAAATTGAAATTGGGCTCAAATTTCAATCAAATTGGACTTGGATTTGGTCTAAATTGTTATTGGGGATATTGAATTGAAGTTTAGAATTGAATTGGGCCATAATTGAGGTCAATTGGGGTGGTTTGGTTTGACATTGGGTTCACTTGGGTTAAAAATGGGTCAAATTGGGGGTTTTGGTAAAAGTGGGGTAAATTGGCAAAATTGACCCATGGTATAGTTGAACAAAATGAAATTGGAATATTTAGGATTTTCTGGAATTTTTTGGGAATTTTCTGAATTTTTGGATTTTTGGGCTAAGAAGGGCATTTTGGGTATTTAGAGGGTATTGGAGGGGTACTTTTGGAATTTTTGATACTTTTGGCTATGGATGATCAATTTGAGTGGGGGGAAATGTTTAGGATTGATTTTGATGAATTTTGGGTAATTTAGGTGATTTTGTAAATTTCGGGTAGTTCCAAGGGCTTTTGGTAGGTTTAGTAGGTGTAGGGTCCCGGGGGTCAAAAATTGAAATTTTGGAAAAATGAAGATTGATCAAATTTGAGTAAAATGGAATTACTTCGGTTGAGCCATGAAGCCATATTAAGCCCATATGAACCATGAGAGGACTCATTTGAGGCACTCACTATGTTGTTCCTAACCCTCTTAGTCAGGGGCTTAGGGGTTAAGGACCATCCATATGAATTACCTACATGAGTCAGGAAGTCAAGTTGGGTGAGAGTGTGGTTTTAGGACTTGGGCTGTGTGTGAGAGTGTAGTGTATGTGCAAGTCAACCCTCACCAGACCAGGCCATCCAGGGTATTCCTAAGGCCAAGAAGTCCTATAAGGAACTCATCATTTAAACCTCCACATTTGATTTCAACCCTCTAGGTGATTAGGGGTCTACAATCAAGCTTGTTGGGTTTGCAGGGAGTCAAGAGGTGTTTGAACTTCTAAAGGGTGGGTTCCACTTCTAGTCCTCTAAGATTAGTCAAAGGAAAATCCTAAGGCTAGATCCTAGGTAATAAAGAGAGAAGCAAAAGACCTCATCAAAAATAATGTCAACAAATGGACCCCCAATACGTGTGGTGTGCTAACCAAGCACACCGCGCGTATTGGCGTTAACCGAAGAGATCAACAAAACCAACACAGATGTCCAAGTGACAAACTTAGGACGAAGTAGAAGAATTTCTGCTGGGGAGTACCAGGTATATTTCAAAGACTGGAGATTCCTGAACTCTCGCTGGGGAAAGGAAAAGGAGGTGAACTCCAAATCACTAGATCTGGGGAAGTCAATTTAGATTTTAGTTTACTTTTAAATTTCAAGTTTCAATGTGTGAGTCTGGATTTCGATTGAAGTTTAATTTGAAATCGATTTAAAGAAATTTTGAATTTGAAATTTGGATTTGAAATGAGGATTGAAACCTAGGTTTCAACCTTGGGATTACGAAGAGAACTGGAATTTAGGTACCAGCCTCTGAGTGAGAATCAAAGTTTAAGAATCGATGGAAAAATGATGAGAAACAGAATTTAGGTACTGATCTCGAGAGAGTGAGATGTGAAATTTAAGTATCAAACCTGAAAGAGAATCGAATTTAGATATCGATATCGAATGAGAGTCAAAATTTAGGTACCGACCTCGAAGGGAAAGAACTGGAATTTAGGTACCAGTCTCAGAATTTAGAATTGAAATTTAGGTATCAATTCGCAAGAGAATCAAAATTTAGGTATCGATCTAGAAAAGAGAGTCAAAATTTAGGTACCGACCTCGAAGGAAGAGAACTGGAATTTAGGTACCAATCTAGGAATTTAGAATTGAAATCTAGGAATTTAGAATTGAAATTTAGGTATCAATTCGAAAGAGAATCGAAATTTAAGTATCGATCTCGAATGAGAGTCGGAATTTAGTTACCGACCTCGAAGGAAGAGAAGTGGAATTTAGGTACCAGTCCCGGAATTTAGAATTGAAATTTAGGTATCAATTCGAAAGAGAATCGATATTTAGGTATCAATCTCGAATGAGAGTCGGAATTTAGTTACCGACCTCGAAGGAAGAGAAATGGAATTTAGGTACCAGTCTCGGAATTTAGAATCGAAATTTAGGTATCAATTCGAAAGAGAATCGAAATTTAGGTATCGATCTCGAATGAGAGTCAAAATTTTGGTACCGACCTCGAAGGAAGAGAACTGGAATTTATGTACCAGTCTTAGAATTTAGAATTGAAATTTAGGCATCAATTCGAAAGATAATTGAAATTTAAGTATCGATCTCGAATGAGAGTCGGAATTGAGGTACCGACCTCGAAGGAAGAGAACTAGAATTTAGGTACCAGCCTTAGAATTTGGAATTAAAATTTAGTTATCAATTCGAAAGAGAATCAAAATTTATGTATCGATCTCGAATGAGTGTCAGAATTTAGGTACCAACCTCGAAGGAAGAGAACTGGAATTTAGGTATCAGGCTTGGAATTTAGAATTGAAATTTAAGTATCAATTCGAAAGAGAATCGAAATTTAGGTATCGATCTCGAATGAGAGTTGAAATTTTGGTACCGACCTCGAAGGAAGAGAACTGGAATTTTTGTACCAGTCTCGGAATTTAGAATTAAAATTTAAGTATCAATTTGAAAGAGAATTGAAATTTAGGTATCGATCTCGAATGAGAGTCGGAATTTAGGTACCGACCTCGAAGAAAGAGAATTGGAATTTAGGTACCAGTCTCGGAACTTAGAATTGAAATTTAGGTATTAATTCGAAAGAGAATCGAAATTTAGGTATCGATCTCGAATGGGAGTCAGAATTTAGGTACCAACCTCGAAGGAAGTGAACTGGAATTTAGGTACCAGTCTCGGAAGTTTGAAAGAGGACTAGAAGTTAGTTTCTAGCCTCGAAGATTTATCCGTATGAAGAGGGACCCAGTCTCATGCGATCAGAACCAAATCAAACAAAGTTCGTGGCTCTGTGTCAATAGAACTAGTATATCCTCTAAGACACAGAAGAAAGAGAACTGAAAGGAGCTGGTAATTGTACCAAGCTAAAAAGACTTGACTTAGCAATAAGTCGAGGAAAATATTCAAATTTCAAAGGAGTTTCGAACAGATTTCGATTGAGAGAAGAAGCGAAAGGTTCGAATCGGAGGATTCAGATCGAATTCAATTTGAGATTTAGATTCATTTTGTTTGTCCTTTAACGATCCCATTTTTTTATTTTTGTTGTTTATTTAGTGTTCATGTGAATTTAAAGTTCATTTTAAATATTCAGATTTTTAGGAAAAGTTCTCTTTTATTTTCTTTTCTTTTCTGTCCTTCGTTCAAAGTTCATTTAACTCTAATGGCGTTTCCCAGTCAGTTTGTACAGAAAGAGGCGAAGGCAAAATATGACGTAGTCATTTTCATTCCAACTTGCTGAAAGTACATCATACAACTTGATCTAGTCATGATGACATTTTCCTCAGAAATTTAATGTCTTATACAATCCATATAAATCCAAAATGGATTGTGTAAAATTTTTGCTGATCCATTCAAAAGCGTCTGTCAAAAATCCATGTCTGAATAGTAAGAAACATGGGCAATAACATCACCTTCCAAGCCACCCTTGGCATGAATGCCGCATGGATGTGCATTGGAGGTGTGCTATTTCCCATGTAACTCATAGCTCGTAGAGCCGGAGACTCTCCAATTTTGGATCTGATCTGAAAGTGGTAAGGCATTTTTCTCGTCGTCCATTCTTCTAAAAGTAGCCGAGATCCGCTCCACAGGCACTCCTGAAATGCAATGCTTCACAACGTCTGCTCCGTTTCCTTTTAACACCAGAACGGAACCTACCGGTAGTGGTATCTCCACCGGCCCTCGGAACTCACTGGGGCCTGTAATCAGGAGGTCAGATCCGAACATTATGTTGCACTGGTTGAGGAATGACACTGTGCAGAAGGGTCTAACAATGTCATGATGGTCTATATGAGGAGGTATGCAGTCGCTTTCCTTATAGATGTTGATAATGCAGTTGTTGGGTATGCAATCTGCAGGCAATACCCTCCTTGTTATCATACTTTTCACCATTCTCTTAATGACTCTTGGCATTGGATCCACCTCACTGCGACGGAGTATCCCTGGTGGATTTCCTTTTCTGTCTGTGGCAAAATTGTAGCAACATCCACATTGCATTGTAACTCTTCCCTTTCCTGGCATCCATCTTCGAGGTTCTGAATATGTCTTTTCTCTCAAGCGGCCAGCTCGACACATTTTCTGCAATTCAAGGATGCAATCAACAATTTGTTGTTGCTCATAATCTGAGAAAACATCTGTATGTAGCTCGAGGCCTTCCAAGATGTTGAACCTCTTGTTTCCAATTCTTTCAAAGTATTCAAAGGTTTTCTTCTCAACTAGTTGCATTTTCTCCAGCTCGTATTCTGTGATTATGTGAAGTCCTCAGTGTCTAGTAACATACTGCGGGATGTATGGCTCAACCCCAGCATGTTCATCTACATGTCTCGGCTCCTCGAGGATAGTCTCCGTAGGGACATCCTCCGGGGTTGCTTTCGCAACAAGACTCTCTAAATCAGGTACATATGCTCGGCGTCGAGGTACCGACTCTATTTTTGTTTTTCTTGGTATTTCTTTTATCTGTTCCAACCTTCTTGGAGTTGACTTTCTTCTTTCTGGTTCCTGACGAACTGGTCTCCATGGAGCACTTGTACTAACAGTATCCACTATCTGTTTATATTCATCTTCTGCTAACTTGGTCGACATTTTGCGAATGCGACGATTCTTATTTCTTCACTGGGTAGCAGTGACAGTAGCTCTCCTTACCCCTTGAATTTATGCGGGCGCGGCGCTGACAAGCTTACCCTCTGTTGTAGCAACCATGGAATTAACTTTCTTATCTTCTCCGGTTGCATGCGCTGCGTTTGCTTTTCTTTTCTTGTTCGTTGGATTGGTGGCTCGGGCCACCCATTTTCATCACTCGTCTCGTTCGTGAAGTTCTTCTCGATCAACTGAGATCCAATCATTTTCATCGTATTGTAAGCAGCTTGGTGTGAAGTCTGAGTCAATCTCTATCACTGCTCCATCCCTCACCCTCTTTTCATCAAGTGCTAGACTCATGCCATTTCTAAAGTTTAGAACCAACCGCCCGTTCGACATTTCCCTACGAAAAAATAAGGAAAGGATCAGGGGCTGTACTAAGAACAAGAACAATAAGAAAAACACTTAAAAATTCTTATTCAGTTCTTTTAAATTTAAAGGAAGTTGGAAGAGATGAGAAAATATCAGGAATGAATGGATTTAAGAGGAAAGATTGACATTTTATTATTATGATTTCCCATGTTCTCTTTTTAACATTTTCGTTGATGAGATTTTTTTTTATCATCCATTTTTTTTTGTTTTGGGTTTTGACCCAGTCACAAAGTGATTACTTCACCCATGTTTCTAAGGATAAGATTCTATTTTAGAGGCCACCCTTTGAAACATCAGGTTGTGTAATACTTCTTGAAATACTATCCATTGACTGGAAGCATGGGTCGTTCTCCACGGCAATTCACAAGTTGGTAGGAACCTCCTGAGTAGACTGTCTCTACCATGAACGACCCTTCCGATGTTGGTTCAAATTTACCTCCTATCTTGCGATGTGCAAGAATAGGTCTTCTGAGAACAAGAACTAAGTCACTGACTCTGAAAGTTCTTGGGCGGACCAGTTTATCATGGGTCTGGATCATCTTGGCTTGATACAGTTCCAAATTCTGCTGTGTAGAAAGTCTTTTCCCTTCCAAGCTTTCCAGCTCTTCTAGTCGTAGTCTGGTATTTTCTTCTGTAGTGATCTTTTCTGCAACTGCAATTCAGAGTGACAGAAACTGAACTTCCAGGGGCAAGACGACCTCAGACCCGTACACTAAAGTGCAAGGCGTAGACTCGGTAGGAGTCCTAAAAGTCGTCCTGTAGGCTCATAAGGCTTCTAACAACTTCTCGTGCAAATTTCTCTTGTTGTCGTCCAAAGTTTTCTTTAAAATTTGAACGAGAGTTTTATTAAAAGCCTCGGCCAAGCTGTTTGCTCTTGGGAAGTAGATCGTTGAGTATCGCCAATCGATCCCGTGTCTTCTAATAAAATTGTTGATCTTTGTACTTTTGAATGCAGACCCATTATCTGAAATGATCCTGCACGGTACCCCAAAACGGGAGATGACTTGGTTCTTGAAAAACTGTAGCATGTGGTGTGCCTTCACTTCTCTGAGTGGTATAGCTTCTGCCCATTTAGAAAAGTAGTCTATAGCTGCAAGAATGAAGCGATGTCCTCTTGAAGAAGGCGGTTCTATCGGACCCACTATATCTGTGCCCCAACACTCAAATGGCCATGACGCGATTGTCGGATGTAGCACATTTGGAGGTTGGTGTAGAACCACTCCGTGCACTCGGCACCGGTGACATCTTTTGGCAACTTTCATACGATCGATCATCATTGAGGGCCGATAGTACCCTAGTCTTTTAATCTTCATTTTCATTTTCGGACCCGACTGATGAGCGCTACAAAGTCCTGAATGCACTTCTTTAACGATTTAACGAACCTCGGACCCGCTCAGGCATCTTAGCCACATCTGATCAAAAGACCTTCTGTATAATGTATTATTTATTAATGCGTAAGACAGAGTTCTTTTCTTGATTTGATGGGCTAATGACTTATCGTCCGGCGGGTTTCTCGTCCGCAAGTAGTCTATTAATGGCAGCTCGCCAATCATCCGTATTTTCCGTCACGATTCGTAATTGTTTCTTCTACTTTTTCTGTTGATTTGTGTATTGTATCCATGTCGAGCTGTGATAGCACCTGTCGTCCTTGAACTGACACTTCAACTGACTTATCCTGCAAGCAGGAAAATTCCTTTGCGAAGCGGACTAGCGCATCGGCGAGAGCATTTTATTTTCTGGGAAACTTGTAGATTGTTACATTTGGAATTTGTTCCAACAATTTCATGCCATACTGAAAGTACTGCTCGAGTCTTGGTTATAAAATTTTGTACTGTCCGGCGACCTGTTAAATGATCAGCTAAGAATCTCCATAGATGTTGATGTTCGTTATTCCCATCTGAATGGTTAATTCCAATCCTATTATGAGGGCTTCGTATTCCGCTTCATTGTTTGTACACGGTTCTGTTAAGTGGTAGGAGTATCTTAACATCCCCCGCTCCGGTGTTATAAAGATTAGTCCGATTCCTGCCTTATCGGGCACTATCATTTGCAATTCTTTGTTCTTCTATGCTGAGAACGCTCCGTCGAAGTACAGTTCCCAACATCGATCATCGGGGTCTTCTAGGCTCATTATCTGCTCGTCAGGCAAATTGTCATCGAGAGGCGAATCTGCCGGTAAAGGGTGTGCTGCAAGGAAGTCTGCTAGGAGATTTCCCTTTACGGCGCGAAGAGGAACGAAAGTTATATCGAATTGCAATAGTATCATCGACCACCTAGCAAGTCTGCGAGAAAGCGTCGGTCGGGTCATCAAGTATTGCAACGGATTAACACTCGAAATAAGGTTGACTTTATGAGAAAGAATGTAATGCCTGAGCTTCTGTGCGGCGAAGATCAGGGCCAAGCAGTGCTTCTCAATAGGAGGATACTTTACTTCCGACGGAATTAGACGATGGCTTAAGTAGTAGAGAGCATTTTCTTTTCCCTCATCATTAACCTAGGCTAGCAGGGCTCCAAGGGAGTCATCTAAAGCTGCGCTATAAAGTATCAACGGTCTACCTGAGGCTGGGGCTGCTAAGACAGGATGTGTCATTAAATATTGCTTAACAACCTTGAAAGCCCGGTGACATTTCTCATCCCAAACAAATTTGGCGTCCTTATTAACTAATGCCAAGAAAGGCTGACACCTACCTGACAAGTTCGAGATAAAGCGTCGAAGATATGCCAACTTCCCTTGAAAGGATCGTAGTTGTTTCAAGTTTAGGGAGGAGGCATTTCTAAAATAGCTTTAATCTTTTCCAGATCGATTACAATTCCGCGATGTCCGACAACAAATCCCAAAAATTTCCTGGAGGTGACGCCGAAGGCGCATTTTAAGGGATTCATCTTAAGGTTAAATTGTCTTAGTCGCTCGAAAACAATTCTCAAAATCATACAAGTGATCTTCTTTCATTTTACTTTTGATGATGACATCATCCACATAGCACTCGACTTGGTTGTGAATGAGGTCATCAAAAATCTTCGTCAGCTCTTTGGTATGTTGCTCCTGCGTTCTTTAGTCTGAATGGCATTACTGTGTAGCAATACACTCCGATCGGCGTTCTGAAGGCAGTGAGCTTTTCTTCTTCTGGTGCCATCTTTATCTGGTTGTATATTGACGATCCATCCATAAATGAGAAGATTTCATGTGTTGAAGCATTGTCGATCATTAATTCTTGAATTGGTAGTGGGAATTCGTCTTTTGGACATGCTTTATTCAAATCTCTGAAATCCACGCAGATTCTGATTTGATCATTCTTTTTTCTGAGTGGTACCACGTTGGCTAACCAAGTAGGGTATTGTTCTTCACGGACAAATTTAGCGTCTATTAGCTTCTTAACTTTGGCTATTACTTGTTGCTCAATTTCTAGACGCATTCTTCTGGGGGCTTGTTTAAAGGGAATGGAAGTAGGATCCACTCCTATCCTGTGAACTGCGACTTCTGGAGCTAATCCAGACATTTTGTCATAACTCCAAGAAAAACAGTCCTTGAATTCCATTAGCAGCTTGATTATTTCCTCAGAGTCTTCTTTATTGAGAGAGGAGCTAACAAAGGTTGGTCTAGGTTCTTCGCTAGTACCTAAGTTAACTTCTGTTAACTCGTCTATCGTAGATTTGATTTCTTCTTCGAATTCTTGTGGAGCGTCTCCGATTGGTAGATCTTCGAGGTCTTCTAAAGCTTCCAAGCAGTCTCCATTAGGTTCACAAGTGACAACCAAGTAAAATCCCATATCATCAACTAATCCTACTGTGCCGAATCCGAAACCATGTTTTGAATTGGGAGGCCGACCGGCATTATTCCATAATTTTTCAAAGTGTTGTGATCAGCCTTTTGTCCATTGTCGAGGTAAGACACCACGTTGAATTAAATTTTTAACACAGGAAGCGTACCACTCAAAAAGTAATTCCATTAATTAGGAAGAAGTAACATCTTCAAATTGTACATCTTTTTCATTATTGGAAGAAGAAGCACCACGGTAAAACTTGATTAGTTTAGTATCGCCACCATGTACTTCCTTGACCACCATACCCTGGATCTTATTAGAATGGATCGGGGTCAGGGTCATAGTATGTATATAATGGTTAATCTTCTCGTACATTGATTTGTATTCTTCATTCTTTTCATCTTTGAGAGAGATCTTAAACTGTGGTTTCTTCTGACCTATTGTTGCTGCTTCTTTCTTGATTTCTTCTTCTTCTTCAGAGCTATTCTCCCAAACAACATCGATGACTAGTTTCTTCTGTCCAAATGTTCAAACGTTTCATCCATGTCCTCGTCCCCAGCCTCGACCTCGGGTGCGAGTTCTGGAGAAATCTTCATCATCTCGTCGTAAGGGAGTGGTGAGTAACTGTTGGACTAGAACTTCAGGTTCTTCATCGTCTCGAATATCTTTTGCTTCATTTGGTATGGTATTTCTAGAAAAGATTGTTTTCTTCAGAGGTGCATAGTAGGCCGCATCTTCATGAATTCCAATCTCGTATACGAAGAATGGTTGCAAGTCACCTTTGATACAATTTTCCCCTCCTTCGTAATACTTTATGCTCTGGTGCAGAGACGACGGTACCATCCGGTTTTCATGGATCCATGGCCGACCCAGTAGAGCGTTGAACGATGTCTCAGAATCAACTATGTGGAATTTTGCGGTTGTCTTTGCTAAATCACCGATCTTCATTAGTAGTGTTATCGATCCAAGAGCTCTTTCTCCTTTTTGATTGAAGCCTCTTAATAGCATCTTGTCCACTTCAAGCTCGCGAGCATCAATTTCCAAATATGCTAGCGTCCGAAGATTCATTATGTTGATCGATGCCCCCGGATCAACCAATACTATGGAGAGCGTAAACTTTCCAATAATTACTGAAATGTACAATGGTTGGTTGTGATCTGCTGTTCCCAGTAATAAATCATTGTCCGTGAAGGTAACACCTCGCTGTTCTCTTAACGAGCAAACCTCGTCGAAGGAATTACCGGCCATTTGGGCTAAACAAATCTCTGTATCAAGTAAATCCTTGATCAGAGCCTCTCTCATCTCCTTTGACAGGATCAGAGTGTCGTATATGCTTAGTTTGGCTGGTAATTTCCTAAGATGGGCTAGGACGTTGTAGTCAACTTTATTACCATTTTCCTCGGTTTCTTCCTGAATGGGATGTTCTTCTGCTTGGGTTGGCTCTTCCTGAGCAACCACATACTTTCCTTTATCCTTTGGACCCACTACTTGCTTTCCTTTATCCTTTGGACCCATTCTCGGGGGTAGAACTTTTCCACTTCTTAAATTTACTTTAGTTATTTCTTCTGAATTTGGTGTTGAATCGCCGAGTGTATCCTCTTGAATTGGAACAACTGGCTCTTCTGAAGTTGCTTCGGTGTCTGATGGTTCTAATTCTATCGTGATCGGAGCCCCTCAGAATTCAGAAATGGACTCGTTGCTTGTCGAGCTTTCGTAGCCTCCTTTGTGAAAATCTTCTTCGTCGTGGTCATCGAGGTTATGTATGATTTGAGAATTGTTATTTGTATTGGAATCGAGATCTGAATTAGGCCGGTTGTCGCTAGTTACGTAATTGTTAGAAACAGTCAAAACGTAGCCAACGCCATAACCCTTATCATTATAAGATCCCGCCGGAGCGAGCAGATAATCATACAGAGTCAGGAGTTCGAGTGATTTCTCCCCCGAATCAGAAACAACCATCCTAGGATAAGCAGCCCCTAGTCTACCCTTCGGAGCCTCGGTCTTCATTTCTTCTACGATCTTCTCCTCATTCTGGGGCAGTTCTTAAATCTCAAGTGATAGTGCCGGCTCGACAGGTTTCAAACTCTGAGTTGAAGCGTGTACCGAAGCGGTCTGGATGTGATCCAAAATTTTCTTTGATGACTTTGTCCAGACGGTACTCGAACCATCATCACTCATGTATGGATCTATCGGAACAATGGGATCCGTTGAAATAACATTGACGGAACCTCTTTTCTGGAGTTCCTTCATGTATTCCTTTGGGATCGTTATGTTCCCTTTCCAGAGATTTTCATCAAGCTAACTCTTGAAAGTGATGCAATCCTCTATCTTGTGTCCGAGCATCTAGTGGTAAGGGCAATAGTTCGGATGATCTTTCTTATTGACTTTCTCTGGCTTTTTGGGCTCTCGCAACTGAAAATTCGGTGTCTTCATTAAGCTGCGGAACATCTTCGCTACTGCTTTAGTTTTAAATGGATATTCTTTATTTATTAGTTCTCTTAAGGTACGTGATGAACGAGGCGGTTGTTCATAATGCTGAGGTGATTGATAACTCGGACGAGGTTGCTGATAGCCCTACTGGGGTTGCTGATAGCCCTGCTGAGGTTGCTGATAAGTTCGCTGTGGTGGTTGATAACTAGGTTGTGGCCGCTCTGACTGTATCTGAACCGGCTGCTTGCCCTTATCTACTGTCGCGACGATTCCAGATTTCTTTTCGAATGTTTTCACAGGTTTCTGCTTATCGTTCTTATCCACAAAACTTAACTGCTTTGTCTCTTCTTGCAAGCTCCTGCCCTTGCTAAGCAACTTCTCGAAAGTCTTGATTGTAAATCCTTTAAGGAGAAGTGCTATCGGGCCATGGATACTCTTAAGTAGGATGCCGACTGCATGTTGTTCTTGAAGTTGTGGTTCACACTTCATGCTTAAGTTTCTCCATCGAAGTATGTAATCCACTAAAGTCTCATTCAGCTTTTGTTGCTCCACCACTAGATCACTGATAGTGACGTGGTGCTGAGCCTCAGTAAATCATTTAATGAAGAGATTCTCTAGTTTTGAAAAGGTCTTTACTGAACTGTTCGGCAATTCTGCGTACCAGTCTAAGGCAATCCCTGATAAACTACTGACGAACTATCAGAAGAGTAGAGCGTGGCTCCCACTAGCATTGCAGCAATTAGCACGAAAATGTATGACATGCTGCCAGGGGTTTCCTGTTACATCAAAAGTCTTAAACAGAGGTGGTACGAAGCCTTTTGGGTATTGGACCACATCGAACTCTTCGGGGTATGGTCTACCCGTCTGAATAGATGCTCCACTCTTAGATTGTGCTAGGGCTTCTCGCACCTGCTATTCTACCATGCTCTTAATGTCCTTTTCTGGAATCATGCTTTGTGCAAGATCTTTCTTTGGTTGTTCGTCTCCGTTGACGGATGTGATCTCTTTTCCTCCATCTGCAATATGGATAATTTCTGGGCTGTCTCTTTCTGAGGTTGTACTTTACTCTGGAGAGTGACTAAGGCAGCAGCCATCTCTTCCATCCTCTTTGCCATCTGAGAAATTGTGTCATCTCTTTCCCGAAGCTATGCCCTCATTACTTCAGCTTCATCTCTTTCCGTAGCTACCGGAGCACCTTGCGAAGCTGACGATGCTCATGTCTCAACCATGTTGATTTCAGCATACTCGTCATTCATAAATTCTGATGAGTCAACTTCATCTCCTAGTTCTTCTTCTCTTTCTTTTGCTAACCATTGGATTTCGGTCCTTAACTTGTCCATGGCATCCTCTAGTGGCCTTTTCCGGACGGTCTCGCAGTTGTCTCGTGACGGTTGTTGAACTTCTTTCCCGGGAGTACCCTTTATTGCAGTAGCACTTTCTTCTGATTCAAGTCTCCTGACGAGACTTTTCTTCTCAGGACATTGTTTTGGTCTAAACTCGCCAGTAGTAGGTAGCCATACCATCCTTCTTGCAGCCGGAAGCCTAGGACCGGATGATTTTTCGGCTATATGCTCGAAGGTGGTATCCTCCCTAATTTATAGACCTGATACAACAACAGGTGAACTGGCTTTTATTTTCTTCTTTGGTTTCTTTGTAGCAGCAACAGGCTCTATTCGTGGTCTGAGGCAGGATTTAGCTGGAACCCGTCCTATCCTTCTTAAGATTTCTAACACAGGGCATCTTTCTTTCTTTCCTAGTCTTTCTATCACAGCTTGCGGCCGAGTCAATGGCATAGTCTTATCCCTTTTACTTTTGTAATTGTTGTAGTACGCAGGTCGGGGTAATGCAGCGGCAATCGTACTGACATTCTCTTCATCTAATGCGGCAGAGAGAGTGTGAAACCTGCTCCCTTCCAACAGAGGTATATACTCAGGCAGTTCTTCTCTTTCCTCAGGAATTTTTTCTAGAAAAGCAACTTCGGCAGCTTTGGCTTTCTCAATTCGGCAATCTTTCCGCTTCTATTTCTCCTTTGAGTCCGAGTTAGGGGTGCAACTCTTGAGCTCGGACCCAATCTCAAAAACAGTTGGTATTGTAGCAAAATCTGTACCATCCACGGTGACAGGCTCATCACAGACTTGGATTTCCTTCCCCTTCAGTTTGGCCGAAGTTGGGGTAGGTGCAGAGATGACTAGACCGGTGGGGGTAGAGACAATAGACCTCCTACGAATAGTAGTACTCCTTTCAGCTGGAATCCTTTGCAAGGGATGGAATTCTTGAGTCAATTTCAGGTTGAACTCAATCACGGGTTTCTCAGTTTCTGACACTTTGTCCATTAGTGTGAAGAGAGTGATGTCAGAGAAGTTGACATCTGTGTTGCTGAATCCTTGTCCGAAATGGATGATTCCATTGTCGGGCAGCTCATCCTTGTAAACGGCGAAGTCCATTCCATTGGTGAAGGAGAAGATTAACTTTGGGGCAGTCATTTTCTGCAGGGCAGATTCCGAATGTCAGTCCCGAATTATGCTTCTTTTCGTCGTAAAGTTTAGGACGAAAAAGAAAGAGTCCGAACACATTTTCATTTATCTTAGTGTATTTGTGATTTTTAAAAGAGATTTTTTATTAGGAGGTTCGTTTGTTAGAAACAAAATGATTAAAGGAAAGAAAAGGTTATAGAAAAGGTAAAGGGCCCGATTTTAAATTGGAAAGGAAGAGAAAGTTTCATGCAAGACTTCTTGACTCGAAGGGCTGCTCCTAAACTAACACCTATTGGGGGTCCACCCCACCTCAGAAAAGAGGTAAAAGGATCTCGGAACCTCTCTGTTTAGGGGTGTCTACAGTGGCTCCTAAATCCGAGAGGAGTTGGCTATACTCGTTCAAGACAGAAATGAACGGTGTATCCCAACAGAAGAATGGTAGTTTTGGTCCACAAAGGGGCATGGACTCACTACCGATTTATGAAAACAAAACCATCTGATCAAAATAGAGAGAGGAACTACTCCCCAGCGGAGTCACCAGAAATTGATGGCATATTTTTGGGTTGTGTTATATTTTGAAAAGGAGGTCGCCTACAGAAGTTGTCGGCGAATTTTTAATTTAATTTAAATATATATATTGAAAAATAGTTTTTGATTTTTTGAAAATAATTTTAAGTTAGAAAATTTTAAGATATGAAATCAAATCGATCTCACATCCCAAATAGTTTATATAAACGAGCACCGCATCACAAACCGTGTATCTTTCCCGAAGAATAGACACATTGTTTGACGATGGGGCTTGATTAAATAAACTAGAAGATTTGCGACATCCGTTTGGTCTGCGAACCAATTTGATAAGCCGACAAGTTCCCCTGCTTAATATAACGAATTAAGTAGGGTTTATATTACCTGGGTTCTTAAAGTTCCCTATAAGGGCAAGCCCCTAAAGTTAATTACATCTTAAATGACGAGAATCATTTAAGAAAACTCTCGATAGTGATTAGTGGTTTTGCTCTCAAGAATTTCAAAGTTTAAGGTTTTCAAAGGATTTGAGTTTTTGAAATTTCAATAGGGATTAGCTCAAATTCGAAACAATTTATTTCAGGAGTACAAAGGAAGAAAAGTAGGAGGAGCTGAGGATCAAAGAAGAATATTGGCAACTTCTCAAACTATCCTATCATTTGGCTTCAATTTAGGAATTTGTTTAATGTTTCAATCTTGCCAATTTTAATTAATTAGGACTTATATTATTATGACATAATCATACAAATAGCCTCGAAGATGTGAGGGTTTATGTCGTACCGAACGACTACCTCGGAATCCTAAGATCGGTTAGGGCTTAATTTACATGATATGATCATGCAAATGACTAACGAAGAGTTGAGGATTTATGTTGCACTAGGCAAACTACCTCAAAGTCCTAGGTCTTGGTTATTTAATTCAAAGAAAGTTTTGTTGAAGTAGATCAGAGTTTTGCTGATGACGATGGTCGAGCTGCCCACCATGCTCCGAGCTCCTTGTTGTTGCAGAGGTTTAGTTTTAGAAGTCATAAATCAGGAGATGAGAGAAGTGTTTTGGTTTAGAGAAAATCTTAAAATCCAAGTTTTTTGTAATATTTTAATTAAAACAAATCTTAAAGTTATTTAAACAGAACAGATTAAGATCCCACGGTTCCGTCATCCCGACACCGTTATTTTCATCAAATTCACTTAGTCCAGATGAATTTGCTAAACTCAACTGAATGAGTTCCACACTTTCATTTAGACCGTAGGAAATCCCGTTAGCAACACGTGGGTTACAGCATCCGAGGTATTCCCGATCATTCAATGAGACATTTTATTTTACTTGTGATTGTGATTTTGTTGTTCGGTTTGTGATTAAATTTTGAGTTGTTTTATATTTTGGAATGTTGTGGCGGTGGATTTTATCTTGTAATGACTTTTAATTTAGTTTTGGTTTCAGTTCAGGGACTATCCTAAAGGTTTTGGTTTTCATGCAACAATTTTATTTATCATGCAACAATTTTATTTATCATGTAAGTAAATTTCAATAAAGTATATTGTAATAAAATAAAAGCGTACCTGGAGGGTCTTCCCGTCATCCCAAGCTGCACTTAAAACACATATTAAGGCATTTAAATATTTCAACAGATACCTATGGAAAGCTAAGGGAAGGGTTTTGGTTGTCTACCAAATTCTTAATCCTATTACTAGTCATCTCCTATGACGTTTAGGTTCTTAGTTTTGTTTACGGATGATTTTCTTCATCAAAGAACAATTAAATTCAGTTGTTCTTCTAAAACATCCCTCATATTGAGGAAGTGCTTAAGATGAGTCCTAAACATCTTTTCAATATTTCTGGGATTGTTTTGAGTCCAAGTAAATTTAGTTGTACAGGTGAATTAATCATCCAAGAGTTTAGTTAAACTTTGTTTCTTGCTCAGTGAACTTAGGTATTTGATTACCTGATGAATGAAGTGACATCTCACTTAATACTCTATTTAAGAGTTATAATAATTAAAACCTTTAAGGGCAAGTTGGTTTATCGAGAATTTTAATCATTCTTAATTTAAAGTTTGAGTTAACGGCTTAAAGTGTTTTAATTTAATTATGAGGTTTTAATTAATAATTTTAAGTTTGGAATAGTGTTCAAATTATTTTAGATTTGATTAAAATCTTTACATTTTCAATTATCTTAGTATTTCAAATTGGTATTCATGTTTTCAAATTTACTTATATAGAAAGAGGTGTTGAAATTATTGATATATTTTGATTTAATTCTTAATGATTTCTTTTAGGTTTGTTGTTAAATGATTTTAATTCAATTCAATTCAATTTAATTTAATTTTAATTTAATTTTAATTTAATTTTATTTTATTTTATTTAATTTTAATTTAATTTTAATTTAATTTTAATTTTAGTTTAATTTTAATTTAATTTTAATTTAATTTTAGTTTAATTTTTGTTTAATTTAAATTTATTTTAATTTTAATTTTAGTTTATTTTTAATTTTAATTTTAATTGTTAATTTTAGTTTAACTTTAATTTTAATTTAATTTTAATTTAATTTAATTTAATTTTAGTTTTTAATTTAATTTTAATTTTTAATTTGGATTATTATTTTTATTCTTAATTAGGAACTAAATATTGTTAAAGTGACTTATTTAGGGATTTTTAAATTAAAGAATAAATATCCTCTTAATAATATCCCTATTTTAATAATCCAAATTTAAATATATTTTTTCCACAATTTAAATCATTTAATTAATTAAAGTTTCATTTTGAGATTTTCAAAGTGTTTAATGTGTTTCTACCCCTTAATTTCCCTAAGTTATAACATCCAAGAGAAAGTTAGAATCAAATATTTTACCCCGCATTTTGATTAAACCTAAAGTTTTAATTAAAGGTTAAAATTTTTAATTACCTTTATGCCCATTTAAGCTTATTTATTTCATAACTCACTAAATTGAGCTCAAATGAATTTGAATTTTTATGTCACCTCGCTCACATGTCAATTAAGACATTAGAGGAGAAAATGTGATTTTTCTGAATTTAATTTATTTAAATAAATATTTTTAGTAGAAAATAGGGGGTTTTCAAAGAAAATTCAACAACATGACCAAGAAAAGGTTTCTGTCCTTAAGAAAATTATGGGATGTTCGTAATGACTAGAGAACCACTTGGACCAGTTTTTGTGATTTTTTGAATTACATTTTATTTATTATAATTATTTTGACTTTAGAGTATTAATTAATTATAAAATAAAATTGAAGTTAAAAAATGGATTTTATATTTTTGTTAAATCTCTCTAACCTCAAGGAGTTCAGAGAAACAAATTTTATAATTTTCTGATTTTTCTTTGATTTATTAGAATTATTTTAGTGAAGAAGGTTGAAAATTCATTTTTTAATATTAAAAATTACATTAAGCCTTTAAAATTCAATATCTTATCCTAGGGACTTAGGAAAACTATTTGGTTTGTTCCTAAGTGATTAGGAGTCAAAATGTGACATTTTTATGATTTTTAATATTTTTGTGATTTTTATTATTTTTTAATTATTAAAATATTAAAATATTGTGAAAAATCAACTTTTTTAGAAAATTCCAATTTTGATTTTCTTGAACTCCCCTGATATCAGAGAAGTTCAAAATTCATTTTTGTGAATTTTTGAAAAGTATTTTTGGAGTTATGAATTTTTAAAGTTCCATTTTGCTTATGAGGTTTAATAAATCCATTTGGTGGGGTTAATCAAGTCCAATTGATTTCAAAAAATTTTGTAAGGTTCCTCTGGCCCTAAAGAGTAATGGAGAATTGTTTTCAAGTCAATTTGATGTGTGGATAACCCTACTTAAATCAAATTGAATTTTATGGGTTTAGGTCAATTAAGGTTATTATGAATGAATTAAATCAAAATATATTTTTCATAGGGTCCTCTGGTCCAAAGGAACATCACCAAATTTTCCTAGAATTTATTTTACAACATGCTAATCATTGGAATTAAAATACCTAAAATAATGACATGAACTTAAAAATTCAATAACTTTTCACAGAGATGGCCTCTGACCTTAAAAAATTCAGGGAATGTTCTCAAGATCAGAGGCTTCAAAAGCCCTATGGTCTCATGTCATGGTGAATTGTCTATGCAAATGAAGAATCAAAATACTGAAAATAATAAATAAATTATTAAAAATAAATACTCATCCAATTAACTTGATTTCTTTTCCACATTATTCTCCTCTGTTCACTGAGCAAGAAGGTATTTTTATTTTATTTTTGTGATTTTTCTATGCAAAGATATGAATTTTCTAAGTTCTGAGTATTTAATTAATTTAGAAAATAGGGATTTATCTACTTATCCACGCGGCGCCGCGTCAAACTCGATAGCTCCAAAACCCCTACGTGTCGCACTCCCATTCGACGCTGCCACATGAGTCAGCAGCTGCGCATCCCGCGGTTCATGTACCATTGCGCCGTCCAACTTGATCTCGACCATCCGCTCGATACACGCGCGATCCAACGGCTCCTGGTCATTGTCTATGTCTGGTGTGCACCCGTGACCGTCCACACTAAAACCCTAAGACCTCACTCGATTCTCAATAGATTTTCGTGGTCTTATGTTCTATGGATTTGTCTTGAAGAGACGAACACATCCATACAGTTTATAGGCTATGAAATTAACCCAAACAAAATGGAGAATCGCTGGAAGCTCGGGCGGAAGAATGAGTTCATACCTTTGCTCAGAGAAGTGAAGCTTCGATCTGAGAGTTGTGTCACCTTCTATTGAGTCCAGGCAAGCTCCAGATGAAGTCTCTGGCTCTGGGGAATTGTCTAAGTATGAAAGTGACCAAGGCCGATCACAAAGCTTGGAGGCTGGAAGCAATGGCTAGCCTGGTGAGGGGGCTTTTGCTGGGGAACTTCTCCTCTTGGTCTGGTGAAGGTGTAGGATCAATCAATTTGGAGATTGGCTCACTGTGGTGAAGTGCCTATTTTTTGGGTGGATTTTCAACTCAGAAATTGAGCTCACAGAGAGGGTTTTAGGGCTGTATTTCAGTGGGGATCAAGTTCTCTATGTCTGGAGAGGGATCTGGAATGATTTTGGCAGAGTTTTTGTAAGGTTTGGTTCAACTCCTCTTTTGTCCGAGAGGTGGTGGTGATTAAATAGAGGTGGCTGGAGGGCTTCCCAAGGGCTATTGGAGGCTGGGATAAGCTGCTCAAGGAAGGAGAAGAACAGCCATGATGTCCATTTGGGTTGGGACAGCTCAACCAGGGAGAATTGAAAAATTTGGCTCACATGGAGCTCTGGGCCATGGTGTTTTCCGGCGACCCAGGCGGCTGGCTGGCAGGGTCAGGTCACCATCCTGACTCCGGGAGTCCAGGGATTGAGTTTGGTGCAAGCAATTGGCTATTGCCATGTGTAAGGAGGTTTGATTAAAATGGCATGGGGTAAGGTTCATTTTGGCTTGAATTTGGTCAATTCATGTATTTGGGTTTGGTGCACCCACCAAGGGACTGATTTGGGCTGAGGGAGGTTAGATGAGTCAGCTGGTTTGATGTGGAGAAGTCCCCATCCAAATATATTTGGATTAATTTTGGGTTAGGGTGGAACATTGGTATGGCTAATGACTTTAGGGAGTGTTTAAAGGATCTCCTCCTTTTTCCATTTATAGAAGGTTGACAATCCTAAGATTCTCATGACTTCCATGTGGCTTAAGCGTGGCTCCAAGGCTTGTCTATGGCTTGCTCATGGCTTGGCTCAATTTCATGGAAATGGGTTTTTTGGAATTTTGAAAATTTTGAATTCTTTTAATGGGATTTGTCATGATGCTATTTTAGTTTGATCAACATGATGGATTTTGAACATAGGGGGTGGTTTTGATTAAAAAGAATGACAAATGAAAATGTCAAGTGGGCTTTAGGATAGATTTTGGGCTTTTGAAATGGTTTTGGATGGGCTTTTAAAGTGGTTTAAGGAAGTGGGATTTTGGATTTTAAAATGGGATTTTGGATTTAAATTTTGTGAAGGACCATGAAAAATAAATGTTGCAATTGGTTTAGTCATGTGTCATGAGTGGTTTGGAACAAGTTTAGAGTGATTTTGAATTGTATTGGGTTGAATTTGAGCTTTTTTGGTAAAGGGGCCAAGGTGGGCCAAATTGGGCTAACTTGGGATAAGGTTGGGCTATAGTTGGAATTGATGTAAACTTAATGTTGAGAAATGTTCATGGGAGTGTCATAAATAGTTTTCAACTTTGGTTTGGCTTTGATTTTGGGATTTGGGCCCATTTGGGTTAGGTTTGGGCTTAGTTCAATTTAAGGGATTTTGGTTTTGGGTTAGGTTTGGGTGGAGTTTAGGTTCAAATTTTGGGCAAATCAAGTTAGTGTTTTGTTTATGGGGGTGTTGGGAAGGCTTTAGAAAAGATTTGGGACCAATTGAAGTTGAATTGGATTGGTTTGAGCTAGGTTTAGGTCATAGGCCAAAATTGGTCCTTAGGCTTCAAATTGAAATTGGGCTCAAATGTCAATCAACTTGGACTTGTATTTGGTCTAAATTGTTATTGGGGATATTTAATTTAAGTTTAGAATAGAATTGGACCAGAATTGAGATCAATTGGGGTGGTTTGGTTTGACATTGGGTTCACTTGGGTTAAAAATGGGTTAAATTTGGGGTTTTTGTAAAAGTTGGGTAAATTGGCGAAATTGGCCCAGGGTGTAGTTGAACAAAATGAAATTGGTAATATTTGGGATTTGCTGGAATTTTTTGGGAATTTTCTGAATTTTTGGATTTTTGGGCTAAGAAGGGCATTTTGGGTATTTAGAGGGTATGGGGGGTACTTTTGGAATTTTTGGTATTTTTGGCTATGAATGATCAATTTGAGTGGGGAGAAATGTTTAGGATTGATTTTGAGGAATATTGGGTAATTTAGGTGATTTTGCAAATTTTGGGTGGTTCCAAGGGCATTTGGTAGGTTTAGTAGGTGTAGGGCTCCGGGGGTCAAAAATTGAAATTTTGGAAAAATGAAGAATGATCAAATTTGCGTAAATGGAATCACTTTGGTTAAGCCATGAAGTCATATTAAGCCCATATGAGCCATGAGAGGACTCATTTGAGGCATTCACTGTGTTGTTCATAACCCTCTTAGCCAAGGGCTTATGGGTTAAGGACCATCCATATGAATTGCCTACATAAGTCAGGAAGTCAAGTTGGGTGAGAGTGTGGTTTTAGGACTTGGGCTGTGTGTGAGAGTGTAGTGTATGTGCAAGTCAACCCTCACCAGACCAGGCCATCCAGGGTATTCCTAAGGCCAAGAAGTCCTATAGGGAACTCATCCTTTAAACCTCCACATTTGATTTCAACCCTCTAGGTGATTAGGGGTCTATAATCAAGCTTGTGGGGTTTGCAGGGAGTCAAGAGGTGTTTGAACTTCTAAATGGTGGGTTCCACATCTAGACCTCTACGATTAGTCAAAGGAAAAGCCTAAGGCTAGATCCTAAGTACTAAAGTGAGAAGCAAAAGACCTCATCAAAAATGAGGTCAACACCTTCTTCGCACCAATTTTTTCTATCCTTGTATCTAGTTTTTATTGAAGTTTAATGTTTTTATTAGAGTCATCAGAGTTGGTTGCCAACTTCTGTAGGGTTGTGTTGTGAAAAGAAAAATTCCAAAGGAACTTCAGAGTCTTGTGGAGAGGACTTTCAAATAAGTATTTATCTTTGTTTTTACACTTTGTTTTAAAGTAAGATTGTTGGTTTTTCATTATGGTTTATTCTTTAAAATTAAGTTGTGTTTGTGTTTTATTCATGAATCTGAGTAGTTTGCTTTATCGTTTTCTTTCTTAGATGATGAAGTAATTAAATTATGGAAGTATGTTGTGGAAAGTATAATTGTTTAAAGCTGGAAGACGTTGTGATGATTCAATCCCTTTTAACTTAATTTACTTCTTGATTTGGCCAATTAAGATGTTAAATTTGTTGTCAGATTATGTAAGATCCAATGCAGTATTATCTCAAACAACAATTGGAAAGAATCACACGCAATTATATGAGTGAGAATTGTAGTTCATATCATTGAATGCAAATATATAGGGAGATATGCTTTATTTAGGAGTAAAATTAGAGTACTTTAGAGTGTCAGGCTAAAGCCCCCTAATTTATTTTGTTATTCTGAATTTTGTTATGAGATGTTAGCCCCAAGGTGGAGTGAATAGAGAGAACTCTAAAGTGAGAGCAGATATCTTCCCTACCTAACCAATCTACAAAATTTCAAAATTTCAAATTAACGATTTTCTTTATATAACCAAGTAAGGGTAAAGAATATAATTGCTCCTATTTGGCACAATACATTTAAATACTTCCATAACATAAAGATCCGTAATTATTACTGATCTATTGAAGAAGGAAAAAGTTATTTGATTCTTATAGCTTTTATATCGTGTTTAGAGTATTGATAATTTTAATTTCCTGCTTAACTTTTTATTAAAAATATCAAAAACAACTTTTCAAAATTAATATCTTAAAACATAATGACAAAAATCAATTAAAAAAGTAAAAAGTTATTTTTCTTATTTCTTTAAAGTCTTAGACATTTCCTTGTGGGTTCGATATCTCCGGGCTTAATCAGAAAGTCCTATATGACTTGATAAACGATACGTATACTTGTGTAGTATCCTATATTATAAATCATAAATTTACTATCTAAATCGTAAGCATAAATACTCGAGGATTAAGTTTTTAGCGTCATTGCCGAGGAAATTGATTAAAATTTCATTTAAAGAAAATGAAAAAAAATTAAAATTTTTTTTACTTTTGTTTTCTTTTGTTAGTGTGTTTTGTTTTATTTTATTTAATGTTGTATGCGTAGTTCAGGGTCTGAGGGATTTCTGCCTTACGATTCTGAATTAGAAAGAACAATAAAAAAAATCAAAAAAATTAAAAATTCTGTAAAAGATAAAATTACTCAAGAAATGACAAATCATTAAAATCAAAATTTTGACATCCATCAAGAATTTAGACCTTTAAGAGAATATGCTAACCCTACAGTGGATGGACTTCATGGTAGTATTCAACACCTTGCAGTAGCTACAAATACCTTTGAGCTTAAACCTGCTATTATCCAAATGGTGTCTAATAATTAGTTAGGGGGAGCACCAACTGAAGATCTAATTTACATCTTGCCAACTTTCTAGAGTTTTGTGCTACTTTTAAATATGATGGTGTTTCTGATGATGCTATTAGACTTTGACTTTTTCCTTTCTCACTAAGGGATAAAACTAAGATATGATTAAATTTGTTAGCACCTTGATCTATCAGAACATGGGGTGATTTAGCACAATAATTCCTTATTAAATATTTTCCACCATTAAAGACTTCGAAGCATAGAAATGATATCACATCTTTTTATCACTTTGAGGGTGGATAAATATATGTGGCATGGGAACGATTTGAAGATCTCCTCAGAAAATGTCCACATCATTAGATACCAGATTTGTTAATAATTCAAACCTTTTATAATGGATTAGTTGTATCTCTTAGATCTATTAGCGATGCTGCTGCAGGATGATCATTGATGTCTAAATAGTTTACTGATGCTTATGCTTTTATAGAAGAAATGACGACTAAAAATTTTTAATGGCCCTCTGAAAGGTTAAATCCTAAAAAGGTAGCCAATATTCATGAAAATGATGCTTTTGCAATGTTAGCAAATCAAGTTGATGTAATTTCAAGGAAGATAGAATAATTTGGGATGCATTTTTCTCAACCAATTGTCATGATTGAAGAAAATTCATTAGGTCAAATGGTTGATTCTCATACTTCACCAAAAAATTTGTATGCTATAAGTAAGTCTAATAACACTTATTTTAATTATTATAACTCAGGTTGGAAGAGCCATCCAAACTTTAATTGGAATACCATTAATCAGGGTGGTATTAATCAACAATGGGGGAATAACCAAGTAAACCCATAGATGAACTGGAACACCTAAGGGAATAATAATTATAGACCAACCTATCCTCAAGGTTTTTATAATGCTTCACAATTTAAGGAGAAGAAGTTGTCTATTGAAGAAGTGGTGTTACAAATGGGAAATTAAATACAAAGTCAAGGAGCTACAATAAGAAATATTGAAAATAAATTGGGACAAATTGTGATACATTTTAGTAGATCCAAGATATGCTTCCAAGAAATACTGAAGTAAATCCTAGAGATAAGAATAAAAAGCATGTAAAAGTAATTCAACTGAGAACTGGAAGAGAGTTGGAAGGTAGAGTTCAAAAAGAAATTGAAGTAGAGAAAGAAGAGATTGAAGAACCAAAAGAGGATGCTCTAAAAGGTTTGGAAAGACCTATTTCTCAACTTAAGGAGGATTTGGAAAAACCACCACCTCCATTTCCTCAAAGACTTCATCAGAAAAAATTGGATAAGCAATTTTTAAAATTCTTGGAGATTTTTAAGAAGCTTACAATCAACATTCCAGTTGTTGAAGCCTTAGAACAGATGCCAAGCTATGTGAAATTTATGAAGGATATTCTTAACAAAAAAGGAAGTTTGAAGATAATGAGACAGTTTCACTTAGTGAGGAGTGAAGTGTAATAATTCAGAAGAAGCTTCCTGAAAAGCTTAAAGTTCCTGGTAGTTTCATAATTCCATGTGCAATCGAAGACATATTTTGTGGAAAGTTTATATGATTTAGGTGTAAGCATTAACCTTATGCCTCTATCAATATTTAAAAGACTGAGATTAGGAGAAATAACTCCAACTACTGTAACTCTGCAATTAGTAGATCGTTCGATCACATATCCTAAAGGAGTTATAGAAGATGTTTTGGTTAAAGTGGATCAATTTATCTTTTCTGTTGATTTAATTGTGCTAGATATGGAGGAAGATAAAGAGATACCCATAATTTTAGGAAGACCTTTCTTAGCCACAGGCAGAGTAATGTTAGATGTGCAAAAAGGGGAATTAACAATGAGAGTTAATGATCAGACTGTTACATTCAACATTTCAAAATCAATGAAATATCCTGCAAGAGGTAAAGATGATGAATGATATAGGATGGATGTTATCAAGTATTTGAGTGAATGTCATTTCAAATCAACTTATGAAGAGAATTCCGAAAGAGAAGAATTAGAACATGAGCAAAAATAGGAGTTACATCAATTTGAATATTTTCATGAGGAAGATCTAAATTATGTTCATGAAAAATTTGAACTGTTGGACATGACTGAAAAAGATGAATCTTTTTGTCTATCAATTGAAAAACCTCCTCAACTTGAGTTAAAGACGCTTCCTGATCATTTCAACTATATTTTTCTAGGTGAGTCCTCAACTTTTCTAGTAATAATTTCGTCTCAATTAACTAAAAAAATAAGAAGAGAGTTTGTTTTAGGTTCTGAAGAAGTAAAAGAAAGCCTTTGGATGGATGATAACCGATATTAAAGGAATCGGTCCTTCAATTTGTATGCATAGAATCCTTATGGAAGATGACTGTAAACCTAGGGTTGAACGTCGAAGGAGATTAAATGCTATTATGAAAGATGTTGTTAAGAAATAAATTTTAATGTCGTTGGATCCTGGGATTATCTACCATATTCAGATAGTGCAAGGGTTAGTCATATTTAATGTGTTTCTAAGAAAGGAGGGGTAACTATGAATGTTAATGAAAAGAATGAGATTATACCAACAAGACAAATTACAGGGTGGCAATATGCATTGATTATAGAAAACTAAATCTTGCTACAAAGAAGGTTCATTTTCCACTCCCATTTCTAGATCAGATGTTGGATAGACTAGCTGGGCATAAATAATTATTTTTTATGGGTGGATATACTGGGTACCACCAAATTCAAATTGCTCCTACAGATCAAGAGACAATGTTTACCAGTCCTTATGGTGTGTTTGCTTTTAGAAGAATGTCGTTTGGTTTATGTATTGCCCCTGCTACATTTCAGAGATGTATGATGGCTATTTTCTGTGATTTAATTGAAAAAGGGATTGAAGTTTTTATGGATGACTTTTCAGTGTTTGGAAGTTCATTTGAATCATGTTTAGAACATTTATCTAATGTTCTAAAATGCTGTGAAGAAACTAATTTGGTCCTTAATTGGGAAAATTGCCAACTTATGGTAGTAGGAGAAATTGTATTAGGACATAGAATATCAGAAAGAGGTTTGAAGGTAGATCCTACAAAAATTCAAGTTCTCTAAATTACCTTGTCTAACGAATGTAAAAGGAAGTAGAAGTTTTCTGGGACATGCTGGATTCTACAGGTGTTACATTAAAGACTTTTCAAAAATTTCAAAACCCTTATGTTGTTTATTGGAAAAGGATGTAATTTTTTATTTTGATGATGAATGCCTAAAAGCTTTTGAAACATTAAAAGAAAAATTAATCACTGCACTTATTATAATTTCACTGAATTGGGAAAAAACTTTTTAATTTATGTGTGATGCTAGTGATTGTGCTATTGGTGCTGTTTTGGCTCAGAAATATGATACAATTATCAAAGTAATTTACTATGCTAGTAAAACTCTTAAAGAAGCTCAAATTAATTATACCACTACTGAGAAAGAGTTATTAGGTATAGTATTTGCTTTTGATAAATTTCGATGATATTTAATTAGAACTAAATGTGTGGTGCAAACTGATCATTATGCTATCAAATATTTAATGAAGAAGAAAGATGTGAAACAGAGATTGATTAGATGGATTCTTCTTTTGCAAGAATTTGATTTTTGAGATAGTAGATAGGAAGGGTGTTAATAATCAAATTGCTGATCATATATCCAGGCTTGAAACTGAAAAGTCTCTTAGTGACTAAAGAAATTAATGAACATTTTCCTGATAAAAAAATTTTCATTATTAATCAGTAGCATATTTCGTGGTATGCCGACATTGTAAACTTTATTGTCAATGATATTTTACCATATGGTTTGACATACAAGGAGAAGAAGAAATTTAATCTGATGCTAAAACTTATTTCTGGGATTACACATATTTATATAAAAAAGGAAATGATCTGATTATTCGAAGAAGTGTGCCCTTAGAAGAACTTATGAAATTATTCAAAAATGTCATAATTCTGATTAGAGGGAAAAGTTTTGAGTTATAGAACTACTTATAAAGTTTTACAATCTGGATTTTATTAGCCTAAAATTTTTAAAGATGTTAATGCATATATTAAAAATTGTGATCGATGTCAACATGAAGGCAATATTTCTAGAAGAAACGAGATGCCCCTCAATTATATGTTGGAAATTAAAATATTTATGTTTGGGGATTAGATTTCATGGTACCATTTACACCATCTTTCGGAAAGATTTATATTTTAATAACAGTAGACTATGTATCAAAATGGATTGAAGTTGTTGCTTTACCTCAATGGGATGCTCAAGGTGTTGCAAAGGTTTTATGAAAGAATATATTTTACGGATTTTAAATACCAAGAGTAATCATAACAGATGGGGGAAGTCATTTTAGAAATGCGATTATGGAGAAGTTAGTAAAGAAATATCATATTAACCATCGCATTGCTACTACTTATCATCCGCAGACAAGTAGTTTGGTTGAATTATCCAATCATGAAATTAAAAGAATATTGGAAAAGACTGTTAATCCAAATAGAAAGGATTGGTCAATCAAACTAGATTATGTTTTGTGGGCCTATAGGACTTCTTACAGAACTCCTATAGGTATGTCCCCATATAGGCTAATTATTGGAAAAGCTTGTCATTTACCTAGTGAACTTCAACATAAAGCATATTGGGCTATAAAAGAGTTCAATTATAGTTTGAAGGATGTTGTTAAGAAGATTAAATGAGCTTGAAGAGATAAGGAATGAATCCTATGAAATTGCTAAGATTCATAAAGAGAAGATGAAATTATGGCATGATTGGATGATTCTTACTAAAAATTTTGAGCTAGGACAAAAACTTTTGTTGTATAATGCCAAATTGAGAACTTTTGCTGGAAAACTTAAATCCAAATGCATGGATCCATTTATTGTGATAAAAGTTTAATCTTATGGAGTTGTGGATATTCAAGATCCTAAGACTGGAAACAAATTTAAAGTTAATGGTCATAGTTTTAAACCTTATTTTTCACTTGATCAACTTAAACCTAATAACAATATGACGTTGGGTCACTCTGAAGATGATCTCAAAAAGTCAGGCTGAAGACATTAAATCAAGCTCTTTGTGGGAGACAACTCATACTTATCGGTGTGCTTTGCTTTATGTTTGTTTTGTGTGATTTGTTTGGTTTGTTTTTATGATTATGTGGTAGTATTTTGGAGAGATTGGTTGTGGTGGTGTTTATTTTACATTAATTGATGACTTAAAATAGTCAGAATGAAAAATTTGGACATTTGGCAAACATGTGCAAAAAAGTGCACTGGCGGCTAAGCGCCGCCTGGTTGGCGCTTAAGTGCCGCAGTTATGAAAAATGTGATAAATTAATTTCTACAAGCCAAACTCGTGGGGAAGCGGTTTTAAAAGTTATTTTGGAGTTTTAAAACATCTAGGGTCAATTTTAGTACTTCCCATGTCTATAAAAGGCCCTGAATTAAGAGAAACACTTACCCCAATCCCTATTTGCATTCCTGAGTCTTAAGAATAGAGTTTTGAGTGCAAAAATTTTGTGTTGGGAGAGTGAAATTAAGAAGAACGAGGAAGCTAACAAGAAGTTTATTAGTGAAAGTGTGCGAGAGTTATATAACGGATTCCTAGCAGTTAGTATTCAAGGTAATGCAGAAAGGAGTACAACAATTGAAGCCAACGTGGAGTCAATTGAAGCAAAGGTAATTGAAACTAACGCTCATTTAACACATATGAGATGACAAATTAAAATGCAATTCAGTCCTACAAGTCATGTGGAAGAAGTAGATAAGGCGATGTTTCTAAAAAACAAATGGTTAGAAGAAGAAGATGTAAGAGTTTTCAGCCATCGCCCGTTTTATCAGATTTATATTCCAGATGGTTCAAATGGAACTAATGGTGGTTCTGGATATATTCCACCTAATGGAGATTGAAGTTAATTTGAGTGCAGTCTAATGCTGTTGTTTTTATGTGTTAAGTGTTTTGTGTCTAGTGTTATATGTTTGTGTTTTGTTGAACATTAATGTGTGTTTGTTACATCTTAATGATTTAAATTTATCTTTGTTTTTATGTATTTAAATCCTTGTGTATTGGGAAATTTCATCCAAAATTTTTGGATATAAATTTTTAGTTTTTATTAAGTGTGGTTATTTTAATTAAATGAAAGTTTGTGTTTGTGTGAAATTTGTTTGGAATCGATAGAAATCTAACTTTCTTTGGAGAATTAGAAAATTTTATGGGGGAGAAATGATTATTTGAAGTGATTTAGGGTGATTAACCAAGGGGTTTAGTACACTTTTAAACTAATTGTTAAAATCAGGGTACTGGCGCGTAAGTGCCATAACTTAGGTGCTTAAGTGCCAGATTTCGCGTCTAAGCGCCGATGCCTCGTGCTTAAGAACCGGTTCTCGAAAATTGGTTTTCTACAGTTAAAAACCCGAAAATTAACATTTTTAACACCTCTTGTCACCCTCAACCTCTCAAAATCGCGAAATAGGATTTAGGACATCCTTAGGTTGGACCAATTAAGAGCCGATTTCAACGAGATTTGTCAGATTTTAATTCCTTGAGGTATGAGCACTACTCCTAAGTAAAACATTTTTGATTTTCACCATATATTTTGAGTACATTATTGAAAAATCTTAAAATAATTATTTGTGGTAAAATTTGAGGAAAAGCATGAGAAATTGCTTGAATTTAGTGGAAATTACCTTTGAAAGTTAAATTAGCAAGTTTAGTTTAATTTTGGAATTTATGATGAATTTTTACAATTTTATTTATAGATGGCTCCAAAGTTAAAGCACTCGAAAGAGAAAGCAAAATTTGATTCCAACAAATTTGTTAGTGCGAGAGCTGAGGACCGATATGTCGATGCATTAACTATATGAAAATTGATTCCTGAATGAGTATTTAGTAAGCCAGGAGAAGTTATTGAAGAAATGATCATTAGAAGGAATTCGGAGAATTACTGTTACTTCTCCATTGTCGCTGTTGTTTCTGTGGTAAGAAAGTTTTATGCAAACTTGCCTGCAGCAGAAGAGAATTTGGTGATGATTAGAAGTGAACAGGTGCATTTTTCACCTGCGGTAATCAATGTCTTCTACCACCTGCCTCCTGCAATGTTTTGTTTTTGTGTTAATTATTACTATGCTGAAGGATAATTAGATGAGATAATATATTTTCTGACTGATGGAATAGGTTTATGTAAGTTAACGAATGAAAGAAGAGTAAATTTTCAGGACTCTAAGTTGAATGTCATTTCAAAGGCATGTCATTATTTTGTCTCATCTAAACTGTTGCCTTCAAATCTTTGTATTCAGTTAGGAAAGCCTATTGACGTAGGGGCTATTATTTTTTATTATGTGATGAGTTGTGCCAAATCTGCTACTACTTCAGGTATGGGATTTCCTTCCTTATTCCATTCAATTTGTGAGTGGTCTTGTTTGAAGTTTGAAACATGGGAGGAAGTTCTTTGAAAATTGCATGTTTAAAACTTTTCAAAATCTACTACCTATTATTATCTAGTATTGTTGTGATTTTAGTTATGTTAAGATGGTGTGTATTTGCTTTGAAAACCTCCACTTCTGTAGAGGTCTTTTGAATATTTTATTTTATAAAAAACTGAATTTAGTTTCTTTTTACTCCTGCTTTGCTTTAAAACTGTTATACTTGCATATTTAGGATATTGAAATTCATGTAAGAAAGTTATTTTAGTTTTCAATTCTCACTAATGTATCATTTCTTATGCTTAGATGATTTTATCCTGACTAAAAATTAAAGTTTGGGGGGAATTTAAAAAACTAAATTTTTCAAAATCCTAAAATTTTATTTGTTCTCAAGAATACTTAAAATAAAATTGGTTTTTTATTAAAAATAATTATGTATATGAAGTTATATTAGGGAAACAAAATTTTGAATATAGAAATGAATAAAAGAGTTTAGTAAAAATTTATAGTAATAATGAAAAATTTAAAGTTAAAATGTTCTTAATGAAGAAATGTTAAATATAGTTAAACTATCTTTAGTAAGAAATGTTGTATTTTTGGATGAAAAGAAGATTTAACTTTTATTTTTCAAAGCATAAATTTATTTTATTGAGAAATAATTTTCAACACTGTTATTATGATTTTTAAGTGAAAGATACATATCAGACCTTTATTTTAAATGGAAGGGTGGAATTCAAAATCCTTAAAGGCCTATCCAAGTACAGTAATACTTAACTTATATAAAAATAAAAAAGAAAAAAGAAAAGAATAGAAAAGAAAAATAAAAAGAGAAAAAGTGAAAAATAGTATGTGAAAAGGAAGGAGAAACTTGAGGATTTAAAGGCCTAATCAGAAATTGGTTCCATGCCTAAAGTTTAAAATATAAGTTTGGAGAAAATCTAAAACTTAAGGTTATAATATAGTAAGTAAAATTATTCTCAATTAAAATTTTTAAGTGAGAAAAATAAAATGTTTGAATCTTATATTTTGAAAAATCTACAAGTATTTCTGAATTAGATAGAAACTTATATTTTCATTATCCTTTACTTAAGAACTTTCTAAACTTTAAATTGGTCTTATTTACGAAAATTTTTTCTAAATTAGATTAATTCATTTCTTGAACAAAATTTTGAAACCATCCTAAGAAAATAATTTACATAATTTGCATGTTAAAA
The DNA here is from genome assembly GCA_022702705.1 of Papilionanthe hookeriana x Papilionanthe teres. Lineage (NCBI taxonomy): Eukaryota > Viridiplantae > Streptophyta > Magnoliopsida > Asparagales > Orchidaceae > Papilionanthe > Papilionanthe hookeriana x Papilionanthe teres. Next base: position 145,554,916 of record CM040428.1, read on the forward strand.
TTTTTTATAGTTAAGAGTCACTTAAGGACAAGTAACATTTTAAGTTGGGGAATTTTTATACAACTAAATTATATAATGTTTTTATGGACATTTTAATACTTATTTTTTATGATACTGCACTTTAATGGAAGGTATTTTATGTTTTTTCTTGCAAGTATGATGAAAATGATTAATTATGATAAAAGGAGCGAAAAATTATTAAATTTGGAGCAAAATTATGGAGTTTGAGAAATTTAGCCTCTGGCGCCAAAGTGTTGGCGCTTAAGTGCCATAGTTAAAAATAAAATTTTAATCAAATTTGGAGCCATTTTCAAGGGGTGTATGAAGTAACTTTTGGTGGTGACTTCATTAACTTCCTTTAGGTGGCAAATGTGATTGAAGGGATGCATCTTTTGGTGGATACATTGAATTTGGACATGATTTGAAGAGACGCCAAGGTACCTTTTGAAAAATTATAAAAATGAAAGCTCATAATTTGCAAGTGGCTGTGTTGTTGTAGTGGTATTTAGTGTTTTGAAAGTGTGTGAAGAGTAATGTTTTGGAGTTATTCTTTTATATAGTTGTTAGTAGAGAGCTAAGAGTAAGAAAGGAAAAAAGGTTGGTGTGAAGCCTTCTTCTCACCAATTTTATTTTATCCTTGTATATAGTTTTTATTGAAGATTACAATTTTTATTAGATTCATCAGAGTTGGGCACCAACCCTTATAGAGTTGTATTGTGGAAAGAAAAATTCTAAAGAAACTTTAGAGTCTTGTGGAGAGAATTTTCAGATAAGTATTTATCTTTGTTTTTACACTTTGTTTTTAAGTAGGATTATTGTGTTTTCATTATGGTTTATGCTTTCAAATCAAGTTGTGTTTGTGTATTCTTCATGAAATCTGAGTAGTTTACTTTATCTTTTCATTTCTTAGATGATGAAATAATTAATTTATGGAAGGATGTTGTGTAAACTATAAGTGTTTAATGCTGGAAGAAATTGTGATGATTTAATTCCTTGAACTTAATTTACTTCTTCATTTGGCAAATTAAGTTGTTAAATTTTTTTGTGAGATTATGTAAGATCCAATGTGCTATTGTCTCAAACAACAATTGGAAAGAATCACATGTAATTATATGGGTGAGAATTGTAGTCCATATGATTGAATGCAAATATATAGGGAGATATGCTTTATTGGGGAGTAAAATTAGAGGACTTTGAAGTGACAGGCTTAAGCCGCCTAATTTGGTTTGTTATTTTAAATTTTGATATGAGATGTTAGCCCCTAGGTGGAGAGAATAGAGGGAAATCTAGAGTGAGAGCTGGTATCTTCCCTGCCTAACCCATCTACAAAATTTCAAAATTTCAATTTAACCAATTTTCCTTATTGAAGAAGAAAAAAGATATTTGATTCTCAAAGCCTTTATATCGTGTTTAGAGTATTGATAATTTTATTTTCCTGCTTAAGTTTTTATTAAAAATATAAAAAAACAAATTTTCAAAATTAATACCTTAAAACATACTTACAAAAATCATTTAAAAAAGTAAAGGTTATTTTTCTTATTTCTTTAAAGTTTAAGACATTTCCCTGTGGGTTTGATATCTCGGGGCATAATCAAAAAGTCCTATATTACTTGATAAAGGATACATATACTTGCGTAGTATCCCATATTATAAATCATAAATTTACTATCTAAATCTTAAGCATAAATATTCGGGGATCAAGGACCCACTTACAAAACTCCTAAGTAAAATATCAAATGATAATCACCCCGCCTTTCGGGTGACTAAAACATTGACTCATCGAGCATAAGGATATAAAAAGAATGAATTATTTAATAATTATGATAAGTTCAAATGAACTCAAGGAATCTCAAAAGGATTGTGAAATGTCTAGGTACCTCCTAGACTTCTTTCACAAATCTTCTGAACACCTTGTAGGACAACTGGACCAATCCTTTTTATTAAATAAAGAAATCTCATAATTAAATGAATATGACCCACCACGTTATGATATAAGGATTGGTAGGCTGTGATAAACCTATCTATAGGATTTTACTTTCCTGCAAAATATAAATGTTTATTTTAAAAATACTAAAGTCTCAGGTGGAGGAACGAGAAGACTCACTAGGTACACTTTTAAAAGTTTACAATGCTTTCTTTTCCTGCTCTTTCCTAACATTTCTCGCTTATAAGCTTGCATGTTAGACAATAATATCACCCTGCATGAAAACATAAACTTCTAGGATAGCTACAATACCAGAACCAAAAATTAAAATTAAAAATCAAAACAAGATAAAATTCACTTCCACATGTTGACCTCATTTTTGATGAGGTCTTTTCTCTTCTCTCTCCTTAGTACTTAGGATCTAGCCTTAGGCTTTTTCTTTGACTATCTTAGAGGACTAGAAATGGAACCCACCACTTAGAAATTCAAACACCTCTTAACTCCTTGCAAACCCCATAAGTTTGATTGTAAACCCCTAAGTCACTTGGAGGGTTAAGATCAAATGTGGAGGTTTAAAGGATGAGTTCCCTATAGGACTTTTTGGCCTTAGGACTACCCTGGGTGGCCTGGTCTGGTGAGTGTTGACCTGCACACATTACACTTTCACACACATTCCAAATCCTAAAAGCATTCATACCTAGTTTGACTTCCTGACTCATGTAGGTAATTCATATGGATGGACCTTAACCCCTAAGCCCTTGGCTAAGAGGGTTAGGAACAACATAGTGAATGCCTCAAATGAGTCCTCTCATGGATCTTATGGGATTGATATGGCTTCACGGCTCAACCAAAGTTATTCCATTCTACTCAAACTTGATCAATCTTTATTTTTCCAAAATTTCAATTTTTGACCCTCGGGGCCCTACACCCACTAAACCTACCAAATGTCCTTCAAACTACCCAAAATTTGCAAAATTTCGTAAATTACCTAAAATTCCTCAAAACCAATCCTAAATATTTTCCACCATTCAAATTGATAATCCTTAGCCAAATATACCAAATTTTCCAAAAAATACCCCCAATACCCTCCAAATACCCAAAATGCCCTTTTTAACCAAAAAATCCATAAATTCCAAAAATTCCCAGAAAATTCCAAAAAATCCCAAATATTCTCAATTTCATATTGTTCATCTACACCATAGGCCAATTTTGTCAATTTAACCCTCGTTTACTAAAACCCCCATATTGACCCATTTTTAACCCAAAGTGGACCCAATGTTTAACCAAATCAACTCAATTGACCTCAATTTTGATCAAAATTAATTCTAAACTTCAATTCAATATCTCCACTATCAATTTAGACCAAATTCAAGCCCAATTTTATTAACATTTGGATCCAATTCCAATTTAAAGCTTAAAGCCCAATTTGGCCCATGACCTAAACCTAGCCTAGACCAACCCAATTCAACTCCAATTGGCCCCAATTTTTTTCTAAAACCTTCCCAATATCCCCACAAAAAAAAACACTAACAAGATTTTCCTTAAATTTGACTCTAAACTCCACCCAAACCTAACCGAAAACCAAAATCCCCATTTTTGGCCTAAACCCAAACCCTACCAAAATGGGCCCAAATCCCAAAATGAAAGCCCAACCAGGTTGAAAAATCTTTGTGACACTCCCACAAACATTTCTCAACATTAATTTTACATCAAATCTAACCTCAGCCCAACCTTAGCCCAAGTTAGCCCAATTTGACCCACTTTGGCCCCTTTACCAAAAAAAGCCCAAATTAAATCCAATTCCACTCTAAATGACACCAAATCTTTTCTAAAATGTTCATGACACATCCCTAAACTAAACCCAACATTTGTTTGGCCCAATCCTTCACAAAATTTCCATCCACCAATTTTTTTTCAGACCTAAAGGCCCACTTTCTTAAACTATTCTAAAAGCCCATTTTCACCAAATCCAAAAGCCCAAAATTTGCTCTAAAGCCCACATGGCAATTTCTTTTCATCATACCTTTAATGGATATCACCCCTAAGTTTCAAAATCATCATTAAACCATTACAAATCAAGCTTCATCCAAATTTCCACAAAAATGCCAAAATTCCTAAAATCTACTTCCATGAAATTGACTAAGCTTGGCCCCAAACCAAATGGAGCCATGAAGCCGTGCACAAGCCATATGCAAGCCATGGAAGCCACTTTACACATCACCATATCATTTATGGCAAAAGGAGGGAGTCCTTTAATGATTCCCTTAAGGGTGATTAAGTCTTTTCATGACTCTTCTAAACCTTGATTAAACCTAAATGTACTTAGATTGTGACTTCTCCCCACTAAGCTAGCTGACCTACCCGATTCCCTCAGCCCAAAAATCAGGCCTTGGAGGGTGAACTAAACCTAAATCCATGACTTGGACCCATTTGGACCAAAATTTGCTCATCCCCCATTCCATTTAAATCAAACCCTTTACACATGGCCAATGCCAATTACTTGCACCAAACCTCAACCCTGACCTCACTGAGTCAGATGTTGACCCATGCCTGGCCGGACCACCACCTGGGCCGCCGGAAAACACCACACCCGTGAGCACTTATTTGATTTAAAATTCAAATTCCTACTTGTAGAGTTGTCCCAACTCAATTAGTCACCATGACTAATCTTCTCCTCACCAAAGCAGCTGATCCCAAGCCTCAACTCCCCCTGGGAGGACCTCTAGCCATATCTATTTAAACCCACCACCCTCTCGGCCAAACAAGGTGATGAACCAGACCTAAACGAAACTTTGCCAAAATTGCTCCAAGACCTTCTCCTAACCTAGAGCAATTGATCCCCACTGTTCTCCTGCCCTAAACCCCATTGATTGAGCTCAATTTTGGAGCTCAATTCTCTGCCCAGAACCATGATATCTCTAAAACCTCCACCAAAATCAAATTAAACTCACCCACACCTGCACGGGACCAAGAGAAGGAGTTCCTAGGTGGAAGCCCCCTCACCAGACCAGCCATTCTCTCTATCGACCAAGATTTGAAATCGGGCCTGGTGGAAGTTGTACCTAGGTAATTCCCTAGAGCCAGAGCCTTCATCTAGAGCTTCTATGGGTGCAATCGAAGGTGCAACAACTCTCCTATTGAAGCTTGACTTCTCAGAGCCAAGGTATAGACCTCTCCTTCCTCCTGAGCTTCCAGAGAGTCTCCATTTTGATTTACTTAATTTCATAGCATGTAAACCATATGGATGTGTTCGTCTCCTCAAGACAAATCCATAGAGCATAAGAACACTAAAACCCATTGAGAAATGAGAGAGTTCTTAGGGTTTTAGTGTGGACGGTCACGGGTGCACACCAGTCGTAGACGATGACCAGGCGCCGTCCGATCGAGCGTGTATCGGTTGAACGACTTAGATTACGTTGGATCAAAGGAAGGAGTGGAATAGCAAGACGCGTGGCGGCTGACTCAGATGGCGGCATCAAATAGGAGCACGCTGCGCGGTCTTTGATCCGCCGTAGGTTGACACGACGCTGAGTCGGATAAGTAGATAAATATGATTTTTTCTATTTATTTAAATACCCAGAACTTAGAAAATACATATCTTTGAATAGAAAAATCATAAAAATAAACTAAAAATACCCTCTTGCTCAGTGAACAGAGGAGAATAATGTGGAAAAGAAATCAAGTTATTTTGTTGAGTATTTTATTTTTAATTAATTATTTACTCATTTCAGTATTTTGATTCTCCATTTGCATAGACAATTCACCATGGCATGAGACCATAGGGCTATTGAAGCCTCTGATCTTGAGGACATTCCTTGAATTATTCAAGGTCAGAGGTCATCTCTATGGAAAATTATGTATTTTTCAAGTTTATGTCACTATTTTTGGTATTTTAATTCCATGAATTAGCATATTGGTTAGAAAATTCTAGGAAAATTTGGGGAAGTTTCTTAGGACCAGAGGACCCTAGGATCGCTATATTTTGAGTTAATTCATTAAGAATAACCCTAATTGGCCTAATTACTCAAAACTAAACTTTAATTAATTAGGGTTAACCACACATCAAAAGAACTTGAAAATAATTCTCCACTGATCTTTAGGATCAAAGGGACCTCACATAAAAATTTAAAATCGATTGGAAGTGTTTAACTCCACTAAATGGATTAATTAAGTCACATAACCAATATTAAACTTTAAAAATTCATAACTCCAAAAATACACTTTCAAAATTCACCAAATTAGTTTTGAGGCCTCTCTGACATCAGAAGAGCCTTATAAAATTAAAATTGAAATTTTCTAAAAATCATCATTTTTAACCATATTTTAATATTTTTAATAATTAAAAAGCAATAAAAATCAAAAAAAAACTAAAAATCATAAAAATGTCATATTTCAATTCCTAATCACTTAGGAACAAACCAAATATTTTTTTCCAAGTCTCAAAGTAAAGATATTGAATTTTAAATGCTTAAAACAATTCTTGAATTAAAAAATGAATTTTCCAACATTTTCACTTAATTAATTCTAATAAATCAAAGAAAAATAAAAAAATTATAAAATTTATTTCTCTGAACTCCTTGTGGTCCGAGAGATTTAAGAAAAATACAAAACATAATTTTCAACCTTTATTTTATTTTAAAATTAATTAACACTCTAAAACTACAAATAATTATAATAAATAAAATATAATTCAAAAAATCACCAAAATAGATCCAAGTGGTCCTCTAGTCATTAGGAACATCCCATAATTTTCTTAAGCACAAAAACCTTTCCTTCGTCATGTGGTTGAATTTACATTAAAAATCCCTATTTGTCATTAAAATAATTATATAAAATAAGTTAAATTCAGAAAAATCACATTTTCTCCTCTAATGTCTTAATTGACATATGAGTGATGTGACATAAAAATTTCAAGTTCATTTGAGCTCAATTTAGTGAGTTATGAAATAAATAAGCCTAAAGAGGCATAAAGGTAATTAAAGGATCTTAACCCTAATTAACATTTAGGTTTAATCAAGGGGAGGGTAAAATATCAGATTTTAAAATTTACATTAGAAGATTGAAACCCAAGGAATTAAAGGGTAGAAACTCATTAATCATCTTGAAAATATTTAAAGTAAACCTTAATTAATTAAACAATTTGAATTTTGGAAGAATAAATTAAAATTTGGATTATTAAAATCGGGATATAATTTAGAGAGACTATAATAACTTAAACTAAAATCCCCAAATGAATCACTTTAATTATATTTAACTTTTAATTAAACTTAAAATTATAACTGAAATTAATAAATTAATAATAAAGAAAAGATAACCCTTAATTAAATTAAAACTTAAAACATTAAACAACTTGATAATTAAATTGAAATAAATTTAAAATAAAAAAAATTATTAATTTCAAAAATCACTTGAAAGCAAATTTAAAGCAAATTTGAAACATTAAAAATTAATTTCATAAAAATAAATTCTTAATAAAAAAAAGTAATAATCTAACCAATTAAAAGTTAATCCAGAATATTGTAATTAAATTAAAATTAAATCATTAAATTAAAATTAAATCGTTAAAATCTACATTAAATAATTTAAATTCCTCTTTTAATTCAAATGGTTTAAAACACTTAAGAATAAAATAACTTAAACACTATTCCAAACTTAAATTCATTAAAATTTTATAACTAAATCAAATCACCTTAAAATATTAATTCTAAGTTTAAATTGTTGAAATTCTTTAATAAATTAATTTGCCCTTGAAGGCTTTTATTATTATAACTCTTAAGTAAAGCATCAAGTGACATGTCATTTTACTTATAGGATAATCAAATCCTAATTCACTGAGCAAGAAAGAAAATCTAAACTGAATTCTTGGATGATCAATTCACCAGTACAATTAAACTCATTTGGACTCAAAGTAATTCAAAAAATATTGAAACGATGTTCAGGACTCTTCCTAAACACTTCCTCAATATGATGGGATGTTTTAGAAGAACAATTGAATTTAATTGTTCCTTGATGAAGAAAATCATCCTTAAACAAAATACAAGAACCTAGACGTCATAAGAAATGACTAGCAATAGGATTAAGACTTTGCTAGACAACCAAAACCTTTCCCTTAGCTTTACCTAGGTACTTGTTATAAATATTTAAATGCCTTAACATGTGTTTTAAGTGTAGCTTAGAATGATGAGAAGACCCTCAAGGTACACTTTTATTTTAATGCAATTTATTTTATTGCAATTTATTTATATAAGCTGTACTTTACTTTTCTTGCATGTTAAACAAGATTGTTGCATGAAAACTAAAACCTTTAGGACAGTCACAAAACTGAAACCAAAACTAAATTAAAGCTACAACAAGATAAAATCCACCGCCACAACATTAGAGGATTTTAGAGTGTCAAGCTAAAGTCCCCTAACTTGGTTTGAAGTTTTTAGTTTTGTTATGAGAAGTTAGCCCCTAGGTGGTGGGAATCGAGGGAACTCTAAAGTGAGAGGCTGGTATCTTCCCTGCCTAATCATGTTCAAAATAATATAAATTTCAAATTAACCTATGTTCTTTATAGAACCAAGTAAGGGTAAATAACACATTTGCTTCTATCCGTCACAACAAAATTTAAATATTTCCACAACAATACTTCAAGAATTATTACTACTCATGAAAGGAAAGAAAAAGATATTTTAGTTAATAGTATTTTTACATCCAATGTTATTCGTTATTAAAACCTTTACTTTCATTGCTTAGCATTTTAATAAGAAAATTTTAAAAGACAAATCAACTTTCTAAAACTTTTCAAAATCAAGACATACTTTTTCAAAAACAATTAAAGAAAGTAAAAAAGATAATTTTCTAAATTCCTTTAAAGATTTTCATCTTTTCTCTGTGGGTTCGACATCTCGGGGCTTAATCAAAAAGTCTTATATTCCTTGATAAAGGATACGTATACTTGCGTAGTATCCCATATTTCAAAATCATAATTTTCATATCTTAAAATCATCAGCGCAATTAAATCTGACGGTACCAAGTTTTTAGCGCCGTTGCACTTATATCTATCGGGGATCAAGTTTTTGGCGACGTTCTTTGGGGAAAATTAATTAAATTGCATTTTAAAAAGAATTAAGAAATTTTTAATTTTTAATTTTCTTTGTTTTTGTTAGTGTGTTGTGTTTTTTTTTTGTTTTATTTTTGTATGTGTAGTTCAGGTTCTGAAGGACTTGTGCCTTACAATTCTGAATTAGAAAGAATTATCAGAAAAATTAAAAAAATTAAAAATACACAAAAAATAATTCAAGAAATGGCAAATCATCAAGATAAAAATGTTGGCATCCATCAAGAATTAAGACCTTTAAGAGATTATGTTAACCCTACAGTAGATGAATTTTGTGCTAGTATTCAAAACCATCTATAGCTTCTAATTATTTTGAGCTTAAACCTGCTATTATCCAAATGATGTCTAATAATCAGTTTGGGGGAGCAACAACTGAAGATCCTAATTTACATCTTGCTAACTTGCTAGAGTGGTGTGCTACTTTTAAATATGATGGTGTTTTGGATGATGCTATTAGACTTAGACTTTTTCCTTTCTCACTAAGGGATATAGCTAAAATGTGGTTGCATTCGTTAGCACATAGATCAATTAGAACTTGGGGTGAACTATCACAAAATGTCCTTGCTAAATATTTTCCACCATCTATGACTGCTAATTTGAGAAATGATATAACATCTTATTGTCAGTTTGAAGGGGAATCAATATATGAAGCATGGGAAAGATTTAAAGATCTCCTCATGAAATGTCCACGTCATGCGATACCTGATTGGTTAATAATTTAAACTTTTTATAATGGATTAGTTGGATCTCTTATATCAATCATCAATGCTGCTGCTGGTGGATCATCTATGTCTAAACCATTTTCTGATGCTTATGCTTTAATTGAAGAAATGGCTACTAATAATTTTTAATGGCCTTCTGAAAGGTTAAATCCTAAAAGGTAGCCAGTGTTTATGAAAATGGTGCTTTTATAATGTTAGCAAATCAAGTTGCTGATGTATCAAGGAAGATAGACCAATTTGGGATGAATTATTCTCAGCCAAATCTCATGACTGAAGAAAATTCATTAGGCCAAATGGTTGATTCTTATTCTTCACCAGAAACTGTGAATGCTATAATCAAACCTAACAACCCATATTCCAATTATTATAACCCAGGTTGGAAGAATCATCCTAATTTTAACTGGAATAACAATAATCAGGGTGGTGTTAATCAAAAATGGGGAGAACACCCAAGTAAACCCATTGGGGAATTTGAACAACCAAGGTAATAATTGTAATAGATTAACTTATCCTTCAGGTTATAACAATGCTTTACAAAATAAGGAGAAGTTGTCTATGGACGAAGTAGTATGACATATGGGAAATCAATTACAAATTCAAGGAGCAACCATCAGAAATATTGAAAACCAATTGGGACAAATTGCAAATGCTTTAAGTAATAGATCCTAAGGAATGCTTCCAAGTAATACTGAAGTGAATCAAAGAGAAAAGAATAAAGAACAAGTGAAAGCAATTCAACTGAGAAGTGGAAATGAATTGGAAGATAGAGTTCAAAAAGAGACTAATGTAGAAAAAGAAGAGATTGAAAGACCTAAATAGGACGCTCCAAAAGGTTTTGAAATATCTATTTCTCCACCTGAGATTGATTTAGAAAAACTACCACCTCCATTTCCTCAGATATTTCGTCAACAAAAGTTGGATAAGCAATTTTCAAAATTTTTGGAGATATTAAAGAAGCTTACCATTAATATTCTATTTGCTAAAGCCCTAGAACAAATGCCAAGCTATGCGAAATTTATGAAGGATATTCTTAATAAGAAGAGGAAGTTTGAATAAAATGAGACTGTTGCACTTAGTGAGGAGTGCAGTGTGATAATTCAGAAAAAGCTTCCTGAAAAACTTAAAGATCCTTGTAGTTTCATAATTCCATGTGCAATTGGAGAAAGATTCTGTGGAAAAGCTTTATGTGATTTGGGTGCAAGCTTTAACCTTATGCCTCTATCAATATTCAAAAGACTAGGACTAGGAGAAATAACCCAACTACTGTAACTCTGCAATTAGCAGATCGTTCGATCACATATCCTAAAAGAGTTATAGAAGATGTTTAGGTAAAAGTGGATCAATTTATTTTTCCTGTGGATTTCTTTGTGTTAGAAATGGAGGAAGATAAAGAGATACCCATAATTTTGGGGAGACCTTTTCAAGCTACAAGCAGAACCATGATAGATGTGCAAAAAGGGGAATTAACGATGAGGGTTAATGATCAGACTGTTACATTTAATATTTCAAAATCGATGAAATATCCTGCAAATAGGAGCATATTTCAATGGGTTCGAGGCCTCTGTCAGCGGCCTTTTTGGCCATATTTCGGTGGTCTCAGGAAAATCTCGCTATCTGAGAGATCGATCTCGCCGTCGGCGAGCAGACTACTGCGCAGCTCCACCATTTGGCTCCTTTTTAGCTCTGTTTCGCCTCATTTCAGTTGCATTGCATTCGTAACAGATAGCCCTACAAAATAAGCATAAAAACAACCTTTCTTTAAAGTGTAATCTCATTCAAAAATGTGCAAGAAGTAAAAAAAGATTAAGCATCAAAAGAGTTATCGAAAGGTGTCAAGGCAGAATTTCATTTCTTGCTCATTGTTTCTCCATATTGCACCATTTTTGCTTCCTTTTTCTCCAATCACCATTTCTTGTACCTAAAAGCAAAAAACATACAAAATACCTTCCTTTAAAGTGCAATATCATCAAAAATGAGTAAAATGATATAGCAAAAAGCGTATATATTTTAGGTGTGTCAAAATCTCCCAAATTTAACTGTTACTTATCCTCAAGTAACACTTTTACTACATAAAAATATAACTCAAGGCAATGTACTTTTCACCTGTAATACACTAAAATTTATTTACTCAAAAGAATATATTGGTTAGATTTTTAGATAGAAATTCAGTAACTCAGGTTAACACTACAAGTATAAGAACATTTAGCAATTAAGTCTAAGGGTTCTGGTCTTCTATTTATTTCAAGATAATTCATAATTTGTTACATTAAGAGTGTCTTGAAAGATTATGTGAAAAAGTAGTTCATGCAAACTTCATCAGAACATAGGCCAATACTATAAATATAAATTCATGAATGAAATCAAGTTCTCCCTTCAGGGTGACTCAAGTGAAGCCAATTTTTTATTAGGCATCTCCTCAAGCTTCTCATCATAAATTTTTTTCGTTCATTCTCTCTTTTTTTTATTTCTCTTCCGGGATCATTTTCAGTCTCCTTTTTTTCACTCTCTTTTCTTTTTCTATTCTTTTTTAATGAGGATTATTATATCTAGAGAGCCTGTAATGATTTTGAACTTCACTCTCCTCTTTCTAAAGTTCAAACTTGAAACACATCCTTACTTTATAATTTGGTATGAGCATTATTATTCATCATAAAGTCTGTTGACCTCATTTTTGATGAGGTCTTCTCTTCCCTCTTTAGTGCTTAGGATCTAGCCTTAGGCTTTTCCTTTGACTATCTTAGAGGACTAGAATTGGGACCCATCCTTTAAAAATTTAAACCACTTCTTGTCTCCCTACAAACCCCACAAGCTTGATTGTAGACCCCTAATCACCTAGAGGGTTGAGATCAAAAGTGAAGGTTTAAAGGATGAGTTCCCTATAGGACTCTTTGGCCTTAGGACAACCCTGGGTGGCTTGGTCTGGTGAGGGTTGACTTATACACTCACTACACTCATACTCTACACTCTCACACACACAATCCAAATCCTAAAACCACACACATACCCAACTTGACTCCTTGACTCATGTAGGTAATTCATATGGATGGACCTTAACCCCTAAGCCCTTGGTTAAGAGGGTTAGGAACAACATAGTGAATGCCTCAAATGAGTCCTCTCATGGCTCATATAGGCTTAACATGGCTTCATGTCTCAATCAATGTGATTCCATTTCACTCATATTTGATCAATCTTCACTCTTCCAAAATTTCAATTTTTGACCCCGGGAACCCTACACCTATCAAACCTACCAAAAGCCCTTAAAATTGCCGAAATCCTCCAAAATTTCCAAATCACCCAAAATTCTCCAAAATTAACCTTGAACATTTCCTCACCAACCAAATTGCTCATCCATAGCCAAAAATACGAAAAATTCCAAAAATACCCCACATTACCCTCCAAATACCCAAAATGCCCCTCTTAGCCAAAAAATCCAAAAAATTCAGAAAATTCCCAGAAAATTCCAAAAAATCCCAAATATTTCAAATTTCATTTTGTCCAACTACATGATGGGCCAATTTTGTCAATTTACCCCACTTTTACCAAAACCCCCAATTTAGCCCATTCTTAACCCAAGTGAACCCAATGTCAAACCAAACCTACCCAATTGACCCCAATTTTGGTCCAAATCAATTCTAAACTTCAATTCAATATCCAAAATATCAATCTAGACCAAATTTAGGTCCATTTTGATTGAAATTTGAATCCAATTTCACTTTTGACCTTAAAGCCCAATTTGGACCCATGACCCAAACATAGCCCAAACTAACCCAATTTAACTCCAATTGACCCCAAACCTTTTCTAAACCTTCCCTAACATCCCCACAAACAAAATAATAACATAATTTACCCAAAATTTGGACCCAAAACTAAAAAGCCTAATTTTGACCTAAACCCAAACCTAACCCAAATAAGCCCAAGTCCCAAAACCAAAACACAACCAAAGTTGAAACCTCTTTGAAACACTCCCATAAACATTTCCCAACATTAATTTTACATCAATTTCAACCCTAGCCCAACATTGGCCCAAATTAGCCCAATTTGACCTATATTGTCCCCTTTACCAAAGAAGCCCAAATCAAACCCAATTCAAACCCAAACCACCTCAAATTCATTTCAAAAAACTCATGACACATCCCTAAACCAAACCAAACAATTACTTGGCCCAAACTTCTACAAAATTCCCATCCATGAATTCATTCTTAAACCTAAAGGCTCATTCCCTTAAGCCTTCCTAAAAGCCCATCCAAAGCAAGTTCAAAAGCCCAAAGTCCATGACAAAGCCCACATGAAATTCTTCTCATCATCCCTTTGATTTAAAACACTTCCTAAGTTCTAAAATCCATCACCAAATAAATCCAAATCAAGCCTTATGACAATTCTCCTTAAATCCATAAAAAATTCCAACACCCTTTCTCATGCAAGTGAGACAACTTTTCCCAAGCCATATATGAGCCATGAAGCCATGCATGAGCCACATGGGAGCCATGAGAGCCATGGAATCTACTTTCCACCTCACCAAGCCATTAATGGCAAGAGAGGGGATCTCTTTCTTAAACCTTTTTAAACCTTTTTTTACCTTAAACATGATACACTCTAAACCATACTTTGCCACCTAATCCTTGATGTGGACTTCACTACCTTTTGTAGGTTGACTCACATGATCCTCTCAGCCTAAAACTAGATCATGGGGAGGTGAACCCAACCCAAACCAAGCCAAAATAGCCATGCCCCCATTCCATTTTGATCTAACCCCTTTACACATGGCAAAGCTCAATTGCCTACACTAAACCCAGCCCTGACTCATCTGAACCTGAGGGTGACCCATGCTCGCTGACCACCGCCTGGATCGCCGGAAAACACCATGGCCGAGACCTTGGGAGGAGCCAAATTTTGGAATTCCACCTTGCTGAGCTGCCTTACTCCAAATGGCCATTGCAGCTGTTCTTCTCCACACCAGAGCAGCTGATCCCAACCCATAACTCCCCCTGGGAGGCCCTCCAGCCTCTCTTATTTAAACACCCCCTCCTCTCGGCCAAGAGAGGTGCTCGAACCAAACCTTACCGAAACCCCGCCAAAATCATCCCGGACCACTCTCTACACATAGAGAACTTGATCCCCACCGAAATCCCCCTGCCATTTCCTCTCTGTGAGCTCAATTTCAGAGTTGAAATCCAAGCCCAAACCCAGGACACTTCACCACAGTGAGCCAAACCCCAAATTGATTGGCTCTACACCTTCACCAGACCAAGAGAAGAAGTTTACCAGCAAAAGCCCCCTCTCCAGGCTAGCCATTGCTTCTAGCCTCCAAGCTTTGTGATCGACTGTGGGCACTTTCATACCTAGACAATTCAACAGGATAAGGGACTTCATCTGGAGCTTGCTTGGACTCAATCGAACTTGACACAACTCTCAGATCGAAGCATCACTTCTCTGAGCAAAGGTATGGACTCACTCTTCCTCTCGAGCTTCCAGAGATTCTCCATTTAGTTTGAGTCAATTTCAATTCATGTTTACCGTATGGATGTGTTCGTCTCTTCAAGATGAATCCATAGAGCATAAGAACACAAAAATCCGTTGAGAATCGAATGAGAAATTAGGGTTAGAAGGTTGACGGTCACGGGTTCACACCAGTCGTAGACAATGACCAGGAGCCGTCGGATCGCGCGTGTATCGAGCGGACGGCCAGGATCGCTCTGGACTGAGCAACGGGACATGAACCGCGGGCCGCGTGGCATCCCAGTCAGATGGTGGCGACGAATCAGTTGACGAAGCGTGGAGCTTCAGAGGCGCCGAGGTTGACGCGGCGCCGCGTGGATAAGTAGAAAAATATGTTATTTTTCTATTTATTTAATTACCAGAACTTCAAAAATTCATAACTTTGTGTAGAAAAATCCTAAAATAATGTGGAAAAGAGGGGAGTTAATTTCATTAAGTATTTTATTTTTAATGATTTATTTACTCTCTGCATTGTTTTAATTCTCCATGCATATAGGAAATTCACCATGGCATGAGACCATAACAATTTTGAAGCCTCTGAACTTGGGAACATTCCCTGAATTTTTCAAGGTCAGAGGCCATCCCTATGAGAAGTTATTGATTTTTCAAGTTCATGTTACTTTTTTGAGTATTTTAATTCCAATAATCAGCATGTTGAGAAATAAATTCTAGGAAAATTTGGTGATGTTTCTTGTGACCAGAGGAACCTAGGAAAAATAAGTTTTGAGTTAATTCACTTTGAACAACCCTAATTGGCCTAAATACCCAAAATTGAACTTTAATTAGTTAGGGTTAACCATCCATCAAATTAACTTAAAAACAATTCTCCACTGTCCTCTAGGGATAGGAGAACACCACATAAAAATTTGAGATCAATTGGACTTGGTTAGCCCCACCAAATGGGTTGATTAAGCCTCTTAAGTAATAATGGGTAAAATTAAACTTTCAAAATTCATAACTCACAAAATACTTTTAAAAAATTCACAAAAATGGTTTTGGAGCTTCTCTGATATCGAGGAAGTTAGGAAAATTAAAATTGTAATTTTCTAAAAAAGTTAATTTTTATCATTCTTTTAATATTTTTAAAAATTAAAAAATAATAAAAAATTAAAAATTTTAAAAATCACCAAAATGTCACATTTTGAATTCTAATCATTTAGGAACAAACCAAATATTTTTTTTAAGTCCCTAGGATAAGATATTTAATTTTAAAGGCTTAATGTAATTTTTAATATTAAAAAATGTATTTTCCAACATTTTCACTAAAATAATTCTAATAAATAAAAGAAAAATCAGAAAAATATAAAATTTATTTCTCTAGACTCCTTAAGGTCAGAGAGATTTAAGAAAAATATAAAATTCATTTTTCAACTTTAATTTTATTTTAAATTATTTAATGCTCAAAACTCAAAATAATTCTAATAAATAAAATATAATTCAAAAAATCACCAAAATTAGTCAAAATGGTCCTGTGGTCATTAGGAGTGCCCCATAACTTTCTTAAGGACAGAAAAATTCCCTTGGTCATCTTATTGAATTTTTCTTGAAAATCCCTATTTTCCATCAAAAATAATTACATAAATAAATTAAATACAGAAAAATCACATTTTCTCCTCTAATGTCTTAATTGACATGTAAGTGAGGTGACATAAAAATTTCAAGTTCATTTGAGTTTAATTTAGTGAGTTATAGAATTATTAAGCTTGAAAGGCAAAATGGCAATTAAAATTTTCAACCATTAATTAAAATTTTAGGATTAATCAAAAAGGGGAGGGTAAAATATTTGATTTAAACTGATATTGGATGATTGAAATTTAAATAATTAAAGGGTAGAGACCCGTCAATCATCTTAAGAATAATTAAAGTAAACCTTAATTAATTAATTAATTAATTTTGGAAGATTAATGAGAAAATTGAAATTATTAAAATAGGGATATTATTAAGAAGATATTTATTCTTTAATTTAAAAATCCCTAAATAAATCACTTCAATAATACTGAAAAAGAAAATTAAAAGAATAATCTAAATTAAAATTAAATTGAATTAAATTGAATTAAATTGAAATTAAATTAAAATTAAATTAAATTAAATTAAATTGAAATTAAATTAAAATTAAATTAAATTAAATTAAATTAAAATAAAATTAAATTGAATTAAATTAAATTAAAATGAAATTAAATTAAATTAAATTAAAATTAAATTGAAATTAAATTAAATTAAATTAAATTAAATCAAAAATTAAATTAAATTGAATTAAATTAAATTAAAATCATTTAATAACAAACCTAAATGAAATCATTAAGAATTAAACCTAAAATAACTCGAACTCTATTCCATACTTAAACTAAATTTTTTTTAATAATTAAGCCAAATTTGAAATTAAATCATTAAGTTTTAATCATCAAAATATTTAATAATTTGATTTGCCCTTTTTAAGCTCTTATTATTATAACTCTTAAATGAGGTATCAAGTGAAGTGTTATCTCACTTATAGGATATTCAAATGTCCTAGTTCACTGAGCAAAAGAACAAAACTTAAACTCCCAGATGATTAATTCACTTGTATAATAAAACTCTCTTGGACTTGAAACAATCCTAGAGGTATTGAAAAGATGTTTAAGACTCGTCTTAAGCACTTCCTCAATATGATAGAATGTTTATAAGAACAATTGAACTTAATTATTCTTTGATGAAGAAAATCTTCCTTAAACCAAAATACAAGAACCTAGGCGTCATAGGAGATGACTAGCTATAGGATTAGGACTTTGATAGACAACCAAAACCTTTCCCTTAGCTTTACCTAGGTACTTGTTGGAATATTTAAATGCCTTAACATGTGTTTTAAGTGTAGCTTGGGATGACGGGAAGACCCTCCAGGTACGCTTTTATTTTATTGTAATTTACTTTATGACAAATGCATTTTACTTTTCTTGCATGATAAACAACTGTTGCATAAAAACCAAAACTTTTAGGATAGTCCCTGAACTGAAACCAAAACTAAATTAAAAGTCATTAAAAGATAAAAATCACAGCCACAACATTTCAAAATATAAAACAACTCAAAATTTAACCACAAACAGAACACAAAACTACAATTGCAACTAAATTAAAACGTCTTGTTGAATGATCGGGAATACCTCGGATGATGTAACCCACGTGTTGCTAACGGGATTTCCCACGGTCTAAATGAAAGTGTGGAACTTATTCAGTTGAGTTTAGCAAATTCATCTGGACTAAGTGAATTCAATGAAAATAATGGTGTCGGGATGACGGAACCGTGGGATCTTAATCGGTTATGTTTAACCAACTTTAAGATATGTTTTAATTAAAATATTAAAAACACTCAGATTTTAACATTTTCTCTAAACCAAACCACTTCTCTCATCTCTTGATTTATGACTTCTAAAACTAAACCTCTGCAACAACAAGGAGCTCGAAGCATGGTGGGCAGCACTGCCATCGTCATCAGCAAAACACGGATCTACATCAATTAAACTTCCCTAGAATTTAAATAACCAAGCTATAGGACTTCGAGGTAGTTTGCCTAGCGCAACATAAATCCCCAACTCTTCGTCAGGCATTTGCATGATCATGTCATGTAAATTAAGCCCTAACCAGTCTTAGGACTCTGAGGTAGTCATTTGGTACGACACAAACCCTCACATCTTCAAGGCTATTTGTATGATTTTATCATACAAACATAAGTCCAAATTAATTAAAATTGGCAAGATTGAAATATCAGATAATATTAGGATTTTCTTAAATCTAAGCCAAACAATAGGATAGTTTGGGAAGTTGCCAAGATTCTTCTTGGATCCTCAGCTTCTCCTACTTCTCTTCCATTGGACGCCTAAAAATAATTGTTCCATATTTTGAGTCATTCCCTTTTGAATTTCCAAAATCCAATCCTTTGAAAACTTCAAACATTGAAATTCTTGAGAGCAAAACCACTGATCATTAACGAGAGTTTTCTTAAATGATTCCCGTCATTTAAGATGTAATTAACTATAGAGGCTTGCCCTTATAGGGAACTTTAAGAACCCAGGTAATATAAACCCTGCTTAATTCCTTTATATTAAGCAGGAGAATTTGTCGGCTTATAAAATTGTTCGCAAACCAAACGGATGTCACAAATCTCCTAGTTTATTTAACCGAGCCCCATCATCAAGCAGTGTGTCTATTCTTCGGGATAGATACATGGTTTGTGATGCGGTGCTCGTTTATATAAACTATTTGGGATGTGTGTTGCTAATTGTTTATTTAAATTAAATTAAAAATTCGTCGACAATTTCTGTTAGGCGACCCCTCTTTTTAAAATAAAACACTCAACCTAAAAATATGCTGACAAACTTCTGGCGACTCCGCTGGGGACTAGTTCCTCTCTCCATTTTGGTTAGATGGTTTTGCTTTCATAAATCGGTAGTGAGCCCATGCCCCTAGTCGACCAAACTACCATTCTTCCATTGGAATACCCAATTCATTTCTGTCTTGAATGAGTATAGCCAACTCAACTCGGATTTAGGAGCCACTGTTTTGACACCCCTAAACGGAGAGGTTCCAAGATCCTTTTACCTCTTTTCTGAGGTGGGGTGGACCCCCAATAGGTGTTAGTTTAGGAGCGGTCCTTCGAGTCGAGAAGTCTTGCATAAGACTTTCTCTTCTTTTCCAATTCTGAATTGGATTCGTTACCTTCTCTACGCCTTTGAACATTCCGTTCCTAACAAACAAACCTTCTAATGAATGACTCTATTAACAAATAACTCCTTTTTATAAATACATGAACAAAAATGTGTTCGGACTCTTTTTGATTCCTTTCTTTTTGTCCCGATGAGAAGAAGCATAACTTGGGACTGATAATAAAAATCTACCTTGCAGAAAATGTCTTCCCCAAAGCTGATTTTCTCCTTCACCAATGGACTGGACTTCGCTGTTTACAAGGATGAACTGCCCGACAATGGGATCATCCATTTTGGGCAAGGATTCGAGAACACAAATGCCAAGATCACTAACGTTACCCTTTTCACACTTACAGATAAAGTGCCTGAAACTGAAAGACCTTTGATCGAGTTCAACCTTAAGTCAACTCAAGAGTTCCCTCCCCTGCAAAGGGTTCCAGCTGAGAAGAACACTACTACCCATAAGAGGACTGTTATCTCTAACCCCACTAGTCTAGTCGTCTCTGCACCTACCCCAGCTTCCGCCAAACTGAAGGGGAAGGAAGTTCAAAATTATAACGAGCATGTTACTGTGGAGGGTACAGATTTCCGTGCCAGACCTTCTATTTTCGAAATTGGGTCCAGCTCAAGGGTTCCACCCCTAACACGGACTCAGAGAAGAAACAGAGGTAGGAAGATTGCCAGAAAGGCCGTGGCTGCTGAAGTCGCTTTCTTAGAAGAAATCCCTGAGTACACACCACTACTTGAGTACATACCATTACCTGAGTATACACCGCTTTTGGAAGGAAGTAGATTCCATCCCCTCTCCGCCGCAGCTGACGAGGAAAATGTCCGCAAGATTGCTTCTGCATTACCTCGACCCGCATACTATAGCGACAACCGAAAGAAAATGGCTAGGATTGTACCATTTGCCCGATTGCAGACTGTGATAGAGAAGTTAGCAAAGAAAGAGAAATGTCCTATATCAGAGATTTTAAGAAGAATAGGGCGGGTGCCAGCCAAGTCCCGTCTTGGGCCACGAGTAGAACCCGTTATCACCACGTAAAAGCCGAATAAGAAGATGAAGGCTAGTCAACTCCGTTGTTGTTTCGGGTTTACGGATCGGGGAGGATACCACCTTCCAAGCATTCGACCGACGGACCATCCGGTCCTAGGCCTTCGTTGCTAGAAGGATGGTATGGCGTCCTACTACTGGCCAATTAAGACCAAAACAACGACCTGAAAAGGAAAGTCTCGTCAGGAGACTCGAGTCCGAAGAGAGCGCCACCTCAATGAAGGGGACTCCCAAGAAGGAAATCCAACATCCATCACATGATAACTGTGAAACCGCACGAAAAAGACCACTGGAGGACGCTATGGAAAAGCTAAGAACCGACATTCAACGATTAGCAAGAGAAAGAGAAGAAAAGTTTGGAGATGAAGTTGACTTGTCGGAGTTCATGGATGACAAATATGTGGAGATCAACATGGTTGAGACACGAGCATCGTCAGCTTTGCAAGGTGCCCCGGCAGCTGTGGAGAGAGATGAACCAGAAGCATTAAAAGCACAAATTCTAGAGAAAGATGATACAATATCTCAAATGGCAAAAAGGATGGAAGAGATGGCTGCAGCCCTAGCCAGTCGTCAGAGTCAGGCTCAACCCCCAAGAGAAACGCCTCCAGAAGTTATTCATATTAAAGATGGATGAAAAGAGATTACATCCGTTAATGGAGACGATCAGCTGAAGAAAGACTCTACTCAGAATATGATTCTAGAGAAGGACATCAAGAACATGGTAGAACAGCTGGTGCGAGAAGCCTTAGCACACTCTAATAGCGGAGCATCTATTCAGACGGGTAGACCGTACCCCGAGGAATTTGATGCAGTACAATACCCAAAAGGCTTCGTGCCACCTCTATTTAAGACTTTTGATGGTATCGGAAATCCTCGACAGCATGTTGCACATTTTCGCGCTAGTTGTTGCAACGCCTGTGGAAGTGACGCCTTACTCTTCCGACAATTCCTCAGCAGCCTGTCAGGGATCGCCTTCGATTGGTACGCAGAGTTACCAAATGGTTTGGTAAAGACATTTTCAGAATTGGAAAACCTCTTCGTGAAACGGTTTGCCGGAGCTCAGCACCATATCACCATCGGTGACTTAGTGGTGGAGAAACAGAAACCGAATGAAACTTTAGTGGACTACATACTTCGATGGAGAAATCTAAGCATGAAGTGTGAGCCACAGCTACAAGAGCAGCATGCAGTCGGTATCTTGCTTAAAAGCATTCACAGCCCGATAGCACTTCTCCTTAAGGGATTTACAATTAAGACTTTCGAGAAGTTGTTAAGCAAGGCTGGAAGCTTGCAAGAGGAAGCAAAGCAACTAAGTTTCGTCGACAAAATAGACAAACAGAAGCCTGTGAAGACATTTGAAAAGAAATTCGGGATCGTCGCGGCAGTCGATAAGGGCAAGCAACCAATGCAAATACAACGGAGCAGCACGCAGCTCGACCTATCAACAACCTCGACAGAACTACCAACAACCTCAACCCAGTTATCAGCCAACTCAACAATATGAGCAACCGTCCCGCCCACAGCGCACGTTAAAGGAGCTAATAAATAGAGAATATCCATACAAGAATGAGGCAGTGCCAAAGATGTTCCACAGTTTGATGAAGACTTCGGATTTTTGACTGCCAGAACCCAAGAAGCCAGAAGAAGTTAATAAGAAAGACCATCCCAACTTTTGCCCTTACCACCAGATGCTTGGATATAAGATAGAGGATTGTATCACCTTCAAAAGTTGGCTTAACAACAATCTCCGAAAAGGGAACATAACGATCCCAAAGTAATACATGAAAGAACCCCAGAAAGGAGGTTCTGTCAATGTTATTTCAACGGATCGCATTGTTCCGATAGACCCTTACACGACCGATGATGGATGGAGTACCGCTTGGACGAAGTCATCGAAGAAAATTTTGGATCGCATCCAAACCGCTTCGGTGCGTGCTTCAATTCAAAGTTTGAAACCTATCAAGCCGGTGCTATCACTTGCAATTGAAGAACTGCCCCAGGAAGAAAAAGATCACATAAAAGAAGGAGATCGAATAAGAAGAAAACACCGAGGCTCCCAAGGCTAGGCTAGAGGCTGCTTATCCTAGGATGGTTATTTCCGATTCGGGGGAAAAATTCCTCGAACCTCTGACTCTGTATGATTATTTGCTAGCTCCGGCGTGATCTTATAATGATAAGAGTTATGGCGTTGGCTACGTTTTGACTGTTTCTAACGATTACGTAACTAACGACGACCAATCTAATCCGGATCCCGATTTCAATAACAATAACAATTCTCAAATCATACAAAGCCTCGACAATCACGATGAAAAAGGAGACATTCACCAAGAAGGCTACGAAAGTTCAACAAGCAATGAATCTATTTGTAAATTTCAAGGAACTCCAATCACAATAGAGTTAGAGCTTTCAGATTCCGAAGCAACTCCAGAAGAACCTGTCATGCCGATTCAAAAGGAGACACCTGTAAACTCAGTACCAGATTCAGAAGAAATCACTGAAGTCAATTTAAGGAGCGGAAGGGTTCTACCTCCGAGAATGGGTCCAAAAGACAAAGAAAAGCTGGTGGTTGTTCGAGAAGAATCAACCCCAGACAGAAGAATCGCCTGTTCGGGAAGAAACCGAGACACATGGTAACAAAGTGGACTATAACGTGCTAGCCCATCTTAGGAAACTACCAGCCAAACTGAGCATCTACGACGCTCTCATCTTATCAAAAGAGATGAGGGAGGCTCTAATCAAGGCCTTACTTGATCCAGAGATTTATTTAGCTCAGATGGCCGGAGATTCCTTAGACGAGGTTTGCTCGTTAAAGGAACAGCGAGGTGTTACCTTCACGGACAGTGATCTACTACTTGGGACAGCCGATCACAACCGACCATTGTATATTTTAGTTACAATCGGAAAATTTACGCTCTCCAGAGTATTGGTGGATCCAGGAGCATCGATCAACATAATGAATCTTCGGACGCTAGCATACTTGGAAATTGATGCTCGCGAGCTCGAAGCGGACAAGATGTTACTAAGAGGATTCAACCAGAAAGGAGAAAGAGCCCTTGGATCAATAACACTGTTAATGAAGACCGGTGACTTAGCAGAGACAACCACAAAATTCCACATAATTGATTCTGAGACATCGTTCAACGCACTATTGGGCCGACCGTGGATACATGAGAACCGGATGGTACCGTCGTCTCTGCATCAGTGCATAAAATACTACGAAGGAGGAGAACAGTGCATTAAAGGTGATTTTCAACCTTTCTCCGTACATGAGATTGGAGTCCATGAAGATGCAGCTTATTACGCACCTCCAAAGAGAACAATCTTCTCCAGAAACACCGTGCCAAATGAAGCAAAAGAAATTCGAGACAATGAAGAACCTGAAATTCTAGTCCAACAGTCACTCACCACTCCCTCACAGCGAGATGGTGAAGGTTTCTCCAGAACTCGCATCCGAGGTCGAGGCCTGGGACGAGGTCGTGGAAGAGACACTGAGACAGTTGGACAGAAAAAGCCAATGATCAACGTTGATTGGGAGAACAGCTCTGAGGAAGAAGATGAAGTTGAGAAAGAAGCAGCTACAATAAACCAGAAGAAACCACAATTCAAGATTTCTCTCGAAAATGAGAAGAACGAGGAATACAAATTGATGTACGAGAAGATTAACCACTATGTACACACTATGACCCTGACCCCCATCCAGTCTAATTAGATCGAGGGTATGGGGGTCAAGGAAGTACATAGCAGCGGTGCAAAGCCAATCAAATTTTATCGTGGAACTTCTTCTTCCAATACTGAAAACAATGTACAATTTGAAGATGTCACTTCTTCCGAATTAATGGAATTACCTTTTGAGTGGTACTCTCCCTGTGTTCAAAATTTAATTCATCGTGGTGTCTTACCTTGACAATGGACAAAAGGTCAATCACAACACTTCGAAAAATTATGGAATAATGCCGGTAGGCCTCCCAATTCAAAACATGGTCTCGGATTTGGCACAGTAGGCTCAGTTGACGATACAGGATTTTGCTTGGTTTTCACTTGCGAACCTAATGAAGACTACTTGGAAACTACAGAAGAGCATGAAGATCTGCAAATTGGAGACGCTCCACCGGAGTTTGAAGAAGAAATCAAATCTACAATAGACGAGTTAATGGAAGTTAACTTAGGTACTAGCGAAAAGCCTAGACCAATCTTTGTTAGCTCCTTACTCAATAAAGAAGATTCCGAGGAAATGATCAAGCTATTAATGGAATTCAAGGATTGTTTTGCTTTGTGTTACGACTAAATGCCAGGATTAGCTCTAGAAGTCGCAGTTCACAGGCTAGGAGTAGATCCTACTTCCGTTCCAGTCAGACAAGCTTCCAGGAGGATGCGTTTGGAAATTGAACAACAAGTAATAGCTGAAGTTAAGAAGCTAATCGACACTAAATTTGTCTGTGAAGAACAATACCCTACTTGGCTAGCCAATGTGATACCAGTCAGGAAGAAGAATGGTCAGATCAGAATCTGCGTGGATTTCAGAGATTTGAACAAAGTATGTCCGATGGATGAATTTCCACTACCAATCCCAGAATTGATGATCGACATTTCTTCGACACATGAAATATTCTCTTTCATGGATGGATCTTCAGGATACAACCAGATAAAGATGGCACCAGAAGACGAAAAGCTCACGACATTCAGAACACCAATTCGAGTGTATTGCTACACAGTAATGTCATTCGGACTAAAGAACGCAGGAGCAACATACCAAAGAGCAATGACAAAGATTTTTGATGATCTCATTCACAACCAAGTTGAGTGCTACGTGGATGATGTGGTCATCAAAAGAAAACTGAAGGAAGATCACCTTTATGATTTGAGAATTGTCTTCGAGCGACTAAGGCAATACAACCTTAAGATGAATCCCTTAAAATGCGCCTTCGGCATTACCTCCGGGAAATTCTTAGGATTTGTTGTCCGACATCACGGGATTGAAATTGATCCGGAAAAGATTAAAGCTATCTTAGAAATGCCGCCTCCCAAAACCTTGAAACAGCTGCGATCCTTTCAAGGGAAGCTGGCATATCTTCGACGCTTTATTTCGAACTTGTCAGGTAGGTGTCAGTCCTTCTCGGCATTAGTTAAAAAAGATGCCAAATTTGTTTGGGAAGAGAAATGCCAACGGGCCTTCGAGGACATTAAGCAATACTTAATGACACCTCCTGCCTTAGCAGCCCCAGTCTCAGGTAGACCGTTAATACTCTATACCGCGGCTCTAGACGACTCCCTTGGAGCCCTACTAGCCCAGGTCAATGATGAGGGAAAAGAAAATACTCTCTACTACTTAAGTTGTCGTCTGATTCAGACGGAAGTAAAGTATCCTCCAATTGAGAAGCATTGTTTGGCCCTGATCTTCGCCGCACAGAAACTCAGGCATTACATGCTCTCTCATAAGGTCAACCTTATCTCGAAAGTTAATCCGTTGCAATATTTGATGACCCGTCCAACACTTTCTGGCAGACTTGCCAGGTGGTCGATGATACTATTGCAATTCGACATAACTTTCGTTCCTCTTCGTGCCGTAAAGGGACAAATCCTAGCAGATTTCCTTGCAGCACACCCTTTGCCGGCAGAATCACCTCTCAACGACGACTTGCCAGACGAGCAGATAATGAGCCTAGAAGACGCTGATGATCGACGTTGGGAACTATACTTCGACGGAGCTTCCTCAGCACAGAAAGACAAAGAATTGCAAACGATAGTGCCCTATAAGGCTGGAATCAGACTAATGTTTATAACACCGGATTGGGGGATGTTAAGATACTCCTCACTTAACAGAGCCGTGCACAAACAATGAGGTAGAATACGAGGCCCTCATAACAGGACTAGAACTGACCATTCAAATGGGAATAACAGATATCAACATCTATGGAGATTCTCAGTTGATCATTCAACTGGTCGCAGGACAATACAGAATCTTAAAGCCAAGACTCGATCAATATTTTCAGTATGCCATGAAACTGTTGGAACAAATTCCGAATGTAACAATCTACAAGATCCCCAGAAGAGAAAATGCTCTCGCGGATGCGCTAGCTCGCTTTGCAAAAGAATTTGCCTGCTTACAAGATGAGTCAGTTGAAGTGTCGATCCAAGGACGACGAGTCCTATCACAGCTCGACATGGATATGATACGTAAATCGAAAAAGCAGAGGAATCAGTTGCAGCAGTGACAGAAAACACAAAAGATTGGCGTCAGCCGCTAATAGACTACCTGCAAACAGGGAAATTACCAGACGATAAGTCATTAGCACATTAAATCAAGAAAAGAGCTCTGTCTTACGCATTAATAAAAAATATATTATACAGAAGGTCTTTTGATCAGATGTGGTTAAGATGCCTGAGCGGGTCCGAGGCTCGTGAAATTGTCAAAGAAGTGCATTCAGGACATTGTGGCGCTCATCAGTCGGGTCCGAAAATGAAAATGAAAATGAAAAGACTAGGGTATTACTGGCCCTCGATGATGACCGATTGCATCAAGATTGCCAAAAGTTGTCACCAGTGCCAAGTGCACGGAGTGGTTCTACACCGACCTCCGAATGTGCTACATCCGACAATTGCGTCGTGGCCATTTGAGTGTTGGGGCACAGATATAGTGGGACCGATAGAACCACCTTCTTCAAGAGGACATCGCTTCATCCTTGCAGCTACAGACTACTTTTCTAAATGGGCAGAAGCAGTTCCACTCAGAGAAGTGAAGTCACACCACGTGCTACAGTTTTTCAAAAATCAAGTCGTCTACCGTTTCGGAGTACTGCGCATAATCATTTCAGATAATGGGTCCGCATTCAGAAGCACAAAAATCAACAATTTTTTCAGAAGACATGGAATCGATTGGCGATACTCAACAATATACTACCCAAGAGAAAACGGCTTGGCCGAGGCTTTTAATAAAACTCTCGTTCAGATTTTAAAGAAAACTTTGGACGACAACAAGAGAAATTGGCACAAGAAATTGTTAGAAGCCTTATGGGCCTACAGGATGACTTTCAGGACTCCTACTCAGTCTACGCCTTATGCTTTAGTGTACGGGTCCGAGGCAGTTTTACCTTTGGAGGTTCAGCTTCCATCACTCAGAATTGCAGTTGCAAATAAAATTACTACAGAAGAAAATGCCAGATTACGACTGGAAGAACTGGAAAACTTGGAAGGGAAAAGACTTGCAGCGCAACAAAATTTGGAACTGTACCAAGCTAAGATGATCCAGGCCCATGATAAAATGGTCCGCCCAAGAACTTTCAAAGTTGGTGATTTAGTTCTTGTTCTCAGAAGACCTATTCTTGCACATCGCAAGATAGGAGGTAAATTTGAACCGACTTGGGAAGGGTCGTTTGTAGTTGAGGCAGTCTACTCAGGAGGCTCCTACCAACTTGTGAATTGCCAAGGAGAACGACAAATGCTTCCAATCAATGGACGATATTTGAAGAGGTATTACACAACCAGATGTTTCGAAGGGTGGCCTCTAAAATAGAGTCTTATCCCTAGAAACACGGGTGAAGCAATAACTTTGTGACTAAGTCCGAACCCAAAAACATAAAAATGGATGACAAAAGAAAAATCATTAAAAAAATGTATGTACTAAAAATAAAATATGTGAAATAATAATAATAAATTTTTACCTTTCCTTTCAAATCAAATCTTTTTCCTGATCTTTCTTTATCTTTTCCTACTTTCCTTAAAAATTAAAATTGGAATAAGTGAATAAGAATCTTCAGTGATAAATACTTTCTTAATGTTCTTGTTCTTAGTACAGCCCCTGATCCTTTCCTTGTTTTCTTCGCAGGGAAATATCGAACGAGCGGTTGATCCTAAACTTTAAAAATGGCGTGAGTCTCACACTCAATGAAAAGAGGGTGTAGGATGGAGCAGTGATAGAAATTGATTCTGACTTCACACCAGCCAGCCTATAGTACGAAGAAAATGATTGGGTCCCAGTGGATCGAGAAGAGATTCACAGCCAAACAGAGATGAAGATGGGTGGCCCAAGCCGCCAATCCAGCAACAAGAAAAGAAAGATAAACACCTAGGAAAGCAAGAAAATCCAGTCAGTAGTTGCCACGACAGAGGGCAGGCTCGTCAGCGCTGCGCCCGCAGAAATTCAAGGAGTAAGGAGAGCTACGCTCACTGCTACTCAAAAGAAGGAATAAGAATCACTGTATCCGCAAGATGTTGACTAAACTAGCAGCAGATCAACACGAGGAAACAGCCACCTTCGCAGACATACGCATTTCAAAGATATCGGTTCATCAGGAACCTGAAAAGAGAGAACAAGCTCCAAGAACAACAGAAAGGATAAGGAAAACTCTGAGAAGATCAGAAGCAGAGAGATCGCCTCGACGCTGGATAGAGATACCATATCTAAAACCTTATTACGAAAGCAACCCCGGAGGATGTCCCGACAAAGACAATCCCCGAGGAGCCAAGGTATGCAGGAGAACGTGACGGGATTGAGCCATACATCCCGCAGTACGTTACTAGGCCTCATCACTTGCAGATCATCCCAGAATATGAACTAGAAAGAATGCAAAATTTTGAGAAAAAGACTTTCGAATATTTTGAAAGGATTAGAGGTAGAAAATCAACACTTTGGAAGGCCTCGAGTTACACACAGGTGTATTCTCAGAGTACGGGCAACAACAGATTGTGGATTGCATTCTAGAACTTCAGAAGATGGGTCGAGCAGGCCGTCTGAGAGAAAAGACTTATTCGGAACCCCAGAAATGGATGCCAGGGAAAGTAAGAGTCACAATACAATGCGAATGTTGCTATAACTTCGCAGTGGACAGAAAAGAAAATCCACCAGGGATACTCCTTTACGGTGAGTGTCGGCATATTTTTAGGTTGTGTGTTTTATTTTGAAAAGGGGTCGCCTAACAGAAGTTGTCGGCGAATTTTTAATTTAGTTTAAATAAATAATTTGAAAAGTAGTATTTGATTTTGAAAATAATTTTAAGTTTAAAAAATTTTAAGATATGAAATCAAACTGATCTCACATCCCAAATAGTTTATATAAACGAATACCACACCACAAACCTTGTACTATCCCTAAGGATAGACACACTGCTTGATGGTGGGGCTCAATTAAATAAACTAGAAGATTTGTGACATCTGTTTGGTCTGCGAACCAATTTTATAAGCCGACAAGTTCCCCTGCTTAATATAAATGAATTAAGCAGGGTTTATATTACTCGGGTTCTTAAAGTTCCCTATAAGGGCAAGCCCCTATAGTTAATTACATCCTAAGTGACGGGAATCACTTAAGAAAACTCTCGATAATGATCGGTGGTTTTGCTCTCAAGAATTTCAAAGTTTAAGGTTTTCAAACAATTGGATTTTGGAAATTTCAATAGGGAATAGCTCAAATTTGGAACGAGTTTATTTTAGGAGTCCAAAGGAAGAGGAGTAGGGGATGTCACAAACCCGAAGTGAACTTCAGTGACTTCCCAGACTATCCTAATGTTAGGCTTTGAATTTCGGGAATTCCTAATGTTTATTTAATGTTTTAATCTTGCCAATTTTAATTAATTAGGGCTTATATTTATATAACAGAATCATACAAATAGCCTCGAAGATATGAGGGTTTATGTCGTATCAGACGACTACCTCGGAATCCTAAGACCGGTTAGGGCTTAATTTGCTATGCAAATACCTAACGAAGGGTTGAGGATTTATGTTGCACTAGGAAAACTACCTCGAAGTCCTATGGCTTTGTTATTTAATTCTAGGAAAGTTTTGCTGAAGTAGACTCAGGTTTTGCTGATGACGATGGCCGTGCTGCCCACCATGCTCCGAGCTCCTTGTTGTTGCAGAGGTTCAATTTTAGAAGTCATAAATCAGGGGATGAGAAAAGTGTTTTGGTTTAGAGAAAATCTTAATTTCCAAGTGTTTTCAATATTTTAATTAAAACAAATCTTAAAGTTGATTATAACGACACCGGTTAAGATCCCACGGTTTCATCCTTCCGGCATCATTATTTATATCGGATTCACTTAGTCCAGATGAATTTGCTAAACTCAACTGAATGAGTTCCACACTTTCATTTAGACCGTGGGAAATCTCGTTAGCAACACGTAGGTTACATCATCCGAGGAATTCCCGATCATCCAACAGGACGTTTTAATTTAGTTGTAATTGTAGTTTTGTGTTTTGTTTGTGATTAAATTTTGAGTTGTTTTATATTTTGAAATGTTGTGGCGGTGAATTTTATCTTGCAATGACTTTTAACTTAGTTTTGGTTTCAGTTTTAGGGACTATCCTAAAGGTGTGGGTTTTCTTGCAACGAGTTGTTTATCATGCAAGAAAAGTAAGTGCAATGCGAGTTAAATAAATTGCAATAATGTAAATTGCAAGAAAGTAAATTGCAATAAAATAAAAGCGTACCCGGAGGGTCTTCCCGTCATCCCAAGCAACACTTAAAACACAATTAGAATATTTAAGCAAGTCCCTGAGTAAAGCTAAGGTAAGGGTTATGGTTTTCTACCAAATTCCTAATCCTATGGGTAGTCATTTCCTATGACGTCTAGGTCTTTGTGTTTTGGTTTGAGGACGATTTTCTTCATCAAAGAACAATTGGGTTCAATTGTTCTTATAAACAGCCTATCATATCGAGGAAGTGCTTAAGACAAATCTTAAACATCTTTTCAATATTTCTAGGATTGTTTTAAGTCCAAATGAATTTAATTATATAAATGAATTAATCGTCCGAGGATTCAAGTTTTGTTAACTTGCTTCGGTGAACTAGGACATTTGAATATCCTATGAGTGAAGTAACATTTCATTTAATGTTCTATTTAGGAGTTATGATAACCAAAGCTCTTGAGGGCAAATTGGTGTTCAAATGATTTGTGATTTCATTTAACTTCGGTTAAAGGGTTTAAATTTGGAATAGTGTTCAACTTGTTTCATATTTAATTTCCTTCATGCCTTAGGTGATGTCATATTTAATTCAACTTAATTTAATTTAACTTAATTTAATCTTTAATTTAATTTAATTCAATTTAATTTAATTTAGTTTGATTTGATGTTAAATTAAATTAATTTGATTTGATTTAATTTTAATTTAATTTGATTTGCTTTAATTTAATTTAATTTTATTTAATTTTATTTATTTTAATTTAATTTAATTTTATTTATTTTAATTTAACTTAATTTAATTTAATTTGTTCATTTAATTTAATTTTAATTTGTTTATTTAATTTAATTTAATTTAATTTAATTTAATTTATTTAATTTAATTTAATTTTTAATTTAATTCAACTTTTAATTTTAATTTAATTTAATTTAATTTAATTTAATTTAATTTACTTAATTTAATTTAATTTTTAATTTAATTTTATTTTTTAATTTTAATTAACACTTTAAAAGAGTTTAATAATTTAACTTTAGTTTAATGATTAAGTCCTTTAATATTTTAAATTTGAGTTATCATTTTAATTAAGAATTGAATATTAATGAGATAATTAATTTAGGGATTTTTAAATTAAAGAATAAATCTCTTCCTAATAATATCCCTATTTTAATAATTCCAATTTTATTATTCTTCCAAATTTAATCAATTATTTAATTAAGGTTTAAATTTTTTAAATTGTTTAATTGGTTTCTACCCTTTAATTATTTAAATTTCAATCATCCAAATCAGATTAGGATCAAATATTTTACTTATTAATTTTTTATTAAACCTAAAGTTTTAATTAAGGGTTAAAATTTTAATTACCATTTTGCCCTTTAAGCTTAATAATTTCATAACTCATTAAATTGAACTCAAATGAACTTGAAATTTCTATGTGACTTCACTCATATGTCAATAATAAAATGAGAGGAGAAAATGTGATTTTTCTGTATTTAATTTATTTATATAATTATTTTTGGTAGAAAATAGAGATTTCCAAGGAAAATTTAATAACATAACCAAGGGAAAGTTTCTGTCCTTAAGAAAATTAGGGGACATTCCTAATGACCAGAGGACCACTTGGACCAATTTTGGTGATTTTTTGAATTATATTATTTTTATTATAATTATTTTAAGTTTTGGAGTGTTAATTAATTTAAAAATAAAATAAATGTTGAAAAATAAATTTTATATTTTTCAAAAATCTCTCTGATATCAAGGAAATCAGAGAATCAAATTTTGCAATTTTCTGATTTTTCTATGATTTATCATAATTATTTTAGTGAAAATGCTAGAAAATACATTTTTTTAATTTTAAAATTACCCTAGAGCTTTAAAATTTAATATCTCACTAAATAGACCTAAGAAAAATATGGGGTTTGTTCCTAAGTGATTAAAATTCAAAATGTGACATTTTGGTGAATTTTATTATTTTTGTGATTTTTATTATTTTTAATTATTAAAATATTAAAATAATATTAAAAAATCAACTTTTTTAGAAAATTGAAATTTTAATTTTCTTAAATTTCCCTAATATCAGAGAGGCTCCAAAACCAATTTGGTGAAGTTTTGAAAGATATTTTGAAAGTTATGAATTTTTAAATTTTAAAATGACTAAGTGGCTTAATCAACCCATTTAGTAGGGCTAACCAAGTTCAATTGACCTCAAATTTTTATGGTGGGTCCCTCTGATCCTAAAGGTCAGTGGAGAATTGATTTCAAGTCAATTTGATGTATGGTTAGCTCTAATTAATTAGAGATCCATTTTGGGTGTTTAAGCCAATTAGGGTTGTTTTAAATGAACTAACTCAAAACCTATTTTTCCTAGGGTCCTCTAGTCATAAGGAACATCACCAAATTTTCCTAGAATTTATTTCACAACATGCTATTTATTGGAATTAAAATACTCAAAACAGTAACATGAATTTGAAAAATCAATAACTCTTCATAGGGATGGCCTCTGACTTTGGAAAATTCAGGGAATGTTCCCAAATTTAGAGGCTTCAAAAGCCCTATGGTCTCATGCCATGGTGAATTGTATACATGCATGGAGAATTAAAAATATGCAGAGAGTAAATAAATTATTAAAAATAAAATACTTGATAAAATTAAATAATTTCTTTTCCACATTATTCTCCTCTGTTCACTGAGCAAGAGGGTATTTTTATTTTATTTTTCTGATTTTTCTACACAAAGTTATGAATTTTTGAAGTTTAGGGAATTAAATAAATCAGAAAAATCCCTAATTTTCTATTTATCCACGCGGCGCCGCGTCAACCTCGACAGCTCCGAACGCACACGCGTCGCGCTCCCATTCGATGCCGCCATCTGAGTCGGCAGCCCGGGCCCCGCGGTTCTCGTACCGTCTCCTGATCCGACGCGATCCTGGCCATCCGTCCGCGCGTGTATTGAATGGACGGCATCAATTCATCGTCCCCAAGTGTCCTCACCCGAGAGCCGTCCACACTAAATCCCTAATATCTCACTCGATACTCAATGGATTTTCATGTTCTTATGCTCTATGGATTCGTCTTGAAGAGACGAACACATCTATACGGTGATCATGCATTGAAATTAAAGCATTTGAAATGGAGAATCTCCAGAAGCTCGGGATGAAGAATTAGCTCATACCTTTGCTCAGAGAAGTGTGGCTTCGATCTGAGGGTTGTTGCACCTTCGATTGGATCCCAGCAAGCTCCAGATGAACTCTCCTGGTCTGGTGAATTGTCTAGGTGGGATATCGACCAAGCCCGATCACAAAGCTTGGAGGCTGGAGCAAGCTCGGGTGGCACCGGAGATGGGGCTTTTGCTGGTGGACACCTTCCCTTGGTCTGGTGAAGGTGTAGAACCAATCAATTTGGGGATTGGCTCACTGTGGAGAAGTGTCCTGGTTTTGGGCCTAGATTTCAACTATGAAATTGAGCTCGCGGAGAAGAAATGGCAGGGGGATCTCGGTGGGGATCAAGTGCTCGTGTATGGGGAGGAGTCTGGAACAATTTTGGTAGAGTTTCCTTAAGGTTTGTTGCAGCACCTCTCATGGCCGAGATGGGTGGTGTTTAAATAGGAGAGGGTGGAGGGCCTCCCAGGGAGAGTTAGGGCTTGGGATCAGCTGCTCTTGGCAAGAGAAGAAAACTCCAATGGCCACTGAGGATGGGGCAGCTCAGCAGGTGAGAATTCCAAGTTGGGCTCACATGTGAGCTCTCGGCCATGGTGTTTTCCGGCGACCCGGGCGGGCGGCCGGCAGGCATGGGTCACCCTCGGGTCCGGGTGGGTCGGGACTAGAGGTTTGTGCGATCAATTGGCCATGGACATGTGTAAAGGGTTTGAATCGAAATGGAATGGGAAAGGGCTAGTTTTGGGTCTAAATGGGTCAACCCTTGGTTTTGGGTTAGGTTCACCCTCCAAGGACAATTTGAGGTGAAAGGAAAGTCACTTAGATCGGCTTGATTAGTGGGGTCAAGTCACAATCCAAGTACAATTAAGTCTAAGCATGGTTTAGTGGAGTCATGGAAGTGGTTAATCACTCTTAAGAGAATATGGAAAGGGCCTCCTCCTCTTGCCATCTTGGGTATGGTGAGGTGGAAAGTAGATTCCATGGCTCTCATGGCTCCCATGTGGCTCATGCATGGCTTCATGGCTCACCTTTGGCTTGGGAAAAGTGAAGTCAATTTCATGGAAATGGATTTAAGGAAAATTTTGGTATTTAGGGGTGATTTGGCATGAGGCTTGATTTGGAATTATTTGATGATGAATTTAGGACTTAGGCAAATGGAGATGTCATGTGGGCTTTAGGGTGGATTTTGGGCTTTTTGAAATGGTTTTAGATGGGCTTTTAAGATGGTTTAGGAAAGTGGGCTTTTGAATTTTAAAATGGATTTTGGGATGAAATTTTGTAAAGAGATTGGGCCAAATAATTGTTGGTTTTAGCTCATGGATGTATCATGAGTGACTTGAAGCAAATTGGGGGTGATTTGGGTTTGAATTGGGTTGAATTTGGGCTCTTTTGGTAAATGGGCCAATATAGGTCCAAGTGGGCCAAGTTGGGCCAATGTTGGGCTAGGGTTGAAATTGATGTAAAATTAATGTTGAGAAATGTTTATGGGAGTGTTTCAAAGAGGTTTTGACTTTGGTTGGGCTTTGATTTTGGGGTTTGGGCTCATTTGGGTTAGGTTTGGGTTTAGGTCAAAATTGGGCCTTAATGCTTTGGGTTGAATTTGAGTGGGGTTTAGGTCCAAATTTTTGGGCAAATCATGTTAGGGTTTTGCTTGTGGGGATGCTAAGGAAGATTTAGAAAAGATTCGGGGTTAATTGTAGTTGAATTGGGTGAGTTTGGTTTAAGTTTGGGTCATGGGTCCAAATTGGGCTTTAATGCCAAAAGTGAAATTGGATTCAAATGTCAATCAAATTGGACTTGGATTTGGTCTACATTGGTGTTGGGAATGTTGAATTGAAGTTTAGAATTGAATTGGACCAGAATTTGGGTCAATTGGATAGGTTTGGTTTGACATTGGGTTCACTTTGGGTTAAAATGGGTCAAATTGGGGGTTTTGACAAAAGTGGGGTAAATTGACAAAATTGGCCCATGGTATAGTTGAAAAAAATGAAATTGGGAATATTTGGGATTTTCTGAAATTTTCTGGGAATTTTTGGAATTTTTTTGAATTTTTGGGTCAAGAGGGGCATTTTGGTAATTTGGAGGGTATTGGGGGTATTTTTGGAATTTTTTGTATTTTTTGCTGTAAATGATCAATTTGAGTGGTATGGAAATGTTTAAGATCAATTTTGAGGAATTTTGGGTGATTTAGGAATTTTGGAGATTTTGAAGTTATTCGGGGCTTTTGTTAGGTTAGGAGGGTCGGGTCCGTGGGCCAATAAGCGAAATTTTGAAAAAATGAAAATTAATCAAATTTAAGTGACATGGAATCGTTTAGGTTGAGCCATGAAGCCATATTAAGCCCATATGAGCCATGAGAGGACTCATTTTGTGTATTCATTATGTTGTTCCTAACCCTCTTGCTGAGGGCTTAGGGGTTAAGGACCATCCATGTGAATCACCTTCATGAGTCAGGAGGTCAAGTTGGGTATGGGTGTGATTTTAGGAGGTGTGTGAAAGTGTAGTGTATAAGTTTAGTGTGTGTGTAAGTCAGCCCTCACCAGACCAGGCCACCCAGGGCAGTCCTAAGGCCAAAGAGTCCTATAGGAACTCATCCTTTAAACTTCCACATTTGATTTCAACCCTCTAGGTGATTAGGGGCCTACAATCAAGTTTGTGGAGTTTGCGGGGAGTTAAGAAGTGGTTGAGTTTCTAAAGGGGTAGGTTCCATCTCTAGTCCTCTAAGATAGTCAAAGGAAAAGCCTAAGGCTAGATCCTAAGTACTAAAGAGAGAAGAGAAGACCTCATCAAAAATGAGGTCAACAGTGAGGTGGATCCGATGCCGAGGATAATTAAAAGAATGGTGAAAAGAATGATAACGTGGAGGGTACTGCCGGCAGACTGTATACCCCATAGTTGCATCATCAACATTTATCAGAAGGGCGACTCCATACCTCCACACATAGACCACCACGACTTTGTCAGACCTTTTTGCACAGTTTCGTTCGTCAACCAATGCAATATCATGTTCGGATCTGACCTCCGGATAGCAGTCCCGGGTAAGTTCCGAGGGCCGGTGGAGATACCACTTCCGGTAGGTTCCGTCATAATATTACAAGGAAATGGAGCAGGCATCGCAAAACATTGTATACCCGTAGTACCAGTGGAGCGGATCTCCGTCACTTTTAGAAGGATGGACGACAGAAAGGCACCATACCACTTCCGACGGATCCGAATTGGAGAGTCTCCGGCCCTACGAGCTGTGAGTTAAACGGGAAATAGCACACCTCCAATGCACATCCATGCGGCATTCCTGCCAAGGATGGCTTGGAAGGTGATGTTATTGACCATGTATCTCATTATTTAGACATGGATTTAACAGATACTTTTTGGATGAATCAACAAAAATCATACATAGTCCGTTTTGAGTCATGGATTGTATGAGAAATATTTCAGATCGGGTTGTATGATGTATCTTCAACAAGATTGGAAAGAAAGTGACCATGTAACATTTTGCCTTCACCTCTTTTTGTGTAAATTGACTGGGAAACGCCATTAAAGTTAAATGAACTTCGAACAAAGAACAGAAAAGAAAAGGGAAATAAATAAGAACTCTCTTCATAAAAATCCAAACATTAAAAAGAACTTCAAATCCACATGAACACCAAATAAACAATAAAAAAATGGGATAGTTAAAGAACAAACAAAACAAATCTAGAGGTCAAATTGAATTCTGGTTTAAGTCCATCTATTCAAATCCTCCAATC
This sequence comes from Papilionanthe hookeriana x Papilionanthe teres, assembly GCA_022702705.1. Taxonomy (NCBI): domain Eukaryota; kingdom Viridiplantae; phylum Streptophyta; class Magnoliopsida; order Asparagales; family Orchidaceae; genus Papilionanthe; species Papilionanthe hookeriana x Papilionanthe teres. The sequence goes on from CM040428.1 coordinate 145,593,177, forward strand.
CTTTTTCAAATCAAGATCTATTCCAGACCTCCTTTGAAGCCCTCTCTCGGGATGATTTCAGAATCACGAAGAATTTTCAATTTGATTCGGATGGCATGGGTTCGTACCCTTCGCCAAGTAATCAAACTTTTATTGATTCCCATGGGATATGGAACACTTTCATATCTCATTTCAATCTCAGCAATCGGGATAGGCTTCCGCCCTACTCCCATCTCAGCAAATCTCAGCATTCGGTATAGGCTTCTGCCCTACTTTTATCTCAGCAAATCTCAGCATTCGGGATAGGCTTCCGCCCTACTCCCATCTCAGCAAATCTCAGAATTCGGGATAGGCTTCCACCCTACTCCCATCTTAGCAATCTAAGCATTCGGGATAGGCTTCCGCCCTACTCCCATCTCAGCAATCTCAGCATTCGGGATAGGCTTCCGCCCTACTCCCATCTCAACAAATCTCAGCATTCGGGATAGGCTTCCGCCCTACTCCCATCTTAGCAATCTCAGCATTCGGGATAGGCTTCCGCCCTACTCCCATCTCAGCAAATCTCAGCACTCGGAATAAGCTTCCACACTACTCCCTTCTCAGCAATTCTCAGCACTCGGGATAGGCACAGTCCTACTCCTTTCTCAGTAATCTCAAAATTTGACCCTCTCAACAAGAAATTGAAATTAAAGCACTCTGCATTTCGGATAGGCTTTTTCCTATTCTTCCTCAGCATATGGAATAGGTTCACTCCTGCTTCCTTCTCAGCATACAAATGCATTCGTGTGGGCCTTAGCCCAACTCTTTTCTCCGCATAAAATCAAAATTGAAACTCAAATCGAAATTCAAACTCAATATTAAAACTTGAGACAGAAAATAAAGCAAATCTAAGATCCAATCTCTTGAAATCTTGTGATCTGAAAGTCACCTTCTTTTTCTCCAGCGAGAGTTCTGGAATCTTCAGTCTTGGAGATTTGCCTGATACTCCCCAATGGAAATTTCTTACACTTCGTCCTAAGTTTGTCACTTGGACATCTGTTTTGGTTCTGTTGATCTCTTCGATCAACGCTGATACGCGCGGTGTGATTGGTTAGCACACCACACCTATTGGGGGTCCATTTGTTGACCTCATTTTTGATGAGGTCTTCTCTTCCCTCTTTAGTGCTTAGGATCTAGCCTTAGGCTTTTCTTTTAACTATCTTAGAGGACTAGAATTGGGACCATCCTTTAGAAATTTAAACCAATTCTTGTCTCCCTGCAAACCCCACAAGCTTGATTGTAAACCCCTAATCACCTAGAGGGTTGAGATCAAAAGTGAAGGTTTAAAGGATGAGTTCCCTATAGGACTCTTTGGCTTTAGGACCACCTTGGGTGGCTTGGTCGCAGTGAGGGTTGACTTACACACTCACTACACTCATACTCTACACTCTCACACACACAATCCAAATCCTAAAACCACACCCATACCCAACTTGACTCCTTGACTCATTTAGGTAATTCATATGGATGGACCTTAACCCCTAAGCCCCTGGTTAAGAGGGTTAGGAACAACATAGTGAATGCTGAGATGAGTCCTCTCATGGCTCATATAGGCTTAACATGGCTTCATGGATGAATTAAAGTGATTCCATTTCACTCATATTTGATCAATCTTCATTCTTCCAAAATTGTAAATTTTGACCCCGGGAACCCTACACCTATCAAACCTACCAAAAGCCCTTAAAATTGGATAGGTGTAGGGTTCCCGGGGTCCTCCAAAATTTCCAAATCACCCAAAATTCCCCAAAATTAACCTTGAACATTTCCTCACCAACCAAATTGATCATCCATAGCCAAAAATACCAAAAATTCCAAAAATACCCCCCAATACCCTCCAAATACCCAAAAATGCCCCTCTTAGCCAAAAAATCCAAAAAATTTAGAAAATTCCCAGAAAATTTCAAAAAATCCCAAATATTCCCAATTTCATTTTGTCTAACTACACCATGGGCTAATTTTGTCAATTTACCTCACTTTTACCAAAAACCCCAATTTAGCCCATTCTTAACCCAAGTGAACCCAATGTCAAGCCAAACCTATCCAATTGACCCCAATTTTGGTCCAATTCAATTCTAAACTTCAATTCAATATCCAAAATATCAATCTAGACCAAATCCAGGTCCAATTTGATTGACATTTGAATCCAATTTCACTTTTGACCTTAAAGCCCAATTTGGACCCATGACACAAACTTAGCCCAAACTAACCCAATTTAACTCCAATTGACCCCAAACCTTTTCTAAACCTTCACTAACATCCCCAAAAACAAAACACTAACATAATTTACCCAAAATTTGGACCCAAACACCACTCAAATTCAACCCAAAACCAAAAAGCCTAATTTTGACCTAAACCCAAACCTAACCCAAATAAGCCCAAGTCCCAAAACCAAAATCCAACCAAAGTTGAAACCTCTTTGAAACACTCCCATAAACATTTCCCAACATTAATGTTACATCAATTTTAACCCTAGCTCAACATTGGCCCAAATTAGTCCAATTTGACCTATATTGGCCCCTTTACCAAAGAAGCCCAAATCCAACCCAATTCAAACTCAAACCACCTCAAATTCATTTCAAATCACTCATGACACATCCCTAAACCAAACCCAACAATTACTTGGCCCAAACTTCTACAAAATTCCCATCCATGAATTCATTCTTAAACCTAAAGGCTCATTCCCTTAAGCCTTGTTAAAAGCCCATCCAAAGCAAGTTCAAAAGCCCAAAGTCCATGACAAAGCCCACATGAAATTCCTCTCATCATCCCTTTGATTTAAAACACTTCCTAAGTTCTAAAATTCATCACCAAATAAATCCAAATAAAGCCTTATGACAATTCTCCATAAATCCGTAAAAAATTCCAACACCCTTTCTCAAGCAAGTGAGACAACTTTTCCCAAGCCATATATGAGCCATGAAGCCATGAATGAGCCACATGGGAGCCATGAGAGCCATAGAATCTACTTTCCACCTAACCAAGCCATTAATGGCAAGAGAGGGGATCTCTTTCTTAAACCTTTTTGAACCTTTTTTTACCTTAAACATGATACACTTTAAACCATACTTTACCACCTAATCCTTGATGTGGACTTCACTACCTTTGGTAGGTTGACTCACATGATCCTCTCAGCCTAAAACCAGGTCATGGGGAGGTGAACCCAACCCAAACACATGGGTTGACCCAAACCAAGCCAAAATAGCCATGCCCCCATTCCATTTTTATCTAACCCCTTTACACATGACAAAGCTCAATTGCCTACACTAAACCCCAGCCCTGACTCACCTGAACCTGAGGGTGACCCATGCCTGCCGGCCAGCCGCCTGGATCACTAGAAAACACCATGGTCGAGACAATGGGAGGAGCCAAATTTTGGAATTCCACCTTGCTGAGCTGCCTTACTCCAAATGGCCATTGCAGCTGTTCTTCTTCTCACCAGAGTAGCTGATCCCAACCCCTAACTCCCCCTGGGAGGCCCTCCAGCCTCTCCTATTTAAACACCCCCTCCTCTCGGCCAAGAGAGGTGCTGAACCAAACCTTACTGAAACCCTGCCAAAATCATCCCAGACCACTCTCTACACATAGAGAACTTGATCCCCACTGAAATCCCCCTGCCATTTCCTCTCTGTGAGCTCAATTTCAGAGTTGAAATCCAAGCCCAAAACCAGGACACTTCACCACAGTGAGCCAATCCCCAAATTAATTGGCACTACACCTTCACCAGACCAAGAGAGAAGTTTACCAGCAAAAGCCCCCTCTTCAGGCCAGCCATTGCTTCTAGCCTCCAAGCTTTGTGATCGGTTGTGGGCACTTTCATACCTAGACAATTCACCAGGCCAAGGGACTTCATCTGGAGCTTGCTTGGACTCAATCGAACGTGACACTACTCTCAGATCGAAGCTTCACTTCTCTGAGCAAAGGTATGGACTCACACTTCCTCCCGAGCTTCTAGAGATTCTCCACTTAGCTTGAGTCAATTTCAATGCATGTTTACCGTATGCATGTGTTCGTCTCTTCAAGACTAATCCATAGAGCATAAGAACACAAAAATCCATTGAGAATCGAGTGAGAAATTAGGGTTAGAAGGTTGACGGTCACGGGTTCACACCAGTCATAGACGATGACCAGGAGTCGTCGGATCGCGCGTGTATTGAGCGGACGGCCAGGATCGTGCTGGACGGACTAACGGGACATGAACCGCGGGCCAAGTGACATTCCAGTCAGATGGCGGCACCGAATCAGGAGACGACGTGTGGAGCTTCGGAGGCGCCGAGGTTGACGCGGCGCCACATGGATAAGTAGAAGAATAGGTTATTTTTCTATTTATTTAATTACGAGAACTTCAAAAATTCATAACTTTGTGTAGAAAAATCGTAAAAATAAAATAAAAATACCCTCTTGCTCAGTGAACAGAGGAGAATAATGTGGAAAAGAAATAAAGAAATTTCATTAATTATTTTATTTTGAATGATTTATTTACTCCCTGCATTGTTTTAATTCTCCATGCATATAGGAAATTCACTATAGCATGAGACCATAGGGCTTTTGAAGAGTCTAAACTTGGGAACATTCCCTGAATTTTTCAAGGTCAGAGGCCATCCCTATGAGAAGTTATTGATTTTTCAAGTTCATGTTTCTGTTTTGAGTATTTTAATTCCAATAATTAGCATGTTGAGAAATAAATTCTAGGAAAATTTGGTGATGTTTCTTGTGACTAGAGGGACGTAGGAAAAATAAGTTTTGAGTTGATTCACTTTGAACAACCCTAATTGGCCTAAATACCCAAAATTGAACTTTAATTAGTTAGGGTTAACTATCCGTCAAATTAACTTAAAAACAATTCTCCACTCTCCTCTAGGGATAGGAGAACACCACATAAAAATTTGAGATCAATTGGACTTGGTTAGCCTCACCAAATGGGTTGATTAAGCCTCTTAAGTAATAATGGATAAAATTAAACTTTAAAAATTCATAACTCACAAAATACTTTTCAAAAATTCACAAAAATGGTTTTGGAGCTTCTCCGATATCAGAGGAACTTAAGAAAATTAAAATTGTAATTTTCTAAAAAAGTTGATTTTTATCATTATTTTAATATTTTTAATAATTAAAAAATAATAAAAATCATAAAAATTTTAAAAATCACAAAAATGTCACATTTTGAATTCTAATCATTTAGGATCAAACCAAATATTTTTTTAAGTCCCTAGGATAAGATATTGAATTTTAAAGGCTTAATGTAATTTTTAATATTAAATTCCAACCTTTTCACTAAAATAATTCTAATAAATAAAAAAAAAATAGAAAAATATAAAATTTATTTATCTAGACTCCTTGAGGTCAGAGAGATTTAGGAAAAATATAAAATCCATCTTTCAACTTTAATTTTATTTTAAAATTAATTAATGCTCCAAAATTCAAAATAATTCTAATAAATAAAATATAATTCAAAAAATCACCAAAATCAGTCTAAATGGTCCTCTAGTCATTAGGAGTGCCCCATAATTTTCTTAAGGACAGAAAAATTCCCTTGGTCATCTTATTGAATTTTCCTTGAAAAACCCTATTTTCCATCAAAAATAATTACATAAATAAATTAAATATAGAAAAATCACATTTCTCCTCTAATGTCTTAATTGATATGTAAGTGAGGTCACATAAAAATTTCAAGTTCATTTGAGCTTAATTTAGTGAGTTATAGAATTATTAAGCTTGGAGGGCAAAATGGTAATTAAAATTTTCAGCCTTTAATTAAAATTTTAGGATTAATCAAAAAGGGGAGGGTGAAATATTTGATTTAAACTGATTTTGGATGATTGAAATTTAAATAATTAAAGGGTAGAGACCTGTCAATCATCTTAAGAATAATTAAAGTAAACCTTAATTAATTAATTAATTAAATTTAGAAGATTAATGGGAAAATTGAAATTATTAAAATAGGGATATTATTAAGAAGACATTTATTCTTTAATTTAAAAATCCCTAAATAAATCACTTCAATAATACTTAAAAAGAAAATTAAAAGAATAATCTAAATTAAAATTAAATTGAAATAAATTTAAATTAAATTAAAATTAAATTAAATTAAATTAAATTGAAATTAAATTAAATTAAATTAAATTAAAATTAAATTAAATTACATTAAATTAAATTAAATTAAAATAAAATTAAATTGAATTAAATTAAATTAAATTAAAATGAAATTAAATTGAATTAAATTAAAATTAAATTGAAATTATATTAAATTAAATTAAATTAAATCAAAAATTAAATTAAATTGAATTAAATTAAATTAAAATCATTTAATAACAAACCTAAATGAAATTGTTAAGAATTAAAGCTAAAATAACTTGAACACTATTCCAAACTTAAACTAATTTTTTTTTTAATAATTAAGCCAAAATTGAAATTAAATCATTAAGTTTAAATCATGAAAATATTTAATAATTTTATTTGCCCTTTTTAAGCTCTTATTATTATAACTCTTAAATGAGGTATCAAGTGAAGTGTTATCTCACTTATAGGATATTCAAATGTCCTAGTTCACTGAGCAAAAGAATAAAACTTAAACTCCCGGATGATTAATTCACTTGTATAATTAAACTCTCTTGGACTTGAAACAATCCTAGAGGTATTGAAAAGATGTTTAAGACTCGTCTTACGCACTTCCTCAATATGATAGAATGTTTATAAGAACAATTAAACTTAATTATTCTTTGATGAAGAAAATCGTCCTTAAACCAAAATACAAGAACCTAGACGTCATAGGAGATGACTAGCTATAAGATTAGGACTTTGATAGACAACCAAAACCTTTCCCTTAGCTTTACCTAGGTACTTGTTGGAATATTTAAATGCCTTAACATGTGTTTTAAGTGCAGCTTGGGATGACGGGAAGACCCTCCAGGTACTCTTTTAATTTATTGCAATTTACTTTATGGCAAATGCATTTTAATTTTCTTGCATGATAAACAACTGTTGCATGAATGCCAAAACCTTTAGGATAGTCCCTGAACTGAAACCAAAACTAAATTAAAAGTCATTACAAGATAAAAATCACCGCCACAACATTTCAAAATATAAAACAACTCAAAATTTAACCACAAACAGAACACAAAACTACAATTGCAACTAAATTAAAACGTCTCGTTGAATGATCGGGAATACCTCGGATGATGTAACCCACGTGTTGCTAACGAGATTTCCCACGGTCTAAATGAAAGTGTGGAACTCATTCAGTTGTGTTTAGCAAATTCATCTGGACTAAGTGAATTTAATGAAAATAATGGTGCCGGGATGACGGAACCGTGGGATCTTAATCGGTTATGTTTAACCAACTTTAAGATTTGTTTTAATTAAAATATTAAAAACACTCGGATTTTAAGATTTTATCTAAACCAAAATACTTCTCTCATCTCCTGATTTATGACTTCTAAAACTAAACCTCTGCAACAACAAGGAGCTCGGAGCATGGTGGGCAGCACGGCCATCGTCATCAGCAAAACTCGGATCTACATCAATTAAACTTCCCTAGAATTTAAATAACCAAGCCATAGGACTTCGAGGTAGTTTTCCTAGCGCAACATAAATCCTCAACTCTTCGTCAGGCATTTGCATGATCATGTCATGTAAATTAAGCCCTAACCGGTCTTAGGACTCCGAGGTAGTCGTTTGGTACGACACAAACCCTCACATCTTCAAGGCTATTTGTATGATTTTATCATACAAACATAAGTCAAAATTAATTAAAATTGGCAAGATTGAAATATCAGATAATATTAAGATTTTTTTATATCTAAGCCAAACAATAGAATAGTTTAGGATGTTGCCAAGATTCTTCTTGGATCCTCAGCTTCTCCTACTTCTCTTCCATTGGACTCCTAAAAATAATTGTTCCAAATTTTGAGTCATTCCCTTTTGAATTTCCAAAATCCAATCCTTTGAAAACCTCAAACTTTGAAATTCTTGAGAGCAAAACCACTGATCATTATCGAGAGTTTTCTTAAATGATTCCTGTCATTTAAGATGTAATTAACTATAGGGGCTTGCCCTTATAGGGAACTTTAAGAACCCGAGTAATATAAACCTCGCTTAATTCCTTTATATTAAGCGAGGGAATTTGTCGGCTTATAAAATTGGTTCGCAGATCAAACAGATGTCACAAATCTCCTAGTTTATTTAACCGAGCCCCATCATCAAGCAGTGTGTCTATTCTTCGGGATAGATAGAAGGGTTGTGATGCGGTGCTCGTTCATATAAACTATTTGGGATGTGACATCGGTTTGATTTCATATCTTAAAATTATTTTCAAAATCAAATAATACTTTTCAAATTATTTATTTAAATTAAATTAAAAATTCACCGACAATTTCTGTTAGGCGACCCCTCTTTTTAAAATAAAACACTCAACCTAAAAATATGCCGACAAAGTCACATTCTCTTCTTAACACACAATACTTTAAGTCTCTTAACATTTCAAAAATACAGTTTTCTTTACTTTAAATAGTTAACTATAATCAAATTCTTTCATACCAAATATCTTATCATTATAAAATTAACCTTTATTACAAAAAAATTTCATCCAATCATTCCATAATATTCAACTGAAATAAAAAGTTTTAGTTATCTCAAGTGAGGTTAAACTGCCAGAAGTTATGCTAATAATTTTTAAAAATATAATAATTGAGAACAAGTAAGAGTTAATATTTTTCTTCCCCCCACACTTAAATTTTAAAATATTTTGCAACTAATTCCATAAAATGTAGCAGGAAGAAAAAGTAAAGGTTTAATATACTTACTACTACAACATCCTATCAAATTCATATATATGCATAGTCAAGTTAGAATGACTGTAGGAGAAAGTAAATCTAGCCTAAAACATGCTTGTAATAAAATTACACTAAAAGGAAGTATTTTCACTTTAAAATTTTATTTTTCTTCCTACCCCAAACTTAATTTTTAACATATATAGCATTTAGTACAGAAAATATAAGCAGGAAGAAAAACAGTTTAGAAATTCTATCTACCGCAAATGTCTATCAAATCTATTTGCAAGTATTCATTAGGACAGAACAATATGCAGTAGAAAGTAAATCTAAACTAATCATGTCAGAATGAAATTCACTAAATAAAAGTCTAACTAGCATAGTAGGTATCAGTAAAGGAATATAAAAATGTTCTTCAAGACCTAAATAAAGTTGTAACACAAACATAAACACACATATGATAAATAAGGTTAAGTCATCCCTTAACTCATCGCATCTTTCTAATTTACTTTCAATTTCTAACGAAATCACGACACTAGTAAACTAGGCACTTTAAAATGATTTTATAGATTATAGTCCCAAAGATAAGATTACCCCTGATAAATTGGTTTCAGGACACCAATCTCAGGCATTATCTAATCCTTATAATTAAGCACCACTAACAGTTATAAAGATAGTGTAAAATCATTCGCATGGCGTTCATCAAATAGGTTCGCGACTCCTACCTAATGAAAATAAAGTTGTAGAAAGGAAGTAACAAATTAAGATGAAACTATCAATGTTCGAAATTCATGATTTCTCTTGTAAAACTCAAGTCTGGGTGAGACCCAAGTCACAGTGGACTCGTTAATCCTACTACTACAAGAGAACATAAAAGTCTAACCACAGTAAGAATTTAAGGAATCACCTCCCTCATGACACACAAAGATAAAATCAAATACTAATAATCCAAACAACTACCAATCATCAATCAAACTGATCAATCCACTACAAAGCAAATACAATAGATCACTAACAATCATGAATCTTAAGCACACAAAATCAAAGCACACTGATAACTATGGGTTGCCTCCCATAAAGCACTTTGTTTAACGTTGTGGGCCCGACAAATGATTTCACCTAGATCAAAATTCTAATTAAGTAATCCTCAATCAATCCCCCAATCATTTCCAGATCCAGGAATTCCTACAAAATCCTCAAATTTTAATTTTTCAATTAGCTCTTCATTTTTAGTTTGATTTATATCATAATTCCTCATATTTCTTTCTAGATCCAATATTCTTCTATTGATTTTTTGAAATTGCATATTAATATCATCCTTAAAATTTATAAGAAATGGATCTTTATAAGATACTTCAATATCTCCTGAATTTTGGATCGGATTCTCTTTAGATAATTCAGATTCTGGATCAGTATCTTTTATGTTACTCTTCTGTTTCAAATTATCTTCCAATTCTTCCCCTTTATAATTATTAAATGATGTAGGATCTATCTTAGTTGAGGAAATAGGTTTTTCTAATTCCTTAGGAATTTCTTCCAATGGTCTTCCAATATCCTTATCCTCTTTTCTCAACTCAAAGTTCTTTTGAAATTTATCCCCAAATTTTCTTCCAATTTCTAGTTCAATGATTTTATTTTGTTCATCATTTAATTCAGGTTTTTCTTGTGATTGAGTCGTTTCTAAAGATATAAAGACTGGTTGTGTAGATGAATTCTCTAAATAGATATGCTTTAAAATTGTTTGGGGTACATCCATCTTAAGTTCATGAGATTTTTCAACAAATGGAATTAAAATTTTACTATTTTTGGTAGCGTCCATCATTTCACATCTCTCCTGAACATACATGCAGTCTTCTTTAAATAACGTTTTTGACTCATCATGAAAGTCTATTTCAATCTCATCTTTTAACTTACTCAAAACTTTTTTGGAAATGGTCTTTACTTAGCTAATCAATTTCATCCATCCAAAAACAATCATCAACTTTTCTCTCAGCTAGATATTTCATAGTCTTTAATACTTCAAAAGATACTTTCTGGTCATTAATATTTATAGCTAACTCTCATTTTTGCACATCTATCATAGCTTGTCCAGTAACAAGGAAAGGTCTCCCTAAAATAATTGGAATATCTTTATCTTCCTCCATATCTAATACAATAAAGTCCATAGGAAAGATAAACTTATCCACTTTAACAAGCACATCTTCTATAACTCCTTTTGGATAAATGATAGATCGTTCAGCTAATAGAAAGGTTACAGTAGTGGGAGAAATATTGATTAAACCTAACCTTCTAAATATAGATAGAGGCATCACATTAATGTTCACTCCTAAATCACATAAAGCTTTTCCACATAATCTTTTTCCAATTGCACAAGGAATTGTAAAGCTACAAGGATTTTTCAGTTTCCGAGGAAAAATTTTCTGAAGTATAGCGCTGCACTCCTCACTTAGTGCAACTGTCTCATAATCCCCAAATTTCCTTTTCTTGTTTAATATATCCTTTATAAACTTTGCATAACTTGGCATCTGTTCCAAAGCTTCAGTGAAAGGAATATTCATCGTTAACTTCTTATGTACTTTCATGAACTTTGAAAATTTTTTATCCAAATCATGCTGTCTAAGTCTTTGAGGAAATGGAGGTGGTGGTTTTTCCAAACTGATTTTAGTCGGAGATATTAATTTTTCCAGATCCTTAGAAACATGTTCTTCAGGTCTTTTAGTTTCTTTTTTTTCTCTCACAACATCTTTCTCTTTTCTAACCACATCCTTTATATCTCTTCCAATTTTTAATTGGACAGCTTCTATTTGTTCAATAGTGTTCTCTTTAGGATTAATCTCATTGCTGCTAGGAAGTGTTCCTTAAGGTCTATTGCTAAGTGAATTAGCAATTTGACCCAGTTGGTTCTTTATGTTTCTAATCGCAGCATTTTGACTTTGCAACTGGTTTCCCATTTGCAATACCAATTCTTCCATAGACATCTTCTTATCCTTAAATTGTTGATCATTGTTAGAGTTCGATGGATATGAAGGTCTATAGTTTGTGTTCCCCTGATTATTCCAACTTCCATTATGATTTGCAAGATTATTTTCCCATTGTTGGTTTCCATTGTCAGTAGTAGGATTCATGTTAAATTTAGGATGGTTCTCCTAACATGGGTTGTAAAAGTTAGAGTACGGGTTATTTATGGTGTTTAAAGCATCATATGATAATTTAGAATCAATAATGGGCTCTAATGATCTTTCTTCACTTAAAGAAGTAAATTGAGGTTGGTTCATTCCAAATTGGTCCAACTTCCTTGATATTACAGCAACCTGAGATATAAGAATTGCAATCGCATCCGTATCATGAACACTAGCTACATTTTTATGATTTACCCTTGTAGAGGGCCATTGAAATTCATTTGTAGCTATTTATTCAATTAATCCATACGCTTCATTAAATGATTTTGACTTTAATGATTCACTAGCGGCAGCATCAATTATAGACCTAAGGGATCCTACTAACCCATTATAAAAAGTTTGAATGATTAACCAATCAGGCAGAGCATGGTGTGGACACTTTCTGAGGAGCTCCTTAAATCATTCCCAGACTTTATATATTGATTCTCCTTCATACTGACAAAATGAGATAATATCGTTTCTAAGTTTAGTAGTCCTTGAAGGTGGAAAATACTTAGCTAGGAATTTCTCAGTTAATGCCTCCCAATTTTTAATAGAACCAGGTGCTAAAGAGTATAACCAAATTATTGCCTTATCCTTTAGTGAGAATGGAAAAAGCCTTAGTCTAACAGCATCGTCTGACATGCCATTATAACGAAATGTAGCACAATGTTCTAGAAAGTTTGATAAGTGTAAATAGGGATCCTCTGAAGGAGTTCCCCCAAACTGATTGTTCTACACCAGTTGGATAATCTCAGGATTTATTTCAAAAGAATCAACATCTACAACAGGGTTTTGTATACTTAAGTGAATTTCATCTGTCATAGGATTTAAGTAATCCCTCAATGATTTATGATGATTTTCCAAGTTATTATCTTGAAAGTTTTCCATTTCCATTTCTAGTTTTTTGAGTCCTTTCTGTATTTTTATTTTTTTATTTTTTTCAACTCGGGATCATAAGGCACAAGTCCTGCAGATCCTTTATTTCGCATATTTAATACATCAAAAAAAACATTAACAATTAAACAAATAACAGATGAAATATATTCAACTCTACCAAACATTTTTACGAACACCATGTTTTTCACACAAACAATTTATTCACTACACGTTTTCATATAAAAACACATTTCACACAAAATAGTTTTTACGACACTACAGTTTTCCAAGTCTAAGCCTAATTACTTCAACTAAAATTCTCCTAAAGTTCTTACCGAAGCTTCCCCGACAACGGCGCCAAAAACATGACCCAACCCGCAATTACGCAGTAAGATAAATTCCAAAAGATGGCAAAAAACATGACCCAATTTATAAATAGCGGCTAGTGTGCAAAATCTTAAATGATATAAAAATTAGAAAATATTTTACACACTAGGGGTACTACGCAAGTATACGTATTATTTCAAGTAATATAGAGTTTTCTTTAAAAAACCTAGTATCGATCCCACGAGGAAGTGAAGTAAGAGGTCCTTAGTCAAATTCTAGTCTACTTCTAATAGTTCTTAGTTTGGAATGTCGATTAAAATTGTGTTTTATTTAGCAACTACTCCTAAATGCAAGTGTTAAATGTAATAGTATCTATAACAAAATGCAAATAATAATTATAAAGATAACCCTTTTTGGATGAATTGGTTTGGAGAATTTTGAGATACTAAAAACTACTATTCTTATATAATGAAATATATAATGTATAGGAATGAGATGCATTTAATATTGTATGTGCCATACAGGAGCAATCATATTATTTATCCTTTGGTCCAGGCATAAAGAACATTGACTAATCCTATGCTTGGTTACTGAATCAGTGGCTAGGCTGGGAGAATACCGGCTGCCACTTCGGAGCTCCCACGTTCCCCTCGCCTAAGGGCTAAAATCTACACTTCAGCACCCAAACGATATGACCGAATTGAGGATTTTAGCCTGTAACTCTAAAATCTCCAATTCTATGTCTGATTAATATTATTTCCCTATTTATTTGCATTCAATTCCCATGAACTTGACCATCCATGGAATTTGAATGTGGTTTCACTTTGTTGAGAATTACATAAGCCCTTTCGGGTCGATGGAATTACAACAAATTTTAACACTACAATGGGCTCTTATTGTAATGTAAATGAAGTGCAAGTAAAAACCATCACATTTATAATTAAATTTTCTACCATGCATCACAAAATACTAAACATAATTTCTACACATTACAAAAGAAAAGTAAATGGAAAATAATGGAATAATCTTCTCATGCCGCTATTTCCAAAGAAGAAGAATAAGTAAGACAGATACATCATAAAGCACGAAGAAAACATAAAGTAAACTTCATTTAACAAAAGCAAATCCACTAAATAAATGTTTACAAAATTATAAGATAATGAAGAATAATACTTAGCTTTTTCCCCTTGAAAGAAAGACAAAGATCTCTCCCATAAAGTCTCCCGGCGATCCATGTAATGCTAGCAAAATCCCTTACAAATTCTGTCAAAATCTCCTCTCCAATCTCTCCAAAAGGGTAGAAATCTACATTTCTACTCTTAATCTAAGAATCCTAAACATTCATCTAAGTTTTTCTCTCCTTTCCTCTATTGTTTCTCACTCATTTCTAACATATATTCATCATTTTAAAGAGTATGATGAAGAGTTTCTTTAAGCACCCATTCGAAAAAGCGTCCTAATACATCGAATATTGGCCCAAAACCGCCAAATATCGGTTCATGGTCGTCGGGGCTGCTGTCAGTGGGTTTGAGGTAGCTGTCAGCGGCCTTTTTGGCTATATTTCGGTGCTCTTGGGAAAATCTCGCCATCGGCGAGATCAATCTTGCCGTCGGTGAGCAGGCTGCTGCGCGGCTCCACTGTTTCGCTCCGTTTGGCTCCATTTTAGCTTCGTTTCACCCCATTTCAGTTGCTTTGCATTCATAACAGATAGCCCTACAAAATAAGCATAAAAACAACCTTTCTTTAAAGTGTAATCTCATTCAAAAATATGCAAGAAGTAAAAAAAAGATTAAGCATCAAAAGACTTATCGAAAGGTGTTAGGGCAGAATTTAATTTCTTGCTCATTTTTGCTTCAAATTGCACCGTTTTTGCTTCCTTTTGCTCGAATCACCATTTCTTGTACGTAAAACCAAAAAACATACAAAATAACTTCCTTTAAAGTGAAATATCATCAAAAATAAGTAAAATGATATAGTAAAAAGCGTATATATTTTAGGCATGTTAATACCCCTTAATTATATGTTGGAAGTTGAAATATTTGATGTTTGGGGATTAGATTTTATGGGACCATTTACACCATCTTTCGGAAATGTGTATATTTTGATAGCAGTAGTATGTTTCCAAATGGATTGAAGCTATTGCTTTACCTCGATGTGATACTCAAAGTGTTACAAAGTTTTAGAAAAGAATATATTTTGCAGATTTGGAATACCAAGAGTAATCATAACTGAAAGGGGAAGTCATTTTAGAAATGCGATTATTGGGAAGTTAGCAAAGAGATATCATATTAATCATCTCATTGCTACTGCTTATCATCCGCAGACAAGTGGTTTGGTTGAATTATCCAATCGTGAAATTAAAAGAATATTGAAAAAAATAGTTAATCCAAATAGAAAGGATTGGTCAATTAAATTGGAATATGCTTTGTGGGCCTATAGGACTGCTTACAGAACATCTATAGGAATATCCCACATAGGCTGATTTTTGGAAAAGCTTGTCATTTACCTTTTGAACTTGAGCATAAAGCTTATTAAGCTATTAAAGAGTTCAATTATAATTTATAAGATGTTGTTGAAAAGAGATCATTGCAATTGAATGAGCTTGAAGAAATAAGGAATGAATCTTATGAAAATGCTAAGACTTATAAGGAAAAGATGAAATTATGGCATTATATAAAGATTCTTACTAAAAATCTTATACCAGGACAACATGTTTTGTTGTATATTGTTAGATTGAGAATATTTTCTGGAAAACTTTAGTCCAGGTGGATGGGTCCATTCATTATGATAAATGTTTATTCTTATAGAGCTGTAGATATTCAAGATCCTAAGACTGGAAAAATATTTAAAGTTAACGGACATAGACGTAGACCATATTTTTCAGTCAATAAATCTAAATCTGAAGAGAATTTAATGTTGGGTCACTCAGAATGAATTCTGGGAATGTCAGGCTGAAGACGTTAAAACAAGCGCTTTGTGGGAGGCAACCCATATTTATTAGTGTGCTTTGCTTTATATTTTTTTTGGGTGTTTTGTTTGCTTTGTTTGGTTTTGTTTTTATGTTTTTAATGGTAGTAATTTGGAGTTTTTAAACTTAAGTAGAGTTTATTCGACCTTAATTGATGATTTAGTGAAGTCAGAATGAAAATTTGGACACTTAGCAGACCTGTGCTAAATTGTGCACTGGTGGTTAAGCGCCGAATAGTTGGCGCTTAGGCGCCACAGTTATTAAAAACGTGAAAAATGTGGATCTAGAAGCCTAGATCGTGGGGGAGAAGTTATGAGAGTTATTTAGAAGATTCTAAATGTCTAGGGTAATATTCTAACATCTCCCAAGTCTATAAAAATGACTAGACTTGATAGAAACACTTACCCTAAGTCTAAATTTCATTTCTGAAGTCTAAGAAGAAAATTTTGAAGAGCACGATGTCTTCCTGGGAGAACGAGATGAAGAAGAAGCAAGATTCTGATAAAACTATGTTCATTAGTGATAGTGCTAAGGGGTTATTTAATGGATATCTTGTTGTTAGTATTCAAGGTATAGCAGAGATGATTGCAAAAATTGAAGCCAGAGTGACTTCAATGGAAGCAAAAATCAATGATATTATCTTACATCTGGATCACATGGGATGGCAACTCAAGATGCAATTCAATCATTCGAGGTATGTGGAAGAAATAAATAAAGCGATGTTTGTGAAAAATAAATTGATTGAAGAAGATGATATAAAAATGAACAATGATTGCCCGTTCTATCAAATCTACATTCCTGAAGGGTCAAATGAGAATAAAAGTGGTCCTGGTTATATTCCTCCTAATGGAGAGTGGAATTAAATTTGTTTTGTTTGAATCTATTTAGTGTCTTAATGTGTTATGTTAGTGTTCTTGTGAGTTCACATTTGACGTGTTTAGAGTTTTTATATATGCCTGATAATGTAATGGGTACATCTTAGACATGTATACTTATCAGTTTAATATTATAGTGTTTTGTATTTTGAGAATTTTATCCTTTATGTTTGGATAGAAATTCTAGAGTTGGATTAAATGTTATGTTTGTTTTGAATATAAGTTTTTGTTTTGTGAAATTTGTGTGGAATTAAGAGTTATTAAACATTGATTTGGAGTATCAGAAGACTTATGTGGGAGAATTAATTATTGTGGACTAATTAAGTGTAATTAACAAAGTGATTTAGTTCTTATACCTTAATTATAAAAATTTGGGTACTCGCGGATAAGCGCCAGAATGCTGGCGCTTACGCACCAGATTTCGTGGCCAAGCGCCGATAGTTCGCGCTTAGGCGCTAGTTAGCAAAAATTGATTCCCAAAAGTTAAAAACAAAAAAATTGACATTTTCAACCGCCCCATCGTCTTCAACCTTTTCTTTGTCGCGAAAGAGGAGCCTAGGGTATCATATTGTGGTTCATTTAAGAGTCGATCTCAACAAAAATTGTTAGATTTGGATTCCTTGAGGTAAGAGCACTACTCCTAAGTAAAAATTTTTTATTTTCACCATGTATTTTGAGTACATTATGGAAAATCTTAAAATCACTATTCATGGTGGAATTTTTAGAAAAAGCTTGATAAATTACTTGTATTTACTGAAAATATCTTCTGGAAGATAATTTAGCAAGTTTAGTTTGATTTTAGAATTTATGGTGAATTTTTCGTGAATTTTTAGAGATGGCTCTAAAGTCAAAGCGCGCTCGAGATAAGATGAAGTTTGATTCTGACAAATTTGTTAGTTTGAGGGCTGAGGAACGATATGTCGATGCATTGCAATCATGTAAGTTGATTCCTGAGCGAGTGTTTAGTAAGCCAGGAGAGGTGATTGAAGATATGATTGCAAGAAGAAACTGACAGAATTAATGTTGCTTCTCCGCTGTTGCTGTTGTTTCTGTGGTAAGAGAATTTTATGCAAATTTACCTGTTGCAAAGGAAAATCAGTTGATGGTTAGGAGGCATGAAGTAAACTTTTCTTCAGGTGCAATCAATACCTTTTATGGACTACCTCCTGAAATGTTTTGTTTTTGTTCTAACTATCATCCTTCGGAAGGAGAATCAGATGAGATTATGGAGTTTCTGACTGAGGGAAGAGGATTATGGAAAATTACAAATGATAGAAGAGTGAACTTTCCTGCTTCCAAATTGAATTCCATTTCTAAGGCATGACATTTTTTTATGTCATCTAAGTTGTTACCTTCAAGTCACACTAGCGAAGTGATGAGAGAAAGAGCGGTGTTGAACCATTGTATTCGGCATGGGAAGCCGATTGATATTGGAGGGATAATTTATGATTATGTTTTGAACTGTGCTAGATCAACCACGACTGCAGGTATGGGATTTCCTTCTTTGATTCATTCACTTTGTGAAAGATCTGGAGTGAAATTTGAAACCTGGGAAGAGGTACTTCAGCCATTGAGACCAATTACTAGTGTAAACATGGGTGCTTACACTATACATTTAGAGTTTCGTTGGAGAGGAGGATTTGGTAGGGCTTCTACTGCTTCTGCTTCTACTACTTCTACTTCTTGTGCTTTTACATCACATGCTTCATAATCTACTGATTCACAGACTGGTTTATTAAGAAAGATTTTGAAAAAGTGAGTTTTACTCGAGAGCATGTGAGAGATATGGATGGTAAGCTAGATAATGTTGAGAGATATTTTGTAAAACATGATGAATATGAGGAGAATTATCAGCAATACTTGGATAGACTGATTAGAGGAGATCAGAGTGTTGAGATGCCACCTCATCCATTTTATATACCTTATGTGCCCTCTAGAGATTGGAACGAGCAAGATGATGATGATGATGAGGATGAAGAGTAGTTGTATGTGTGTTTATTTTAGTTATTGTGTTGTTGTGTTGTGTTTTTGTATGCTTCATCTAGTATTTTGTTTGATGATTGTATTGTGATGTAAACCTTGAAAGTATACAGATTATAGTTGTACTATTTATCTGTTATGCATAAACCAGGAATTGTTGTTGTTTTATTATGGATTTATATGTTGTTGTTTAGTAGTGTGTAATAGTAAATGTTTTTTATATGTATGTTATGTCAGAATTTTTAATAGTGTGTACTTTAATTCTAAAATTGTTAGGAGATTATAAACCACTACTAGGAACTTCTACATAGGAAAAACTACATGTTTAAAATTCTTCAAATTCCACTATTATCTGTTATTTGTATCAGTGTTTTATTTTTGTTGGTGTGTATTTGCTTTGAAAACCTTCACTACTATAGAAGTCTTCTGAAATTTTTACTTTTCTTATTATAAAAAAAAAGAAATTTTTTTTGAAGAACTAAATTTGATTTCATGTTACTCATGTTATTTAAATTGTTATACTTGCATATTAGGATATTAAAAATTCCTGCAAGCATGTTATGTTAGTTTTTTATTTTTCACCCCAGTCTCATTTCTTATGCTTAGATGTTTTATCTTAATTAAAAATTTAAACTTTGGGGGGCATTTTATAAAAAAAGATTTTCAAAAACCTAAAATATTATTTGATTCTCAAGAATACTTAAAATATATCTTATTTTTGATTGAGAACAATTATGTACATGAAGTTATATTAGGGGAATAAAATTTTGAATATAGAAATGAATAAAAGAATTTAGTTAACATTTATAGTAATCATGAAAAACTTAAAGTTAAAATTTTCTTAATGAAAAGGTGTTAAATAAAGTTAAACCATCTTTAGTAAGAAGTTTTGTATTTTTGGATAAATAGAAGATTTGACTTTTATTCTTTAAGGCTTAAATTTATTTTATTGAAGAGTAATTTTCAAATACTATTATTATGATTTATATGTGAAAGGTGTATATATGACCTTTATTTTAAATGGAAGGGAAAAAAATTAATGATAAATTTCAAAAGCTCGGAGCAGAAATTTCACAATTAGCCAAACAGTGAGGGTTGGATATCGATGATGAGGATTACTTCCTGTCGGATTACATGATGAAGGGTTCATGGAATTTAATATGGTTGAAACTTGGTCCATGTCATCTGCGCGTGATGCTTCTATGTGAACAGAATACCGCGGATGAGCTTCGAAAGACCATTCTGACAAGAGATGAACAGATCAGCCATCTAGAGAAGAAAATGGAGGAGATGACCGCCACCATGACTGCCATTGATACACACCACAGACAATCCCAGTCACGACCCGTAGTATCTATAGAGATTAAGCAACCGGAGATTATACACATCGCCGATGAAATAAGAGAAGTCGCTTCAGTCAATGAAGATGAACTACTTAGAAAATATCTAACTCCGAGTCCACCAGAAAAGGACATCAAGCAAATGATCGAACAACAAGTTTGAGAGGTCCTGGCTCTGTCCAAAGGTTAAGCATCAATTTAAAATGGTAGACCCTACCCAGAGGATTTCGATGATGTTCCATATCCCAAAGGCTTTGTGACCCTAACACTCATGACATTGGAGGGGACAGGAAATCCTTATCAGCATGTGGCACATTTCAGGGCCATTTGTTGCAACATAGGAGGGAGTGAAGCATTGTTGTTCTGACAATTTGTCAGTAGCTTGTCTGGGATAGCATTCAATTGGTATGTTAAGCTTCCCATTGGTTCAGTGAATACATTCAAAGAGATGGAAAACATGTTCGTGAAGAGATTCGCTGGTGCCCAACACCATGTCACTATAGGAGATCTTTTAGTGGATCGGTAGAAGCCCGATGAGACATTGTTTGACTACATTCTGAGATGGAAAAACATTATCATGAATTGTGAGCCTCAACTACACGAACTGCATGCGATCGAGATACTACTCAATCAAATTCACGGTCTAGTGGCCTTCATGTTTAAGGGTCTTACCATCAAGTCCTTTGAGAAGCTACTCAGCAATGCGAGCAGTTTACAAGAGGAAGTCAAGCACATTGAGCCTACAGAGAAAGCAGAGAAAACAAGGCCCAGCAATGGATATGAAAAGAGATATGACGTAGTGGAAACAATCGATAAAGGAAAACAACCAATGAGGATTGAGATTGAGCAGTCACTGCAGTAGCACAGTCAGTCGCCTCAGTACAGTCGGTCTCAGCAGTATGGTCAGCCTTGTGTACAACAATGCAGTTAGCCTAGTCAGCAGCAGAGGTCATATAGAACAGATGGACGACAAGGTCTGACAATGTCAGAACAGCTACGTAGGAATTACTCTTTCAAGGATGATGTTGTAGCAAAGATGTTCAAGAACTTAATGAAGAAGCCCAAGTTCAGATTGCCCGAGCTGAAGAAGTCGGAAGAGATGGACAAGAAGGATCAACCCAACTTTTGTCCCTATCGCAAGATTCTCAGACACACCATAGAAAGCTGCTTCAAGTTCAAGGATTCGCTCGAAAGAAATTACAAAGAAGGGAACATAACAATGCCAAAAGAATATTTAAAAGAACCTGAAAGAGGTTCTATCAATTTGATTTCAGCTGAGCCAAACTCTCCGATTGATCCATATGCTGGCAGGGGTGGTGGAGTACGATTTGGAACAAGCTCAAGAGAATCCTGGATCAGATCCAATCCACTTTAAAGAAAGATGCTACCCGAAATCTTCCACCAGCCCAGCCTAAGATGAAGATTCCACTAAGGAGGCTACCACGTCAGGAAAGAAGAAAGAAGGAGATTTCGAGTGAAATTAAAGATGATAGCGCGAAGGGTAGGATAGGGAGTGCCTCTATTAGATTGGTTGTTTCAAATTTAGGGTGAAACCCCTCGAACCACTGACTTTGTAAGATTATCTTTCTACCCCTTCAGGGTTTCATAATGATAATAGAAATGATGTTGGCTACACTCTTACTATTTCGAGTGATAACGTAACTACTAACAACCTATCTAACCTCAATTTTGATTCCTAAAATGAACCTTAAATCATGTTAGATCCTGACGAAGACGTTGGTTAAGATGAAGAAGATGTCGATAATACTGATTATGAAAGCATGAGGAGTGAGGAGCCAGTCCTCAAATATAAAGGAACTTCACTTGCAATCAACCTTCATCTTTTAGATACAGAAAAAATACCAGAAGAGTCAACTACAACATCAGGAGAACCGCTAGGTGTAGAGGAAGAAGAAATAACAGAAGTACATTTAAGATGTGGAAAGATTCTACCGCCAAGAATAACTCCAGCAGATAAAGCAATACATTTGATTATTCAAGAAGAAATATCTCTAGCAACAGAAGAAGTAAAAATTTGAAATGAGATCTGAAGGTCAAACAAAGTGGATTACAATGTGGTAGCACATCTCAGGATGTTGCTGGCCAAATTAAGCATTTACGATGCTCTAAACCAGTTAAAGGAGATGAATGAAAATTTGATCAAGGCTTTACTTGATCCAAATATTTGTTTAGCACAGTTGGCTAGCACATCCTCGGATGGAGTTTCTAGTTTGAAAGGATAGCCTAGTGCAACCTTCACTAATGAAGATTTGCTACTCAATACAGCCGACTACATCCGTCCGCTCTACATTTCCGTCATCAGCGGTAGGTTTGTACTTTCCAGAGTGTTAGTAGATCCTGGAGCGTCACTCAACATAATGAGTCTATGGGCGTTAGCTTACTTAGACATCGATGCACGAGAGCTTACTACAAAAAAAATGATGCTAACAGGATTCAACCAGAAATAAGAAAAAGCCCTTGAATCTATAACACAGCAAATCAAAGTTGGAGATATAGTAACAACCACAAAATTTCATGTCATCGACGTGAATACTTCATTCAATACCCTTCTTGGTCGGCCATGGCTTCATGAGTACAGTATGGTATTGTTGTCGCTTCACTAATTCATCAAGTACTACAAAGATAGAGAAGAACATTGCAATAAGGGAGACATGCAACCTCTCTCCATACATGAAGTAGGCATCCTTGAAGACGCAGCCTACTACGCTCCCCCAAAGAAAACAATACTTTCAAGAGAAATTACAATAAGTAAAATCGAAGATTAGATTTAGAAAGATTACGAGAACATGACCATATATCTCTGTTTGAACAATCTCCCACCACTCCATTGTAACGAGTTGGTGGGGTTCTTTTAGCCCACGCATCCATGGTCAAGGCCAGGGACGTGGTCAAGGAAGAACTCACCAGATTGTTGAACGAGTGAAGGCGAAGATCAGCATCAATGTAGAACGAAGCACTGAATAGGATGAATTCAGTAAAAAAATAATGATGATAAGTTCGAAGAAGCCTCAGTCCGAGATCTCTCCAGATGACATAGAAAGGAATGAATATGGATCAATGTATGATTGGATTAACCATTATGTTCATGCCATGACCCTAACTCCAATCCATCCTCAAAAGATCAAGAGTGTGGAGGTTAAGGAAGTTCATAATGATGGTTTTAAGCCGACTAAATTTTATTAAGCGTCTCCTTCTACTCCTCAACCTTATATAATTCTCAAAGAAAATGATTCTAATGAATTAATGGAATTACCTTTTTGTTACTTTTCACCTTGTGTACAAAAATTAAATCAACAAGGTCATGTACCGAAGCAAATGCCAAAAAATAAACTACAACCGTCTGAAAAATTATGGAATACAAAAGGGAAGAAATTTAACTTGAAAGAAGGTCTTGGGTTCGGTACGATTGGACCCGTTGGTGACTCAGGATTTTGCATGGTTGTTACTGAGGCACCAAAAATATATATGGTTTTTGCTATATAACTTTACCCATTTTTGGTGATATTGCATTTTAAAGAAAGGTAATTTTGATGATTTATTGATGTTATGATGATTTTAGGTGATTTGAGTGAAAAGAAGCGAAAAAGAATGAATTCAGAGACAAAAGGAGCAAAAAGAAGCAAAATAATGGAAAACATGTTCTGACGTCACTGGCGCCAGAATGGTTGCTGCTGGAACCAAAATAGGCATCTTCGGCGCCATTTTCCAGAGACTTCAGAATTTATTGGCAGGATAAAGCGCGACCGGTGCCGGAAGTCAGTGGAATTCAAATTTGAAGAGTTTTGGCGACTTTTTGAAGGGATGCCTATGGAAACTCTTGGGATTTTGTCCCTAACATATAAGTAACTATTTTTGGATGAAAAGAAGGAGGTTCTCTTGGTTTATCTTGCTCTCTCTTAGTGGTTTAGTGTGTGTTAAGTGTTAGGGTTTAGGAGAAGAGTGTGTAGAAGTGAGGATTTGAGAGGAGTTGTTCTTCCTTTCCATTCTAAAGAGAGAATCCAGTGTTGTAAAGAAGAGAGAAAAGGATTCAAAGGAACTTCAAGGGAATTGCACTGGGGAAGAGAAAGAGATAAGTTGTATTTTCTTTTATGGTTTGTATGAATTTTCTTTTATATATAAAATCCATGTTTTATTGTATCTTCTTCACGAATTCTGAGTAGTCTCCCTTGTCTTTCTTCTTGCATAGAGATGTGATGATGGATTGATGTGGATTTGTTGTGCTTTTAATGTAGTGAAGAAATTGTGATGATTTTTCATTTCAAACTTAATTTAATTTTTGATTTGGCCAATTGAAATATTAAAATATGTTGTTGAACATTAATTCTAAAAGGCTTTAATGTCCTACAACGTTAATGAAATATCCATTCAATTTGCATGGATGAATTGTGTAGTTCATGGGAATTAAGTGCAAAAAATTAGGAAAACGTGTTTTGATGGACTTCAATGTGAAAATTTCAGGGTGACAGACTGAAATAACCAAATTTGTTGTAAGATTAGTGACAAAACATCGAACGTTAGCCTTCAGGTGAATGGTGAGTGGGAGCTCCGAAGTCAGATTCGGTATCCTTCCAGCTTAGCCTTGGATTTAGTGACTAAACATAGGATATGTCAATTTTCTTTTCATGCTTAAAAGAGGGGGTACTCTTTTAAGGGTAAAGAATCAACTATGCTCCTATTTGGCACAATAACATAGATATTTGTTCCGTATCATTCAACACATCATATTCTCATTGCAAGAAGAAAAATACTTTTCTCATATAACAAAAACCTTTCAAATACATAGTTTAGTGTGTCAGCTAGTTAACTTTGATTTCATAGTTAATAGAAGTAATTGTAGTTTAATTAATTATTACTATTTTCTGCATTGTGGTGGTAGTATTAAGTAGTAAACTTTAAGTGCAAATTGAGTATTGTATTTCAATGTTATATTATATATTGTGAAACACTTTTTTATACTCCATACTTCCCTGTGGGATCGGTAACCAGGACTCCATTAGAGCCCTATATTACTTGATACAATATGTATACTTGCGTTGAGTGCTAGGACTTTAAAATATCATTATAACATAGATAAATTTGAGTCCATAAATTCTTGCATATAAAATGTCCCACATCAAGTTTTCGGCACCATTGTCGGGGAAGGTAACAGAGTAAGTAACTAAGTAAGTTAGTAAGGAAGTATAAACGGTATTTATTAAAAATATAGCAACATAAAACCTTTACTTTGTATTGTGTAATTGTGTGTTTGTTTACTTTTTAAAAGTATTTGTGTGCTTGTATATGCGTCATAGTGGATCTATAGGTTTAGTGCCTTACGATTCGGAGTTAGAGCGTACTGTCAGAATAATTAGAAAACAACAAAAAAAAATTGAAAATCCTTGCAAAATGGCGAATAATCAAGTTAATCAGAGAAATGATATTGGAAATTTTCCATGACCCTGAAGAGATTATACTAACCTAACAGCGGATGAAATTCACATAACTATTCAAAATCTTGATGTTGCTGCTAATTCATTTAAACTTAAACATGTTATTATCCAAATGATACAAAATAATCAATTTGGAGGAACACCTAATGAGGATCCAAATTTACATCTCTCTAGTTTTCTACAACTATGTTCTACTTTTAAATTTGACGGAGTGTCTAGAGACGCTGTCAGACTTAAAATTTTTCTTTTTTCATTAAGGGATAAAGCTAAGGCATGGTTAAACTCGTTAGCACCTGGATCTATTAGAATTTGGGAAAAATTATCTCTGAAGTTTCTATCAAAATATTTCTCTCCATCAAAGACTGCTAAACTAAAAAATGATATTACATCTTTTTGTCAGTTCGAAGAAGAGTCAATATATGATGCTTGGGAGAGATTTAAAGATCTTCTTAGGAAGTGCCCACATCATGCTTTACTAGATTGGTTAATAATTCAAACATTTTATAATGGATTAGTGGGATGATTAAGATCTATTATAGATGCTATTGCTGGTGGATCGTTAATGTCAAAACCTTTTGATGAAGCATACACATTAATTGAAGAAATGGCTACTAATAATTATAAATGGCCCTCTGAACGGGTAAATCCTAAGAGAGTAGCTAGTGTTCCTGATTCAGATATGATGACTATGGTAGTTTCTTAAATTGCAGCGCTTTCAATGAAAATAGATAAATATGTAATGAATTATTCTCAACCACCTCAAGTGTTGGAGGAAAATTCATTTGGACAGATAACAAAATCTCAAACACCTTATGAGACTTTAAATGCTATTAATAGACCTAACAATCATTATTCGAATTTTTATAAGCTTGGTTGAAATAATCACTCAAACTTCAATTGGAATAATAGCAATGCCAAAGTTAACCCGCATTGGGGTAACAGTTCTATAAATCCAATTGGAAATTCGAACAACCAAGGAAATACCAATATTAGACCATCTTATCCTCTGGATTTAATAGTAACCCACAATTTAAGGATAAGAACTTGTCTACTAAAAAAATGATTCTGAATATGGGAAATCAATTACAAGCTCAAGGTGTTGCTATGAAAAATATTGAAAATTAATTGGGAGATATTTTCACTGCACTTAATAATAGACCTTCTGGAACACTTCCAAGTAATGTTGAGATCAATCCAAAAGATCAAAACAAGGAACAACATAAGGCTACTCAACTAAGGAGTGGAAAATAATTGGAAACAAGAGTGCCAAAAGAAGTTGAAATAGAAAAGAAGATGGAGGAAATCGAAAAAGGTTCAAACAAGATTTATCCAAACTTGGATTATCCTCTTGAGCAAATGAAGATGACTGTTGAAAAACCACCAGCTCCATTTCCCAAAGATTAAAGAAACAAGATAGGGATAACATATTTGGAAAATTTTTGGAGATCCTTAAGAAATTAACGATAAATATTCCTTTTGTTGAAACATTAAAACAGATGCCTAACTCTGCCAAGTTTATGAAGGATATCTTGAGAAAGAAAAGATGGTTTACTGATCATGAAACTGTTGCACTTAGTGGAGAGTGTAATGGAATTATTCAGAAGAAACTTCCTGAAAAACCTAAAGATCATGATAGTTTCACTATTTCGTGCACTATAGGTGAAAAAGTTTTCGGGAAGGCTTCATGTGATATGGGAGCTAGTATTAATCTTATGCCTTTATCAACTTTCAAAAGGTTAGGAATAGGAGAAATTTCTATTGCATCTGTGACTCTTCAGTTGGCCAATCGTTCCATTACTTATCCTAAAGGAGTGGTGGAAGATGTGTTAGTGAAAGTGGATAAATTTATCTTTCCTGTGGATTTTATTGTGCTTGATATGGAGGAAGATAAAGAAATTCCAATCATTTTGGGAATACCATTCCTTGCTACTGGAAGAGCAGTAATTGATGTTCAAAAAGGAAAATTAACTATGAAGTTAATGATCAAGTGGTGACCTTTAATATTTTAAAATCTATGAAGTATCCCTCAATGGAAAAAGATAATAAATGTTTTAGGATGGAGGTCTGTGAATATTTGAGAAATGATGATTTTGAGAATATATTTGAAAAAGAAGTGAAATATGAAATTATATTTGAAGAAGAAATTGAAGATGAAGAAAATTCAGATAATAAGAAGAAAGAAGATTTGGAGTATGTTCAGGAGAGATTTGAAGTATTAGACATTATGGAAGGTGGGAAATAAATGCTTAATTCCATCTATCATAAAACCTCCTAAACTTAAGATGAAAATTCTCCCTAATCATTTAAAGTATATGTTTTTAGGAGAATCATCTACTTTGCCAATTATTGTATCTTCAGAATTAAACGAATACCAAGAACAGAAGTTATTGGAAACTTTAAAAAGATACAAGAAAGCTTTTGGATGGACTATGGCAGATATTAAAGGAGTTAGTCCTTCGATTTGTATGCACAAAATTTTATTAGATGAAGAACATAAACCGAGAGTTGATCCGCAAAGGAGATTAAATTCTATTATGAAAGAAGTAGTTAAGAAAGAGATTTTAAAATGGCTAGATGCTAAAATTATTTATCCTATTTTGGATAGTCTTGGGTGAGTCCAATACATTGTGTACAAAAAAAGGGAGGAGTGACCGTTGAAGTGAATGAATGTAATGAAATTATACTCACAAGAAAAATTAATGGATGGCAAATTTGTATTGACTATAGGAAATTAAATGCCTCAGAAAAGATCGCATTCATCTTTCTATTCTAGATCAAAAGCTAGATAGACTTACTGGACACAAGTACTATTGTTTTCTGCTTGGATATACTGGTTACCATCAAATACATATTGCTTCTGAGGATCAAGAAAACACAGCATTTACTAGCCCTTATGGAACCTTTGCTTTTCGAAGAATGCCTTTTGGACTGTAACGAACCCACAACATTTCAGAGATGTATGATGTCTATCTTCAGCAGTATGCTAGATAATGGAATAGAAGTTTTTATGGATGATTTTTCTGTATTCAGGACTTCATTTGAAATTTTGTTGGAAAACTTAGCAAAAGTTATGGAGCTTTGTGAGAGAACAAATCTAGTTTTGAATTGGGAGAAATGTCAATTTATGGTTGCATGATGAATTGTTCTTGGGCATAAAATTTCCGAACATTGTATGGAGGTCGATCCTGCTAAAATTAGAGTGAATAAGAGATTGTCGCCACACACTAATGTGAGAGAGATGAGGAGTTTCTTAGGACACACTGGATATTACAGGCGATATATTAAAGATTTTTCTAAAATTACCAAACCTTTGTGCTGACTTTTAGAAAATGATAGAAAATTTGATTTTAATGATGAATGCTTGAGTGCTTTCGAATTATTGAAAGAAAAATTAATCACTACACCTATAATTGTTTCACTAGACTGGGAGAAACTATTTGAACTTACATGTAATGCAAGTGATTATGCGATCGGAGTAGCATTGGGGCAAAGACATGATAATGTTTTTAAATTCATTTACTATGCTAGTAAAACTCTTAATGAGGCTCAAATTAATTATACCACTACTGAAAGAGAGTTATTAACTATATTATTTTCTTTTGAAAAATTTAAACCTTATTTAATTGGAGCTAAAAGTATTGTGCATACAGACCATTCGGCTATGAAATATTTAATGCAAAAGAAGGAGGCGAAACCTAAACTCATTAGATGGATACTTCTTTTGCAAGTATTTGATTTTATGATAGTTGATAAGAAGGGAGCTGATAAGAAAATAGCTGATCATCTGTCAAGAATAGACTTTGATAAATTATCTGAATTTGAGAAAGAAATTACAAAAAATTTCCCTGATGAGCAACTTTATACTATTATGGGAAGTAATTTACCTTGGTATGCTGATGTTGTGAATTATATTGTAAGCAATATTGTACCACCTGATTTAATAAGGCAACAATAAAAGAAGTTTAAATATGATGCAAAATTTTATTTTTGTGATGAGCCTATCTATACAAACAGTATAACGATCTGATTATTAGGAAATGTGTGCCACAAGAAGAAACTAATTTGATTATTCAACAATGCCATGATTTTGAATTTGGAGGTCATTTTGGTGTTGATAAAACTGCTTTTAAGATTTTACAATCTGGATTTTATTGGCCTACTCTTTTTCAAGATGTTTATAGATATATTAAATCATGTGATCGATGTGAGAGAGTAGGTAATATCACTAGAAGAAATGAAATGCCTATAAATTATAATTTGGAAGTTGAAAATTTTGATGTATGGGGATTAGATTTTATGGGACCATTAACTCCTTCATTTGGAAATTTATATTTATTGGTTGTCGTAGATTATGTCTCGAAATGGATGGAAGTTATTGCTTTACCTAGATGTGATGCTCACAGTGTTTCAAAATTTTTAAAGAAAAATATATTTACAATATATGGAATGCCGAGAGTAATCATAACTGATGGTGGATCCCATTTCAAGAATAATCGAATTAAGAGATTAATTAAGAAATATAATATTAGTCATAGAATCTCTACTGCTTATCATCCCTAGACAAGTGCTTTAGCAGAAGTGTCTAATCATGAAATTAAAAGAATTTTACAGAAAACTCTGGATAATCATAAGTTAGATTGGTCTGCTTGATTAGATACTAGTTTATAGGCTTATCAGACTGCTTTTAAAACCCCTATTGGAATGTCTCCTTATAGACTATTGTTTGGTAAGACTTACCATTTAACGGTTGAATTGGAGCATAAAGCATATTGGGCAATAAAAGAGTTGAATTTTAATTTGAAAAATGCTGGAGAGAAAAGATTTATGCAATTGAATTAATTGGAAGAGATTAGAAATGCATCTTATCACAATGATAGGATTTATAAAGAGAAAATGAAACTGTGGCATGATCAGAAGATATTGAAAAAGAAATTGGAATTTGGAGAAAAAGTTTTATTATATAACACAAGATTGAAATTATTTCCTGGAAAGCTCAAGTAGAGATGGTTAGGACCTTTTACAGTTGTAAAAGTTCATTCTTTTGGAGCTGTTGATATTAAAGATCCTGATTTTAGAAAGATTTTTAAGGTTAATGGGCATTGATTAATGCCTTACTTTGACGGGTTTCAACCTGACTTCAAAGAGGTTCTAATGCTTAGTCATCTCGATTAACTGAATGGTTTGTCGGGCTGACGACGTTAAACCAAGCGCTTTGTGGGAGGTAACCCATATGTATCTTTGTGGTGTGTTTGCTTGTTTGTTGTAATTGTGCTTTTCAAATAGTTGTTTTTAAATCTTAATTACTCCTAAACACCTTTAAAATGGATAAATATTGGATTAAATTGAGAAATTGTAACATTTTCGGCCAAACGAAGTTCGGTGAATTTTTGACCAACTATCACAGACCATACACTGAATTTCTACTTTTGAGCGCCGCCGGCACCCTATCGAGCACCGCCTGCGCCCAAAACTTGTTGACAGTTTTTAAGTTTCAAAATGCGAGTTTGGGCAGTTTTGGGCGGGATCTTCGTCCTTATAACTCCCTAAACATCATTTTTGACTTCCTAACTCCGGAAAAACAAAAACTACCATTCCCAATTCATATCCCATGGATTCCTATTCCATTGAAACCCCTCGATCTCGTGTTTTCAACCGAAGGAAGTTCATAAGTTTCGAAGCACAACGTTTGTTTAACAAAGTGATGATGAAGAGAAGGATTATCAAGGAAAGAGGCTTCATAAATAGAAGTATCGATAATCCTACTACTAGAATTGAAGAGATTATTATGGAGAGACAATGGGAAGTGCTTTGCTGCACTACCGCTGCCGTTGTTGTTCTTGTCGTGAAAGAATTTTATGCAAATCTTCACGGGATCAACCAAGGGTTCGTATTTGTGCGTGGTAGATTTATGCAATTCACTCCTACAAGAATTAAAGATCTCATTATGATAAAAAACATACCCATTTTCCATTATTCTAATTTCAATGCCACACAAGATAATATGATTGATGCATATCAATATTTGACGGATGAGAATGAGGATTGGGAAATTAGAGAGATTGGATACATTAGTTTCCCATCTGCATCTCTCAATCCAGTGTCAAAGCAGTGACACTACTTTATTTCGGCAAAGTTATTTCCAACAATGAAGATTAGCAAGGTAACCAAGGAAAGCGCCATTTGGAATTTTTGTATTCAAACTGGGAGGCCAATTGACATTAGTAACATCATTGTGAAATCACTTATGGGATTAATTGTTCATGGATCTAGATATGGGCTTGGATACCCGTCCACAATATTTCTGTTATGTAGTCAATCGCAAGTTCCTTATGAAAGTTGGGAAAAGTTTCTTCTTCCATGGAGGCTTATTGATCCAACTAATCCTTATAACTACCAAATAGTGGGAGAGGAAGATGACATGAATTTACTTGTTGATCAACCAACACAGAGTTCACAACCGATTCAACCCTATTTTCCTGAGGGTTCCAGAATGATATTGAAGAGGATTATACAGTCAGAGAAACAGGTACAAAACTTTATGAGTGCAATCAGTAATATCTCTGATTTATTCGACCTTATAAATTGGATAATGAAGGAATAATTTGATCACACTGGTCGAATTGAGATGGGCTTGATTAACTTGATGAAGAAGAATGCAGTGATTGCTGAGGAATCATCTGACGAATTTCCATTTCATCCATTTTATAATTTGTTCGTGCATCAGCAATCGATTGGAGATATTAGAGGAGAGGATAGTTCTGAAATTGATGTGGAGTAATTGATGGATTCTACTTATGTTTGTTCTGTGTTTAGTTTGATTTGCTTAAGTATGCTTCGTGTGTGTATTATTTACTTTACTTTGCTTTGAATTTGGATTTGGATACGCTTACTTTCATTGTGAACTTAGATTTTAATGTTTGCCTATCGCAGAGTACTTGCAACACTAAAACATCTAAGAATTAGTTTGGTTTGAATGAACATATTTGGTCTTTATGCTGAAACTTGGATTTTATATGTATAAGTTTGTTGTGTATTTTTTGTTTAAAGATTTGTGTTGATTATTGCTTGTGAGATGATGTAAATGCCTATTAGTGTTAAACACCATTGATGAAGTTGAAATGATCGAAATTACGAAAAAATTTTCGACCCAGAAAAAATTTTGGACTGGCGCCGCCGGAGCCCAAATCCAGTGAGTTTGGCTATTATTTTAAATAAAGCACCACCAGGGCCCGAACCCAGTAAAAGGCCAAAAACCCTCATTTTTGCGATTTTTACCCTGGGACCCACAAATTTTTCCATTACCTTCGTCTTCTTCCTCCATTTTCACAATTTTGAAGATTTAGGGCTTGCTAGATCTCAGATTCAAGGTGATTTCAAAGCTTTTTAAGTTCAGACCTACACTTCTCTTTGTAAGAGCTTCACTTTAAGTTAAAATTATTGGATTTTGACCATGGAAATCTCTCACATTTCTTAGGGTGGAATTTTTTGAGTTTTAATGAGATTTTGAGATTTACATGATGAAAGTTGCTCTTACTTGCTTAGAATAGTATTTGGAGTTTGTTACATTGTGAATTTGGGATTTATTGGATTTTTCTTGCAAACTTTAGAAATTCACATGGCTCCAAGGTTGAGTGAAAGGAAGTGAAAATTGGATTTTGATGAGGAGAGGTTCGTTAACATCAAAGCCCAATTTCTCTTTAATTCTTACCTTTACAACAAGAAGTGTATTTAGGATCGAGCTTTTGATAGTCCTGGTGGATCTGTAGAATAATTAATTGCAGAGCAGAACTGGAAGAGATTTTGTTATTTTATTGTGATTGCTGTTATGGGAGTTGTTAGAGAATTCTATTCAAATGTACCCTGGGCTGAGACTGAGTACGTGCTTGTTAGAGGAAATATGGTTGACTTTACTCAACATAGAAATGCTTTCTATCAGACTCAGAAACCATTCATTTGTAAATACGAAAACTTTGACACTCGAGGGGAGAATATGAGAGAACTGATTGCTTTTCTGACTGACGGAAAAGGGTAATGGAATGTAATTAAAAAATAGTTGAATAATTTCCCTGCTTCCACATTGAATTTTGCATAAAAAATTTGGCATTTTTTCATCTCTCCGAGACTATTACCATCTTATCACCACAAAGAAGTTACAAGGGATTGAGCGATTCTGAACTATTGCATTCAAAATATAAAAAAAATAGATATTGGAACTATTATTTACAATAACATTCAGACTATTGCTAGAGGCGAGACCACTGGAGTATGAGGATGTCCTGCCTTAGTTTATGCCCTATGTGTTTAGTCTGGAGTGGAGTTCAATAGTTCTGAAGAAGTGGTATACCTCTGAGACCAATTACAAAGACTATTATCCGTACTTATGAGTCTCATGTGGGAACCCGAGTTGAGCGTAGGAGTACTGATATTCCTACTACGAGTTATGATGTTCCATCTACATCTAAGCCGCCTACCCTATATGATAATATGGAGCAACTGAGACTACAGAGTGCTAGTGTGGATAGACTTCATGGTAGGATGGATGTGTTTGAGGCGAGGAGTGATGTGAATGAAGATTATCTGCAGAGGAGAGTTGAGTTCGATATTGCTTATTATGACACTCAGGTCAGATTTATTAGGGGGAGTCTGATGTGATAATTCCTACTTGTCCCAGCTATACACCATATAGACCTGACCCTGCTGATGACCCTGCTGATGACCCTGCTGATGATCCTGGTGATGGAGACTAGTAGATTGTTTGTTTATATTTCTGTTGTTCTTATTGTGTTGTGTTGTACTCGTGTGTAGTAGATATTTACTTTTCATGTGATGTGTAACCCTGTTTTTGTACTGTTGTGATGTAGTAGTTATTTATTTTCATGTTATGTGTAACACTTTTGGTGTATTGTTATGTTGTATTGAAACATTGAAATTGTTAGCTGGACTATGTAGTATTATGATGGTTTGTTTTATATTATAGTGTTCTGTTGGATGTTTAGAAATTTAATGTTAATTTCTCTTTAGCCATGCAAATATTTACAATTTTTATATCACTGCTACTAATTGTTTCATGTCTGCTAGTTGTAAATTTTGACTAATACCAGATAGCTGATAAAGATTTTAAGAACCCAACACAGAAAGGTTAGTTTTCTTCTACTCTCTACTGTTTCAAATTTAATGAAAATTTTAAGTTTGGGGGAGGATAGAGAAATATTAACTTTTATCTGTTCTCAATTATTATATTTTCAAAAATTATTAGCATAACTTCTGGCAGTTGAACATCACTGTAAGTAAGTAAACATTTTATTTTAGTTGAGTATTAGGGAAGGATAGGATGAAAATTTTTAGTAATAAAGGTTAATTTTATAGAAGTAAGATATTTGGTATGAAAGAATTTGATTATAGTCAACTATTTAAAGTAAAGAAAATTGTATTTTTGAAATGTTAAGGGACTTAAAGTATTGTGTGTTAAGAAGAGATTGCAACTTTATGATGGATAATAAAGCTTGTACTTAACTATAAAGTAAGGAGCTGTCTCAGGTTTGAACTTTCGAAAGAGGAGAGTGAAGTTCAAAATCATTAATGGCTATCCAGATATAGTAATCCTCATTAAAAAAAAAGAAAGAAAAAGAAAAGAAAAGAAGGATTGAAAAACAATCCCGAAAAGAAAGAAGAAAAAGAAAAGAAAAGAGAAGGAAAGAAAAATATTTTTGAGGAGAAGCTTGAGGAGATGCCTAATCAAAAATAGGCTTCACTTGAGTCACCCTAAAGGGAGAACTTGATTTCATTTCTGAATTTATATTTAAAGTATTGGCCTATATTCTAATGAAGTTTGCGTGAACTCCTTTTTCACATATACTTTTGAGGTACTCTTAATATGACAAATTGTGGTTCATCTTGAAATAAATAGAATATTAGAACCCTAAGACTTGATTGTTCTTATACCTATAGTGTTGACTTGAGTTACTAAATTTCTTTCTGAATATCTAACTAATATATTCTTTTGAATGAAAAATTTTAGTTTCTGACAGTTTAAAAGTAAATTGCCTAGAGTTATAATTTTATGCAGTAAAAGGATTACTTGAGGACAAGTAATAGTTAATGTTTGGGGGATTTCGATGCACAAAAAATATATACAGTTTTTGTTATATAATTTTACCCATTTTTGGTGATATTGCACTATAAAAAAAGTATTTTTGATGACTTTTTGCAGGTATGATGATTTTAAGTGATTATAGTGAAAAGAAGCGAAAAGGAACGAATTCGAAGAAAAAAGGAGCAAAAAGGAGCAAAATTGTGGAAAACATGTTCTGGCGTCGCCGGCGCCATTTTCCAGAGACTTTAGAATTTAATGGCAGGATAGAGCGCTGCTGGCACATAAGTCGATGGAATTCAAATTTGAAGAGTTTTGGTGACTTTTTGAAGGGATGCCTATGGAAACACTTGGTATTTTGTCCCTAACTTATAAGTAACTATTTTTAGATGAAAAGAAGGGGGGTTCTCTTGGTTTCTCTTGCTCTCTCTTAGTGGTTTAATGTGTGTTAAGTGTTAGGGTTTAGGAGAAGAGTGTGTAGAAGTGAGGATTTGAGAGGAATTCTTTCCTAAGGAGTGAAGGAAAAGGAGTAAAGTGAGAGATTGCTTCTTCCTTTCCATTCTAAAGAGAGAATTAAGTGTTGTAAAGAAGAGAAAAAAGGATTCAAAGGATCTTCAAGGGTATTGCATTGGGGAAGAAAAAGAGATAAGTAATATTTTCTTTTATGGTTTGTATGACTTTTCTTTTATTTAGAAAATCCATGTTTTATTATATTTTTTTCATGAATTCTGAGTAGTCTCCCTTGTCTTTCTTCTTGCATAGAGATGTGATGATGGATTGATGTGGATTTGATGTGCTTTTAATGTATTGAAGAGATTGTGACAGTTTTTCATTTTGAACATGATTTAATTTTCGATTTGGCCAATTGAAATGTTAAAATATGTTGTTGAACATTAATTCTGAAAGGATTTAATGTCCTGCAACAATAATGAAAGATCCATTCAATTTCCATGGATGAATTGCTTAGTTCATGGGACTTGAGTGCAAATAAATAGGGAAATGTGTTTTGATGGACTTCAATGTGGAAATTTCAGGGTGACAGGCTGAAATCCCCACATTGGTTCTAACATTAGTGACTAAATATCAAAAGGTTAGGCTTGAGGTGAAAAGAGAGTGAGAGCTCCGAAGTGAGAGCTGGTATCCTCCTAGCGTAGCCCTGGATTTAGGGACTAAACTTAGGATATGTCAATGTTCTTTTCATGCTTAGAAGAGGGGGTACTCTTTTAAGGGTAAAGAATAATGTATGCTCTTATTTGGCACAATAACATAGATATTTGTTCCACATCAATTCACACATCATATTCTCTTTACAAGAGGAAAGATACTTTTCTCATATATCAAAAACCTTTCAAATACATAGTTTAGTGTGTCTGCTAGTTAATTCTGTTTTCATAGTTGTTAGAAGTAATTGTAGTTTAATTAATTATTATGGTTTTCTGCATAGTGGTAGTAGTAGTAAGTAGTAAACTTTAAGTGAAAATTGAGTATTGGATTTCAGTTTTATATTATATATTATGAAACACGTTCTTATACTTTATACTTCCCTGTGGGATCGATAACCAAGACTCCATTAGAGCCCTCTATTACATGATACGATAAGTATAATTTCATTGAGTGCTTGTACTTTACAAATCATTATAATATATATAAATTTGAGTCCATAAATTCTTGCATATAAAAAGTCCCGCATCAGTTACTAGTCAACCAATGGAATATTGCCTAGAAATTAAAGATGAATACGAAGATCAACCATTAGAAGATGCTCCGCCGGAGTTCGAAGAAGAAATAAAATCAACTGTGAACGAATTAAAAGAAATCAATCTTGGGATTGAGGAGCAGCCCCGAACCATTTTCATAAGTTTTTTACTCAATAAAGAAGAGGTTACAGACTTGGTGTTGACCTCATTTTTGATGAGGTCTTCTCTTCTTCTTTTTAGTGCTTAGGATCTAGCCTTAGGCTTTTCCTTTGACTATCTTAGAAGACTAGAATTGGGACCCACCTTTTAGAAATTCAAACCACTTCTAAACTCCCTGCAAACTCCACAAACTTGACTGTAGACCCCTAATCACCTAGAGGGTTGAAATCAAATGTGGAAGTTTAAAGGATGAGTTCCTATAGGACTCTTTGGCCTTAGGGCCCTTACTGGGTGGCCTGGTCGCAGTGAAGGGGCTGACTTACACACACACTACACTTATAAACTACACCTACACACTACACTTCCACACACCTCCTAAAACCACACCCATACCCAACTTGACCTCCTGACTCATGTAGGTGATTCACATGGATGGTCCTTAACCCCTAAGCCCTTGGCTAAGAGGGTTAGGAACAACATAGTGGATGCCTCAAATGAGACCCTTCATGGCTCATGTGAGCTTGATGTGACTTCATGGCTCAACCAAAATGACTTCATTCCACTCAAATTCACCCAATCTTCAATTTTCCAAATTTTCGATTTTTGACCCCGGGACCCTACACCTGTCTAGCCTACCCAAAACCCTTGAAACTACCCAAAATTTGCAAAATCACCTATATTGCTCAAAATTCCCCAAAATCAATCCCAAACATTTCTCTCCACTCAAATTGATCATCCATACCCAAAAATACCAAAAATTCCAAAAATACCTCCCAATACCCTCTAAATACCCAAAATACCCCCCTTGACCCAAAAAATCCAAAAATTCAGAAAATTCCCAGAAAATTCCAGAAAATCCCAAATATTTCCAATTTCATTTTGTCCAACTACACCATGGGCCAATTTTGTCAATTTAACCTACTTTTGTCAAAACCCCCAATTTGACCCATTCTAACCCAAAGTGAACCCAATGTCAAACCAAACCTACCCAATTGACCCAAATTCTGGTCCAATTCAATTCTAAACTTCAATTCAACATTACAAATACCAATCTAGACCAAATTCAAGTTCAATTTGATTGACATTTGGATCCAATTTCACTTTTGGCCTTAAAGCCCAATTTGGACCCATGACCCAAACTTAACCCAAACTCACCCAATTCAACTCCAATTAACCCCAAATCTTTTCCAAATCTTCATTAACATTCCCACAAACAAAAAACTAACATGATTTGCCCAATATTTAGACCCAAACCTCACTCAACTTCAACTCAAAGCTAAAAGGCCCTATTTTGACCTAAAACCAAACCTAACCCAAATGAGCCCAAACCCCAAAATCAAAGCCCAACCAAAGTCAAAACCTCTTTGAAACACTCTCATAAACATTTCCCAACATTTATTTTACATCAATTTCAACCCTAGCCCAACATTGGCCCAAGTTGGCCCACTTGGGCCTATGTTGGCCCATTCACCAAAAGAACCCAAATTCAACCCAATTCAAACCCAAATCACACCCAATTTGCTTCAAGTCACTCATGACTCATCCATGAGCTAAAAAAAACATTTTTTTGGCCCAATCCTTCACAAATTCCCCATCCATAAATTTATTTGCAAACCAAAAGCCCACTTTCTTAAACCTTCCTAAATCCCATCTCCACCAAAATCCAAAGGGGCAAAATCAATCTAAGGCCCATATGACAAATTCTCTTCATCATGCATTCAATTAAAATCATCCCTAAGTCCTAATCCAATGATCAAATAATTCTAAATAAAGCTTCATCCAACTTTCCACCAAAATGTCCAAAATCCTTAAAATCCATTTTTATGAAGTTGACTAAACTTTTCCCAAGCCAAATGGAGCCATGAATGAGCCATTCACAAGCCATATGAAGCCATGAAAGTTTGGCATGTGACCATGCCATTAATGGTAAAAGGAGGGGCTCCTTTCCTAATCTTTCATTAAGCCTTTTTAACCTTATTCATGACACACACTAAACCATGTTTAGCCACCTCATCATGGATAGAGACCATACCATTCTCTCTTGGCTGACCCAACAGATCCTCTCGGCCCAAAATCGAGGCCATGGGGAGGTGCACCCAACCCAAACCAATGGGTTGACCAAATTGAAGCCAAAATGACCCCTTCCCCATTCCATTTTAATTCAAAGCCTTTACACATGGCAATTGCCGATTGATCGCACAAACCTCCAGCCACGACCCACTGGACACCGAGGGTGACCCCCGCTGCCACGGCCGCCGACTAGGTCACCGGAAAACACCATGGCCGAGACCTTGGGAGGAGCCAAACTTTAGAATTCCACCTTCGTCGAGCTGCCCCATGCCCAATGGCCACCATGGTTGTTCTTCCCATGACCGGAGCAGGCTGATCCCAACCCTTGGCCATCCCTGTGAGGCTCTCCAGCCACCTCTATTTAAACCCGACCCCCTCACGGCCATGAGAGGAGAGTTGCACAAACCTTGCCGAAACTCTGCCAAAATTGTTCCAAACCCTTCTCCACCCTTAGAGCAGTTGATCCCCAGTGTCAATTTGCCCTAATCCCCACCGACAAAATCCGATTTCTCAGTCGAAAATCCACCCAAAACCAGGACACCTCTCCACGGTGAGCCAATCCCCAAATTGATTGGTTCTACACCTTCACCGGACCAAGGGAAGGTGTCCACTAGCAAAAGCCCCATCTCCGGGCCACCCGGTTGCTCCGGCCTCCAAGCTTTGTGATCGGTTGTGGTCGAAATCATACCTAGACAATTCACTGGACCG
This sequence comes from Papilionanthe hookeriana x Papilionanthe teres, assembly GCA_022702705.1. NCBI lineage: Eukaryota > Viridiplantae > Streptophyta > Magnoliopsida > Asparagales > Orchidaceae > Papilionanthe > Papilionanthe hookeriana x Papilionanthe teres. Next base: position 145,633,661 of record CM040428.1, read on the forward strand.
GGAGACTTCATGCGGAGCTTGCCGGGATCCAATCGAAGGTGCAACAACCCTCGGATCGAAGCCACACTTCTGCGAGCAAAGGTACGAGCTAATTCTTCATCCCGAGCTTCTGGAGATTCTCCATTTCAAATGCTTTAATTTCAATGCATGATAACCAGTATAGATGTGTTCGTCTCTTCAAGACGAATCCATAGAGCATAAGAACATGAAAATCCATTGAGTATCGAGTGAGATATTAGGGATTTAGTGTGGACGGCCCTCGGGTGAGGACACTTGGGGACGATGAACGGATGCCGTCCATCCAATACACGCGCGGACGGATGGCCAGGATCGCGTCGGATCAGAAGACGGAATGATACAGCTGGCCCTGAGAGCGCTGAGTCAGATGGCGGCGTCGAATGGGAGCGCGCCACGCGGCGTTTCGGAGCTGCCGAGGTTGACGCGGCACCGCGTGGATAAATAGAAAATTAGTGATTTTTCTGATTTATTTAATTCCCTAAACTTCAAAAATTCATAACTTTGTGTAGAAAAATTAGAAAAATAAAATAAAAATACCCTCTTGCTCAGTGAACAGAGGAGAATAATGTGGAAAAGAAATCATTTAATTTCATCAAGTATTTTCTTTTTAATAATTTATTTACTCTCTGCATATTTTTAATTCTCCATGCATTTATACAATTCACCATAGCATGAGACCATAGGGCTTTTGAAGCCTCTGAATTTGGGAACATTCCCTGAATTTTCCAAAGTCAGACGCCATCCCTATGAAAAGTTATTGATTTTTCAAATTCATGTTAATGTTTTGAGTATTTTAATTCCAATAAATAGCATGTTGTGAAATAAATTCTAGGAAAATTTTGTGATGTTCCTTATGACCAGAGGACCCTAGGAAAAATAAGTTTTGAGTTAGTTCATTTAAAACAACCCTAATTGGCTTAAACACCCAAAATGGATCTCTAATTAATTAGAGCTAACCATACATCAAATTGACTTGAAATCAATTCTCCACTGACCTTCAGGATCAGAGGAACCCACCATAAAAATTTGAGGTCAATTGGACTTGTTTAGCCCTACTAATTGGATTGATTAAGCCACTTAGTCATTTTAAACTTTAAAAAATTCATAACTTTCAAAATATCTTGCAAAAATTCACCAAATTGGTTTTGGAGCCTCTCTGATATTAGGGGAATTTAAGAAAATTAAAATTTTAATTTTCTAAAAAAGTTGATTTTTAATATTATTTAAATATTTTTAATTATTAAAAAACAATAAAAATCACAAAAATAATAAAATTCACAAAAATGTCACATTTTGAATTTTAATCACTTAGGAACAAACCCCGTATCTTTCTTAGGTCTATTTAGTGAGATATTAAATTTTAAAGCTCTAGGGTAATTTTAAAATTTAAAAAATGTATTTTCTAGCATTTTCACCAAAATAATTATAATAAATCATAGAAAAATCAGAAAATTGCAAAATTTGCTTCTCTGATTTCCCTGATATCAGAGAAATTTTTGAAAAATATAAAATTCATTTTTCAACTTTTATTTTATTTTTAAATTAATTAACACTCCAAAACTTAAAATAATTATAATAAAAATAATATAATTCAAAAAATCACCAAAATTGGTCCAAGTGGTCCTCTGGTCATTAGGAATGTCCCCTAATTTTCTTAAGGATAGAAGCTTTCCCTTGGTCATGTTATTAAATTTTCCTTGGAAATCTCTATTTTCTACCAAAAATAATTATATAAATAAATTAAGTATAGAAAAATCACATTTTCTCCTCTCATGTCTTTATTGACATATGAGTGAAGTCACATAAAAATTTCAAGTTCATTTGAGTTCAATTTAGTGAGTTATGAAATTATTAAGCTTAAAGGGTAAAGTGGTAATTAAAATTTTTAATCCTTAATTAAAACTTTAGGTTTAATAAAAAATTAACAAGTAAAATATTTGATCCTAATCTTATTTGGATGATTGAAATTTAAATAATTAAAGGGTAAAACCCATTAAGCAATTTAAAATGATTAAACCTTAATTAAATAATTGATTAAATTTGGAAGAATAATAAAATTGGAATTATTAAAATAGGGATATTATTAGGAAGAGATTTATTCTTTAATTTAAAAATTCCTAAATTAATTATCTCATTAATATTCAATTTTAAATTAAAATGATAACTCAAATTCAAAACATTAAAAGACTTAATCATTAAACTAAAATTAAATTATTAAACTCTTTTAAAAATTTAAATTAAAATTAAAAAATAAAATAAAATTAAAAATTAAATTAAATTAAGTAAATTAAATTGGATTAAATTAAATTAAATTAAATTAAAATTAAAAGTTGAATTAAATTAAATTAAATTAAATTAAATAAACAAATTAAATTAAATTAAACGAATTAAATTAAATTAAATTAAATAAATAAAACCAAATTAAATTAAGTTAAACCAAATTAAAAATTAAATTAAATGAATTAAAATTAAATTAAATTAAATTAAATCATATTAAATTAAATTAAATCAAATCAAATTAATTTAATGTAACATCAAATCAAACTAAATTGAATTGAATTGAATAAAATAGAATTAAAACTCAATTAAATTAAATTAAATTAAATTAAGTTGAATTAAATATAGCATCACCAAAGACATAAAGAATTCAAAATAAATCTAAAATAACTTGAACAACTATTCCAAATTTAAACCCATTAATTGAATTCAAACTAAATCATAAATTTACCCTCGAAAGCTTTAGTTGTCATAACTCCTAAACAAAATATTAAATGAAATGTTACTTCACCTATAGGATATTCAAATGTCCCAGTTCACTGAGCAAGACAACAAAATTTGAATCCCCGGACGATTAATTCATTTATATAATTAAATTCATTTGGACTTAAAACAACCCTAGAAATATTGAAAAGATGTTTAAGATTTGTCTTAAGCACTTCCTCGATATGATAGGATGTTTATAAGAACAACTAAATTTAATTATTCTTTGATGAAGAAAATCGTCCTCAAACCAAAACACAAGAACCTAGACGTCATAGGAAATGACTAGCTATAGGATTAGGAATTTGGTAGAAAACCATAACCCTTACCTTAGCTTTACCTAGGAACTTGCTTAAATATTCTAATTGTGTTTCAAGTGCGGCTTGGAGTGACGGGAAGACCCTCGGGTATGCTTTTATTTTATTGCAATTTACTTTCTTGCAATTTACATTATTGCAATTTCATTAATCGCATCGCACTTACTTTTCTTGCATGATAAACAATCGTTGCATGAAAACCCACACCTTTAGGATAGTCCCTAAAGCTGAAACCAAAACTAAGTTAAAAGTCATTGCAAGATAAAATTCACCGCCACAACATTTCAAAATATAAAACAACTCAAAATTTAATCACAAACAAAACACAAAACTACAATTACAACTAAATTAAAACGTCCTGTTGCTAACGGGATTTCCCACGGTCTAAATGAAAGTGTGGAACTCATTCAGTTGAGTTTAGCAAATTCATCTGGACTAAGTGAATCCGATAAAAATAATGATGCCGGAAGGATGGAACCGTGGGATCTTAACCGGTGTCGTTATAATCAACTTTAAGATTTGTTTTAATTAAAATATTGAAAACACTTGGAAATTAAGATTTTCTCTAAACCAAAACACTTTTCTCATCCTCTGATTTATGACTTCTAAAACTAAACCTCTGCAACAACAAGGAGCTTGGAGCATGGTGGGTAGCACGGCCATCATCGTCAGCAAAACTTGAATCTACATCAGCAAAACTTTCTTAGAATTAAACAACCAAGCCATAGGATTTCGAGGTAGTTTGCCTAGTGCAACATAAATCCTCAACCTTTTGTTAGGCATTTGCACTGCAAATTAAGCCCTAACCGGTTTTAGCATTCCGAGGTAGTCGTCCGATACGACATAATCCCTCACATCTTCGAGGCTATTTGTATGATTGTGTCATACGAATATAAGTCCTAATTAATTAAAATTGGCAAGATCAAAACATCAAATAAATATTAGGACTTTCCTAAATTCAAGCCAAACAATAGGATAGTCGGGAGATTACCGAAGTTCACTTCGAATCTGTGATTTCTCCTACTTTTCTTCCTTTGAATTCCCAAAACAAAATGTTCCAAATTTGATCCATTCCTTATTGAAATTCCAAACTTCAATCCTTTCGAGAACTTAAACTTTGAAATTCTTGAGAGCAGAATTATTGATTATTATCGAGAGTTTTCTTAGGTGATTCTCGTCACTTAAGATGTAATTAACTATAGGGGTTTGCCCTTATAGGGAATTTTAAAGAACCCGGGTAATATAAACCTCTGTTTAATGCTTTCATATTAAGCGGGGAATTTGTCGGCTTATAAAATTGGTTCGCGGACCAAACGGATGTCACAAATCTTCTAGTTTATTTAATCGAGCCCCACCATCAAGCAGTGTGTCTATCCTTAGGGATAGATACATGGTTTGTGGTGCGGTGCTCTTTTATATAAACTATTTGGGATGTGAGATCGGTTTGATTTCATATCTTAAAATTTTCAAATTTAAAATTATTTTCAAAATCAAATACTACTTTTCTAAATTATATATATATTTAAATTAAATTTAAAATTTAAATTCGCCGACAACTTCTGTTAGGCGACCCCTTTTCAAAATAAAACACACAACCTAAAAATATGCCGACACTTGGTCAGGTTACTGTAAGAATTCAAGGATTGCTTCGCTTGGAGCTATGACGAAATGCCAAGACTATCTTTAGAGGTTACAGTTCACTAACTAGGAGTGGATCAAAATACAACACCAATGAAGCAAGCTCCCAAAAGAATGTGCATCGAAATATAATAGTGAGTTACATTATAAAATAAAGAAATTAATAGACAATAACTTTGTTTGAGAAAAACAGTATCCGACATGGTTGGCTAACATCGTGCCGGTTAAGAAAAAGAATAGACATATACGAGTATGTGTCGACTTCAGGGACTTAAATAAAGCATGTCTAAAAGATGAATTCTCTTTACCAATACCGGAATTAATGGTGGACATTGCGTCATCACATGAAATTTTCTCCTTCATGGATGGATCATCAGGTTACAATCAAATCAAGATAGCTCCAGAAGATGCAACACTTACAGCCTTCAGAACTCCAATTGGGATCTACCGTTACACTGTGATGTCATTAGGATTAAAGAATGCTGGAGCTACATACCAAAGAGTAATGACGAAGATCTTTGATGACCTCATTCACAACCAAGAGCAAAGCAAAAGAATATCACCTGTATGATCTGAGGATCATATTTGAACGATTATGACAATATAATCTAAAGATGAATCCCTTAAGGTACGGTTTCGGCGTTACCTTCGGGAAATTTCTAGGATTCCTTGTCCATCTACAGGGAATCGAAATCGACCGAGAGAAGATTAAACCTATCTTAGAAATTCCTCCTCCAAAAACCTTGAAACAACTATGTTCTTCTCAAGGCAAATTGGAATATTTAAGATGCTTTATATCTAATCTGTCAGGAAGGTGTCTACCCTTTTCAAACTTACTTCTAATGGATGTCACATTTCTTTAGAGAGAGCTGTGTCAGCAAGCTTTCGAAGATATTAAAGGATACCTAATGACACCACCTGTTTTAGCAGCCCCTATCCCTAGTAGACTGTTGTTACTCTATACTGCGGCTTTAGATGAGTCCCTCAGAGCCTTATTGGCCTAAGTCAATGATGAGGATAAAGAGAACGCACTATACTATTTGAGTCGAAGTTCAATACCCACGGAACTAAAGTATCCTCCTTTTGAGAAACATTGTCTAGCTTTGGTTTTCACTGCTAAAAAGCTTAGACATTACATGTTGTCTCATAAGGTTAGCTTGATTTCAAATGTTAATCAATAGCAATATTTGATGACCCGACAAATACTTTTGGGATGCTTAGCGAGGTGGTCGATGATATTATTGCAATTTGATATAACATTTGTGCCCCTTCTCTCCTTAAAAGGGCAGATTCTTGCGGATTTTCCAGCAGCACACCCACTACCAGCTGAGTTCCCTCTCAATGATGATCTGCCAGATGGACAGATAAAGCAAGTGGAAGACCCCAACACTCAACATTGGGAAATGTACTTTGATGGAACGTCATCAGCCGAAAGAGGGAAATGAGAACAAATAATGATAAGCAGCAAGGAAGGAATCGATTTGATCTTCGGGAGACCAGATTGAGCCATACTAAGGTATTCCTACCACTTGATAGAGCCGTGTACCAACAACGAAGTGGAATATGAAGCTCTAATCACCGGTTTAGATATAAAAATATTAATGGAAATAACATACATTGGCATTTATGGAGACTAACAACTCATCGTTCAGCAAGTGGCAGGATAATATAAGATCTGAAACCAAGAATAGAATAATACCATCAGTACACAATGAAATTGTTGGAACATATTCCAAGTGTGATATTCTATAGAGTCCCTTGAGCAGACAATGCCTTGCTGATGCTTTGGCAATGCTTGTTAAAGAATTAGCTGTCCTCCTAAAGCTTTTATAGATATTATAGTGTAAGGACGTCAAGTTTTGTCGCAGATCGATATCGACAATTTGCACAAGGTTTGAAAGGAAGAAAGAGCAGATATTGTGTCAGATCATATAAAAGATTGGCGTCAGCCATTAATAGAACATTTGCAAATAGAAAGATTACCAGATGACAAATCAATAACACATTAAATTCAGAAGAGAGCTCTGCCTAAATTAATAATGTTCTATACAGGAGATCGTTTGATTCAGATGTGGCTCAGATGCTTAGCAGAGCAGAAGCACAGAAAATCATCAAAGAGGTACATGTCAGATTAAGTGGAGCTCACCAGTCAGGAACAAAAATGAAGATGAAAATCAAGAGGGTCAAATATTTCTGGCCGGCAATGATGACCGTCTGCATGGATATAGCTAAGAAATTTCATCAATAGTATGTGCACGGAGTAGTCCTGCACCAACCTCTGAATGTTCTACACCTCACGGTTGCCTAGTGTCCATTTAAGTGTTGGGCACAGATATAGTGGGTTTGATAGACCCTCCATCATCAAAAGGGCACATGTTTATACTTGGTGCTACCAATTACATCTCTAAATGGGCAGAGTTAGTGCTGCTACGAGAAGTCACAACACAGTAGGTTTTACACTTCCTCATGAATCAGGTTGTCTACCGCTTCAGTGTGCAGCGAAGGATCATTTCAGATAATGGGTTCACTTTCAAGAAAATGAAGATAAAAAACTTTGTCAAAAGACAAGGATAGATTGGAGATACTCTACAATCTACTACCCCAGAGCGAACGGCTTCGCATAAGCCTTCAACAAGACACTCACATAGATCTTAAACAAGACACTCGACGACAACAAAAAAGGATGGCACGAGAAGTTACAGTAAGCTTTATCGGCCTATAGGATGGCAGTCAAAACACCATCACAGTCTACACCTTACGCACTTAAGTATGGGTCCGAGGCAGTTCTTTTGCAAGAAGTTCAACTATCATCGCACCAGATCACCATCACCAATAAAATTACAAATATAAGATAATGTTAAACTCTGACTTGCAGAATTGGGAAATCTTGAAGGAAAAAGTTTTTTCACACAACAAAATTTAGAACTCTACTAAGAGAAGATGATTCAAGCCCCGATAAATTGGTCGGGCTGAGGTCATTCAAATTAGGTGACCTCGTGCTTTTTCTCAAAAGACATATTCTTGCACACCGCAAGATAGGTGGAAAATTTGAGTCGGCCTAGGAAGGTCCCATTGTGGTGGAGCAAGTTTACTCAAGAGGGTGGTACCAGTTGGAGGATTCCTAAGGGGATAGACCCATGTTACCAATAAATGGATGATATCTAAAGAAATATTATGTGACATGATAAATTCGAAGAAGGAATATCCTTTCCAATGTATCCATGTGGCCAATATCTATGACTGGGTCCAAACTTTGTAATAAAATAAAGTTAAATGACATAAAATAAAATTTCTCACAAAACAAAATACGCTTGTTAAATTTCCAATTAAAATCACATTAAATAAGATAATGACATTAAAATAAATGTGAAAAATTTGTTAAATAATAATAATAATAAATTTGTTATTGTTCTTATTTGTGTAAAGTGCTAGCCACTGACATTTTCCCCCTGTTTTTCTTCTGCAGGAAGTGTTAGGATGTGGGTTGGCATTTGCTTCTAAAGATGGCTTAGACCTTGCATCTTGAAGAGAAGAATACATACTAGAATATTGTAGATATGAAGTCAATGATAAAAATTGGTCGCAGAGAGATCAGACAGACATCCGGACATGGAGGCACTGGATGTTTCATTGATTCGCACCTCCTCTCCAGGAGACACAATCAGATTTCGTCCATGATCACTACTCTAGAGGGTGATCTTGTTGTCGCTTCAGCTGAAAGAGTTTCAAATGTGCCATTGGCGCGCACCAAAAGAAGAAATGCAAATCGCTGCAAGTGTAGCCTCCTGGACAGGATGGAGAGGAGATAGGCTTGGGAGTCAGCCACGGAGTTATTCTCTATTCCAGAAGAATTCTATGACTCTGAAATGAAAGAAACTGATGACAGTGCACTGCGCACAGATACTGAGCTAGAAAGCACTAAGGATCCCACGTCGACATTAGATCTGATGGAAGAAATCTTTACTGGGTGTCTGACTTGCAACTTGGGTATACCCAGGCTGCCTTCAGTGACAGGAGCATTTTCAGAGTGCCCACAGTGTCACGTTCTACAACTAGAGGAGTACGGCACGTTCGCGGCATATGCAGTCTTTTTGATGCCACTCAGGAGAAGGGCAAATTCAGATGTAGTGGCATATGTACCACAGATTGTTCTACCGCCACCACAGTGAGGAGTTTCAGACAACATGGCAAAGATCAGAAGAATTAGGAAAAAAGAATTTCAACACTATGAAGATATATAAGGAAAGTTCGTCAACATCTTGGAGGGCCTCAAGCTATACACGGACGTGTTTTCAAAGAATGATCAAGAAAAGATTTGTCGGCATATTTTTTAGGTCGGTGTGTTGTGTTTTGAAGAGGGGTCGCCTACAGAAATTGTCGGCGAATTCTTAATTTAGATTAAATAAATAATTTTGGAAAGTAGTATTTGATTTTGAAAATAATTTTAAATTTGAATATTTTAAGATATGAGATTAAACCGACCTCACATCCCAAATAGCTTATATAAACGAGCACCGCACCACAAACCGTGTATCTATCCCTAAGGATAGTACACACGCTTGACGCGTGGGGCTCGATTAAATAAACTAGAAGATTTGTGACATCCGTTTGGTCCGCGAACCAATTTTATAAGCCGACAAAATTCCCTCGCTTAATATGAAAACATTAAACGAGGTTTATATTACTCGGGTTCTTTAAAATTCCCTATAAGGGCAAGCCCCTATAGTTAATTACATCTTAAGTGACGGGAATCACCTAAGAAAACTCTCGATAATAATCAATAATTCTGCTCTCAAGGATTTCAAAGTTTAAGTTTTCAAGGGACTGAATTTTTGGAATTTCAATAGGGAATGGATCAAATTTGGAGCATTTTGTTTTGGGCATCCAAAGGAAGAAAGGTAGGAGAAATCACAGATTTGAAGCGGACTTCGGTAATTTCCCGACTATCCTATTGTTTGGCTTGGATTTAGGAAAGTCCTAATATTTATTTAAATGTTTTGATTTTGCCAATTTTAATTAATTAGGACTTATATTTATATGATAGAATCATACAAATAGCCTTGAAGATGTGAGGGTTTATGTCGTACCCAAACGACTACCTCGGAATCCTAAGACCGGTTAGGGCTTAATTTGCAATGCAAGTGCCTAACGAAGAGGTTCAGGATTTATGTTGCACTAGTGCAAACTACCTCGAAATCCTATGGCTTGGTTATTTAATTCTAGGAAAGTTTTGCTGAAGTAGACTCGAGTTTTGCTGATGACGATGGCCGTGCTCGCCCACCATGCTCCGAGCTCCTTGTTGTTGCGAGAGGTTTAGTTTAGAAGTCATAAATCAAGGGATGAGAAAAGAGTTTTGGTTTAGAGAAGTCTTAATTTTCAAGTGTTTTTTTTTACGTTTTAATTAAAAAAAATCTTAAAGTTGATTATAACGACACCGGTTAAGATCCCACGGTTCCATCCTTCCGGCATCATTATTTTTATCGGATTCACTTAGTCCAGATGAATTTGCTAAACTCAACTGAATGAGTTCCACACTTTCATTTAGATAGTGGGAAATCCCGTTAGCAACATGTAGGTTACATCTTTCGAGGTATTCCCGATCATCCAACAGGACGTTTTAATTTAATTGTAATTGTAGTTTTGTGTTCTGTTTGCGATTAAATTTTGAGTTGTTTTATATTTTGAAATGTTGTGGCGGTGAATTTTATCTTGCAATGACTTTTAACTTAGTTTTGGTTTCAGTTTTAGGGCTATCCTAAAGGTGTGAGTTTTCATGCAACAGTTGTTTATCATGCAAGAAAAGTAAGTGCAATGCAGTTAAATAAATTGCAATAATGTAAATTGCAAGAAAGTAAATTGCAATAAAATCAAAGCGTACCTAGACGGTCTTCCCGTCATCCCAAGCTGCACTTAAAACACAATTAGAATATTTAAGCAAGTTCCTAGGTAAAGCTAAGGTAAGGGTTATGGTTTTCTACCAAGTTCCTAATCCTATAGCTAGTCATTTCCTATGACGTCTAGATTCCTTGTGTTTTTGTTTGAAGACGATTTTCTTCATCAAAGAATAATTAAATTCAATTGTTCTTATTAATGTCCTATCATATTGAGGAAGTGCTTGAGAAGAATCTTAAACATCTTTTCAATATATCTAGGATTGTTTTAAGTCCAAATGGGTTTAATTATACAAATGAATTAATCGTCCGAGAATTCAAGTTTTGTTGTTATCTTGCTCGATGAACTAGGACATTTGAATATCCTATAAGTGAAGTAACATTTCATTTAATGTTACTGTTTAGGAGTTATGATAACTAAAACTTTCGAGGGTAAATTGGTATTCAAATGATTTGATTTAAGTTAAAGGGTTTAAATTTGGAATAGTGTTCAAGTTGCTTTATATTTAATTTCTTTCTATTTTAAGTGTTGTTATTTAATTCAATTTAATTTAATTTAATTTAATTTAATTGAGTTTTAATTTTAATTTAATTTAATTCAATTTAGTTTGATTTGATGTTAAACTAATTTAATTTGATTTGATTTAATTTTAATTTAATTTGATTTAATTTAATTTAATTTAATTTAATTTAATTTAATTTAATTTAATTTAATTTTAATTCATTTGATTTGATTTAATTTAGTTTAATTTAATTTGATTTAATTTATTTCTTTTAATTTAATTTAATTTGATTTAATTTAATTTAATTTAATTTGATTTAATTTAATTTAATTTAATTTACTTAATTTAATTTAATTTTTAATTTTATTTTATTTTTTAATTTTAATTGAAATTTTTTAAAAGAGTTTAATAATTTAATTTTAGTTTAATGATTAAGTCTTTTAATGTTTTGAATTTGAGTTATCATTTTAATTAAGAATTAAATATTAATGAGATAATTAATTTAGGGATTTTTAAATTAAAGAATAAATCTCTTCCTAATAATATCCCTATTTTAATAATTCTAATATTATTATTCTTCCAAATTTAATCAATTATTTAATTAAAGTTTAATCATTTTAAAATTGTTTAATGGGTTTCTACCCTTTAATTATTTAAATTTCAATCATCCAAATCAAAAGAGGATCAAATATTTTACTTGTTAATTTTTATTAAACCTAAAAGTTTTAATTAAGGATTAAAGATTTTAATTACCATTTTACCCTTTAAGCTTAATAATTTCATAACTCACTAAATTGAACTCAAATGAACTTGAAATTTTTATGTGACTTCACTCATATGTCAATAAAGACATGAGAGGAGAAAATGTGATTTTTATGTATTTAATTTATTTATATAATTATTTTTGGTGGAAAATAGAGATTTCCAAGGAAAATTTAATAACATGACCAAGGGAAAGTTTCTGTCCTTAAGAAAATTAGGGGACATTCCTAATGAACAGAGGAGCACTTGGACCAATTTTGGTGATTTTTTGAGTTATATTATTTTTATTATAATTATTTTAAATTTTGGAGTGTTAATTAATTTAAAAATAAAATAAATGTTGAAAAATGAATTTTATATTTTTCAAAAGTCTCTCTTATATCAAGGAAATCATAGAATCAAATTTTGCAATTTTCTGATTTTTCTATGATTTATTATAATTATTTTAGTGAAAATGCTAGAAAATACATTTTTTTTTAATTTTAAAATTACCCTAGGGCTTTAAAATTTAATATCTCACTAAATAGACCTAAGAAAAATGTGGGGTTTGTTCCTAAGTGATTAAAATTCAAAATGTGACATTTTAGTGAATTTTATTATTTTTGTGATTTTTATTATTTTTTAATTATTAAAAATATTAAAATATTATTAAAAATCAACTTTTTTAGAAAATTGAAATTTTAATTTTCTTAAATTCCCCTGATATCAGAGAAACTCCAAAACCAATTTGGTGAATTTTTGAAAAGTATTTTGAAAGTTATGAATTTTTAAAGTTTAAAATGACTAAGTGGCTTAATCAACCCAATTAGTGGGACTAACCAAGTCCAATTGACCTCAAATTTTTATGGTGGGTTACTCTGATCCTAAAGGTCAGTGGAGAATTGATTTTAAGTCAATTTGATGCATGGTTAACTCTAATTAATTAGAGACCTATTTTGGGTATTTAAGCCAATTAGGGTTGTTTTAAATGAACTAACTCAAAACCTATTTTTCCTAGGGTTCTCTGGTCATAAGGAACATCATCAAATTTTTTTAGAATTTATTTCACAACATGCTATTTATAGGAATTAAAATACTCAAAAAAGCAACATGAATTTGAAAAATCAATAACTTTTTATAGGGATGGCCTCTGACTTTGGAAAATTCAGGGAATGTTCCCAAATTCGGAGGCTTCAAAGCCCTATGGTCTCATGCCATGGTGAATTGTATACATGCATGGAGAATTAAAAGTATGCAGAGAGTAAATAAATTATAAAAAATAAAATACTTGATGAAATTAAATGATTTCTTTTCCACATTATTCTCCTCCGTTCACCGAGCAAGAGGGTATTTTTATTTTATTTTTCTGATTTTTCTACACAAAGTTATGAATTTTTGAAGTTTAGGGAATTAAATAAATCAAAAAATACCCTAATTTTCTATTTATCCACGCGGCGCCGCGTCAACCTCGGCAGCCTCCGAAACGCCGCGTGGCGCGCTCCCATTCGACGCCGCCATCCGAGTCGGTGCTTCGGGGCCCGCCGTATCGCTCCGTCTCCCGGTCCGACGCCATCTGAGCCGTCCGCCCGCGCGTGTATTGAATGGACGGCATCCGTTCATCGTCCCCGAGTGTCCTCACCCGAGAGTCGTCCACACTAAATCCCTAAGATCTCACTCGATACTCAATGGATTTTCATGTTCTTATGCTCTATGGATTCGTCTGGAAGAGACGAACACATCTATACGGTTATCATGCATTGAAATTAAAGCATTCGAAATGGAGAATCTCCGAAGCTCGGGATGAAGAATTAGTTCATACCTTTGCTCGGAGAAGTGTGGCTTTAATCCGAGAGTTGTTGCACCTTCGATTGGATCCCGCAAGCTCCGGATGAAGTCTCCCGGTCTAGTGAATTGTCTAGATGTGATTTCGACCAAGCCCGATCACAAAGCTTGGAGGCCGGAGCAAGCTGGGTGGCCCGGAGATGGGGCTTTTGTCGGTGGACACCTTCCCTCGGTCCGGTGAAGGTGTAGAACCAATCAATTTGGGGATTGGCTCACTGTGGAGAAGTGTCCTGGTTTTGGGTGGAATTTCAACTGCGAAATTGAGCTCGCGAGAGAAGAAATGGCGGGGGATCTCACCGGGGATCAAGTGCTCGTGTATGGGGAGGAGTCCGGAACAATTTTGGCGAAGTTTCCTTAAGGTTTTGTTTTCGGCACCTCTCATGGCCGAGAGGGGTGGTGTTTAAATAGGAGAGGGTGGAGGGCCTCCCGGGGAGAGTTAGGGCTTGGGATCAGCTGCTCTTGGCAAGAGAAGAACAGCTCCAATGGCCACTGGGGATGGGGCGGCTCGGCGAGTGAGAATTTCAAGTTGGGCTCACATGTGAGCTCTCGGCCATGGTGTTTTCCGGCGGCTCGGTGGCTGGCCGGCCGTGCATTGGTCACCATCCTGTTCGGGTGGGTCGGGGCTGGGGTTTGGTCCATTCGATTGAGGTTTGACATGTGTAAAGTGGTTGAATCAAAGTAGAAAGGGGAAGGGGTCATTTTGGCTCATTTTGGTCAACCCATGCAAATGGGTTGGGTGCACCTTCCCATGGCTAGCTTGGGCTGAAGATAAAGTGGTTTAGGTCAGCTTAATTAGTGAGGAAGGGTCACCATCCAAGTACAATTAAGCTTAAGCATGGTTTAGTGGAGTCATGGAAGTGGCTAAATCACCCTTAAGGGAATCATTAAAGGACTCCCTCCTTTTGCCAAAAATGACATGGTGATGTGTAAAGTGGCTGCCATGGCTTGCATATGGCTTGTGCATGGCTTCATGGCTCCATTTGGCTTGGGAAAAGGTTGGGTCAATTTCATAAAAATGGGTTTTAAGAATTTTGGATATTTTGGTGAAAATTTGCATGAAGCTTGATTTGGAATGGTTTAATTGATGATTTTGAAACATAGGGGTGATTTTGATTAAATGGATGATGAGGGAAAGTGCCATGTGGGCTTTGGATGGATTTGGGCTTTTGAATGTGGTGAAGTGGGCTTTTAGGAAACTTTAAGGGGAATGGGCTTTTTGATTTTAGGATGGGCATTTGGGTGAAGATTTTGTGAAGGACTTTGTCAAATAAGTGTCATAATTTGTTTAGGGATGTTCTATGAAGGGCTTGGAGTCAATTTGGTGTGATTTGGAGTTGAATTGGTTTGAATTTGGGTTTATTTGGTAAGTGGGCCTATATGGGTCAAAGTGGGCCAAGTTGGGCCAATATTGGGCTAGGGTTGAAATTGATGTAAAATCAATGTTGAGAAATGTTTATGGGAGTGTTTCAAAGAGGTTTTGACTTTGGTTGGGCTTTGATTTTGGGGTTTGGGCTCATTTGGGTTAGGTTTGGGTTTAGGTCAAAAATGGGCCTTTTAGCTTTGGGTTGAATTTGAGTGGGGTTTGGGTCTAAATTTTGGGCAAATCATGTTAGTTTTTTGTTTGTGGGAATGTTAAGGAAGATTTAGAAAAGGTTTGGGGTTAATTGGAGTTGAATTGGGTGAGTTTGGGTTAGGTTTGGGTCATGGGTCCAAATTGGGCTTTAAGGCCAAAAGTGAAATTGGATCCAAATATCAATCAAATTGAACTTGGATTTGGCCTAGATTGGTGTTGGGAATGTTGAATTGAAGTTTAGAATTGAATTGGACCAGAATTTGGGTCAATTGGGTGGGTTTGGTTTGACATTGGGTTCACTTTTGGGTTAAAATGGGTCAAATTGGGGGTTTTGACAAAAGTAGGGTAAATTGACAAAATTGGCCCATGGTGTAGTCGGACAAAATGAAATTGGGAATATTTGGGATTTTCTGGGATTTTCTGGGAATTTTCTGAATTTTTGGATTTTTTTGGCCAAGAAGGGTATTTTAGGTATTTGGAGGGTATTGGGAGGTTTTCTTGGAATTTTTGGTATTTTTGGGAATGGATGATCAATTTGAGTAATGTGGAAATGTTTAAGATCAGTTTTGAGGAATTTTGGGAAATTTGGAAATTTTTTGAGAAATTTGGGTAATTTCAAGGGTTTTGGGTAGCTAAGCGGGTGTAGGGTCCCGAGGGTCAAAAATTAAAAATTTGGGAAATTGAAGATTGGGTGGATGTAAGTGGAAAGAAGTCATTTTGGTTGAGCCATGAAGCCATATCAAGCCCATATGAGCCATGAAGGGACTCATTTGAGGCATTCACTATGTTGTTCCTAACCCTCTTAGCCAAGGGCTTAGGGGTTAAGGACCATCCATGTGAATCACCTACATGAGTCAGGAGGTCAAGTTAGGTATGGGTGTAGTTTTAGGAGGTGTGTGGAAGTGTAGTGTATAAGTGTAGTGTATGTGTAAGTCAGCCCCTCACTGCACTGGGCCACCTGAGGCGGTCCTAAGGCCAAAGAGTCCTATAGGAACTCATCCTTTAAACTTCCACATTTGATTTTAACCCTCTAGGTGATTAGGGGTCTATAGTCGAGTTTGTGGAGTTTGCGAGGAGTTAAGAAGTGGTTTGAATTTCTAAAAGGTGGGTCCCAATTCTAGTCCTCTAAGACAGTCAAAGGAAAAGCCTAAGGCTAGATCCTAAGTACTAAAGAGAAGAAGAGAAGACCTCATCAAAAATGAGGTCCACAAATGGACCCCCAATAGGTGTGGTGAGCTGACGGAGCACACCGCACGTATTGGTGTTGACTGAAGCGATCAACAAAACCAACACAGATGTCCAAGTGACGAACTTAGGACGAAGTAGAAGAGTTTCCGCTGGGGAGTAGCAAGTATATCTCTGAAACTGGAGATTCTCGAACTCTCGCTGGGGAAAGGAAAAAAGAGGTGAATCCCAAATCACATGATCTGGGGAATTCAATTTAGATTTCATTTTGTTTTAGTTTAAGTTTGACGTGTGAACTTAGATTTTAGTTTGGAGTTTCAATTTAGATTGAAGTTTTGTCAAAATTAATTTGAGGGATTTGATTTGAAATGAAAAATGGAATTTGAGGTTTTAGATGTAACATCTTCAACCTCGAAAGAAAATTGAATTGATCGGATTGAATCATTGCAATGAGGAGGGATCTCAGAGCAATGCGGTATTGGATGTAAAATCCTTAACCTCAAGAGTTTGATTTTGATGTATTTCATTGCTGTAGGGAAAGAATCCTAAAGCAATGCAGTCTTGGATATAAAATCCTCGACCCGAAAGGTTTGAATTTGATGTATTTCAGTGCCGTAGGGAAAGAATCCTAAAGCAGTGAAGTCTTGGATGTAAAATCCTCGACCCAAAAGTTTGAATTTGATGTATTTCAGTGCAATAGGGAAAGAATCCTAAAGCAGTGCAGTCTTGGATGTAAAATCCTCGACCCAAAAGTTTGAATTTGATGTATTTCAAGGTCGATAGGGAAGAATCCTAAAGCGAAGTGCAGTCTTGGACGTAAAATCCTCGACCCAAAAATTTGAATTTGATGTATTTCGGTGCAATAGGGAAGAATCCTAAAGACGATACAGTCTTGGATGTAAAATCCTCGACCCAAAAGTTTGAATTTGATGTATTTCAGTGCAATAGGGAAGAATCCTAAAGCAGTGCAGTCTTAGACGTAAAATCCTCGACCCAAAAATTTGAATTTGATGTATTTCAGTTCAATAGGGAAGAATCCTAAAGCAGTGCAGTCTTGGATGTAAAATCCTCGACCCAAAAGTTTGAATTTGATGTATTTCAGTGCAATAGGGAAGAATCCTAAAGCAGGTGCGGTCTTGGATGTAAAATCCTCGACCCAAAAGTTTGAATTTGATGTATTTCGAGTGCAATAGGGAAGAATCCTAAACCTGTGCGGTCTTGGATGTAAAATCCTCGACCCAAAAGTTTGAATTTGATGTATTTCAGTGCAATAGGGAAGAATCCTAAAGCAGTGCAGTTTTGGACGTAAAATCCTCGACCCAAAAATTTGAATTTGATGTATTTCGAGTGCAATAGGGAAGGAATCCTAAAGCGATGCGAGTCTTGGATGTAAAATCCTCGACCCAAAAGTTTGAATTTGATGTATTTCAGTGCAATAGGGAAAGAATCCTAAAGCGATGCGGTCTTGGATGTAAAATCCTCGACCCAAAAGTTTGAATTTGATGTATTTCGAAGTGCAATAGGGAAGAATCCTAAAGCAAGTGCAGTCTTGGATGTAAAATCCTCGACCCAAAAGTTTGAATTTGATGTATTTCGAGTGCAATAAGGAAGAATCCTAAGCAGATGCGGTCTTGGATGTAAAATCCTCGACCCAAAAGTTTGAATTTGATGTATTTCAAGTGCAATAGGGAAGAATCCTAAAGCAGTGCAGTCTTGGATGTAAAATCCTCGACCCAAAAGTTCGAATTTGATGTATTTCAGTGCAATAGGGAAGAATCCTAAAGTAGTGCAGTCTTGGATGTAAAATCCTCGACCCAAAAGTTTGAATTTGATGTATTTCAGTGCAATAGGGAAGAATCCTAAAGCGAATGCGGTCTTGGATGTAAAATCCTCGACCCAAAAGTTTGAATTTGATGTATTTCGGTGCAATAGGGAAGAATCCTAAAGCGATGCGAGTCTTGGACGTAAAATCCTCGACCCAAAAATTTGAATTTGATGTATTTCAGAGTGCAATAGGGAAGAATCCTAAAGCGGTGCAGTCTTGGATGTAAAATCCTCGACCCAAAAGTTTGAATTTGATGTATTTCAAGTGCAATAGGGAAGAATCTTAAAGCGATGCAGTCTTGGACGTAAAATCCTCGACCCAAAAATTTGAATTTGATGTATTTGAGTGCAATAGGGAAGAATCCTAAAGCGAGTGCGATCTTGGATGTAAAATCCTCAACCCAAAAGTTTGAATTTGATGTATTTCAGTGCAATAGGGAAGAATCCTAAAGCGAGTGCAGTCTTGGATGTAAAATCCTCGACCCTAAAGTTTGAATTTGATGTATTTCAGTGCAATAGGGAAGAATCCTAAAGCAGTGCAGTCTTGGACGTAAAATCCTCGACCCAAAAATTTGAATTTGATGGAGATTTTATTTGAGATCTGGATGATCGAATTCGAAATTTGGAAGGATGAGTTTGAACTCGATTGAAACTTGATTTAAGATTTGATTTGAAATTTGGAAGATCAAATTTGAAATTTGATCGAGATTGGATTTGGAATTCGGTTGAGAATTTGATTTGAAATTTGGAAAGATCAAATTTGAAATTTGATCGAGAGTGGATTTGGAATTTGATTGAGAATTTGATTTGTGATTTGATTTAACATTTATGTTGATTTCGTTTATCTTTTAATGATTCAAATTTTATTTTATCGTTTATTTAATGTTCATGTGAATTTGGTGTTCGTCATTTTTAGATTTTTAAGGAAAGTTTTCTTTTATCTTTTTTTGTTTTATTTCTTTTCTATTCTTTGTTCGAAGTTCATTTAACTTTAATGGCGTTTCCCAATCAATTTGCACAAAAGAGGTGAAGGCCAAAAATGTGACATGGTCACTTTCATTCCAATCATGTTGAAAATACATCATACAACTCGATCTGGAATACATCTCATACAATCCATGTAGACTCGAAACGGATCGTGTATGATCTTTGTCGATCCATCAAAAGAAGCATCCGTCAAAAATCCATGTCCGAATAGTGGGGTACATGGTTAATAACATCACCTTCCAAGCCATCCTTGGCAAGGATGCCGGCTGGATGTACGTTGGAGGTGTGATATCTCCCATGTAACTCACAGCTCGTAAGGCCTGAGGTTCTCTAGCTCTAGGTCTGGCTGGAAATGGTATGGTGTCTTCCTGTCATCCATTCTCCTGAAAGTAACTGAGATCCGCTTCACTGGTACTCCTGGTATGCAATGCTTAGCGATATCTGCTCCGTTGCCCTTCGGTGTCATGACGGAAGCTACCGGTAAAGGTATCTTCACTGGCCCTCGAAACTCACCCGGGCCTGCTATCCGGAGGTCAGATCCGAACATGATGTCACACTTGTTCAGGAAAGAGACCGTGCGAGAGGGCTCGACAAAGTCGTGGTGATCTATATGTGGGGGTATGCGATCACCCCGTTTGTAGATGTTGATAATGCAACTATTGGGTATGCAATCGCTGGCGAGTACCCTCCATGTTATCAATCTCTTTACCATTCTCTTGATGACTAATGGCATCGGATCTACTTGCCCATGACGGAGTATTCCGGTGGGTTTCCCTTCCCGTCTTCGAAGAAGTTGTAGCAGCATCCGCAGTGTATTGTGATCCTTCCCTTCCCTGGCATCCATCTCCGGGGTTCTGAGTAGGTATTTTCCCTTAGGCGGCCTGCTTGGCCCATTCTTTTCAAATCCCGGATACAATCCACGATTTGCTGTTGTTCATACTCGGAGAATACGTCGGTATGTAGCTCGAGGCCCTCTAGTATATTGATTCTTCTACCTTTAATTCTCTCGAAGTATTCAAAGGTTTTCTTTTCAACATTCTACATTCTCTCCAGCTCGTATTCCAGAATGATCTGCAGATGGCGAGGCCTTGTGACATATTGTGGGATATACGGTTCAATCCCTTCACGTTCTCCCCGCATACCTCGGCTCCTCGGGGATGATGCACCGTCGGGGCATCCCCCGGGTTGCTTCGCAACAAGGTCATGCATCACTTGTGGTTCTATCCGGTGGCGTGGTAGCCTTCTTTCTTCGATCTTCCGGGGATTTCCCTGGTCCTTTCGTTATCCTAGGAGCCGGCCTCCTTTCTTCGAGTTCTGGTGAACCGGTGTCCTCGAAGTGTATGTACCGGCATTAGCAATCGTCTCGTCACGCCGGTCCGCGGCTAGTTTTGTTAACATCTTACGGATACGGCGATTCTTATTTCTTTGTTGCGTTGCCGCGAGAGTAGCTCTTCGAACTTCTTGAATCTCTCGTGGGAGCGGCGCCGACAAGCTCGCCCTCCGCCGTAGCGACTACGGACTTCATTTTCTTATCTTCTTCGGTGTTTGCCTTTCTTTTCTTGTTGTTGGATTGGTGACTTGGGCCACCCACTTTCATCACCGTCTCGCTCGGGTAGTTCTTCTCGGTTAACTGGGACCCAGTCACTTTCCTCGTACTGTAGGCCCGCTGGTGCGAAATCAGAGTCAATCTCGATTATCACTCCATCTTTCACCCTCTTTTCATCGAGTGCAAGGCTTACGCCATTCTTAAAGTTCAGGACCAACCGCCCGTTCGACATTTCCCTGCGAAAAGACAAGGAAAAGGATCGAGAGCTGTACTAAGAACAAGAACATTAAGAAAATGTTTATTAAAGACATTTTTTTTCTTTTTATATTTTTTTTTATTTTCGAATTTAACAGGAATGAAGTAGGATAAGATCAGGTAAGAGATTTTGATTTGGAAAAGAAAACAAGGAAAACTTTATTATCATGATTTTATTTATTTTAGCACATTTTATTATTTTTGGGTTCGGACCCAATCATAAGTAATTACTTTGCCCGTGTTTCTTAGGGATGAAGAATTCATTCCTTCGAAACATCGAGTAGCGTAATACTTTTTCAAGTATCGTCCGTTGATCGGAAGCATATGTCGTTCTCCCCGGCAATTCACTAGCCGGTAGGAACCTCCCGAGTATATCGCTTCAACCACAAACGGTCCTTCCCAAGTGGGCTCAAATTTTCCTCTTATCTTGCGATGTGCAAGGATAGGTCTCTTGAGAACGAGAACTAAGTCACCAACTTTGAAGGTTCTTGGGCGGACCGGCTTGTCATGGGCTTGAACCATCTTAGCTTGGTATAGTTCTAAATTCCGTTGCGCCGCAAGTCTTTTCCCTTCCAAGCTTTCTAATTCTTCGAGTCGTAATTTGGCGTTTTCTTCGTCGTGATCTTGTTTGCAACCGCAATTCCGAGTGAAGGAAGCCGCACCTTTAAGGGTAACACTCGCCTCGGACCCATACACCGCAGCGTAAGGTGTAGCTTGAGTAGGAGTTCTGAAGGTTGTCCGGTAGGCCCATAAGGCTTCTAAAAACTTCTCGTGCCAATTCCTCTTATTATCGTCCAAAGTTTTCTTTAAGATTTGAACGAGAGTTTTATTAAAAGCCTCAGCGAGGCCGTTTGCTCTTGGGTAGTAAATTGTCGAGTATCGCCGGCCGATTCCGTGTCTCCCGACAAAGTTGTTGATTTGCGTGCTTCGAATGTTGACCCATTATCCGAGATGATCTCGCGCGGCACCCCGAAACGATGAGACAACTTGGTTCTTGAAAACTGTAGCACGTGGTGTGCTTTCACTTCTTTAAGTGGAACTGCCTCTGCCCACTTGGAAAAGTAATCCGTAGCCGCAAGAATGAAGCGATGTCCTTTTGAAGATGGTGGTTCTATCGGACCCACTATATCTGTGCCCCAACATTCAAATGGCCATCACGCAATTTTTGGATGTAGCACATTTGGAGGTTGGTGTAGAACCACTCCGTGCACTTGGCATTGGTGACAGCTCTTGGCGATTTTCATGCAGTCGGTCATCATCGAGGGCCAGTAGTACCCTAGTCTTTTAATTTTCATTTTCATCTTTGGACCTGACTGGTGAGCGCCACAGAGTCCTGAATGCACCTCCTTAACAATTTCACGGGCCTCGAACCCGCTTAGGCATCTTAGCCACATTTGATCAAAATACCTTCTGTACAATGTGTTGTTTATTAATGCGTAGGACAGAGTTCTTTTCTTGATCTGATGGGCTAGCGACCTATCGTCTGGTAGCTTTCCTGTTTGCAGGTAGTCTATTAATGGTCGTCGCCAATCTTCTCGTGTTTTCCGTCATCCGTTGCAACCGATTCTTCTTCTTTTCTCGATTTGTGTATTGTGTCCATGTCAAGTCGTGATAGGACTCGACGTCCGTGAACCGACACTTCCACCGATTCATCTTGCAAACGTGCAAATTCTTTTGCGAGACGGGCTAAAGCATTTGCTAAAGCATTTTCTTTTCCGGGAATTTTGTAGATTGTCACATTTGGAATCCGTTCCAACAGCTCGTATGACATACCTGGAAGTATTGTTCGAGTCTTGGCTTTAAAATTCTGCATCTGCCCGGCGATCTGCTGAATGATTAACTGTGAATCCCCGTAGATGTTGACGTCTGTTATCCCCATTTGAATAGTTAATTCCAGTCCCATTATGAGGGCTTCGTATTCTGCTTCGTTGTTTGTACACGATTCTGTCAAGTGGTAGGAGTATCTTAACATCCCCCGCTCCGGCGTTATAAAGATTAGCCCAATTCCCGCCTTACCGGGCACTATCACTTGCGATTCTTCGTCTTTGTGTGCTCGAAGATGCTCCGTCGAAATATAATTCCCAACGTCGATCATCGGGGTCTTCTAGATTCATTATTTGTTCATCCGACAAATCGTCATTGAGAGGAGATTCCGCCGCAAAGGGTGTGTCTGCGAGGAAGTCCGCTAAGACTTGTCCCTTTACGGCACGAAGAGGCACGAAAGTTATATCGAATTGCAATAATATCATTGACCATCTGGCAAGTCTGCCGGAAAGTGTCGGACGAGTCATCAAGTATTGCAATGGATTAAACTTCGAGATCAGGTTGACCTTATGAGAAAGCATGTAGTGCCTGAGCTTTTGGGCGGCGAAGATCAGGGCCAAACAATGCTTTTCAATTGCGGGATACCTTACCTCCGTCGGAAGTAAACGACGGCTTAAGTAGTAAAGAGCATTTTCTTTACCCTCATCATTGACACAGGCTAACGGGGCTCCGAGAGAGTCGTCTAGAGCCGCGGTGTAAAGTATCGGCGGTCTACCCGAGACCGGGGTCGCTAAGACAGGAGGTGTCATTAAATATTGTTTAATGTCCTCGAAGGCTTTCTGGCATTTTTCTTCCCAAATAAATTTGGCGTCCTTTTTAACTAGTGCCGAGAAAGGCTGACACCTACCCGACAAGTTTGAGATAAAGCGTCGAAGATATGCCGACTTCCCTTGAAAAGATCGTAGTTGTTTTAAGGTTTTGGGAGGCGGCATTTCTAAGATAGCTTTAATCTTTTCCGGGTCGATTTCAATTCCACGATGTCGGACAACGAATCCTAAGAATTTCCCGGAGGTGACGCCGAAGGCTCATTTTAAGGGATTCATCTTAAGGTTAAATTGTCTTAATCGTTCGAAAACAATTCTCAAATCATACAGGTGGTTTTCCTTTACTTTGCTTTTGATGACCACGTCGTCCACGTAGCATTCGACTTGATTGTGGATGAGATCATCAAAAATTCTTGTCATTGCTCTTTGGTAGGTTGCTCCTGCGTTCTTCAGTCCGAATGGTATTATCGTGTAGCAAAATACTCCGATCGGCGTTCGAATGCTTGTAAGCTTTTCATCTTCCGGAGACATTTTTATCCGGTTGTATCCCGAAGATCCATCCATGAATGAGAATATTTCATGTGTCGAAGCAATGTCGATCATTAGTTCCGGGATCGGTAGAGGGAATTCATCCTTTGGACATGCCTTGTTTAAATCTCCGAAGTCCACACAAATTCCGATCCGACCATTCTTCTTTCGATCGGCACCACAATGGCTAACCAAGTCGGGTATTGTTCTTCACGGACAAAGTTAGCGTCTATTAGCTTTTTAACTTCGGCTATGACTTGTTGTTCGATTTCTAGACGTATTCTTCTAGGACCTTGTGTGACTGGGACAGAAGTAGGATCCACTCCTAGCTTATGGACTGCGACCTCTGGAGCTAATCCTGGCATTTCATCGTAGTTCCAAGCAAAACAGTCTTTAAATTCCATTAATAACTTGATTATTTCTTCGGAGTCTTCTTTATTGAGTAAGGAGCTAACAAAGGTAGGTCTAGGCTCTTCGCTAGTACCTAAGTTAACTTCCGTTAACTCATCTATTGTAGATTTGATTTCTTCTTCGAATTCGGTGGAGCGTCTCCAATTTGTACATCTTCGAGTTCGTCCGTAGTTTCCATGCAGTTTTCATTAGATTCGCAAGTGACAACCAAGCAAAATTCAGTATCGTCAACTGATCCTACTGTGCCGAATCCGAGTCCATACTTTGAATTGGGTGGACGACCGGAGTTATTCCATAACTTTTCAAAATGTTGTGATTGGCCTTTTGTCCATTGTCGAGGTAAGAAACCACGTTGAATTAAATTTTGAACACAGGGAGAGTACCACTCAAAAGGTAATTCCATTAATTCTGATGAAGTGACATCTTCGAATTGTACATTATTTTCAGTTTTGGAGGAAGAAGCACCACGGTAGAATTTGATTGGTTTTGCACCGTCGCTACTTACCTCTTTGACCACCATACCCTCGATCTTGTTAGAATGGATCGGGGTTAGGGTCATAGTATGTACGTAGTGGTTAATCTTCTCGTACATTGATTTATATTCTTCGTTCTTCTCATCTTCGAGAGAGATCTTGAATTGCGGCTTCTTCTGACTTATTGCTGCTGCTTCTTGTTTGATTTCTTTTTCTTCTTCAGAACTATCTTTCCAATCAACATTGATGGCTGGTTTCCTCTGTCCAACTGGTCCTAACGTCTCTACCATGACCTCGTCCCCGGCCTCAGACCTCGGATGCGAGTTGTGGAGAAACCTTCACCATCTCGCCGGAAGGGAGTGGTGAGTGATCTGTTGGTCTAAAACTTCGGGTTCTTCGTTGTCCCGAACTTTCTTTGCTTCATTTGTTACGGTATCTCTGGAGAAGATTGTTTTCTTTGGCGGTGCATAATAAGCTGCGTCTTCATGGATTCCAATCTCATGTACGGAGAATGGTTGCAAGTCACCTTTGATGCACTGTTCCCCTCCATCGTAGTATTTGATGCACTGGTGTAGAGATGATGGTACCATCCTGTTTTCATGTATCCACGGTCGGCCCAGCAGAGCGTTGAACGATGTCTCTGAATCAATTATGTGAAATTTTGCGGTTGTCTTTGCTAAGTCACCGGTCTTCATTAGTAGCGTTATTGATCCGAGGGCTCTTTCTTCTTTCTGGTTGAATCCTCTTAATAACATTTTGTCGGCTTCGAGCTCGCGAGCATCAATTTCCAAGTATGCTTAGTGTTCGAAGACTCATTATATTGATTGATGCTCCCGGATCCACCAATACTGCGGAGAGCGTAAACTTCCCAATTATGAACTCGAAATGTACAACGGTCGGTTGTGATCTCGCCGTCCCAAGTAGTAGGTCACTGTCCGTGAAGGTAACGCCTCGCTGTTCTTTTAACGAGCAAACCTCATCTAAGGAATCTCCGGCCATTTGAGCTAAGTAAATTTCCGGATCAAGTAAGGCCTTGATCAGAGCTTCTCTTATCTCCTTTGATAAGATGAGAGCGTCATAAATGCTCAGTTTGGCCGGTAGTTTCCTAAGATGGGCTAGTACGTTGTAGTCCACTTTATTTTCATGCGTCTCGGCTTCTTCTCGAATGGGTATTTCTTCTACTAGGGTTGGTTCTTCTTGAACAACCACCTGCTTTCCTTTGTCTTTTGGACCCATTCTTGGAGGTAGATCTCTTCCACTTCTTAAGTTGACTTCCGTAATTTTTTCTGAATCTAGTGTTGAGCTTGTCGGTGTCTCCTCCTGAATCGGAATGACAGGCTCTCCCGGATTATCTTCAGAAACTGAAGGCTCTAACTCTATCGTAACTGGAGCTCCTCAAAACTCACAGATAGATCCGTTGCTTGTTGAACTCTCGTAGCCTCCTTGATGGTTGCCTTCTTCGTTATTTTGCTCGTCGAGATCGTGTATGATTTGAGAATTGTTGTTGGTATCGAAGTCGATGTCCGGATTGTCGCTAGTTACGTATTCGTTAGAAACAGTCAAAACGTAGCCAACGCCATCACCCTTATCATTATATGATCCCACCGAAGTGAGCGAGATAATCATACAAAATCGGAGGTTCGAGGGATTTCTCCCCCGAATCGGAAACAACTATCCTAGGATAAGCAGCCCCTAGTCTCAGCCTTAGGAGTCTCGGTCCTCTCTTCTTCGTAGATTTTCATCTTCTCTTCAATCGTCTCCTGCTGAGGTGGTTCTTCTATCGCAAGTGATAGTACCGACTTAACAGGTCTCGAACTCTGAATTGAAGCTCGCACCGAAGCGGTTCGGATGTTGTCTAAAATCTTCTTCGAAGACCTCGTCCAGGCGGTAGTCCATCCATCGTCGGCTGCATAGGGATCTATCGGAATGACGGGATCGGTTGAGATAACATTGATGGAACCTCCTTTTCGGGGTTCCTTCATGTACTCCTTCGGGATTGTTATATTTCCTTTCCGAAGGTTGTCGTTCGAGCCAACTTTTAAAGGTAATGCAATCTTCTATCTTGTGCCCAAGCATCCGATGGTAGGGGCAAAAGTTGGGATCACCGTTCTTGTTGACTTCCTCTGGTCTTTTAGGCTCTAGCAGCTGGAAATTTGGAGTCTTCATCAGACTACGGAACATTTTCGGTACTGCTTCATTCTTGAACGGATATTCTCTTCTCAGAAGTTCCCTTAATGTACGTTGCGGACGAGACGGTTGTTCAAACTCGCGGAGACGACCGATAGTTGGACCGGGGTTGTTGGTAATTCCGTTGTGGTTCGTCGCGGCCGTTCCGGTGGTATTTGCATCGGTTGCTTGCCTTTGTCAACTGCTGCAACGATCCCGAATTTCTTTTCGAAGGTCTTCACCGGCTTCTTCTTGTCCGTCTTGTCGGCGAAACTTAATTGCTTCGCCTCTTCTTGCAAGCTTCCGGCCTTGCTTAACAACTTCTCGAAAGTCTTAATAGTGAATCCTTTGAGGAGAAGTGCTATCGGGCCGTGAATTCTTTTAAGCAAGATGCCGACTGCATGTTGTTCTTGCAGTTGTGGTTCACACTTCATGCTTAAGTTCCTCCATCGAAGTATGTAATCCACCAAAGTTTCATTCGGCCTTTGATTCTCTACCTCTAAATCACCTATAGTGATGTGGTGCTGAGCTCCGGCGAATCGCTTGATGAAGAGGTTATCTAGCTCTGAGAACGTCTTCACCGAACCATTTGGTAATTCTGCATACCGGTCAAAGGCGATTCTCGACGGACCGCCGACGAACCGTCGGAAGAGTAATGCATCGCTCCCGCCGGCATTACAACAACCGGCACGAAAGTGTGCAACATGCCGTCGGGGTTCCCGGTTCCGTCGAAGGTCTTGAACAGAGGTGGTACGAAGCCTTTCGGGTATCGGACGGCGTCGAATTCTTCCGGGTAAGGTCTACCCGTCCGAATGGATGTCCCGCTCTTCGATTGTGCTAAGGCTTCTCGCACTTCGCTGTTCCACCAAGTTCTTGATATCCTTTTCGGGGATCATACTTTGTGTTGTATCCTTTTTCAGCTGGTCATCCCCATTGACGGATGTAATCTCCTTTCCTCCGTCTACAATGTGAATGACCTCTGGGGGTGTCTCTCTATGTGGTTGTACTTGACTCTGGAGAGTGGCCAGAGCTACGGCCATCTCTTCCATCCTTTTCTCCATTTGAGCGATCGTGTCGTCTTTTTCCTGAAGCTGCCTTCTCATCAGTTCTGGCTCCTCTCTTCTGCGTGGCCGCGGGAGCACCTTGCGAAGCCGATGAAGCTCGTGTCTCAACCATATTGATTTCTGCATATTCGTCGTCCATGAATTCCAATGAATCGATCTCATCTCCGAACTTTTCTTCTCTTTCTTTTGCCAACCGTCGGATATCGGTTCTCAACTTTTCCATGGCATCTTCTAGTGGGGCTTTCTGTGTATCTTTGCGGTTGTCATGCGATAGCTGCCGGGTCCCTTTTTCACGAGTTCCCTTTATCGCAGTAGCACTTTCTTCAGATTCCAGCCTCCTGGCGAGACTTTCTTTCTCGGGCTGTTGTTTCAATCTTAACTGCCCAGTAGTGGGACGCCATACCATCCTTCTAGCAGCAGAAGGTCTAGGACTAGATGGTCTGTCGGCCAAATGCTGGAAGGTGGTATCCTCCCTAATCTGTAATCCTGAGACTACGACAGGCGGGCTAGCCTTCATTCTTTTACTTGGCTTTTCTGTCATGACGGCGGGCTCTACTCGGGGCCCAAGACGGGATTTGATCGGCACCCGCCCTATCCTTCGTAGAATCTCCGATACGGGGCAGTTTTCCTTCTTTGCTAATATTTCTACCAAAGTTTGCAGTCGAGCAAACGGCGTAGTTCTAGTTCTTTTCTTGCGGCTATCGTTGTAATATGCGGGCTGAGGTAACGTGACAGCAATCTTGCGAACATTCTCCTCATCCTCTGCGGCGGAGAGGGGATGGAACCTGCTTCCTCCCAAGAGTGGTATGTAGTCAGGCAGCGGTGTATATTCTAGTAGAGGTGTATATTCAGGCAGCTCTGGAATTTCCTCTAGGAAGGCAATTTCAGCAGCTCTGGCTTCTCTGGCGATCCTTCTACTTCTGTTTCTTCTTTGGGTCCTTGTCAGTGACGGAATCTTTGAACTGGACCCGATTTCGAAAACAGAAGGTCTTACAGGAAGATCCGTACCCTCCACGGTAACAGGTTTACCATAGTTCTGGATTTCTTTCCCCTTTGATTTGGCAGAAGTCGGGGTAGGTGCAGAAACAACTAGACCAGTGGGGGTAGTAAGAACAGTCCTCCTGCGGACGGCAGTACTCCTCCTAATCGGGATCCTTTGCAGGGGAGGAAACTCTTGGGTCGACCTAAGGTTGAACTCAAGCAGTGGCTCCTCAGCTTCAGATATCTTGTTCGTCAGTGCAAAGAGGGAGACGTCGGTGACCTTGACATTCATGTTTTCAAATCCTTGTCCAAATCGGATGATCCCATTGTCGGGCAGCTCATCCTTATAGACAGCGAAGTCCAGTCCATTGGTGAAGGAGAAAATCAGCTTCGGGGCTTCCATTTCTCGAGGTAGATTCTGGTTGTCAGTCCCAAGCTATGCTTCTTTTCTTTAGGATGAAAAGAAAGGAATTGAAAAGAGTCCGAACTCATTCTTGTTCATGTATTTATAAGAGGGAATCATTTGTTAAAAGAGTCACTTATTAGAGGGTTTGTTTATTTAGAACGGAATGTTCAAAGGTGTAAAGAAGGTAAGGAATCCGATTCAGAGTTAGAAAGGAAAAGAAAGTCTTAAGCAAGACTTCTCGACTCGAAGGCTCATTCCTAAACTAACACCTATTGGGGGTCTACTCCACCTCATAAATGAGGTAAAAGGATCTCGGAACCTCTCTGTTTAGGGGTGTCTAAACAGTGGCTCCTAAATCCGAGAATGTTGGCTATACTTGTCCAAGGTAGAAATGAACATAGTATTCCAACGGAAAGAAGGGTAGTTCGACCCATTAAGGACATGGATATACTACCGATTTTTGAAAGCGAAATTATTCGATTAAAATGGAGAGAGGAATTTTCCTCACGTGAGTCGCCGAAATCGTCGGCATATTTTTTAGGTCGGTGTGTTGTGTTTTGAAGAGGGGTCGCCTACGAAATTGTCGGCGAATTCTTAATTTAGTTTAAATAAATAATTTTGGAAAGTAGTATTTGATTTTGAAAATAATTTTAAATTTGAAGATTTTAAGATATGAGATTAAACCGATCTCACATCCCAAATAGCTTATATAAACGAGCACCGCACCACAAACCGTGTATCTATCCCTAAGGATAGACACACGCTTGACGCGTGGGGCTCGATTAAATAAACTAGAAGATTTGTGACATCCGTTTGGTCCGCGAACCAATTTTATAAGCCGACAAAATTCCCCGCTTAATATGAAAACTTTAAACAGGGTTTATATTACTCGGGATCTTTAAAATTCCCTATAAGGGCAAGCCCCTATAGTTAATTACATCTTAAGTGACGGGAATCACCTAAGAAAACTCACGATAAAAATCAATAATTCTGCTCTCAAGGATTTCAAAGTTTAAGTTTTCAAGGGACTGAATTTTTGGAATTTCAATAGGGAATGGATCAAATTTGGAACATTTTGTTTTGGGCATCCAAAGGAAGAAAGGTAGGAGAAATCACAGATTCGAAGCGGACTTCGGTAATTTCCCGACTATCCTATTGTTTGTCTTGGATTTAGGAAAGTCCTAATATTTATTTAAATGTTTTGATTTTTCCAATTTTAATTAATTAGGACTTATATTTATATGATAGAATCATACAAATAGCCTTGAAGATGTGAGGGTTTATGTCGTACCCAAACGACTACCTCGGAATCCTAAGACCGGTTAGGGCTTAATTTGCAATGCAAGTGCCTAACGAAGAGGTTGAGGAATATGTTGCACTAGGCAAACTACCTCGAAATCCTATGGCTTGGTTATTTAATTCTAGGAAAGTTTTGCTTGAAGTAGACTCGAGTTTCTGCTGATGACGATGGCCGTGCTGCCCACCATGCTCCGAGCTCCTTATTGTTGCAGAGGTTTAGTTTTAGAAGTCATAAATCAAGGGATGAGAAAAGTGTTTTGGTTTAGAGAAGTCTTAATTTCCAAGTGTTTTTTTTTACGTTTTAATTAAAACAAATCTTAAAGTTGATTATAACGACACCGATTAAGATCCCACGGTTCCATCCGTCCGACATCATTATTTTTATCGGATTCACTTAGTCCAGATGAATTTGCTAAACTCAACTCGAATGAGTTCCACACTTTCATTTAGACAAGTGGGAAATCCCGTTAGCAACACGTAGGTTACATCATCCGAGGTATTCCCGATCATCCAACAGGACGTTTTAATTTAATTGTAATTGTAGTTTTGTGTTCGTTTGCGATTAAATTTTGAGTTGTTTTATATTTTGAAATATTGTGGCGGTGAATTTTATCTTGCAATGACTTGTAACTTAGTTTTGGTTTCAGTTTTAGGGGCTATCCTAAAGGTGTGAGTTTTCATGCAACAATTGTTTATCATGCAAGAAAAGTAAGTGCAATGCAGTTAAATAAATTGCAATAATGTAAATTGCAAGAAAGTAAATTGCAATAAAATAAAAGCATACCTGGAGGGTCTTCCCGTCATCCCAAGCTGCACTTAAAACACAATTAGAATATTTAAGCAAGTTCCTAGGTAAAGCTAAGGTAAGGGTTATGGTTTTCTACCAAGTTCCTAATCCTATAGCTAGTCATTTCCTATGACGTCTAGATTCCTTGTGTTTTTGTTTGAAGACGATTTTCTTCATCAAAGAATAATTAAATTCAATTGTTCTTATAAATATCCTATCATATTGAGGAAGTGCTTGAGAAGAATCTTAAACATCTTTTCAATATTTCTAGGATTGTTTTAGGTCCAAATGGGTTTAATTATACAAATGAATTAATCGTCCGAGAATTCAAGTTTTGTTGTTATCTTGCTCAGTGAACTAGGACATTTGAATATCCTATAAGTGAAGTAACATTTCATTTAATGTTTTGTTTAGGAGTTATGATAACTAAAACTTTCGAGGGTAAATTGGTATTCAAATGATTTGATTTAAGTTAAAGGGTTTAAATTTGGAATAGTGTTCAAGATGCTTTATATTTAATTTCTTTCTGTTTTAAGTGTTGTTATTTAATTCAATTTAATTTAATTTAATTTAATTTAATTGAGTTTTAATTTTAATGTTAATTTAATTCAATTTAATTTGATTTGATGTTAATTTTAATTTAATTTGATTTAATTTAATTTTAATTTAATTTGATTTAATTTAATTTAATTTAATTTAATTTAATTTAATTTAATTTAATTTTAATTCATTTGATTTGATTTAATTTAGTTTAATTTAATTTGATTTAATTTATTTAATTTAATTTAATTTAATTTGATTTAATTTAATTTAATTTAATTTGATTTAATTTAATTTAATTTAATTTACTTAATTTAATTTAATTTTTAATTTAATTTTATTTTTTAATTTTAATTGAAATTTTTTAAAAGAGTTTAATAATTTAATTTTAGTTTAATGATTAAGTCTTTTAATGTTTTGAATTTGAGTTATCATTTTAATTAAGAATTGAATATTAATGAGATAATTAATTTAGGGATTTTTAAATTAAAGAATAAATCTC
Organism: Papilionanthe hookeriana x Papilionanthe teres; assembly: GCA_022702705.1. Taxonomy (NCBI): domain Eukaryota; kingdom Viridiplantae; phylum Streptophyta; class Magnoliopsida; order Asparagales; family Orchidaceae; genus Papilionanthe; species Papilionanthe hookeriana x Papilionanthe teres. The sequence goes on from CM040428.1 coordinate 145,666,486, forward strand.
TTCCTAATAATATCCCTATTTTAATAATTCCAATTTTATTATTCTTCCAAATTTAATCAATTATTTAATTAAAGTTTAATCATTTTAAAATTGTTTAATGGGTTTCTACCCTTTAATTATTTAAATTTCAATCATCCAAATCAAAAGAGGATTAAATATTTTACTTGTTAATTTTTATTAAACCTAAAAGTTTTAATTAAGGATTAAAGATTTTAATTATCATTTTACCCCTTAAACTTAATAATTTCATAACTCACTAAATTGAACTCAAATGAACTTGAAATTTTTATGTGACTTCACTCATATGTCAATAAAGACATGAGAGGAGAAAATGTGATTTTTATGTATTTAATTTATTTATATAATTATTTTTGGTGGAAAATAGAGATTTTCAAGGAAAATTTAATAACATGACCAAGGGAAAGTTTCTGTCCTTAAGAAAATTAGGGGACATTCGTAATGACCAGAGGACCACTTGGACCAATTTTGGTGATTTTTTGAATTATATTATTTTTATTATAATTATTTTAATTTTTGGAGTGTTAATTAATTTAAAAATAAAATAAATGTTGAAAAATGAAAATTATATTTTCAAAAGTCTCTCTGATATCAAGGAAATCAGAGAATCAAATTTTGAAATTTTCTGATTTTTCTATGATTTATTATAATTATTTTAGTGAAAATGCTAGAAAATACATTTTTTTTTAATTTTAAAATTACCCTAAGGTTTTAAAATTTAATATCTCACTAAATAGACCTAAGAAAAATGTGGGGTTTGTTCCTAAGTGATTAAAATTCAAAATGTGACATTTTAGTGAATTTTATTATTTTTGTGATTTTTATTATTTTTTAATTATTAAAAATATTAAAATATTATTAAAAATCAACTTTTCTAGAAAATTGAAATTTTAATTTTCTTAAATTCCCCTGATATCAGAGAAGCTTCAAAACCAATTTGGTGAATTTTTGAAAAGTATTTTGAAAGTTATGAATTTTTAAAGTTTAAAATGACTAAGTGGCTTAATCAACCCAATTAGTGGGACTAACCAAGTCCAATTGACCTCAAATTTTTATGGTGGGTTCCTCCGATCCTAAAGGTCAGTGGAGAATTGATTTTAAGTCAATTTGATGCATGGTTAACTCTAATTAATTAGAGACCTATTTTGGGTGTTTAAGCCAATTAGGGTTGTTTTAAATGAACTAACTCGAAACCTATTTTTCCTAGTGGTTCTCTGGTCATAAGGAACATCATCAAATTTTCCTAGAATTTATTTCACAACATGCTATTTATTGGAATTAAAATACTCAAAACGAGCAACATGAATTTGAAAAATCAATAACTTTTTATAGGGATGGCCTCCGACTTTGGAAAATTCAGGGAATGTTCCCAAATTCGGAGGCTTCAAAAGCCCTATGGTCTCATGCCATGGTGAATTGTATACATGCATGGAGAATTAAAAGTATGCAGAGAGTAAATAAATTATAAAAAATAAAATACTTGATGAAATTAAATGATTTCTTTTCCACATTATTCTCCTCCGTTCACCGAGCGAGAGGGTATTTTTATTTTATTTTTCTGATTTTTCTACACAAAGTTATGAATTTTTGAAGTTTAGGGAATTAAATAAATCAAAAAATACCCTAATTTTCTATTTATCCACGCGGCGCCGCGTCAACCTCGGCATCTCCGAAACGCCGCGTGGCGCGCTCCCATTCGACGCCGCCATCTGAGTCAGTGCTTCCGGGGCCCGCTGTATCGCTCCGTCTCCTGGTCCGACGCCATCTGAGCCGTCCGCCCGCGCGTGTATTGAATGGACGACATCCGTTCATCGTCCCCGAGCGTCCTCACCCAAGAGCCGTCCACACTAAATCCCTAAGATCTCACTCGATACTCAATGTATTTTCATGTTCTTATGCTCTATGGATTCGTCTGGAAGAGATGAACACATCTATACGGTTATCATGCATTGAAATTAAAGCATTCGAAATGGAGAATCTCCGAAGCTCGGGATGAAGAATTAGTTCATACCTTTGCTCAGAGAAGTGTGGCTTCAATCTGAGAGTTGTTGCACCTTCGATTGGATCCCAGCAAGCTCCAGATGAAGTCTCCTGGTCTGGTGAATTGTCTAGATGTGATTTCGACCAAGCCCGATCACAAAGCTTGGAGGTTGGAGCAACTGGGTGGCCTGGAGATGGGGCTTTTGCTGGTGGACACCTTCCCTTGGTCTGGTGAAGGTGTAGAACCAATCAATTTGGGGATTGGCTCACTGTGGAGAAGTGTCCTGGTTTTGGGTGGAATTTCAACTCCGAAATTGAGCTCGCGAGAGAAGAAATGGCAGGGGGATCTCACCTGGGGATCAAGTGCTCGTGTATGGGGAGGAGTCCGGAACAATTTTGGCAGAGTTTCCTTAAGGTTTTGTTTTCAGCACCTCTCATGGCCGAGAGGGGTGGTGTTTAAATAGGAGAGGGTGGAGGGCCTCCCAGGGAGAGTTAGGGCTTGGGATCAGCTGCTCTTGGCAAGAGAAGAACAGCTCCAATGGCCACTGGGGATGGGGCAGCTCAGCAGGTGAGAATTTCAAGTTGGGCTCACATGTGAGCTCTCGGCCATGGTGTTTTCCGGCGGCTCGGTGGCTGGCCGGCCAGGCATTGGTCACCATCCTGTTCAGGTGGGTCAGGGCTGGGGTTTGGTGCATTCAATTGAGGTTTGACATGTGTAAAGTGGTTGAATCAAAGTAGAAAGGGGAAGGGGTCATTTTGGCTCATTTTGGTCAACCCATGCAAATGGGTTGGGTGCACCTTCCCATGGCTAGCTTGGGCCGAAGATAAAGTGGTTTAGGTCGACTTAATTAGTGGGGAAGGGTCACCATCCAAGTACAATTAAGCTTAAGCATGGTTTAGTGGAGTCATGGAAGTGGCTAAATCACCCTTAAGGGAATCATTAAAGGACTCCCTCCTTTTGCCAAAAATGACATGGTGATGTGTAAAGTGGCTGCCATGGCTTGCATATGGCTTGTGCATGGCTTCATGGCTCCATTTGGCTTGGGAAAAGGTTGGGTCGATTTCATAAAAATGGGTTTTAAGAATTTTGGATATTTTGGTGAAAATTTGCATGAAGCTTGATTTGGAATGGTTTAATTGATGATTTTGAAACTTAGGGGTGATTTTGATTAAATGGATGATGAGGGAAAGTGCCATGTGGGCTTTGGATGGATTTGGGCTTTTGAATGCGGTGAAGTGGGCTTTTAGGAAAGTTTAAGGGGAATGGGCTTTTTGATTTTAGGATGGGCATTTGGGTGAAGATTTTGTGAAGGACTTTGTCAAATAAGTGTCATAATTGGTTTAGGGATTTTCTATGAAGGGCTTGGAGTCAATTTGGTGTGATTTAGAGTTGAATTGGTTTGAATTTGGGTTTATTTGGTAAGTGGGCCTATATGGGTCAAAGTGGGCCAAGTTGGGCCAATGTTGGGCTAGGGTTGAAATTGATGTAAAATCAATGTTGAGAAATGTTTATGGGAGTGTTTCAAAGAGGTTTTGACTTTGGTTGGGCTTTGATTTTGGGGTTTGGGCTCATTTGGGTTAGGTTTGGGTTTAGGTCAAAAATGGGCCTTTTAGCTTTGGGTTGAATTTGAGTGGAGTTTGGGTCTAAATTTTGGGCAAATCATGTTAGTGTTTTGTTTGTGGGAATGTTAAGGAAGATTTAGAAAAGGTTTGGGGTTAATTGGAGTTGAATTGGGTGAGTTTGGGTTAGGTTTGGGTCATGGGTCCAAATTGGGCTTTAAGGCCAAAAGTGAAATTGGATCCAAATATCAATCAAATTGAACTTGGATTTGGCCTAGATTGGTGTTGGGAATGTTGAATTGAAGTTTAGAATTGAATTGGACCAGAATTTGGGTCAATTGGGTGGGTTTGGTTTGACATTGGGTTCACTTTGGGTTAAAATGGGTCAAATTAGGGGTTTTGACAAAAGTAGGGTAAATTGACAAAATTGGCCCATGGTGTAGTCGGACAAAATGAAATTGGGAATATTTGGGATTTTCTGGGATTTTCTGAGAATTTTCTGACTTTTTGGATTTTTTTTTGGCCAAGAAGGGTATTTTGAGTATTTGGAGGGTATTGGGAGGTTTTCTTGGAATTTTTGGTATTTTTGGGTATGGATGATCAATTTGAGTAATGTGGAAATGTTTAAGATCAATTTTGAGGAATTTTGGGTAATTTGGAAATTTTTTGAGAAATTTGGGTAATTTCAAGGGTTTTGGGAAGGCTAAGCGGGTGTAGGGTCCCGAGGGTCAAAAATTGAAAATTTGGGAAATTGAAGATTGGGTGGATGTAAGTGGAAAGAAGTCATTTTGGTTGAGCCATGAAGCCATATCAAGCCCATATGAGCCATGAAGGGACTCATTTGAGGCATTCACTATGTTGTTCCTAACCCTCTTAGCCAAGGGCTTAGGGGTTAAGGACCATCCATGTGAATCACCTACATGAGTCAGGAGGTCAAGTTAGGTATGGGTGTAGTTTTAAGAGGTGTGTGGAAGTGTAGTGTATAAGTGTAGTGTATGTGTAAGTCAGCCCCTCACTAGACCAGGCCACCCAGGGCAGTCCTAAGGCCAAAGAGTCCTATAGGAACTCATCCTTTAAACTTCCGCATTTGATTTCAACCCTCTAGGTGATTAGGGGTCTATAGTCAAGTTTGTGGAGTTTGCAGGGAGTTAAGAAGTGGTTTGAATTTCTAAAAGGTGGGTCCCAATTCTAGTCCTCTAAGACAGTCAAAGGAAAAGCCTAAGGCTAGATCCTAAGTACTAAAGAGATAACAGAAGACCTCATCAAAAATGAGGTCAACAAGATTCTGGATTGCGTCTTTGCTCTCCAAGATATGGGCAGGGCAGGCAGTCTGACGCTGAGGACATACATAGAGCCGATGAAATGGAAATGTGGAAAGGGCAGAGTCACGATTCAATGTGGTTGTTGTTACAATTTTGCAAAGGATTGGCAGGGCAATCTCCCAGGAATTTTACAACACAACGATGTGGATCCATTGTCGCCGCAAATCAAGAAGATGATAAAGAGGATGGTCAAGTGGCACGTCTTGCCTGCATACTGTATCCCGTATTGTTGTATCACACATATTTATGAGGATGAGAATTGTATCCCGCCTCATATTGACCACCATGACTTTGTGAGACCCTTCTACTTGGTCTCCTTTATAAGTAAAAGTAATATTTTATTTGGATAAGAAATTCATATTGTCGAACCAGGAGAGTTCCGAGGCTTTACAGAAATCCTCCTACCACTCGGATCAGTGATGGTACTGAAAGGAAGTGGGGCAGATCATGCAAAGCACTGCATCCCATTAGTTACAGGACAAAGGATATCACTTACCTTTAGAAGAATGGATGAAGGTTAAGCGTCGTTTTACTATGAGTTGGATCCTGAATTGGAAAGCCTTCGGCCCTAGCCGCTATGATAGGAGTACATCCTGGTGTTCGCAAGGGGACTTTTCGTTCCACAGCGTAGCCTTGGCAGGTTCTCTAGTGCACGTAACAACCTCAGATGGCAGATATCTACTTCCTTCTACTCCGAGACACGGCTGTTGTCACCGCTTTTGTACCAGCCATATATGATATGATAGTTTTTGTTTAGCTTTGTACGCTTGATCGATTTTTGGATGCTTGTCAGCATATGATCAGTTGTACTACTGACTACGGTAAGAATTTATGAAGATTTCTGTTTTAGTTTGCCAATTTTGTCAGAAATATCTCTTCTTGACATGACGGTTGAGCCGCAGGACCACACATCGGTCCCAAATTAAAACGAACAGAGAACGATACAAAATAAAAAGATGAAGATATAAATAAATTTAATAACACCAAAATGAAATAGTCAAAACTAACTCAAATGAAATCTAATGAAATGAAATCAAAAAAAAATTTAATCTGAAACATAATCAAACAGAAAAGAAACCAAACAAAATGAAATCAAATGAAACAAATTGAAAGAAAATTATTTATTGAAAACATAGATAAGGTAACTTTTTCTCTGTAGAGACTCCGAGTCCTTGCACTCACTGTCAAGTTCTTCATTCTCGAGCACTCCGCAAAGTTTCACACTCTACACAACGTCACTTCTCACAAATTCAAAATATCACGAAATCCTGTAAATCTTGCAAAGCTTACCAGTCTTGGTCGAATTGCACAATTCTAATATCTTTGAAAGGTTAACATCAAATTTTCTCCAAATCTTTGAAATTCTGGAATCAGTATCTAAGTTATGTTTCCATTCTGTCACATTTGGGATTGGATGTGAGTCCCCGATTTTTCCTTCCTAATGTGACACTCTGCTACCGTTTGAGTTGAATGTGAGTCCTCAAGCTTTCCTCCTCAATGTAGTAAAGATTCCTTAAATTCCATATATTTTACATTTCCTATCCGGAAGATTTTATGCCTTCCATGGAATTCCAGGATCGGAGCTTAGACGTCTGATACCTCAAATTCCCTATATTTTTCACATCTTATCCGTGAAATTTTCCACCTTCCATGAAATTCCAGTATTGGAGTTTAGTCGTCTGATTCCCCAAATTCCTTATATTTCCATTTTCCTTCTGAGAAATTTTTCCGTCTTTCAAGAAATTCCAGGATCTGAGCTTAACCGTCTGATTCCCTAAATTCCCTGTATTTCTATTTTCCTTCCGAGAAATTTTCCCACTTTCCATGAAATTCCAAGATCGGAGCTTAGCCATCCGACTCCCCAAATTTCCTATATTTCCATTTTCCTTCGGAGAAATTTTATCACCCCGATGAAATCCTGAGATCGATACCAAAATTTTGATTCTCATTTCTGAGATTGGTTCCTAAATTCCAGTTCTCATCCTTCGGGATCAGTACCTAAATTCTGACTCCCATCTTCCGAGGTCGGTACCGAAATTTTGATTCTCATTTCTAATACTGGTACCTAAATTTTAGTTCTCATCCTTTGAGGTCAGTACTTAAATTCTGACTTCCATCTTCTGAGGTCGGTACCGAAATTCTAATTCTCATTTCTTAGACTAGTACCTAAATTCCAGTACTCATCCTCTAGAAGCAGTACCCAAATTCTGATTCTCTCTTTCTATGATCAGTAATGAAATTCTAATTTTCCCTCTGCACTCACTTAATACTCAAAATTTCCTATGAAATTAAAATTTTCAAACTCAAAATTCCACAAATCCTAAAATTTCCATAAACTCCATAAAACTCAAATACAAATAAAAATTCTATAAGATTTAAATAAAAATTAGAAATCAAATCAAATCCTAGTTCTAAAATTAAAATTCTAAACTCAAACTGACTCGGATCGGACTCCTTTAGAGTTTGGAGGCTTGGAACTCATAGCTCCTCTCATGAAGGTATTCCACTTTCCTTCCCCAGCGAGAGTTCGCAAGGCTTAAAGGTTTCAACCAAATAATCCCCAGGAGAAACTTCCAAGCTAAATTCTATGTTTCGTCTTGAGTATTGACTCAAATAGTTGAGTTAGTTTTGTTAATCTCATTATTCAACACCAATACGTGTAGTGTGCTTGCCCAGCACACCGCACCTATTGGGTGTCCATTTGTTGACCTCACTTTAGGTTGAGGTCTAGTCTTTCTTTAGAACAGCCAAGGGTGTAGCCATAAGACTCTCCTTGTGACTTTCTTAGAAGACTAGTCTTAGAACCCTCCCACTTAGAAATTCAAACTTTTCTTACTTTAAAGGGAGTTTTCATATGCTCAAGGCCTATCCTCCAGCTTTTTGGAGGAAGAGATTAAGCATAAGGAAGCCCAAGGGAGGTCTCCTATAGGTGGTATGACTTAGGATCTACCCTGGGAGGTCTGGAGCTTGCAAAATACACACACTTTACAATCACAACCCTAACATAGCACATTCTACCTTAGCCTCCTAACTCTTTGGAAACTCATGTGTGTGGTTTTCGCCAAGCTCTTAGCCCCAAGCTAGAGGTTTGATTAATACCAACCCATAAAGGACTAAGCAAGGGTTACCCTTGGTCCATGGCTCAACCTAAATAATTCCATACTACGCACATCTAGCCAACCTCAATTTTTTCAAAATTTCAATTTTTGATCCATTGCCTCTAAACCTACCGAAAATACCCCTAAAACCTAAGGTCCTCCAAAACTCCCAAAATTACCCAAATTACCCATTTTTCGGCTATAACTATTTGAAAATATTCCCCATCACTCAAATTAACCAAAATTACCCATGGCTACCAAAATTTTCAAAATACCCCCCAAAATCCCCAAAATTACCAAAATACCCATCCTAACTCAAAAATCCAAAAATTCTAGAAATTCCAAAAAAAATTCAAAACCTTCTACATATTCCCAATTTAATTTCTCTCAACTACAAAATGACCCAATTTGACCAATTTAGCTCAATTTAACCAAAAGCCTCAATTTGACCCATTTAACCCAAAAGTGCCTAAATTAAACCCAATGTCCACCCAATTGGCCCCAATTTTGCCCAAATCCAACTTTCAACTTTAATTCAACAACTCTCACCTCAATCTTAACTAAATCCAAACCAAATTTGACTCACATTTGAGTTTAATTTCACTTAAAATCCAAAATCCCCAATTTGGACCAAGTGGCCCATTTCCCCTAAATTGACCTAATGCCACTCAATTTAATCTCAATTTGAATTCTAAACTTCCCATGAAACTCCCTTAAACAAGATGAAACATTTAATGTCCCCCAATTTAAGCCTATGTCTCACCCAAACCCACTAAAAGTCCAAAACCCTAAAATTTGACCAAAACATGTCATATGCTCCAAATTCCCCAAATTGAGTGCCCTAACCCTAAAATTTCCACCCAATTAATGTTGGGAACTCTGTATAGCATACCCCTAGACTATGGGAACGTTAAATTGGCCTTGGACCCAAGGTTATCTCAATGTGAACCCAAGTTAACTCAAGTTGCCCCAAATTGACCAAAATCCCAAATCAAGCCAAATTGAACCCCCAAACCTATTCAAAACCACTCCAATCTCCTTTCAAATACTTTATGACAATCATATACATAATTTTGAACAATCAATTGCGACTAACCTAAGTCCAAAACAAGCCTAGTCCAACCTAACCCAATGTGACCTAAATTGAACCCATGACCTAATTTCACTTAAATTGAACCCACCATGGAAGCCCACCTTAGGATGATGGAACCAAGGGATCTTAACCAGTTTTGCTTAATTAAATTTAATATTCCCCTAACAAAATTTAAGACATTGAATTTGAGACTTAACCTGTAAACCATGACACTTCTTAAACTAAACCCTTTGCAACAACTAGGAGCTTGGAGCAAGCACGGTGGGCAGCACAGCCATCTTCGTCGGCTATCCTTTCTTTAGTAATTAACCAAACAAGCCATAGGATTTTGAGGTTGTTTACCTGGCGCAACATAAATCCTCACTTTACCCTTTAGGCATTTACATAATCAAGTTATGCAATTTAAGCCCTAACACGTCTTAGGACTCCGAGGTGGTCGTTTGGTACGACATAAACCCTCACATCTTCGAGGCTATTTATATGATTATATCATACGAGTAGAAGTACTAATTAATTAAAATTGGCAGTATTGTAACATCAAATAATATCTCTCTAAATCGAAGCCAAACAATAGGATAGTTTGGGAAGTTGCCAAGATTCCTCTTGGATCCTCAGCTTCCTTTACTTCTCTTCTATTGGATTCTGGAAAATAATTGTTCTAAATTTGATTCAATCCCCTTTAAAATTCCAAAATCCAATCCTTTGAGTGCTTAAACTTTGAAATTATAGAAAGCGAAACCACAGATCTTTATCGAGAGTTTTCATAAGTGTCTACGGACATTTAGGATGTAATTAACTATAGGGGCTTGCCCTTATAAGGAACTTTAAGAACTCAGGTAATATAAACTCTGCTTAATTCCTTTATATTAAGCAGGGGAACTTGTCGGCTTATAAAATTGGTTTGCAGACCAAACAGATGTCACAAATCTTTTTGTTTGTTTAAACGAGCCCCATTATCAAGCAGTGTGTCTATTCCTCGGGATAGATGTACGATTTGTGATGTGGTGCTCGTTTATATAAACCATTAAAGATGTAAGATTGGTTTGATTTCATATTTTAAAATTTAAAGTTATATTTTCAAATATCATTTTTGAAAAGCTATATAAATTCCTCTTAAATTAAACTTAAAATTATTTTCAAAAATCAAATACTACTTTCCAAATTGTTTAAAACTATATATACAATAAATTTAATTTCAATAAAATGCATCTACAACTTCTGTAGACGACCCCCTTTTCAAACACATAACCTATAAATATGCGGACAATCCTTTATTTGGCATTCATAACACAACAAAAAATACATTTGCAATAAACTAATACAACGAAAAGTACATTCAACCAAACAAAATATTTTCACAAACATCTTTCTTTTCAGACAAAAAGTTTTTTTCACAACACTTTTTCATAAAAAAAAACTTTTCACATAAAAATAATTTTTACAAAACTACAGTTTTCCAAGTCTAAGCTAAATTACTTCAACAAAAATTCTTCTAAAATTCAAGATCAACCGCTGCGCGTCAAATACTTGATCCCTGATATTTATGCTTACGTTTTATATATGAGTTTATATTTTATACTTCCTTTTAATTATATCTCTTTCTTTACAATGACGCCATAAACTTGATGCCATTGCAAATGAGAATTTAATTAGGATTCTACACAAGTACACGTATCATTATTAAGTAATATAGGGCTTTCTGGTTAAGCCCTGAAGATTGATCCTACGGAGATCAAGGTTAATCAGAGCAGCTTTCAAGAGAAGTTCTAATCTACAATAACGTGCCCTAGCTTCGAAGGTTGATAATGGTTTGGTTCTATTATATCCTATAATATCACTGTAATATTACTTGTACTCCTAAACTAATATACTTTGTGAAAATCAGAAAGTGGGGTTTGATATACTAAAAGTACCCTTCCTCACACAATGAAATTAGTGACATGTGTAAAAGTAAAATAAGTAGCGAGAGAGATCGTGACAAATATGAGCAATTAAATTCTTTACCCTTACTAGGGATTCTATAAAGAACATTTTTTAATCTAAAGTTTGAATAATTCTGAAGACGGGCTAGGCAGGAAAGATACTAGCTCTCAATCTAGAGTTCCCTCTTATCCCTCCATCTGAAGGCTAAGATCTCGCATCAAAACCTAAAATAACAGACCAGATTAGGGGGCTTTATCTTGCTTTAAACTCCTCTAATTCTACACCCTTCAAACTTTATCTCTCTATTTATTTACACTCAATTATATGAATTATATTCTCATCCATACAATCTCATGTGATTCTACCACAGTTGTTTGAGACGACACCATATCGGTTCTGACATGTTCTCACAACAGGTTTTAATGCAAATTGATTAAGTTTACATGTAAATGAAGAATACAGTAAAATCATCACAATATATTCTCATTCTACTCAATTCTATATCTTACACATGCATACTATTTCATTGTAATAGGAAAGAGTAATGAAAATTACTCACTACACATGGAGAAACAACAAGAACTTTCCATTAAAAAGACTTTAAAACCATGTATATAAAGTACTATATTCAAATAAAAATACAACAAAAATAATTATCTTTGATAAAAATCAGACGCTCCTTATATAACATAAGCTATTCCCTTACATTTCTCTCTAAAAACAAAATGAAAAGAAAAGAAGAAGTCTCTCTCTCCCTCTCTTTCTCTCTCACTTTGTCGCCCAACTTAGGGGCTCTTTCCCAAGCCTTTTTCTTCTTCTCCAAGCCTTCTTTTTCCTCTTTTAATTAGTTCCTTTCTTTTGTTCAAGAGTGTTCAAGTGTTATTTATAATTTCTCAAGAAATGCTCGAGTGTCTCTTCAATAGTGTCCATATTCAACGAATCTTCCAAAGGGCGTCTAAAGTGCCTCATCAATAATAACTTCTTCTAACTGCACCAAATCCTTCAAGAAAGTCCATTTGATCATTTACAATGAATTCCCTAAGAGATGCACGATGCACCGCTTCAAAAATCATCCATATTCTATGTATATTCTAGAATAAATATCAAAAATCATCTCTGATGCTTAAGCACAGATTTTTGGGCACTTAGCCGCCCTCAGGTGGCATCTAAGTGCCATGTTTGGGTTCTTAGCCACCCAACATAGGTACATAAGTGTCTGGTTAGGCCCCCATGGCTCTCGTTTGTCCCGGTTCTACCCGTTTTGCTCTAGTATGCTCCATTTCAGTCCATTTTTGTTCCTTTTGTCTCCAATCACTCTAAATTCTTCAATTTATTGTACCTACAACCAAAAACACAAGAAAACATACCCTTAAAGTGCAATATCATTATAAAATATAACCTGAAATATAACACAATTTTAGGCGTATCAAATCGTAAACTTAAACATTACTTATCGTTAAGTAATACTACACTTTTGAAAAATTTATGTAGATTAGAGTTAATGGGTCATCCTTTAGAATTGCTAAAATTTTGTTCTAAAAATTTGATAGTTCAATGTAGATGAACTTCTAGTGAATTGGACTAGCCCATGGTCTAAAATATTTATCATCAACTTGGGAATTTGTTTTCCTACCTAATTCAGAAATATATGCAAATTTTTCAAACTTTGGATTCTATGAAGTTTACTTTTTAGAATTAAGAACTCATCTAAAAATAATTTTTAGTAATATAAGTGTAAAAACCAAGCTTAGGATTGATCTAAGTTCTTTACTCTAGAATGACTCAAGCAAAACCAATTTTTGATTACTAGCTCTCCTCAAGCTTCTCCTCACACCCTTTTTTTTCTTTTTTTATTTTTTTCTCTTTGTTTTCGCATTTTCTTTTTCTTTTTCAAGATCTTTTTCATCCCTTTTTTTCTGCTCTTTCCTTTTTTTTTATATATGTGAGGATTAATATATCTTGAGAAGTCTTTAAATGATTTTGAATTCCACTATCCTACTCTAAAGTTAAAACTTATTACTTTCCTTCACTTGAAAAGATGTAATTTTTTATTTTTTATTTTTTTAAATACTTTCTAAAAGAGACTTAAATGTTTCAAAATAAAAATTCTAAGAATCCTTAGTTTTTTAAAAATATAATTCTCCTTATAAAAGATATTTATTCATTTTCCCAAGTTCTCTACTAAATATTCTTAAGTCTAGCTTCACCCTTTTCACTAAAATATCAACTAAGCTTTGTTATTCTATTTCTATACTTAAAATTCTTACATCCTCAAGCTGACTCCGCATAAAAATAATCATTAGAAATAAAATACAATTTTTTTGTAGGACTTTTAAAAACAAGTAAGGTTTAAATTCGAAACCTTTTTTTGTTCCCCCCTCCCCCCCAAACGTAAGCTCAAACATGTGTAACATGAAGTACAAAAATATGCGGCAGGGAATGATCACTTTATAATTTACTACACATCCTATAAAAATATCAACAAATATGACATGGTAGAATACTGTAGTAGAAAGTAAATCTAGCCTAAACATGCTTGACATAACACTAGGAATTTTTGAATAATAGAGCTTGTACAAACAGAAGATGAAATAAGAACACATTTTAAATATTATAAAGGAATTGCTTGATTCTAAAAAGTTTAAAATATTAAGATAATTTTTTTCATCGCCAATGACTCATTTAACTTGACTCACAAACATAGACACACAAACTCCAATACATAGGCTCACAAATTCATAAACAAGCAAAAAACTGAGGTTAATTCATCCTTTAACTCATCGCTTCTCACTAACTTACCTTCAAGTTCTAACGAAAATAGTTTTATATGATTATCCACATGTTATTCATCAAATAGGTTCATGACTCCTACCAAATGAAAACAAGGTTAGAAAAAGGAAGTAAGATGTCTCCTGTAAAACTCAAGTCCGGGTGAGACCCGAGTCGTAGTGGACTCGTCAATTCAATTACTACAAGAGAATATACAAGTTTAGCTATAATTAGAAGTTAAGGAATCATCTCCCTCATGACAAAGAGAAAGATGAAATCAAATAACTAACAATCTAAACATCTACCAATCATCAATCAATCTGATTAGTCCACACTAAAGCAAACACAAAAAAACACTAACAATCATAACTCATAAGCACACTAATTCAAACCACACTGATAACTATGGGTTGCCTCCAAAAAAGCGCTAGGTTTAACATCGTCAAGCTGAAAAAATGATTCCGCCTAGATAAAAATTCTATTTAAGTAATGTTTGATCAATCACCCAATCTTTTTCAGATCCAGGGATTCCTACAACATCCTCAAATTGTAAATTTTCTTTTAGATCTTCCCTTTCGAATTGATTCATATCATTTTTCCAAATATTTAATTCTAGATCCAATATTCTTCCAATGTTTCCTCAATTTGCATATTAATCTCTTCCTTGAAATTTATAAGAAATGTATCTCTATAAGTTACTTCAAGATCTCCCAAAATTTGGATCAGATTCTCTCAAGATAATTTAGATTCTGGATTAAATTGTGCTAGGATATTCTTTTATCTCATGTCATCTTCTACTTCTTCCCCTTGATACTGAGTAAATGGCAGGGGTGGTCTATATATATTTAACTTAGTTGAGGAAATTGGTTTTTCGAATTTCTTATGAATTTCTTCTATTGGTCTTTTAATATCCTTATCCTCTTTTCTCAACTCAAAGTTCATTTGAAATATATCCTCAAATTCTCTTATAAGTATTAGTTCAATAACTTTATCTTGTTCATCATTCAATTTAGGTTCTTCTTGTGATTGAGTCGAATCTGATGATATAACGACTTGTGGTGTAGATGAATTCCCTAAATAGGTTGGCTTTAAAATTGTATGGGGTACATTCATCTTAAGTTTATGAGAATTTTTAACATATGGAATTAAAAGTTTACTATTTTTGGTAACGTCCATCATTTTACACCTCTCACGAACATAAATGCAGTCTTCTTCAAACAATGTTTTCAACTCATCATGAAAGTCCATTTCAATCTCATCAGTTAACATACTTTAAAAACTTTCTTTAAAATGGTCTTTACTTGGATAATAATTTTCATCCATCCAAAAACAATAATCATGTTTTCTCTCAGTTGGACATTTCATTGTCTTTAATACAACAAAAGTGACTTCATTGTCATTAGTATTCATAATCAACTCTCCTTCTTGCACATCTATCATAGCTTGTCAAGCAATCAGGAAATGTCTCCAAAAAATAATTAGATTTTCTTTATCTTCCTCCATATCTAATACAATAAAGTCAATAGGAAAGATTAATTTATCCACTATAACAAGTACATCTTCTATAATCCCTTTTAGATAAATGATAGACCGGTTAGCTAACTGAAGGGTTATAGTAGTGGGAGAAATATTAGCTAAACCTAACTATCTAAATATAGATAGAGGCATCACATTAATGCTCACTCTTATATCAAATAAAACTTTTCCATATAATATTTCTCCAATTGCACAAGAAATTGTTAAGCTAAATGGATCTTTAAGTTTCAAAGAAAGTTTTTTCAAAAGTATAGCGCTACATGATCCCCGATAAATATATGTGCGCTAAAAACATGACTCCACACTGATAAATAAATGTGATGATGATTTAGATATAAAAATTATGATTTTATAATATGGGATACAACACAAGTATATGCATCATTTATTATATCATATAGGACTTTCTGATTAAGCCCCGAGATATCGAACCCACAGGGAAAGTGATAAATCTTTAGAAAATAAGAAAATTATATTTTTACTTTTTAATTGTCTTTTGAAAGTATGTTTTGATTTTGAAAAGTTTGATAGTTGATTTCACTCTTTAAATTTTCTTATAAAAATTAAACAAGAAATTAAAATGATAATAACTGTAAACACAGTATGAAAAACACTATTTACTATAATTAGTATGAAAAACACTATTAACTAAAATTAGTATGAAAAACACTATTAACTCAAATATCTTTTTATTTCTTTTACAAAGTAGTAATAATTTTCAAAGCGTTGTTGTGGAAGTATTTAAATTCATTGTTAAAAAAAGAAGCAAATGTATTCTTTACCCTTACTTGGTTCTATAAAGAACATTGGTTAATTTGAAATTTTATCATTTTGAACATGGTTAGGCACGGAAGATACTAGCTCTCACTCTAGAGTTCCCTCGATTCCCTCCACCTAGGGGCTAACTTCTCATAAAAAAATTCAAAACTTCAAACCAAATTAGGGCTTTTAGCCTGTCACACTAAAAATCCTCTAATTTTACTCCCCTTTTTAAAACATCTTCTAATATATTACATTCAATTATATGAACTAAATTTTTCACCCATATAATTGCATTTGATTCTTTCTAACTTTTATGAGACAATATAGCATTGGATCTTACATAATCTCACCACAAATTTTACATCCTAACAGGCCAAATTAAGAAGTAAACAAAGTTTATAGAATCAATCTTTACAACTTCTTCCAACTTTAAACACATAAGCTTTCCACAACAATTCTTTATGAAGTACTTAATTCTTCATTTAAGAAAGAAAATGATAAAGTAAACTACTCATATTGCATTGAGAAAATAGAAAATCAAAATGATTTGAAATTTTAAAACCATAAGAAAAACAACAAATAAAAACAAATATTAATTAAAAACTAAATATAAGAATAAAAGTAAACACTTATCTGAAAATCCTCTCCACAAGACTCAGGAAGTTCCTCAGAAACTTTGACTCTTCACTAAACTACTCCTCAGAGCAAGTCTCCCAACTCCAATGACTCAGAATACAGACTTCAGACTTCAATAAATACTAAACTAAACTAATGGAAAGAAAAGTAGTGGAAAGAAGAAAGCTTCAATCCTACCTTTTTCTCTTTTCTACTCTCTACTCCTACTCCTATTTAAAAATTTCTAAATGAAAAGGAAAAGCCGTTCAAAATGCAAGGAAAGAGCCCCTTATTATTTCCTAAAACTCTCTTTTTATATTAAACCAAAAGGTGCCTAGGTGTCTCTTCAAAATGTGTCCAAATTCGATGTATCCACCAAAGAATGTACCCCTTCATTCAAACTTGCTGCCCAAAGGAAGTTATGAAAGTTATCACCAAGAGTTGCATCCCTTCCCCTATGAAAATGGTGGCAAATTCAAATTAAACTCAATTTTTAACTATGGCGGCTAAGCGCCGGCCCAGCGGCGCTTAGCCGCTAATGCACAAATTTTCATTTTTCATTTTTTGCTCCAAATTTGATCCAATTTTGCTCCTTTCATCATAAAGACTCATTTTCATCATACCTACAAGAAAAAAACAAAATACCTTCCATTAAAGTGCAATATAGTCAAAAAATAGGTATAAAATGTGCATAAAAAATAATATATAATTTAGGTGTATCAAAATCCCCCAAAATTAAAATGTTACTTGTCCTCAAGTGACAGTTAATCTCATAGAAAAATTTTAACATGCAAATTATGTAATGAGTATCTTAGAGAGATAACTAAATTTTGTTCTAGAAATGGAATAGTCCAATTTAGAAAAAATTTCAGTAATTAAGACCAACTTAAAGTTTTGAAATTTCTTAAGGAAAGAAAAATGACAAATATAAGTCTCTATCTGATTCAGAAAAATTTGTAGATTCTTCAAAATATAGGATTCAAACATCATATTTTTCTCACTTAAGAATCTTTCTTTGAAAATAATTTTACTTACTATATTATAACCTTAAGCTTTTGATTTTCTCTGAACTTATATGTTAAAATTTAGGTATGGAACCAATTTTTTATTAGGCCCTTAAATCCTCAAGCTTCTCCTCCCTTTTTACATACTATTTTTCACTTTTTTTCTTTTTTTCTTTTTCTTTTCTTTTTCTTTTTCTCCTTTTTTTTAGGCAAGGATTACTGTATCTGGATAGGCCTTTAATGATTTTGAATTCCACCCTTCTAATTAAAATAAAGGTCAGATATAT
Source organism: Papilionanthe hookeriana x Papilionanthe teres (assembly GCA_022702705.1). Lineage (NCBI taxonomy): Eukaryota > Viridiplantae > Streptophyta > Magnoliopsida > Asparagales > Orchidaceae > Papilionanthe > Papilionanthe hookeriana x Papilionanthe teres. Next base: position 145,684,453 of record CM040428.1, read on the forward strand.
ATCTTTCACTTAAAAATCATAATAATAGTATTTGAAAATTATTCTTCAATAAAAGAAATTTAAGCTTTGAAGAATAAAAGTCAAATCTTCTATTTATCCAAAATATAAAATTTCTTACTAAAGATAGATAAATATATTTAACACCTCTTCACTAAGAAAATTATAACTTTAAGTTTTTCATGATTACTTATAAATTTTAACTAAATTCTTTTATTCATTTCTACATTCAAAATTTTTGTTCCCCTAATATAACTTCATATACTTAATTGTTCTCAATCAAGAATTAAGATTTATTTTAAGTATTTTTGAGAACAAATAAAATTTTAGGTTTTTGAAAAAAATTTTGTTTTTTAAAATTCCCCCACCCCCCAAACTTTAATTTTTAGTTAGGATAAAACATTTAAGCATAAGAAATGATACATGGGTGAAGATTAACATAAGATGCTCGCAAGAATTTAAATATCCTAAATATACAAGTATAACAATTTAAACAATGGGAGTAAAATGAAATCAAATAAATTTTTTTTTAAACATTTTCTTTTTATAACAAGAAAAGTAAAAATTTCAAAAGACTTCTACAGTAGTGGAGGTTTTCAAAGTAAATACACACCAACTGAAATCACACTGATTCTAGATAGCAAATGGTAGTGGTAGATTTTTGTAAAGTTTTTAAGCATACATTTTCCTGAATAGTAGTTTCTATAGTGTTCTCTAATCTCCTAACAGTTTAAGAATTAAAATATACCCTAAAAAAACCTCTAGTACAACATACACATTAAGACATTTACTACAACACACACTACACTCAAAGCAACATATAAAACATCAATCCAATAACAATACATCTAAATATGCATAACAGATAAATAGTACAACTACAATCTACATACTATCAAAGTTCACATCACTACACAATCATCAAACAAAATACTAGATAAAGTACACAATAACATAGCACAACAACACAACAACTAAAACAAACAACGTACATCTACTCTTCATCCTCATCATCATCATCCTGCTCGTTCCAATCCCTGGGTGGCATATAAGGTATGTAGAATGGATGAGGGGGCATCTCAGCACTCTGATCACCTCTAATCAGTCTATCCAAATAATGATGATAATTCTCCTCATACTCATCATATTTAAAAATATATCTCTCCACATTATCCATCTTACCATCCATATCATTCATATGCTCTCGAGTAAGACTCACTTTCTTCAAAAATTTTCTTAATAAACCAGTTTGTGAATCAGTAGATGATGAAGCAGTTGAAGTAGTAGCATGAGAAGTAGATGCAGCAAAAGCAGAAGCAGAAGCAGTAGAAGCCCTACCAAATCCTCTTCTCCAATCAAATTCTGAATGTGTAGTATAAGCTCCAATGTTTACACTGGAGATAGGTCTCAAAGGCTGAAGTACCTCTTCCCATGTTTCAAATTTCACTTCAGACAGTTCACATATTGAATGAATTAGGGAAGGAAAACCTATACCTGCAGTAGTGGTAGATCTGGCACAATTCACAATATAGTTATAAATGATTGCTCAAATATCTATAGGCTTCCCTTGCTGAATGTAATGGTTCAGAGCAGCTCTTTCTCTCGTCACTTCACTAGTATGACTTGAAGGCAACAGTTTAGAAGATATAAAATAATGCCATGCCTTAGAAGTGGTATTTAATTTGGAAGCAAGAAAATTCACTCTTCTATCATTTGTTATTTTTCATAATCCTCTTCCATCAGTCAAAAATCCCATTATCTCATTTAACTCTCCCTCCATAAGATGAAAATTAGAATAAAAACAAAACATAGCAAGAGGAAGTTGATAGAAAGTGTTAATTACCCCAAAAGAAAAGGTCACATCTTGCCCCCTAACCATCACTAAGTTCTCTTCTGATGTCGGAAAATTTGCATAAAATTCTCTAACAACATAATGAAGAGCAACATCGGAGAAGCAACAATAGTTCTCCCAGTTCCTTCTAGCAATCATATCTTCAATCACTTCTCCTGGCTTACTAAACACTCTTTCAGGAATCAATTTACGTGACTGCAACGCATCAACGTATCGTTCCTCAGCCTTCGCACTAACAAATTTATCAGAATCAAATTTTGTCTTTTCTCTTGCGCACTTTGACTTTGGAGCCATTTCTAGAAATTCTTGAACAATTTACCATAAATTCTAAAATCAAATTAAACTTGCCAAATTATCTTCCAAAAGATGTTTCCACTAAATCCAGTTTCTTAAGTTTTTCCTCAAAGTTTTACCATGAATATTGATTTTAAGACTTTCCAATATGTACTCCAAATACATGGTGAAAATAAAAAATTTTTACTTAGGAGTAGTGCTCTTACCTCAAGGAATCCAAATCTACAATTTTTTGTTGAGATCGGCTCTTAAATGGTCCAAATCAAGGATGCCCTAGACTCTCTCTCACGTGAAAACGATGGGTTGAAGATGAACAGGGAGCTAAAAATGGCGATTCACAGTTTTTTAACAGGTGGGAACCAATTTTCGTGAACTGGCACCTAAGCGCGAACCCTTCAACGCTTAACCGCGAAATCTGGTGCTTAAGTGCTGGCACTGTGGCGCTTAGCCGCCAATACCCAAATTTTCATAATTATGGTTTATGATTTAAACCACTTCGTTAATCACCTTTAATCTGTTCAAAATGACTATCTCTTCCCCATAAATCTTCCAAAGTTTCAATTCAAGTGTTAAAAGTTCATTGATTCCAAACAAATTTCACACAAACAAAAACTTATATTCATTAAAACAAACATAACACTTAATACAATCCTAGAATTTCTATCCACATACATAAGATGAAATTCTCGAAATACAAGAGAATTTAATCTCAAACTGATAAGTTTACATCTTTAGGATGTAACAATCACATTATAAGGCGTAATTAAAAACTTAAATATAAACACTAAACACACCAAAAAAAACATATAAGAACACAAAACATATTAAAAAAAGCACATAAGAACACTAAACATATAAAAATAATGCATACATAATTCCATTCTCCATTAGGCGGATTATATACAGGACCACTATTATTTGCATTTGACCCTTCTAGAATATAAATCTGATAGAACGGGCGATAATTGTTCATTCTTATATCTTCTTTTTAATTCATTTGTTCTTCAAAAACAACACCTTGTCCGCTTCTTCTACGTATCTTGAATGACTGAATTGCATCTTGAGTTGCCATCCCATATGCTCAAAATGTAAGTTAGTTTCATTTAACATTACTTTCGTTGAAGTCATACGGACTTCAATTTTTGCAATCATTTCTGAAATCCCTTGAATACGAATAGCGAGAAATCCATTGAATAAATCTTTAGCACTATCACAAATGAACTTACTCTTGTCAGAATCTTGCTTCTTCTTCATCTGATTATCCCAGGAAGACATGATGCACTCAAAATACTCTTCTTAAGACTTAGGAATGAAAATAGGACTTGGGGCAACTGTTTCTCTTAAATCAGGTTCTTTTTATAGACTTGGGAAGTGCTAAAGCTGCCGCAAGACGTTTTAAAACTCCAAAAATATATCCAAAACCTCTTCCCCACGATCTACGCTTCTAGAATCTCATTTTTCACATTTTTTGTAACTCCGGCGCCTAAGCGCCAACTTGGTGGGGCTTAGCCGCCAGTGCTTAATTTAACACAGGTCTGCCAAATGTCCAAATTTTCATTCTGACTCCTCTAAGTTATCAAATAAGGTCAAATAAACTCTATTTAGTTTAAAAACTTCAAATTACTACCACTAAAAACATAAAACAATCCAAACAAAGCAGACAAAACACACAAAAAAAACATAAAGCAAAGCTCACCGATAAATATGGGTTGCCTCCCACAAAGTGCTTGGTTTAACATCTTCAGCTTGACAAACCTAGAACTCATTCTAAGTGACCCAACATCAGATTCTCATCAGATTTAAATTGCTCGACTAAAAGATATGTTTTAAGTCTATTTCCATTAACTTTAAATATTTTTCCAGTCTAAGGATCTTGAATATCCACAGCTCCATAGGAATAAATTTTCATCACAATAAAAGGACCCATCCACCTGAACTTAAGTTTTCCAGAAAAATTTCTCAATTTGGCATTATACAGCAAAATTTCTGTCCTGGCACAAGATTTTTAGTAATAATCTTTCGATCATGCCATAACTTCATCTTTTCCTTATAAATCTTAGAACTTTCATAAGATCATTCATTATCTCCTCAAGCTCATTTAATTGCAATAATCTCTTCTCATCAACATCTTTCAAATTATAATTGAACTCTTTAATAGCCAAAAAAGCTTTATGCTCAAGTTCAGTAGATAAATGACAAGCTTTTCAAAAAATCAGCCTATATGGGGACATTCCTATAGGGGTTCTATAGGCAGTCATATAGGCCCACAAAGCATAATCCAGTTTGATTGACCAATCCTTTCTATGTGGATTAACAGTCTTTTCCAATATTCTTTTAATTTCACTATTGAATAATTCAACCAAACCACTTTTCTGCAGATGATAAGTAGTAGCAATGCAATGATTAATATGATATTTCTTTGCTAACTTTCCAATCATCGCATTTCTAAAATGACTTCCCCCATCAGTTATGATTACTCTTGGTATTCCAAATCTACAAAATACATTCTTCCTTAAAAACTTTGCAACACTTTGAGCATCACATCGAGGTAAAGCAATAGCTTCAATCCATTTGGAAACATTGACTACTGCCATCAAAATATAAACATTTCTGAAATATGGTGTAAATGGTCCCATAAAATCTAATCCACAAACATCAAATATTTCAACTTCTAATATATAATTGAGGGGCATCTCATTTCTCCTAGAAAAAATGCCTATACGCTGACTTCTATCACAATTTTTAATATAAGCATTCACATCCTTAAAAATTGTAGGCTAATAAAATCCAGATTGTAAGATTTTATATGCAGTTTTATCACTTCTAAAATGTCCACCATAATCAGAATCATGATATTTTTGAATAATTTCATAAGTCTCTTCTAAAGGTACACTTCTTTGAATTATAAGATCCTTTCCTTGTTTATATAAAAATGGGTCATCCCAAAAATAAGTCTTAGCATCAAACAAAAATTTCTTCATTTCCTGATATGTCAAACCATAGGGTATTATACCACTCACAAAATTTACTATGTCTGCATACCACGGAATATGTCACTCATTAATAGTGAACAATTTTTCATCAGGAAAATGTTGATTAATTTCTTCAACATCACAGAGAGATTTTTCAATTTCAAGCCTGGACAAATGACCAGCAATTTGATTTTCAGAACCCTTTCTATCTACTATCTCAAAGTCAAATTCTTGCAAAAAAAGAATCCATCTTATCAGTCTCGGTTTTGCAGTTTTTTTCTTCATTAAATATATGGTAGCAGAATTATCAGCATGCACAACACATTTAATTCCAATTAAATATGATCGAAATTTATCAAAGGCAAGTACTACAGCTAATAACTCTTTCTCAGTAGTGTTATAATTAATTTGAGCTTCATTAAGAGTTTTACTAGCATAACAAAATAACTTTGAAATTCTTATCATATTTCTGACCCAAAATAGCACCAATAGCATAATCACTAGCATCACACATTAACTCAAAAGGTTCTCCCAATTTGGTGAAATTATTACAGGTGTAGTGATTAATTACTCTTTTAATGTTTCAAAGGCTTTGAGGCAATCATTATCAAAATTAAAAATTGCATCCTTTTACAGTAAACGACATAAAGGTTTTGTAATCTTTGAAAGGTCTTTGATGTAACGCCTGTAGAATCCAGCATGTCCTAAAAAACTTCTAATTCCCCTCACATTGGCTGAGCAAGGTAATTTAGATATAACTTGATTTTTTTGCAGGATCTACCTCTAAACCTTTTTCTGAAATCCAATGTCCCAAAACAATTCCTCCAGCTACCATAAATTGGCATTTTTTCCATTTAAGGACAAAATTATTTTCTTCACAGCGTTTTAGAACCTTAGATAAATGTTTTAAACTTGATTCAAATGAAATTCCAAACACTGAAAAGTCATCCATAAAAACTTCAATCCCTTTTTTAATTAAATCACAGAAAATGGCCATCATACATCTCTGAAATGTAGCAGGGGCACTACATAAACTAAAGGGCATTCTTCTAAAAGTAAACGTACCATAAGGATTGGTAAACGTAGTTTTCTCTTGATCCTCAGGAGCAATTTGAATTTGGTGATAACAAGTATATTCATCCAGAAAACAAAAGTATTTATGCCCAGCTAATCTATCCAACATTTGACCCAGAAATGGGAGTGGAAAGTGACCTTTCCTTGTGGCAAGATTTAATTTTCTATAATCAATGCATATTCGCCACCCTGTAACTTGTCTTGTTGGTATTATTTCATTCTTTTTGTTAACAGTCACAGTCACTCCTCCTTTCTTTGAAACACAGTGAATAGGACTAACCCATGCACTATCTGAAATAGGGTAGATAATTCTAGCATCCAACCATTTTAAAACTTCTTTCTTAACAACGTCTTTCATGATAGGATTTAATCTCCTTTGGGGATCAGCCTGTGGTTTGCAATTATCTTCCATAAGATTTCTATGCATACAAATTGAAGGACTGATTCTTTTAATATCAACAATTTTCCATCCAAAGGCTTTCTTGCACTTCTTCAAAATTTCAAGCCAACTCTCTTGTTCTTTTTCAGTTAATTGAGAAGAAATTATAACTGGCAAGGTTGAGGATTCACCTAGAAAAACATACTTCAAATTAACAGGAAGCATTTTTAACTCAAGTTCAGGAGGTTTTTCAATTGATGGACCATAAGATTCATCTTTTTCAGTCAAATCCAACAATTAAAAACTTTCATGAACAAACTTTAAATCTTCCTTTTAAAAATCTTCAGAATCAAGTAACTCCTCTTCTTGCTTATGTTCCAATTCTTCTTTATCAGATTTCTCTTCATAAGCTGACATGAAATGACATTCACTCTAATATTTGATAACATCTATCCTATAACAATCATCTTCTTTACCTTTAGCAGGATATTTCATCAATTTTGAAATATTAAATGCAACAGTCTGATCATTAACCCTCATTGTTAATTCCCCTTTTTGCACATCTATCATGGCTCCACCTGTAGCTAGGGAAGGTCTTCCCAAAATTATAGGTATCTCTTTATCTTCCTCCATATCTAACACAATGAAATCAACAGGAAAAATAAATTGATCCACTTTAACCAAAACATCTTCTATAACTTCTTTAGGATATGTTATCGAATGATCTGCTAATTGCAGAGTTACAGTAGTTGGGGTTATTTCTCCTAGTCCCAGTCTTCTGAATATTGATAGAGGCATAAGGTTAATGCTTGCACCTAAATCACATAAAGCTTTTCCATAGAATCTTTCTCTGATTGCACATGGAATTATGAAACTACTAGGATCTTTAAGCTTTTTAGGAAACTTTTTCTGAATTATTGCAATGTATTCCTCAATAAGTGCAACAATCATTATCTTCAAACTTCCTTTTCTTGTTAATAATATCTTTCATAAATTTTGCATAGCTTGGCATTTGTGCTAAGTATTCAGCTAATGGAATATTAATAGTAAGCTTCTTAAATATCTCCAAGAATTTTGAAAATTACTTATCCAACTTTTGTTGATGATGTCTCTGAGGAAATGGAGGTGGTGGTTTTTCTAAATCAACCTTAGGTAGAGAAACAAGTCTTTCCAAACCTTTCAGAGTGTCCTCTTTTGGTTCTTCAATCTCTTCTTCCTGTATTTCAATTTCTTTTTGAACTTTATCTTCCAATTCTCTTCCACTTCTCAGTTGAATTGCTTTTACTTGTTCTTTATTCTTTTTTTGGATTTACTTCAGTATTACTTGGAAGCAATCCTTGGGATCTATTACTTAAGGCATTTGCAATTTGTCCCAATTGATTTTCAGCATTTCTGATGGTTGCTCCTTGAATTTGTAATTGATTTCCCATATTTGACACTACTTCTTCATTAGACAATTTCTTCTCCTTTAATTGTAAACCATTGTTTTAACCTGAAGGATAAGTTAATCTATTATTATTATTATTTCCTTGGTTGTTCCAATTCCATTATAAAAAGTTTGAATTATTAACGAATTAGGTATCGAATGATGTGGACATTTCCTGAGGAGATCTTTAAATCTTTCACATGCTTCATATATTGATTACCCTTAAAACTGAAAAAAAGATGTAATATCATTTCTCAACTTAGCAGTCTTAGATGGTGGAAAATATTTAGCAAGGAATTTTTATGACAGTTCACCCTAAGTTCATATTGATTCAGGTGCTAACGATTGTAACCATATTTTAGCTTTATCACTTAGTGAGAAAGGAAGAAGTCTAAGTCTAATAGCATCATCCGAAACACCATCATATCTAAAAGTAGCACACAACTCTAGAAAATTGGCAAAATCCAAATTAGGATCTTTAGTTGTTGCTCCCCTAAATTGATATTATACACCATTTGGATAATAGCAGGTTTAAGCTCAAAAGAATTAGCAGCTACAATAGACTTTTGAATACTACCACGAAGTTCATCCACTATAGGTTTAACATAATCTCTTAAAGGTCTTAATTCTTGATGGATACCAACATTTTGATCTTGATGATTTGCCATTTCTTCAATATTTTTATCTTTTACTGTATTTTTAATTTTTTTTTATTCTTCTGATAGTTCTTTCTAATTCAGAATCGTAAGGCACAAGCCCCTCAGAACTTGAACTACACATACAACAATAAAACAAAACAAAACACAATACACTAACAAAAACATAGAAAACTAAAAATTTAAAATTTCTTAATTTTCTTTAAAATATAATTTTAATTAATTTCTTTTCCCAGCAAACGCACCGAAAACTTGATCCCCGATAAACATATGTGTGCCAAAAACTTGACTCCTCACTGATAAATGTAAGGCTTATTTTCAGGTTGTGTGTTTTATTTTTAAAAGGGGGTCGCCTGACAGAAGTTGTCGGCGAATTTTTAATTTAATTTAAATAAATAATTTGAAAAGTAGTATTTGATTTTGAAAATAATTTTAAATTTGAAAATTTTAAGATATGAAATCAAACTGATTTCACATCCCAAATAGTTTATATAAACGAGCACCGCACTACAAACCGTGTATCTATCCCTAAGGATAGACACACTTTGCTTGATGGTGGGGCTCGATTAAATAAACTAAAAGATTTGTGACATCCGTTTGGTCCGCGAACCTATTTTATAAGCCGACAAGTTCCCCGCTTAATATAAAGGAATTAAGCGGGGTTTATATTACTCAGGTTCTTTAAAAATTCCCTATAAGGGCAAGCCCCTATAGTTAATTACATCTTAAATGACGGGAATCACCTAAGAAAACTCTCGATAATAATCAGTAATTCTTCTCTCAAGAATTTCAAAGTTTAAGGTTTTCAAAGGATTAAATTTTGGAATTTCAATAGGGAATGGATCAAATTTGGAACATTTTGTTTTGGGAATTCAAAGGAAGAAAGGTAGGAGAAATCATAGATTCGAAGCAAACTTCGGTAATTCCCCGACTATCCTATTGTTTGGCTTGGATTTAGGAAAGTCCTAATATTTATTTAATGTTTTGATCTTGCCAATTTTAATTAATTAGGACTTATATTTGTATGTTAGAATTATACAAATACCCTCGAAGATGTGAGGGTTTATATCGTATCGGACAACTACCTCGGAGTCCTAAGACCGGTTAGGGCTTAATTTGTTATGCAAATGCCTAACGAAGAGTTGAGGATTTATGTTGCACTAGGCAAACTACCTCGAAATCCTATGGCTTGGTTATTTAATTCTAGGAGAAGTTTCTTCGAAGTAGACTCGGAGTTTTGTCGATGACGATGGCCGTGCTGCCCACTGCGCTCCAACCTCCTTGTTGTTGCAGAGGTTTAGTTATAGAAGTCATAAATCAGAAGATGAGAAAAGTGTTTTGGTTTAGAGAAAATCTTAATTTTCAAGTGTCCTTTTTATATTTTATTTAAAACAAATCTTAAAGTTGATTATAACGACACCGGTTAAGATCCCACGGTTCCATCCTTCATCGTTATTTTTATCGGATTCACTTAGTCCAGATGAATTTGCTAAACTCAACTGAATGAGTTCCACACTTTCATTTAGACCGTGGGAAATCCCGTTAGCAACACGTAGGTTACATCATCCGAGGTATTCCCGATCATCCAACAAGACATTTTAATTTAGTTGTAATTGTAGTTTTGTGTTCTGTTTGTGTTTAAATTTTGAGTTATTTTATATTTTGAAATGTTGTGGCGGTGAATTTTATCTTGCAATGACTTTTAATTTACTTTTGGTTTCAGTTTTAGGGACTATCCTAAAGGTGTGGGTTTTCATGCAACAATTTGTTTATGATGCAAGAAAAGTAAGTACAATGCGATTAAAGAAATTGCAATAATGTAAATTTGCAATAAAATAAAAGCGTACCTGGAGGGTCTTCCCGTCATCCCAAGCTGCACTTAAAACACAATTAGAATATTTAAGCAAGTTCCTAGGTAAAGCTAAGGGAAGGGTTATGGTTTTCTACCAAGTTCCTAATCCTATAGCTAGTCATTTCCTATGACGTCTAGGTTCTTGTGTTTTGGTTTGAGGACGATTTTCTTCATCCAAGAATAATTTAGTTCAATTGTTCTTATAAGTATCCTATCATATTGAGGAAGTGCTTAAGAAGAATCTTAAACATCTTTTCAATATTGCTAGAATTGTTTTAAGTCCAGATGAATTTAATTATACAAATGAATTAATTGTCCAAGAATTCATGTTTTGTTATCTTGCTCAGTGAACTAGGATATTTGAATATCCTATAAGTGGAGTAACATTTCATTTAATGTTTTATTTAGGAGTTATAATAACCAAAGCTTTCGAGGGCAAATTGGTGTTCAAATGATTTGTGATTTAATTTAATTTCAGTTAACGGGTTTAAATTTGGAATAGTGTTCAAGTTGCTTTATATTTAATTTCTTTACGTCTTAGGTGATGTTATTTAATTCAATTTAACTTTAATTTAATTTAATTTGGTTTAGTTTTAATCTTAATTTAATTTTGATTTTTAATTTTAATTTTAATTTTAATTTTAATTTTATTTGATTTTATTTTATTTTAATTTAATTTAATTTAATTTAATATGTTTTAATTTAATTTAAATTAATTTAATTTAATTTAATTTAACCATTATTTTGATTTAATTTTATTTAATTAATTTAATTTAACTTTAATTAAATTTAATTTAATTTACTCAATTTAATTTAATTTTATTTTATTGATTTAATTTAATTTAAATTAATTTAATTTGTTTGATTTAATTTAATCTTTAATTTAATTTTATTTTTAATTTTAATTTAATTGAAAATTTAAAGAAAAGTTTATTAATTTAACTTTTAACTTAATTTTGATGATTATGTCCATTAATATTTTAAAATTTAAATTTGAATTATCATTTTAATTGGAGATTAAATATTATTGAGATGGTTAATTTAGGGATCCTTAGATAAAAGAATAAATTTCTTCCTAATAATAATCCCTATTTTAATAATTCCAGCTTTATTATTCTTCCAAATTTAATCAATTATTTAATTAAAGTTTACTTTAATTATTTTCAAATTGTTTAATGGGTTTCTACCCTTTAATTATTTAAATTTCAATCATCCAAATCAGATTAAGATCAAATATTTTTACTCTTTAATGTTATTAAACCTAAAGTTTTAATTAAGGGTTAAAATTTTAATTACCATTTTGCCCTTCAAGCTTAATAATTTCATAACTCACTAAATTGAGCTTAAATGAACTTGAAAATTTTTATGTGACTTCACTCATATGCCAATAAAGACATGAGAGGAGAAAATGTGATTTTTCTGTATTTAATTTATTTATATAATTATTTTTGGTAGAAAATAAGGATTTCTAAGGAAAATTTAATAACATGACCAAGAGAAAGTTTCTGTCCTTAAGAAAATTATGGAACATTCCTAATGACTAGAGGACCACTTGGACCAATTTTGGTGATTTTTTAAATTATATTATTTTTATTATAATTATTTTAAGTTTTGGAGTATTAATTAAGTTAAAAATAAAATAAAGGTTAAAAAATGAAATTTATATTTTTTAAAAATCTCTCTGATATCAAGGAAATCAGAGAATTAATTTTTGCAATTTTCTGATTTTTCTTTGATTTATCATAATTATTTTAGTGAAAATGCTAGAAAATACATTTTTTTTTAATTTTAAAATTACCCTAGGGCTTTAAAATTTAATATCTCATTAAATAGACCTAAGAAAACAATGGGATTTGTTCCTAAGTGATTAAAATTCAAAATGTGACATTTTGGTGAATTTTATTATTTTTATGATTTTTATTATTTTTTAATTATTAAAATATTAAAATAATGCAAAAAATTAATTTTTTTAGAAAATTGAAAATTTAATTTCCTTAGATTCCCCTGATATCATAGAGGCTCCAAAACAAATTTGGTGAATTTTTTGAAATGTATTTTGAAAGTTATGAATTTTTAAAGTTTAAAATGGCTAAATGGCTTAATCAACCCATTTAGTAGGGCTAACCAAGTCCAATTGACTTCAAATTTTTATGATGGGTTCCTCTAATCCTAAAGGTCAGTAGAGAATTGATTTCAAGTCAATTTGATGTATGGTTAGCTCTAATTAATTAAGGAGCTATTTTGGGTGTTTAAGCCAATTAGGGTTATTTTAAATGAACTAATTGAAAACCTATTTTTCTTAGGGTCCTCTGGTCATAAGAGACATCACCAAATTTTCCTAGAATTTATTTCACAACATGCTAATTATTAGATTTAAAATACTCAAAACAGCAACATGAATTTGAAAAATCAATAACTTCTCATAGGGATGGCCTCCGACTTTGAAAAATTCGGGAATGTTCCAAAATTCGGAGGCTTCAAAAGCCCTATGGTCTCATGCCATGGTGAATTTCCTATATGCATGGAGAATTAAAACAATGCAGAAGGGAAATAAATCATTAAAAATAAAATACTTGATGAAATTAAATGATTTCTTTTCCACATTATTCTCCTCTCGTTCATCGAGCAAGAAGGTATTTTTATTTTATTTTTCTGATTTTTCTACACAAAGTTATGGATTTTTGAAGTTTAGGGAATTAAATAAATAGAAAAATACCCTAATTTTCTATTTATCCACGCGGCGCCGCGTCAACCTCGGCAGCTCTGAAACGCCGCGTGGCACTCTCCGATTCGACGCCGCCATCTGACTCAGCGCTCCAGGGGCCCGCTATGTCGATCCATCTCCAGATCCGGCGCGATCCTGGACGTCCGTCCGCGCGTGTATTAAATGAACGGCATCCGTTCATCGTCCCCAGGCGTCCTTACTCGAGAGCCGTCCGTCTTCTAGGCCTAAGATCTCACTCGATACTTGACCAAATTTAACGTTCTTATGCTCTATGGATTCATCTCGAGAAGACGAACACATCCATACGGTTTATGTGGAATGAAATTGGCTCAATGAAAATGGAGAATGTTCAGAAGCTCGGGAAGAAGAGTGAGGCCATACCTTTGCTCAGAGAAGTGTGGCTTCGATCTGAGGGTTGTGTCACCTTCGGTTGGATCCCAGCAAGCTCCAGATGAAGTCTCCTGGTCTGATAAAATGCCTAGCTATGAAAGTGACCACAGCCGATCACAAAGCTTGGAGGCTGGAGCAACTTGGTGGCCTGGAGATGGGGCTTTCAGTGGGAAACTTCTCCTCTTGGTCCAGTGAAGGTGTAGGACAAGTCAATTCGAGGATTGGCTCGGTGTGGCAAAGTGTCCTGGTTTTGGGTGAAATTTCGGCTGAGAAATCGGATTCGTTGGTGGGGATTAGGCCAAATTGACACTGGGGATCAACTGCTCTAAGGATGGAGAAGGGTCTGGAACAATTTTGGCAAAGTTTCGGCAATGTTTGTGCAACTCTCTCCTCATGGCCGTGAGGGGGTCGGGTTTAAATAGAGGTGGCTGGAGAGCCTCACAGGGATGGCCAAGGGTTGGGATCAGCTGCTCTGGACATGGGAAGAATAGCCATGGTGGCCACTGGGCATGGGGCAGCTCAGCAAGGTGGAATTCCAAAGTTTGGCTCCTCCCGAGGTCTCGGCCATGGTGTCTTTCGGCGACCCGGTGCGGCTGGCCGGCGGGCATGGGTCACCCTCGTGTCCGGGTGGGTCGGGGCTGGAGGTTTGTGCAGTCAATTGGCCATGGACATGTGTAAAGGGTTTGAATCAAAATGGAATGGGAGAGGGCTAGTTTTGGGTCTAAATGGGTCAACCCTTGGTTTTGGGTTAGGTCCACCCTCCAAGGCCAATTTGGGCTGAAGGGAAAGTCACTTAGATCAGCTTGATTAGTGGGGAATGGTCACCATCCAAGTACAATTAAGCTTAAGCATGGTTTAGTGGAGTCATGGAAGTGGTTAATCACTCTTAAGAGAATATGGAAAGGGCCCCTCCTCTTGCCATCTTGGGTATGGTGAGGTGGAAAGTAGATTCCATGGCTCTCATGGCTCCCATGTGGCTCATGCATGGCTTCATGGCTCACCTTTGGCTTGGGAAAAGTTAAGTCAATTTCATGGAAATGGATTTAAGAAAAATTTTGGTATTTTGATGGGAATTTGTATGGGGATTAATTTGGAATGGCTTCATGATGAATTTTCAAACTTAGGGATTGATTTTAATCAAGGGTATGATGAGAAGAATTTGTCATATGGGCTTTAGCATGAAATTTGGGCTTTTAGGAAGATTTCAGGTAAGTGGGCTTCTGGTTTAAAAATAGATTTATGGATGGGAATTTTGTAGAAGTTTGGGCCAAATAATTGTTGGGTTTAGCTCATAGATGTGTCATGAGTGAGTTGAAGCAAATTGGGAGTGATTTGGGTTTTAATTGGGTTGAATTTGGGCTTCTTTGGTGAATGGGCCAATATAAGTCAAATTGGGCTAACTTGGGCCAATGTTTGGCTAGGGTTGAAATTGATGTAAAATGAATGTTGGGAAATGTTTATGGGAGTGTTTCAAAGAGGTTTTGGCTTTGGTTGGGCTTTGATTTTGGGGTTTGGGCTTATTTGGGTTAGGTTTGGGTTTAGGTCAAAATTGGGCTTATTAGTTTTGGGTTGAATTTAAGTGGGGTTTGGGTCTAAATGTTGGGCAAATCATGTTAGTGTTTTGTTTGTAGGGATGTTAAGGAAGGTTTAGAAAAGATTTGGGGTTAATTGGAGTTGAATTGGGTGAGGTTGTGTTAGGTTTGAATCATGGGTCCAAATTGGGCTTTAAGGCCAAAAGTGAAATTGGATCCAAATGTCAATCAAATTGGACTTGGGTTTGGTCTAGATTGGTGTTGGGAATGTTGAATTTAAGTTTAGAATTGAATTGGACCAGAATTTGGTTCAATTGGGTAGGCTTGGTTTAACATTGGGTTCACTTTGTGTTAAAATGGGTCAAATTTGGGGTTTTGACAAAAGTAGGGTAAATTGACAAAATTGGCCCATGGTATAGTTGAACAAAATGAAATTGGGAATATTTGGGAGTTTCTGGAATTTTCTGGGAATTTTCTGAATTTTTGGATTTTTGGGTCAAGAGGGGTATTTTGGGTATTTGGAGGGTATTGGGAGGTATTTTTGGAATTTTTGGTATTTTTGGCTATGAATGATCAATTTGAGTAATGGGGGAATGTTTGGGATTGGTCTTGAGGAATTTTGCTTGATTTGGAAATTTTGGAGGATTTCAAGGGTTTTGGGTAGGCTAAGCGGGTGTAGGGTCCCTCGGATCAAAAATTGAAAATTTGGAAAATTGAAGATTGCGTGAATGTAAGTGGAATGAAATCATTTTGGTTGAGCCATGAAGCCATATCAAGCCCACATGAGCCATGAAGGGGCTCATTTGAGGCATCCATTATGTTGTTCCTAACCCTCTTAGCCAAGGGCTTAGGGGTTAAGGACCATCCATGTGGATTATCTTTATGAGTCAGGAGGTCAAGTTAGGTATAGGTGTGTGAAAGTGCAGTGTATAAATGTAGTGTATGTGTAAGTCAGCCCCTTCACTAGACCAGGCCACCCAGGGCAGTCCCAAGGCCAAAGAGTCCTATAGGAACTCATCCTTTAAACTTCCACATTTGATTTCAACCCTCTAGGTGATTAGGGGTCTATAGTCAAGTTTGTAGAGTTTGCAGGGAGTTAGGAAGTGGTTTGAATTTCTAAAAGGTGGATCCGAATTCTAATCCTCTAAGATAGTCAAACGAAAAGCTTAAGGCTAGATCCTAAGTACTAAAGGGAAGAAGAGAAGACGTCATCAAAAATGAGGTCAACAATAATTAAATGTGCTAATGGTTTAGATATGAAAATTATGATTTTATAATATGAGATACTATGCAAGTATACGTATCGTTTATCAAGTAATATAAGACTTTCTGATTAAGCCCCGAGATATCGAACCCACAGGGAAAGTGATAAATTATTAAAGAAATAAGAAAATTATCTTTTTACTTTTTTAATTGGCTTTTGAAAGTAAGTTTTGATTTTGAAAAGTTTGATAGTTGATTTCAGTCTTTAAATTTTCTTATAAAAATCAAACAAGAAATTAAAATGATTATAACTGTAAATACCGTATAAATAACTCTATTAATATGAAAAACACTATTAACTAGAATTAGTATGAAGAACTCTATTAACTAGGATCGATATGAAAAACAATATTAACTAAAATATCTTTTTCTTTCTTTTATAAAATAGTAATAATTATGAAAGTATTGTTGTGGAAGTATATAAATTGGTTGTGAAAAATAGAAGCAAATGTTTTCTTTACCCTTACTTGGTTCTATAAAGAACATTTTTTAATTTGAAATTTTATCATTTTGAACACGGTTAGGCAGGGAAGATACCAGCTCTTACTCTAGAGTTCCCTCGATCCCCTCCACCTGGGGGCTAACTTCTCATAACAAAATTCAAAGCTTCAAACCAAATTAGTGGCTTTTAGACTGTCAAACTAAAAATGCTCTAATTTTACTCCCCTTTTTAAAACATCTTCTAATATATTACATTATATTATATGAACTACAATTTTCACCCATATAATTGCATGTGATTCTTTCTAACTTTTATGAGACAATACGCATTGGATCTTACATAATCTCACCAAAAATTTTGCATCTTAATAGGCCAAATTAAGAAGTAAACAAAGTTTATAGAATCAATTTTTACAACTTCTTCCAACTTTAAACACATATACTTTCCACAATAATTCTTCATGAATTACTTACTTCTTCATTTAATAAGGAAAAAGATAAAGTAAACTACTCAGAATACATTGAGAAAATAAAAAAACACATTGATTTGAAACTAAAAACTATAAAAAAAACAACAAACAAAAACAGGTATTAATTAAAAACTAAAGATAAGAATAAAAGTAAACACTTATCTGAAAATCCACTCCACAAGACTCACAAAGTTCCTCTGAAAGTTTGACTCTTGACTAAACTAATCCTCAAAGCAAGTCTCTCAACTCCGATGACTCAGAATACAGACTTCAGACTTTAATAAAACTGAACGAAACTAAAGGAAAGAAAAGTAGTGGAAAGAAGAAAGCTTCAATCCTACCCTTTTCTCTTTTCCACTCTCTACTCCTCCTAATTAAAACTTTCTAAATGCAAAGGAAAAGCCATTCAAAATGCAAGGGAAGAGCCCCTCAATTTTTTCTAAGGCTCTCTTTTTATATTAAACCAAAAGGTGCATAGGTGTCTCTTCAAAATGTGTCTAGATTTGATGTATCCACCAAAGAATGCACCCCTTCATTCAAACTTGTCGCCCAAAGGAAGTTATTGAAGTTATCACCAAGAGTTGCATCCCATCCCCTTTGAAAATAGCGCCAAATTCAAATTAAACTCGATTTTTAACAGTGATGGCTAAGCGCCGGCCCAGTTGCGCTTAGCTGTCAGTGCCCAAATTTTTATTTTTCATTTTTTTGCTCCAAATTTGATCCAATTTTGCTCCTTTCATCATAATCACTCATTTTTATCATACATACAAGAAAAACATAAAATACTTTCCATTAAAGTGCAATATCATCAAAATAGGTATAAAAAATGTGCATAAAAAGTACTATATAATTTATGTGTATCACTACACTCCTCACTAATTGCAACTGTCTTGTAATCCCCAAATTTCCTTTTCTTGTTTAATATGACCTTCATAAACTTTGTATAACTTGGCATTTGCTCCAAAGATTTAGCAAAAGTAATATTAATCGTTAACTTCTTAAGTACTTTCATGAACTTTGAAAATTTTTTATCATACTCATGTTGTCTAAGTCTTTGAGGAAATGGAGGTGCTGATCTTTCTAAATTGATTTTAGTTGGAGATATTAATTTCTCCAGGTTTTTAGAAAAATGTTCTTCATGTCTTTTAGTTTCATTTGTTTCTCTTACAACTTCATTCTCTTTTCTAACCACATCCTCTATCTCTCTTCGACTTCTTATTTGGACAGATTCTGCTGGTGTAAGTTGAGGCTGGTTCATTCCAAACTGGTCCAACTTCCTTGATATTGCAGCAACATGAGAGGCAAGAATTGCAATCGCATCTGTATCATGAACACTGGCAACCTTTTAAGGATTCACCCTCGTAGTGGGCCACTGATATTTATTTGTAGCCATTTCTTCAATTAACACATATGCTACATCAAATGTTTTTAACATTAATGAACTACCAGCATCAACATCAATAATGGACCTAAGGGATCCAACCAACCCATTGTAAAAGTTTGAGTAATTAACCAATCGGGGTGAGCATGTTGTGGACACTTTCTTAGGAGTTCCTTAAATCATTCCCATGCTTCGTATATTGATTTCCCTTCATACTGACAAAAAGAGAAAATATTGTTTCTAAGTTTCGTAGTCGTTGAAAGAGGAAAATACTTGGCTAGGAATTTTTGAGTTAACACCTCCCACTTTTTAGTAGAGCTAGGTGCTAATGATTAGAATCAAATTTTAGTCTTATCCCTTAGAGAGAAAGGAAAAGACCTTAGTCTAACAACATAAACTAACATTTTTTTATGATGAAATTTTGGACAAAGTTCTAGAAAACTTGATAATTGTAAATAGGGATATTCTGAAGTAGTTCATCCAAACTGGTTATTCTGCACAAGTTGGATAATCGTTGGACTAAGTTCAAACGAGTCAACTTCTATGATAGGGTTTTGTATATTTGAGTGAATTTCATCTATCATTGGATTTATATAATCCCTTAATAATTTATTATTATTTTGTTGACCTCACTTTTGGTTGAGGTCTAGTCTTTCCTTAGAACAACTTAGGGTCTAGCCATAGGACTCTCTTGGTGACTTTCTTAGAAGACTAGTTTTGGAACCCTCCCCCTTAGAAATTAAAACTTTTCTCCTTTCAACGGGCTTCACTAGGAGTTTTCATATGCTTAAGGTCTAACCTCCAACTTTTGGGAGGAAGAGACCAAGCATAAGGAAGCCCAAGAGAGGTCTCCTCTAGGTGGTCAAACCATAGGATCTACCCTGGGAGGTCTGGAGCTCACACAATACACACACTTTACACTCACAGCCCTAAACATAACACATCCTACCTTGGCCTCCTAACTCTTTGGAAACTTATGTGTGTGGTATTCTCCAAGCTCTTAGCCCCAAGCTAGAGGTTTGATTAGTACCAACACATAAAGGACTAAGTAAGGGTTAACCTTGGCCCACGACTCAACCTAAACAATTCCATACTACTCACCTCTAACTAACCTTAAATTTTCAAAAATTTCTATTTTTGACCTCTTGCCTCTAAACCTACCCAAAATACCCCTAAACCCTAAGGTCCTACAAAACTTCCAAAATTACCCAACTTACCCATTTTTCTCCTGGAACTATTTCAGAATATTCTCCATCACTCAAATTGACCAAAATGACCCAAATTTACCAAAATTTCCAAAATACCCCCAAAATAGCCTTCTTAGCCCAAAAATCCAAAATTCCAAAATTCCAAAAAATGGCCAAAAACTCCTAAATATTTCCAATTTCATTTCTCTTAACTACCACATGACGCAATTTGACCAATTTAGCCCAACCTAACTAAAAAGCCTTAATTTGACCCATTTAACGCAAAAGTGCCCAAATTAAACCCAATGTCAACCCAAATGGCCCCAATTTTGCCCAAATCCAATTCTAAACTTTAATTCAACATCTCTAGCCTCAATCTAAACTAAATTCAAACTTAATTTGATTCACATTTAAGTTCAATTTCACATAAATTGTAAAATCCCCAGTTTTGACCAAGTTGCCCATTTCCTTCAAATTGACCTAATTACAGTCAATTTCCCCTTAATATGAATTTTAAACTTCCCTTGAAACTACCTTAAATCAAATGCAATATTCAATTGCCCCCAATTTGAGCTCAAATCTCACCCAAACCAACTTAAAGTCCAAAACCCCAAATTTTGACCCAAACATGCCATATGCCAAAAATTCCCCAAATTGAGTGACATAATACTAAAATTTCCACCAAATTAATGTTGGGAACTTATTATAACATCCCCCTAGACCATGTGGAACCTTCAATTGCCCTTGAACCCAAGCTAGCTCAACCTAGTCCCAAGTTAACCCAACTTGCCCCAAATTAACCAAAATCCCAAATCAAGCCAAATTGAACCCGCAAATCTATTCAAAACCACTCCAATCTCATTTCAAAAACTTTATGAAAATCATATACATCATTTTGAACAATCAATTGGGTCTAACCCAAGTCCAAACCAAACCTAGTCCAACCTAAAGCCAATGTGACCTAAATTGAACACATGACCCAATTTCACTTAAATTGAACCAAGTTCACCAATATGACTCATTGGTAGCCCATCTTAGAACCCCAAAGACCAACCAAAACCCACTAGACCCAAGTCCATTAAGCCATTGACCAAAGATCCTTCACCACGGATAACTCTCCCTCACCTTTTGGCTTAACCCATTTCTCCAAGCAAGCCACCCATCATGGCAGGTAATTAACCTCATTAACTCCTCTCTTACCACCCATCAGCCTACCAACCACCATCCTTGTCCTTCCCAGCCATCCTAGCCACCATAATAGCTCAGCCTGAACGCCCTAATACCCCTTAAAACTCAAAATTGTGCTTTGTCAGTTAGGCATTCCCTCAGCGATTAATGACATTGCTCAGGCCTCACCCTAAGCGGCCTAAAGCACCCAAAGCCAAGCCCTGACACAACTAATTGGCCATGGCTATAAAAGCCACCCCTGACGGCCAAAATCTAGGTGTTGAAAATTTCCTAAGGAAAAACTGCTAAAACCTCACCAGAGCTTTTCCAGGCCTCCCTAAGCTCATTCCAGCCATTTTCCCCATTTGGTTCCCCTTTTTTGACCTCATTTTTGGTGAGATCTTTTCTTCTCTCCTTAGTTCTTAGGATATAGCCATAATTTTTCTCATTGACTATCCTAGAGGACTAGAATTGGGACCCATCCTTTAGCAATTCAGCTACTTCTTGACTCCTCTTGGGATCCCACTAGGATGGTTGAAAACCTCTAAATCACCTTAAAAGGTTAAGACCACCATATGGAGAACCAATAGTGAGCTCCTATAAGGTTGTTCAAGCCTTAGGACTACCCTGGGTGGCCTGGTCCTGGTAAGGTCTGGCTTAAACACACTGCACTCTCACACACACCATCCTTACCCAATTCTTCCCCCTGGTTCATTGGAGCACTCACTTGGCTAAGTCCAAACCCCTAGCTCTTTGGCTAAGATGGTTGGGAACAACCCATGAGATGTTTAAGGTGGACATTTCTTGGTCCATGACTCACTTTAAGCTTCATCATGATCAAAATTCAACTTTTGCCAAAATGCCTAGTTTTGACATTGGGTCCTTCAAACCTACCTAAAACTACCTAATTGCTCCAAAATTTCCAAATCTTCTAAAAATTCCTAAAGATCATTTTGAAACAACCCCCACCTATTAAATTCACCAAAATACCCCAATACCCTCCAAATAACCTCTTGATACCCTAAAATACCCTTTTGGCACAAAATTCCAAAAATTTCAGAAAATTCCCAGAAAATTCCAAATATTCTCAATTTCATTTTGTTCAACTACACCATAGCCCAGTTTTGCCAAAATAATCCACTTTTATCAAAATCCCCAAATTGATCCATTTTTAACCTAAATGGACCCAATGTCACACCAAACCAACCCATTTGACCTCAATTTTGCCCAATTTCAATTCTAAACTTCAATTGAACATCATTACTATCAATCTAAGCCAAATCTAAGCCCAATTTTATTCACATTTGAGTTCAATTTCATTTGAAATCCAAAATCCCTAATTTTGCCTAATTAATCCAAAACCCCCAATTAACCTAATACCAACTTTTTTTTTCCCACAAATTTCAATCCTAAACTTTCCATAACATGCCCATAAAACCTATGCAACCTTTAGTTGCCCCAATTTGAGCCTAAGCTTAACCTAAATCTATTTGAAAAAAAACCAAAAATACCCTCATTTTAGCCTAAAGTGAATCCATGCCCTAAACCTACCAAATTGATTAGCTAAATCCTAATGTTCCTTCCCAATTGATGTTGGGAACTCTTCAATACATTCCTTTAGAACATTTGAAACTTTAAATTGGGTCTAAACCCCACCTTAACCCAACTTGGACCGAAGTTGATTCAACCTTGCCTAAATTAACCAAAATTCCAAAATCCACCAAATTGACCTTCCAATTGAACTCAAAACCATTCCATGTCTTCAAGAAAGTTTTTTATGTCAATCATTTCTATAATGTTGCTCAAGACTCTTAGACCTAAATCAAACTCAAACCCAAGTTAGCCTAACCCAAACCGAATTGAGCCAATTTGAACCTATGGCCTAATCAAACCAAATTGAACCAAGTGTGGCTAAACCAACCTTTCCTCAGCCACCAAGTGAACCCTAGGAACCACCCTAGATCCACTTAGCCCAAGCTAAGTGAGCCATGGACCAAGGGTTCCCCATTTTAATGAATCTCTTCCCTTAAGTGGATAAATCCCCTTTTACCTTACCCCAAAACATCCCCACAACTGCTAATCACCATTAAATCTCTCCATGACACACCTGACCTCAAGGGCCAGCTCCCCTGTCCTTGCTGGCCGGCCTAGCTGTCGGAGGGGGTTAAAACTGAGAGCCACCATCTACCCAAACACACCCAAACCCCACCAAATGACCACCTCAACCAAATTAAACATTGGAGCCTCTCTGCCCTCCACCTAAGCAACTGAATCCACCCTTCAATTGAGCCCTAGCTCAGCCCAATAGCCCTAGCCATTTAAACACCACCTCTCGGCCATGAGATAGGTGTTGAAATTTTTCTAAACAGAAACCCTCCAAATTATTCCCAGAGCTCCTCCTAGCCAAGAGAAGCTCAGCCCTACTGCTTTCCCCGCCTCCTCCCCACTCGGTTGAACTCAATTTTTGAGTTCAATCTCAGGCCAAAAAATAGAACACTCTATGAAACTTCACCAAATCCAAATTAACTCTTCCCACACCTTCACCAGAGGTAGAGAAGGAGTTCCCCAGTGAAAGCCCCCTCTCCAAGCTACCCAATTGTTCCAGTCTCCAAACTTTGTGATCGGGCCTGGTGGAAGTCAAGCCCAGGCAATTAACCACAACTTTAGGCTTCATCCATAGCTTCCTTGGACTCCAACTAACGTGCCAAAACTCTCTAATAGAAGCTTCACTTCTTAGAGCCAAGGTATTGTCCTCTTCTTCCTCCCGAGCTTCCAGCGATTCTTCATTTCATTCAACTCAATTTCAATGCATGTTAGCCATATGGATGTGTTCGTCTTCTCAAGACGAATCCATAGAGCATAAGAACTCTAGAATTCATTCAGAATCGAGGGAGATATTAGGGTTGGAAGGTCGATAGTCACGGGTATCAAACGAACAGTTCAGATGGCATCGGACGAAGAGATGGAACCTGAACCATGGACCGCGTGGCTGCTGAGTCAGATAGCAGCGCCGAACCAGAAGATGACGCGTGGAGTTCGATCCGCCGTAGGTTGAGTTGGCGCCGACGTGGATAAGTAGGAAAATCTGATTTTTCTTATTTATTTAAATACCAAAAACTTCAAAAATTGATATCTGTGCATAGAAAAATAATGAAAATAAAAGAAAAATACCCACTTGGTCGGTGGAAAGAGGAGAATAATGTGGAAAAGGAAATGATCTATTTTGTTGGGTATTTTATTTTTAATTAATTTAATACTGTATTGAGTATTTTAATTCTTCATGCATGTATACATTTCACCATGGCACAAGACCAAAGGGATTTTGTAGCCTCTAACCTTGGGAACATTCCCTGAATTTTCCAGGGCCAGAGGCCATCCCTGGGGCAAGTTATTTATTTTCCAAGTTTATGTCACTGTTTTTGACATTTTAATTCCAAAAATTAGTATGTTGCATAGAAAATTCCAAGAAACTTTGGTGAAGTATCTTAGGACCAGAGGACCTTCGGATAATTATGGTTTTTGTTAATTCATTAAGGATAAACCTAATTGGCCTAAATACTCAAAATAGAACTTTAATTAATTAGGATTAATCACACATTAAAACAACTTGACAATAATTCTTCATTGATCTTTAGGATCAGGGGAACCTCACATAAAAATTGGAAGTCAATTGGAAATGTTTAACCCTACTAAATGGATCAATTAAGCCACATCATCAAAATTAAACTTTAAAAAATTCATAACTCCAAAAATACATTTCAAAAATTCACCAAATTGATTTTGGGACTTCTTTGATATCAGAGGAGTCTATGAAAAATAAAATTGGAATTTTCTAAAAATTTTCATTTTTAAGCATATTTTAATATTTTTAATAATTAAAAAATAATAAAAATCACAAAAATAATAAAAATCATAAAATTGTCATGTTTGGTCCCCAAATCACTTAGGAACTAATCAACTTTTTTCCTAAGTCTCTAGGTTAGGATATTGAATTTCAAAGCCTTAAAACAATTTTTTGAATTAAAAAATGTATTTTCTAGTCTTCCCACTAAATTAATTCTAATAAATCAAAGAAAAATCATAAAAATATAAAGTTTGTTTCTCTGACTTTCTTGAGGTTAGAGGGATTTTTGAAAAATATAAAATTCATTTTTCAACTTTTATTTTATTTTATAATTAATTAATACTCCAGAACTTAAAATAATTATAATAAATAAAATTTAATGCAAAAAATCACCAAAATTGGTCCAAGTGGTCCTCTTGTCATTAGTAACATCCCATAATTTTCTTAAGGATAGAAACTTTACCTTGGTCATGTTGGTGAATTTTCTTTCAGAACCCCTATTCTCTATTAAAAATAATTATATAAATAAATTAACTTCATAAAAATCACATTTTCTCCTCTAATGTCTTAATTAACATGTGAGTGAAGTGAAATAAAAATGTTAAGTTTATTTAAGCTTAATTTAATAAGTTATAAAATAAATAATCTTAAAGGGGCTTAAAGGTAATTAAAAGATTTTAACCCCTAACTAAAACTTTATGTTTAATCGAAATAGGGTAAAATATCTGATTTTAATTTTCTCTCAGATTATTGAAACTTTGGGAAATCAAAGGGTAGGAACCCATTAATCACCTTAATAAACCAAAAATGAAACTTTAATTAATTAAATAATATAAATTTTGGAAGATTAATTGAAATTGGATTATTGAAATAGGGACATAACTTAAGAGGATATTAATTCCTTAATTTAAAAATCCCTAAATAAATCACTTAATAATACTTAACTCTTAAACTTAAGAGGATAAATGGAACTAATAATTAAATGATTAAAAGTAAATAATGCTTAATTAAAACCTACATCATTAAATAATTTAATAATTGATTAAAACCTAAAATGTTAAATAATTAAAAAGTAAATTAAAATATTTGAAACTAATTTAAAATCATTTCAAAACAAACTTAAATCAGAATTACAAATTTTAAATAATTTTAAGACAACTTACCTTATAACATAATGTAAAAATTAAATTAATTAATATAATTAATGTAAATTAAATCATCAAAATTTAATAAATAATTTGAACACCTCTTTTGACCTAAATTAATCTAAAAATTTAAATTAACATGAAATATTGATATCATTTATAAAACATTTAGCTTAAATGAATCAAACACCATTCCAAACTTAAAATCATTGATTAAAATTTCATAATTAAATCACACTAAAGTAAATCATCAACTTTAACTTCAAATCGTTAAAATCTTTAACAAATTAACTTGCCCCTGAAAGCTTTAAATCATTATAACTATTAAATGAAGCGTTAAGCGAAAAGTCACTTCACTCATAGGCTAATCTAATATCCTAAGTTCACTGAGTAAGGGAACAAAACTTAACTAAACCCTTGGATGATTAATTCACGTGTGTAATTAAATTCACTTGGACTCAAAATTGTCCCAAAAAGTATTGAAAAGATGTTTAGTATTTGTTCTAAGCACTTCCCCAATATGATGGGTAGTTTTAAAGAACAATTTAACTTAATTGTTCTTTGGTGAAGAAAATCATCCTTAATCAAAATCAAGAACCTAGACGTCATAGGAAATGACTAGCTATAGGATTAGGATTCTGGTAGACAACCAAAACCTTTCCTTTAGTCTTTACCTAAGTACTCGTTGAAATATTTAATATGTGTTTTAAGTGCAGCTTGGAATGACGAGAAGACCCTCCAGGTACGCTTTTATTTTATTGCAATTTACTTTATTGTGATTTATTTATATAAGCTGTACTTGACTTTTCTTGCATGTTAAACAAGATTGTTGCATGAAAACTAAAACCTTTAGGATAGTCACAAAAATGAAACTAAAACTAAATTAAAAGTTACAACAAGATAAAATCCACAACCACAACATTCAAAATATAAAACAACTCAAAATTTAATCCCAAACAGAACAACAAAACTACAACTTTAACTAAATTAAAACGTCTTGTTGGATGATCGGGAATACCTCGGATGATGTAACCTACGTGTTGCTAGCGGGATTTCCCACAGTCTAAATGAAAGTGTGGAACTCATTCAGTTGAGTTTAGCAAATTCATTTGGACTAAGTGAATCCGATAAAAATAACGATGCCGGAAGGATGGAACCGTGGGATCTTAACCGGTGTTGTTATAATCAACTTTAAGATTTCCCTAATAAAACATTAAAGACATTTGGATTTTAAGACTTCTCTAAAACAAAACACTTCTCTTATCCTTTGATTTATGACTTCTAAAACTAAACCTCTGCAACAATAAGGAGCTTGGAGCAAGCCTAGTGGGTAGCACGACCATCATCATCAACAAAACATATGGCTACATCAGCAAAACCTTTCTTAGAAATAAACAACAAAACCATAGGACTTCAAGGTAGTTCGCTTAGTGCAACATAAATCCTCAACCTTTTCGTTAGGCACTTGTATAATCTTTTTATGCGAATTAAGACTTAACCGATCTTAGGACTCCGAGGTAGTCGTTCGGTATGATATAAACCCTCACATCTTCGAGGCTACTTATGTGATTATATCATACAATCATAAGTCCTAATTAATTAAAATTAGCAGGATTGTGACATTAAATAAACTCTCAAATTGAAGCCAAACAACAAGATAGTCTGGGAAGTTGCCAAGATTCTTCTTGGATCCTCAGCTTCTCCTACTTCTCTTCCTTTGGACTCCTTAAAATAAACTGTTCTAAATTTGAGCTAATCCCAATTGAAATCTCCAAAATTCAATCCTTTGAAAACCTTAAACTTTGAAATTCTTGAGAGCAAAACCACTGATCATTATCGAGGGTTTTCTTAAGCATCTTCGGACATTTAAGATGTAATTAACTATAGGGGCTTGCCCTTATAGGGAACTTTAAGAACCCAGGTAATATAAACCCTGCTTAATTCATTTATATTAAGCAGGGGAACTTGTCGGCTTATAAAATTGGTTCGCAGACCAAACAGCTATCACAAATCTTCTAGTTTATTTAATTGAGCCCCATTGTCAAGTAGTGTGTCTATTCTTCGGGATAGATACACAGTTTGTTGTGTGGCGCTAGTTTATATAAACTATTTTGGGATGTGATATCGGTTTGATTTCATATCTTAAAACTTTTAAATATAAAATTATTTTCAAAAATCAAATACTACTTTTCAAAATATATATTTAAATTAAAATTAAAATTTCGCCGACAACTTTTGTAGGAGACGCCCTTTTAAAAATTAAACTTACAACCTAAAAATATGCCGACACCCTTGCATGAGAGTAATTTCTCCACTGAAATCTCAGTCGGAATCAGAACAAACTCCACCGTAGCTCCAGAGTACACCAAACTTAAATTAATTGCACCCACACCTTCATAGCATCAGAAGGAGAAGATCCCTCATCAGAGCCCCGTCACAGAGAGCTTTTATACGAGAGAGGTTGAATTCATCTAAAATCAGCCTTGGTTGAATTCAGGTACAGACATTTCACCACAACACAAGGCTCCATCTAGAGGTTCCTTGGGACTAATCAAAGTTGTCACAACCATCTTATTGAGGCCTCACCTCTAAGACAAAGGTAATGAAATCATTCGTCCTCACGAGCATGTTCTAATTTTATACATGTGTAGACCATATTTCATACAGTGTAAACCATATGGATAGGTTCATCTAGGTCAGATGAAGCTCTAGGAGCAAACCCTATGTGATTTGCTTAAATCTAGCTTGCGTTCTTAGGTCATGAAGGAATCACAGTTAATTTAAAATTACTTTTGAATCATTACAAGCCAATCAAAAATTGATAAATTCTTCCATAAATTAAGTTTACCTCTATATGCCTGATACACCTAAAATATATAGTGTTTTTATACACATTTTTATACTTATTTTTGATGATATTGCACTTTAATGGAAGATATTTTTGGTTTTTCTTGTAGGTACGATGAAAATGACTAATTATGATGAAAGGAGCAAATAAGGATCAAATTTGGAGCAAAATTATAAAGTTTGAGAAATTTGGCCTCTAACGCCTAAGCGCCAAAAGCTGGCGCTTAAGCGCCACAATTAAAAATTAAATTTTAATCAAATTTAGCGCCATTTTCAAGGGGTGTTTGAAGTAACTTTTGGTGGTGACATCCTTAACTTCCTTTGGCCGACAAATGTGATTGAAGGGATGCATCCTTTGGTGGATACATTGAATCTGGATATGATTTGAAGAGACACAAATGCACCGTTTGGAAAATTATAAAAGTGAAGCCTCACAATTTGCAAGTGGTTGTGTTGTTGTAGTGGTAGTTAGTGTTTTGAAAGTCAGTTAATAGTATGTTTTTGAAGTTCTTCTTTTATATAGTTGTTAGTAGAGAGTAGAGAGTAAGAAAGGAAAAAGGGTTGGTGTAAAGACTTCTTCGCACCGATTTTTTTTATCCTTGTATCTAGTTTTTATTGAAATTTAAAGTTTTTATTAGAGGCATCAAAGTTGGTCGCCAACCTCTGTAGGGTTGTGTTGTGAAAAGAAAAATTCCAAAGGAACTTCAGAGTATTGTGGAGAGGACTTTCAAATAAGTATTTATCTTTGTTTTTAAACTTTATTTTTAAGTAAGATTGTTGGGTTTTCATTATGCTTTATTCTTTAAAATTAAGTTGTGTTTGTGTTTTATTCATGAAATCTGGGTAGTTTGCTTTATCTTTTTCTTTCTTAGATGATGAAGTAATTAAATAATGGAAGTATGTTGTGGAAAGTATAAATGTTTAAAGCTAGAAGACATTGTGATGATTCAATCCCTTATAACATAATTTACTTCTTGATTTGGCCAATTAAGATGTTAAATTTGTTGTGAGATTATGTAAGATCCAATGCGGTATTATCTCAAACAACAATTCGGAAGAATCACAAGCAATTATATGGGTGAGAATTGTAGTCCATATGATTGAATGCAAATATATAGAGAGATATGCTTTATTTGGGAGTAAAATAAGAGTACTTTCTAGTGACAGGATAAAGCCCCCTAATTTGGTTTGTTATTCTGAATTTTGTTATGAGATGTTAGCCCCAAGGTAGAGTGAATAGAGGGAAATCTAGAGTGAGAGCAGGTATCTTCCCTGCCCAACCAATCTACAAAATTTCAAAATTTCAAATTAACTGATTTTCTTTATAGAACCAAGTAAGGGTAAAGAATATGATTTCTCCTATTTGGCACAATACATTTAAATACTTCCACAACATAAATATCCATAATTATTACTGATCTATTGAAGAAGGAAAAAGATATTTGATTCTTATAGCTTTTATGTCATGTTTAGAGTACTGATAATTGTAATTTCCTGCTTAAATTTTTATTAAAAATATCAAAAACAACTTTTCAAAATTAATATCTTAAAACATATTTACAAAAAACAATTAAAAAAGTAAAATTTTATAGTCTTAGACATTTCCCTGTAGGTTTGATATCTCGGGGCTTAATCAGAAAGTCCTATATTACTTGAAAAATGATACGTATACTTGTGTAGTATCCTATATTATAAATCATAAATTTACTATCTAAATTGTAAGCATAAATACTCGAGGATCATGTTTTTAGCGTCGTTGTCGGGGAAACTGATTAAAATTTCATTTCAAGAAAATGAAAAAAATATTAAATTTTTTTTTACTTTTGTTTGCTTTTGTTAGTGTGTTTTGTTTTGTTTTTTTAATGTTGTATGCGTAGTTCATGGTCTGAGAGACTTGTGCCTTACGATTCTGAATTAGAAAGAACAATAAAAAAAATCAAAAAAATTAAAAATTCTGTAAAAGATAAAATTACTCAAGAAATGACAAATAATCAAAATCAAAATGTTGACAACCATAAAAAATTTAGACCTTTAAGAGAATATGCTAACCCTACAGTGGATGAACTTCATGGTAGTATTCGACACCCTGCAATAGCTACAAATTCCTTGGAGCTTAAACCTTCAATTATCCAAATGGTGTATAATAATCAGTTTGGGGGAGCACCAACTGATGATCTAATTTACATCTTGCCAACTTTCTAGAGTTGTAAGCTACTTTTAGATACGATGGTGTTACAGATGATGCTATTAGACTTATACTTTTTCCTTTCTCACTAAGGGATAAAGCTAAGATATGATTAAATTTTTTAGCACCTTGATCTATCAGAACATGGGGTGATTTAGCAAAGTAATTCCTTGCTAAATATTTTCCACCATCAAAGAATTCAAAGCTTAGAAATGATATCACATCTTTTTATCAGTTTGAAGGTGGATCAATATATGAGGCATGGGAATGATTTAAAGATCTCCTCAGAAAATTTCCACATCATTAGATACCTGATTTGTTAATAATTCAAACCTTTTATAATGGATTAGTTGGATCTCTTAGATCTATTATCGATGCTGCTGCAGGATGATCATTGATGTCTAAACAGTTTACTGATGCTTATGTTTTGATAGAATAAATAACTATGAAAAATTTTCAAAGGCCTTATGAAAAGTTAAATACTAAAAAGGTAGCTAATATTCATGAAAATGATGCTTTTGCAATGTTATCAAATCAAGTTGAAGACGCTTCCTGGTCATTTCAAGTATATTTTTCTAGGTGATTCCTCAACTTTTCCAGTAATAATTTCCTCTCAATTAACTAAAAAATAAGAGGAGAGCTTGTTTGACGTTTTTAAGAAGTAAAAGAAATCCTTTGGGTGGATGATAGCTGATATTAAAGGAATCGGTCCTTCAATTTGTATGCATAGAATCCTTATGGAAGATGACTGTAAACCTAGGGTTAAACCTCCAAGGAGATTAAATCTTATAATGAAAGATGTTGTTAAGAAAGAAATTTTAATGTTGTTCGATGCTGGGATTATCTACCCTATTCAGATAGTGCAAGGGTTAGTCATATTCACTGTGTTGCTAAGAAAAGAGGAGTAACTCTGACTGTTAATGAAAAGAATGAGATTATACCAACAAGACAAGTTATAGGGTGGCGAATATGCATTGAATATAGAAAACTAAATCTTGCTACAAAGAAGGTTCATTTTCCACTCCCATTTCTAGATCAGATGTTGGATAGACTAGCTAGGCATAAATACTTTTTTTTAATTGATGGATATACTGGGTACCACCAAATTTAAATTGCTCTTACAGATCAAGAGAAAACAACGTGTATCAGTCCTTATGGTATGTTTGCTTTTAGAAGAATGCCTTTTGTTTTATGTAATGCCCCTGCTACATTTCAAAGATGTATGATGGTTATTTTTGTGATTTAATTGAATAAGGGATTGGATTTTTTATGGATGACTTTTCAGTGTTTGGAAGTTCATTTGAATCATGTTTAGAACATTTATCTAAAGTTCTAAAATGATGTGAAGAAACTAATTTGGTCCTTAATTGGGAAAAATGCCAATTTATTGTAGCAGGAAGAATTGTATTAGGACATAGAATATCAGAAAAAGGTTTGGAGGTAGATCATACAAAAATTCAAGTTATCTCTAATTTAACTTGTCCAACGAATGTAAAAGGATTTAGAAGTTTTCTGAGACATACTGGATTCTACAAGCGTTACATTAAAGAATTTTCAAAAATTTCAAAACCCTTATGTTGTTTATTGGAAAAGGATGTAATTTTTTATTTTGATGATGAATGCCTAAAAGCTTTTGAAATAATAAAAGAAAAATTAATCACTGCACCTATTATAATTTCATCGAATTGGGAAAAAACTTTCAAATTAATGTGTGATGCTAGTGATTATGCTATTGGTGTTGTTTTGGCTCAGAAATATGATAAAATTATCAAAGTAATTTACTATGCTAGTAAAACTCTTAATGAAGCTCAAATTAATTATACCACTACTGAGAAAGAGTTATTAGGTATAGTTTTTGCTTTTGATAAATTTCAATGATATATAATTAGAACTAAATGTGTGGTGCAAACTGATCATTCTGCTATCAAATATTTAATGAAGCAGAAAGATGTGAAACTGAGATTGATTAGATGGATTCTTCTATTGCAAGAATTTGATTTTGTGATAGTAGATAGAAAGGGTGTTGATAATCAAATTGCTGATCATCTATCCAGGCTTGAAACTGAAAAATTTCTTAGTGACTATAGAAATTAATGAACTTTTTCCTGATGAAAAAATTTTCATTATTAATGAGTGGTGTATTTCGAGCTATGTCGACATTGTAAACTTTATTGTCAGTAATATTTTACCATATAGTTTGACATACTAGGAGAGGACGAAATTTAATCTGATGCTAAAACTTATTTCTGGGATGATGCATTTTTATATAAAAAAGTACAGGATCTGATTATTCGAAGAAGTGTGCCCTTAGAAGAAACTTATGAAATTATTCAAAAATGTCATAATTCTGATTACGGGGAAAATTTTTGAGTTGATAGAACTGCTTATAAAGTTTTACAATCTGGATTTTACTGGCCTAGAATTTTTAAAGATGTTAATGCATATATTAAAAATTGTGATTGATGTCAACATAAAGGCAATATTTCTAGAAGAAATGAGATGCCCCTCAATTATATGTTGGAAGTTGAAATATTTGATGTTTGGGGATTAGATTTCATGTGACCATTTACACCATCTTTTGGAAAGATTTACATTTTAATAACAGTAGACCATGTATCAAAATGGATTGAAGTTGTTGCTTTACCTCAATGTGATGCTCAAAGTGTTGCAAAGTTTTTATGAAAGAATATATTTTGCGGATTTGGAATACAAAGAGTAATCATAACATATGGGGGAATTCATTTTAGAAATGGGATTATGGAGAAGTTAGTAAAGAAATATCATATTAACCATCGCGTTGCTACTACTTATCATCCGCAGACAAGTGGTTTGGTTGAATTATCCAATCGTGAAATTAAAAGAATATTGGAAAAGACTGTTAATCCAAATAGAAAGGATTGGTCAATCAAATTGGATTATGCTTTGTGGGCCTATAGGACTGCTTACAGAACTCCTATAGGTATGTCCCCATATAGGCTAATTTTTGAAAAGGCTTGTCATTTACCTAATGAACTTCAACATAAAGCATATTGGGCTATAAAAGAGTTCAATTATAATTTGAAGGATGTTACTAAGAAGGGATTATTGCAATTAAATGAGCTTGAAGAGATAAGGAATGAATCCTATCAAAATTGCTAAGATTTATAAAGAGAAGATGAAATTATGGCATGATCGGAAGATTCTTACTAAAAATCTTGAGCTAGGACAAAAACTTTTATTATATAATGCCAAATTGAGAATTTTTGCTGGAAAACTTAAATCCAAATGCATGGATCCATTTATTGTGATAAAAGTTTATTCTTATGGAGCTGTGGATATTCAAAATTCTGAGACTGGAAACATATTTAAAGTTAATGGTCATGGTTTTAAACCTTATTTTTCACTCAATCAACTTAAACCTAATAAGAATATGACGTTGGGTCACTCTGAATATGTTCAGAGTATGTCAGTCTGAAGACATTAAATCAAGCGCTTTGTGGGAGGCAACCCATAGTTATCGTTGTGCTTTGCTTTATGTTTGTTTTGTGTGCTTTGTTTGGTTTGTTTTTATGATTATGTTGTAGTATTTTGGAGAGATGGGTTATGGTGGTGTTTATTTTACATTAATTGATGACTTAAAATAGTCAGAATGAAAATTTTGGACATTTGACAGACATGTGCAAAAAAGTGCACTGGCGGCTAAGTGCCGACTGATTGGCGCTTAAGTGCCGCAGTTATGAAAAACGTGATAAATTAATTTCTACAAGCCAAAATGTGGGGAAGTTGTTTTAGAAGTTATTTTGGAGTTCTAAAAAATCTAGGGTCAGTTTTAGTACTTCCCATGTCTATAAAAGGCCCTGAATTAAGAGAAACAATTTCCCCAGTCCCTATTTTCTAGAGTCTTAAAAATAGTGTTTTGAGTGCAAAAATTTTGTGTTGGGAGAGTGAAATTAAGAAGAACAAGGAAGCTAACAAGAAGAAATTTATTAGTGAAAGTGTGCGAGAGTTATATAACGGATTCCTAGCAGTTAGTATTCAAGGTATTGCAGAAAGGATTACGAAGATTGAAGCCAATGTGGAGTCAATTGAAACAAAGGTAATTGAAACTAACGCTCATTTAACACATATGAGATTGCAAATTAAAATGCAATTCAGTCCTACAAGTCATGTGAAAGAAGTGGATAAGGTGATGTTTCTGAAAAATAAATGGTTAGAAGAAGAAGATGTAAGACTTTTCAACCATTGCCCGCTTTATCAGATTTATATTCCAGATGGTTCAAATGGTAATAATGGAGGTTCTGGATATATTCCATGTAATGGAGACTGAAGTTAATTTGAGTGCAGTCTAATGTTGTTGTTTTTATGTGTTAAGTGTTTTGTGTCTAGTGTTATATGTTTGTGTTTTGTTGAACTTTAATGTGTGTTTGTTACATCTTAATGATGTAAATTTATCTTTGTTTTTATGTATTTGAATCCTTGTGTATTGGGAAATTTCATCCAAAATGTTTGGATATAAATTTTTAGTTTGTATTAAGTGTGGTTATTTTAATTAAATGAAAGTTTGTGTTTGTGTGACATTTGTTTGGAATTGATGGAAATCTAACTTTCTTTGGAGAATTAGAAAATTTTATGGGGGAGAAATGATTATTTGAAGTGATTTAGGGTGATTAACCAAGGGGTTTAGTACACTTTTAAACTACTTGTGAAAATTAAGGTCCTGGCGCCTAAGTGCCATAACTTAGGTGCTCAAGCACCAGATTTTGCGGTTAAGCATCGATGCCTCGTGCTTAAGCGCCGGTTCACGAAATATAGTTTTCTACAGTTAAAAACCCGAAAATTGACAATTTTAACACCTCCTGTCACCCTCAACCTCTCAAAACTGCGAAATAGGATTTAGGACATCCTTACATTGGTTCAATTAAGAGCCGATTTCAACTGGATTTCTCAGATTTTAATTCCATGAGGTATGAGCACTACTCCTAAGTAAAAAATTTTTGATTTTCACCATATATTTTGAGTACAATATTGAAAATTCTTAAAATCATTATTTATGATAATATTTAAGGAAAAGAAGGAGAAATTACATGGATTTAGTGGAAATTACCTTTGGAAGTTAAATTAACAAATTTAGTTTAATTTTGGAATTTAGGATGAATTTTTACGATTTTTTTTAGAGATGGCTCCAAAGTTAAAGCACTCGAAAGAGAAAGAAAAATTTAATTCCAACAAATTTGTTAGTCCGAGAGCTGAGGATCGATATGTCGATGCATTAACGTCACGAAAATTGATTCCCGAATGAGTATTAAGTAAGCCAGGAGAAGTTATTGAAGAAATGATCATTAGAAGGAATTGGGAGAATTACTGTTACTTCTCCGCTGTCACTGTTATTTCTCTGGTCAGTGTTTTATGCAAACTTACCTACAGCAGAAGAGAATTTGGTGATGGTTAGAGGTGAACAGGTGCATTTTTCACCTGTGGTAATCAATGTCTTCTACCACCTGCCTCCTGCAATGTTTTGTTTTTGTGTTAATTATCACTCTGCTGAAGGAGAATTAGATGAGATAATATCTTTTCTGACTGATGGAAGAGGTTTATGGAAGATAACGAATGAAAGAAGAGTAAATTTTCAGGCCTCTAAGTTCAATGTCATTTCGAAGGCATGACATTATTTTATCTCATCTAAACTGTTGCCTTCAAGTCATACTAGTGAAGTTACAAGGGAGAGGGCTATTCTGAACCATTTTATTCAGTTAGGAAAGCCTATTGACGTAGGGGCTATTATTTTTTATTATGTAATAAGTTGTGTCAGATCTGCTACTACTTCAGGTATGGGATTTCCATCCTTAATTCATTCAATTTGTGAGTGGTCTGGTGTGAAGTTTGAAACATGAGAGGAAGTTCTTTGAAAATTGCATGTTTAAAACTTTTCAAAATCTACTACCTGTTATTATCTAGTATTGTTGTGATTTTAGTTATGTTAATATGGTGTGTATTTTCTTTGAAAACCTCCACTGCTGTAGAAGTCTTTTGAAAATTTTATTTTATAAAAAACTCAATTTAGTTTCTTTTTACTCATGTTTTGCTTTAAAACTGTTATACTTGAATATTTATGATACTGAAATTCCTGTAAGAAAGTTATTTTAGTTTTCAATTCTCACTAATATATCTTTTCTTATGCTTAGATGATTTTATCCTAACTAAAAATTAAAGTTTGGGTAGAATTTAAAATAACTAAATTTTTTAAAATCCTAAAATTTTATTTGTTCTCAAGAATACTTAAAATAAATTTGGTTTTTTATTAAAAAAATTATGTATATGAAGTTATATTAGGGAAACAAAATTTTGAATATAGATAAGAATAAAAGAGTTTAGTTAAAATTTATAGTAATTATGAAGAATTTAAAGTTAAAATGTTCTTAATGAAAAAATGTTAAATATAGTTAAACTATCTTTAGTAAGAAATGTTGTATTTTTGGATGAATAGAAGATTTAACTTTTATTTTGCAAAGCTTAAATTTATTTTATTGAGAAATAATTTTCAACACTATTATTATTTTTTTTAAGTGAAAGATACATATCAAACCTTTATTTTAAATGGAAGGGTGGAATTCAAAATCCTTAAAGGCCTATCCAAGTACAGTAATACTTGCCTTATATAAAAAGAAAAAAGAAAAAAGTAAAGAATAGAAAATAAAAAGAAAAAGAGAAAAAAGTGAATATTAGTATGTGAAAACGAAGGAGAAGCTTGAGGATTTAAAGGCCTAATCAGAAATTGGTTCCATGCCTAAAGTCTAAAATATAAGTTTTGAGAAAATCTAAAACTTAAGGTTATAATATAGTAAGTAAAATTATTCTCAATTAAAATTTTTAAGTGAGAAAAAAAATGTTTGAATCCTATATTTTGAAAATCTACAAGTATTTCTAAAGTAGATAAAAACTTATATTTTCATTATCATTTACTTCAAAACTTTCTAAACTTTAAATTGGTCTTATTTATGAAAATTTTTTCTAAATTGGATTATTTCATTTCTTAAACAAAATTTTGAAGCCTTCCTAAGAAATTTATTTACATAATTTGCATGTTAAAATTTTTTATGCTAAAGAGTCACTTGAGGACAAGTCACATTTTAAGTTGGGGGATTTTTATACAACTAAAATATATAATATTTTTATGTACATTTTAACACTTATTATTTATGATATTGAACTTTAATTGAAGGTATTTTATGTTTTTCTTGTAAGTATGAAGAAAATGATTAATTATGATGAAAGGAGCAAAAAATGATCAAATTTGAAGCAAAATTATGGAGTTTGAGAAATTTAGCCTCCGGCGCCAAAGTGTTGGCGCTTAAGTGCCACGGTTAAAAATCAGATTTTAATCAAATTTGGAGCCATTTTCAAGGGGTGTTTGAAGTAACTTTTGGTGGTGACTTCCTTAACTTCTTTTGGGCGGAAAATGTGATTGAAGGGATGCATCTTTTGGTAGATACATTGAATTTGGACATGATTTGAAGAGACACCAAGGTACCTTTTGGAAAATTATCAAAAATGAAAGCTCATAATTTGTATGTGGCTGTGTTGTTGTAGTGGTAGTTAGTGTTTTGAAAGTGTGTGAAGAGTAATGTTTTGGAATTCTTCTTTTATATAGTTATTAGTAGAGAGTAGAGAGTAAGAAAGGAAAAAAGGTCGGTGTGAAGCCTTCTTCTCACCAATTTTATTTTATCCTTGTATCTAGTTTTTATTGAAGTTTACAATTTTTATTAAAGTCATCAGAGTTGGGCGCCAACCCTTGTAGAGTTTTATTGTGGAAAGCAAAATTCTAAAGGAACTTTAGAGTCTTGTGGAGAGGATTTTCAGATAAGTATTTATCTTTGTTTTTACACATTGTTTTTAAGTAAGATTGTTGTGTTTTCAATATGGTTTATGCTTTCAAATCAAGTTGTGTTTGTGTATTCTTCATGATATCTGAGTAGTTTACTTTATCTTTTTCTTTCTTAGATAAAGTAATTAAATTATGGAATTATATTGTGGAAACTATAAGTGTTTAATGCTGGAAGAAATTGTGATGATTTATTTCCATGAACTTAATTTACTTCTTGATTTGGCCAATTAAGTTGTTGTTAAAAATTTTGTGAGATTATGTAAGATCCAATGTGTTATTGTCTCAAACAACAATTGGAATGAATCTCATGTAATTATATGGGTGAGTATTGTAGTCCATATGATTGAATGTAAATATATAGGGAGATATGCTTTATTGGGGAGTAAAGTTAGAGGACTTTGGAGTGACAGTCTAAAGCTCCCTAATTTGGTTTGTTATTTTAAATTTTGTTATGAGATGTTAGCGCCTAGGTGGAGGGAATAGAGGAAATCTTGAGTGAGAGCTGGTATCTTCCCTGCCTAACCCATCTACAAAATTTCAAAATTTCAAATTAACCAATTTTTTTTATAGAACCAAGTAAGTGTAAAGAATATAATTGCTCCTATTTGGCAGAATACATTTAAGTACTTCCACAACATAAATATCCATAATTATTACTGATTCATTGAATAAGAAAAAAGACATTTGATTTTTATAGCTTTTATATCGTGTTTAGAGTATTGATAATTTTAATTTCCCGCTTAACTTTTTATTAAAAATATAAAAAACAACTTTTCGAAATTAATACCTTAAAACATACTTACAAAAATCATTTTAAAAAGCAAAAGTTATTTTTCTTATTTCATTAAAGTTTAAGACATTTCCCTGTGGTTTTGATATATCGGGGCTTAATCAAAAAGTCATATATTACTTGATAAATGATACGTATACATGCGTAGTATCCCATTTTATAAATCATAAATTTACTATCTAAAACGTAAGCATAAATATTCGGGGATCAAGGCCCCACTTACATAATTCCTAAGTAAAATATCAAATGATAACCACCCCGCCTTTCGGGTGACTAAAACATTGACTCATCGAGCATAAGGATATAAAAAGAATGAATCATTTAATAATTATGATAAGTTCAAATGAACTCAAGGAAGCTCAAAAGGATTGTGAAATGTCTAGGTACCTCCTAGACTTGTTTCAAAAATCTTATGAATACCTTGTAGGACAACTGGACCTATCATTTTTATTAAATAAAGAAATCTCACAAATAAATGAATATGACCCACCAAGTTAAGAAATAGGGTTTGGTAGGCCTGTGACAAACCTATCTATAGGGTTTTACTTTCCTGCAAAATATAAATGTTTATTGCAAAAATACTAAAGTCTCAGGTGGAGGAACGAGAAGACTCACTAGGTACACTTTTACAAGTTTACAGCGCTTTCTTTTCCTGCTCTATCCTAACATTTCTCGCTTATAAGCTTGCATGTTAGACAATAATGTCACCCTGCATGAAAACATAAACTTCTAGGATAGCTACAAAACCAGAACCAAAAATGAAAATTAAAAATCTAAACAATATAAAATTCACCTCCACAATAGTTAAAATATAAAAAAACTCAAAATTTAATCACAAAGAAAACAAAAACATCATAATTGCAAATAAATTAAAATGTCTCATTGGATGATTGAGAATCCCTCAGAGGAGGTAACCTACATGTTGCTAATGTAGTTTTCCCACGATCTAAATGAAAGTATAGAACTCACTAAGTTGAGCTTAGTAAATTCATTTGGACTAAGGGAATCTGATGAAAAAAGTGATGTCGGGATGATGGAACCATGGGAACATAACTAGTGTCACTATAATCAACTTTTATATTCCCCTAATAAAATACTAAGACACCTTAATTTAAATAATCTCAAAACATGACACTTGTCTTCTCTCTTACAATTTATATAATCTCAAAACATGTCACTTCTATTCTCGGAGCATGCATGGTGGGCAGCAGGCCATCTTCAACAGCAAAACTCCTTAGAAATTAGAATAACAAGCCATATGACTTCATGGTAGCTTGCTTAGTGCAGCCATAAGCCCTCACTTTATCTCTTTAGGCCTTGCATAACCACGTTGTGCAACATAAGCCAAAACTCATTTTAGGATTCCGAGGTTGTCATCGGTATGACATAAATCCTCCTATCATTCAGGCTATTCACATGATCAGTGTTAGGTGAATATAAGTCCTAAATAATAAAATTGACAGGATGAAACATCAAATAAATATCTCAAATTGAAGCCAAACCATAGGATTGTTGGGGAAAACACCAAGATGTCTTGGATCCATGTCCTTCCCCTAGTCATTCTTTCCTTTGGATTCTTATAAAAATTGTTTTGAAATTTGAGCCACTCACCTATTAGATTTCTTATTACCACCTTTTCTTGATGAACCTTACCCTTTTGGAAGTCATGAGTACAATGTTTCCTAATCTATATCAAGAGTTTTTTTACGTGACTTCGGTTATCTAAGATATAATTAACTATAGGAGCTGGCCCTTATAGGAAACTTGAAGACCCCAGATTAATATAAACACTATCTAATTCCTTCATATTAGATAAGGGAAATTTTTGGTCAACAATGGTTCACAGACCAAACAGATGTCATGAATTTTTTAGTTTATTTGATCTAGTATTACCGCCAAGCAATGTATCCATTCTTCGGGATAGAAACATGTCTTGTGGAGAAGTGCTCGATTATTTAAACTATCACTTATATGAGATCGATTTTATTTCATATTCTTTAAAATTAAAATATTATTTTCAAAAATTCATATATATTAAATTAAACTAAAATCCTATTTCATAAAAACTATGTTTTAAACTCTTCAGACACATTTAACGACCAATAGTTTTTTGGCGGCTTTGCCGGGGAATAGTTTTTCTCTTCATTAAAATCTAGAAATGTTATATTAATTCATCGGTAATGAGTTCATGTCCCTCATGAACCAGCTTACCATTCTTTCATTGATATGCTCTACCCATTTCTTTCTTGGGAAAATATGATCGACTTTCCTCGATTTCAAGACCATCTGTTTAACCATCCTTAAACAGAGGGTTCAGGGATCTTTTGGTTCCTTCTTGATTTTTGGGAGGTCAGACCCCTGATAGGAGTGTTGGTGGACAAATTTTGCCGAGCTAATGTGCATCGTGAAGGGGATCCCAGACGAGGTCCCATACTTCACTTCCTCTTTATGCCTCTCGGGCTTAGTCCTGCCTTGGCAGACTGACCCATTCCTCCTTCAAATCTGAAGACTCCTTTAAATAAACATATCTGAAAGCAAGATAATAATAAAGATAAAGTAATAAGATAAAACTGTGCCCAGTTCACAGAGTAAGCTTTCCGTTTCATAGTGTTTGCACTATGATTAAAAGGTTTATGCCTTCGCTAACTTTCAGAATTCTTTTCCTTCGACAGTCAAGATATCAACCCCTACACTGACTTTCTCCTGCAACTTACCCATCTCCTGTGAGGCTGATACACCTAAAACATATAGTATTTTAATGCACATTTTTATACCTATTTTTAATAATATTGCACTTTAATTGAAGGTGTTTTATGTTTTTCTTGCAGTATGATGAAAATGGATGGTCATGATGAAAGGAGCAAAATTGGATCAAATTTGGAGTAAAAAAATTAAAAAATCAAAAATTTGGCACTGGCGGCTAAGCGCCGCTGGGCCGGCGCTTAGCCACCACAGTTATAATTCGAAATTTAATTAGATTTGGCGCCAAACTCAAAATGCAATGGATGCAAATCTTGGTGGTAACGTCCATAACTTCCTTTGGGCTGAAAGTTTGAATGAAGGGGTGCGTTCCTTGGTAGATACATCGAATCTGGACACATTTTGAAGAGACACCAAGGCACCTTTTGGTTCACTATTTAAAGAGACTCTTAGAAGTGAAGAATTGAAGAGACTCTTCACTGTATTTTGAAGAGAGGAATTAAAGAGATTCTTCCACTGCATTTTAAGTTTTTATTTAGATTAGAAGTAGAGAGTAGAAAGGAGAAAAGGGTCGGAGTTAAGAGTTCTTCTCCCACTTCTTTTCTTTCTTTTAGTTTAGTTTTTATTGATGTCTGAAGTCTTTATTCTGAGTCATTGGAGTTTGGAGACTTGCTCTGAGGAGTAGTTTAGCGAAGAGTTAAAGTTTCAGAGGAACTTCCTTAGTCTTGTGGAAAGGATTTTCAGATAACTGTTTACTTTTATTTTGTTTATCAATACTTGCTTTCTTTTATTATTTTTCTTATCGTT
This sequence comes from Papilionanthe hookeriana x Papilionanthe teres, assembly GCA_022702705.1. Classification (NCBI taxonomy): domain Eukaryota; kingdom Viridiplantae; phylum Streptophyta; class Magnoliopsida; order Asparagales; family Orchidaceae; genus Papilionanthe; species Papilionanthe hookeriana x Papilionanthe teres. The sequence goes on from CM040428.1 coordinate 145,727,690, forward strand.
TTTAATTTCAAATCAATGTGTTTTTATATTTTCCCAAAGCATTCTGAGTAGTTTATTTTATCTTTTTTTTTCTTAAAATGGAGAAGTAATTAATTTAAAGAGAATTGTAGTGGAAAGTATCATTGTTTAAACGTTGGAAGAAGTTGTGAAGATTGATTCTGAGAACTTTGTTTACTTCTTAATTTGGTCTGTTAAGTTGTAAAATTTCTTGAGATTATGTAAGATTCAATGCGGTATTATCTCATTAAAGTTAGTAGGAATCACATGCAATTATATGGGTGAGAACTGTAGTCCATATAAGTGAATGTAATATTAGAAGATATTTTTATAGAAGGTAGTAAAATTAGAGGATTTTAGAGTGACAGGCTAAAACCCCCTAAGTTGGCTTGATTTTTTTAGTTTTATTGTGAGAAGTTGGCCCCCAGGTGGTGGGAATCGAGGGAGCTCTAGAGTGAGAGACTTGTATCTTCCCTGCCTAACCATGTTCAAAATAATATAAATTTCAAATTAACCTATGTTCTTTATAGAACCATGTAAGGGTAAAGAACACATTTGCTTCTATCTGTCACAACAAAATTTAAATACTTCCACAACAATACTATAAGAATTATTACTACTTCATGAAAGGAAAGAAAAAGATATTTTAGTTAATAGTATTTTTACATCCATTGTTATTAGTTATTTAAACCATTACTTTCATTGCTTAGCATCTTATTAAGAAAATTTCAAAAGACAAATCAACTTTCTAAAACTTTTCAAAATCAAGACAAACTATTTCAAAAACAATTAAAGAAAGTAAAAAGATAATTTTCTAAATTCCTTTAAAGATTTTTAACTTTTCCCTGTGGGTTCATTTTCTTGAGGCTTAATCAGAAAGTCTTATATTACTTGATAAACGATATGTATACTTGCGTAGTATCCCATATTATAAAATCATAATTTTCATATCTTAAAATCATCAGCGCACTTATATCTGACGGTACCAAGTTTTTGGCGTTGTTGCACTTATATCTATCGGGGATCAACTTTTTGGCGCTGTTGCCGGGGAAAGTTATTTAAATTGCATTTTAAAGAGAATTAAGAAATTTAAATTTTTTTACTTTTCTTTGTTTTTGTTAGTGTGTTGTGTTTTGTTTTGTTTTATTTTTGTATGTATAGTTCAAGTTCTGAAGGACTTGTGCCTTATGATTCAGAATTAGAAAGAACTATAAGAAAAATCAAAAAACTTAAAAATACAGAAAAAAAATATTCAAGAAATGACAAATCATCAAGACCAAAATGTTGGCATCCATCAAGAATTAAGACCTTTAAGAGATTATGTTAACCGTACAGTAGATGAACTTCGTGCTAGTATTCAAAACCCTCTTTAGCTGCTAATTCTTTTGAGCTTAAACCTGTTATTATCCAAATGGCGTCTAATAATCAGTTTGGGGGAGCAACAACTGAAGATCCTAATTTACATCTTGTCAATTTTCTAGAGTTGTGTGCTACTTTTAAATAGGATGTTGTTTCGGATGATGCTATTAGACTTAGACTTTTTCCTTTCTCACTAAGGGATAAAGCTAAAATGTGGTTACATTCGTTAGCACCTGGATCAATTAGAACTTGGGGTGAACTATCACAAAAATTCCTTGCTAAATATTTTCCACCATCTAAGACTGCTAAGTTAAGAAATGATATAACATCTTTTAGTCAGTTTGAAAGGGAATAAATATATGAAGCATGGGAAAGATTTAAAGATCTCCTCAAGAAATGTCCACATCATGTGATACCATTTTCTGATTCAAACTTTTTATAATTGATTAGTTAAATCTCTTAGATCACTCATCGATGCTGCTGCTGGTGGATCATTAATGTCTAAACCATTTTCTGATGCTTATGCTTTAATTGAAGAAATGGCTACTAATAATTTTCAATGGCTTTCTGAAAGGTTAAATCCTACAAAGGTAGCTAGTTTTTATGAAAATGATGCTTTTACAATGTTAGCAAATCAAGTTGTTGCAGTATCAAAGAAGATAGACCAAATTGGGATGAATTTTTCTTAGCCAAATCTTATGATTGAAGAAAATTCGTTAGGCCAGATGGTTGATTCTTATTCTTCACCAGAAACTGTGAATGTTATAATCATACCTAACAACCCATATTCCAATTATTATAACCCAGGTTGGAAGAATCATCTTAATTTTAACTGGAATAACAATAATCAGGGTGGTGTTAATCAATAATGGGGGAACACCCAAGTAAACCCATTGGGGAATTGGAACATCCAAGGTAATAATAATAATAGATTAACCTATCATTCAGGTTATACCAATGCTTTACAAAATAAGGAGAAGAAGTTGTCTATGGAAGAAGTAGTATCACATATGGGAAATCAATTTTCAAATTCAAGGAGCAACAATCAAAAATATTGAAACTCAATTGGGACAAATTGCAAATACATTAAGTAATAGACCCCAAGGAATGCTTCCAAGTAATACTGAAATGAATCAAAGAGAAAAGAATAAAGAACAAGTTAAAGCAATTCAACTGAGAAGTGGAAAAGAATTGGAAGGCAGAGTTCAAAAAGAGACTGAAGTAGATAAAGTAGAGATTGAAAGACATAAAGAGGATGTGTTGACCTCATTTTTGATGAGGTCTTCTCTTCTTCTTTTTAGTACTTAGGATCTAGCCTTAGGCTTTTCCTTTGACTATCTTAGAGGATTAGAATTGGTACCCACCACTTAGAAATTTAAACCACTTCTTAACTCCCTGCAAACTCCACAAACTTGACTGTAGACCCCTAATCACCTAGAGGGTTGAAATCAAATGTGGAAGTTTAAAGGATGGGTTCCTATAGGACTCTTTGGCCTCAGGACCGCCCCAGGTGGCTCCGGTCTGGTGAGGGTTGACTTACACACACCTTACACTTATACACTATACTTTCACACACCTCCTAAAATCACACCCATACCCAACTTGACCTCCTGACTCATGTAGGTGATTCACATGGATGGTCCTTAACCCCTAAGCCCTTGGCTAAGAGGGTTAGGAACAACATAGTGGATGCCTCAAATGAGTCCCTTCATGGCTCATGTGGGCTTGATATGGCTTCAAGGCTCAACCAAAATAATTTTATTCCACCTACATTCACCCAATCTTCAATTTTCCGAATTTTCAATTTTTGACCCCTGGGACCCTACACCCGCCTAACCTACCCGAAACCCTTGAAATCACCCAAATTTTTCAAAAATCCCAAATCACCCAAAATTCCTCAAAAACAATCCCTAACAATTCCACATTACTCAAATTGATCATTCATAGCCAAAAATACCAAAAACTCCAAAAATACCTCCCAATACCCTCCAAATACCCAAAATACCCCTCTTGACCTAAAAATCCAAAAATTCAGAAAATTCCCAGAAAATTCCAGAAAATCCGAACTATTCCCAATTTCATTTTGTTCAACTACACTATGGGCCAATTTTTTCAATTTACCCCACTTTTATCAAAACCCCCAATTTGGCCCATTTTAACCCAAAGTGAACCCAATGACAAACCAAACCTACCCAATTGATCCAAATTCTGGTCCAATTCAATTCTAAACTTCACTTCAATATTCCCAACACCAATCTAGACCAAATCCAAGTCCAATTTGATTGACATTTGGATCCAATTTCACTTTTGGCCTTAAAGCCCAATTTGGACCCATAACCCAAACCTAACCCAAACTCACCCAATTCAACTCCAATTAACCCCAAATCTTTTCCAAACCTCCCTTAACATCCCTACAAACAAAACCCTAACATGATTTGCCCAAAATTTAGACCCAAACCCCACTCAAATTCAACCCAAAATCAAAAAGCCCAATTTTGACCTAAACCCAAACCTAACCCAAATAAGCCCAAACCCCAAAATCAAAGCCCAACCAAAGCCAAAACCTCTTTGAAACACTCCCATAAACATTTCTCAACATTTATTTTACATCAATTTCAACCCTAGCCCAATATTTTTCCAAGTTAGCCCAATTTGACCTATATTGGCCCATTCACCAAAGAAGCCCACATTCAACCCAATTCAAACCCAAATCACTCCCAATTTGCTTCAAGTCACTCATGACACATCCATGAGCTAAACCCAATATTTTTTTGGCCCAATCCTTCACAAAATTCCCATCCATAAATCTATTTTTAAACCAAAAGCCCACTTACATGAAACCTTCCTAAAAGCCCAAATTTCATGCTAAAGCCCATATGACAAATTCTTCTCATCATACCCTTAATTAAAATCAATCCCTAAGTTCAAAAACTCATCATGAAGCCATTCCACATTAAGCCCCATACAAATTCCCATCAAAATACCAAAATTTTTCTTAAATCCATTTCCATTAAATTGACTTAACTTTTCCCAAGCCAAAGATGAGCCATGAAGCCATGCATGAGACACATGGGAGCCATGAGAGCCATGGAATCTACTTTCCACCTCACCATACCCAAGATGGTAAGAGGAGGAGGCCCTTTTCATATTCTCTTAAGAGTGATTAACCACTTCCATGACTCCACTAAACCATGATTAAACTTAATTGTACTTGGATTGTGACTTGACCCCACTAATCAAGCTAAGCCAAATCACTTTCTCTTCAGCCTAAACCAAGCCTTGGGTGGTGCACCTAGCCCAAAGGGATGGGTTGACCAATTTGAGCCAAAATGAGCCCTCTCCCATTCCATTCTAATCCAAGCCTTTTACACATGGAATTTGCCAATTCCCTACACTAAACCCCAGCCCTGACCCACCTGAACAAGATGGTGACCAGTGCTTGGCCGGCCAGCAACCAGGTCGCCGGAAAACACCACACCCGAGAGCTCACATGTGAGCCAACTTTGGAATTCCACCTTGCTGAGCTGCCCCAAGCCCAATGGCCACCATGGCTCGTTCTTCCCATGCCCAGAGCAGCTGATCCCAACCCTTGGCCATCCCTGTGAGGCTCTCCAACCACCTCTATTTAAACCCGACCCCCTCATGGCCATGAGAAGAGAGTTGCAAAAACCTTGCCGAAACTCTACCAAAATTTTTCCAAACCCTACTCCATACTTAGAGTAGTTGATCCCCAGTGTCAATTTGCCCTAATCTCCACCAACAGAATCCAATTTCTCAACTGAAATTTCACCCAAAACCAGGACACTTTGCCACAGTGAGCCAATCCTCAAATTGACTTGTCCTACACCTTCACCGGACCAAGAGGAGAAGTTTCCCACTCGAAAGCCCCATCTCCGAGCCACCCGGCTTCTTCCAACCTCCAAGCTTTGTGATCGGCTGTGGTCACTTTCATAGCTAGGCAATTCACCGCACCGGGATACTTCATCCGGAGCTTGCCGGGATCCAATCGAAGGTGACACAACCCTCAGATCGAAGCCACACTTCTCTGAGCAAAGGTATGGCCTCACTCTTCTTCCCGAGCTTCTGAACATTCTCCATTTTTATTGAGTCAATTTCATGCCACATAAACCGTATGGATGTGTTCGTCTTCTCTAGACGAATCCATAGAGCATAAGAACGTTCAATTTGGTCAAGTATCGAGTGAGATCTTAGGCCTAGAATACGGACGGTTCTCGGGCTAGGACGCTTAGGGACGATGAACAGATGTCGTTCATTTAATACACGCATGGACGAACGGCCAGGATCGCGCCAGATGAGGAGACGGAACGATACAGCGGGCCCCGGAGCGCTGAGTCGGATGGCGGCGTCGAATCAGAGAGCGCCACGCGGCGTTTCGGAGCTGCCGAGGTTGACGCGGCGCCGCGTGGATAAATAAAAAATTAGGGTATTTTCTGATTTATTTAATTCCCTAAACTTCAAAAATCCATAACTTTGTGTAGAAAAATCGGAAAAATAAAATAAAAATACCCACTTGCTCGAGTGAACAGAGGAGAATAATGTGGAAAAGAAATCATTTAATTTCATCAAGTATTTTATTTTTAATGATTTAATTACTCTTTACATTGTTTTAGTTCTCCATGCATATAGGAAATTCACCATGGCATGAGACCATAGGGCTTTTGAAGCCTCTGAATTTCAGAACATTTCCTGAATTTTCCAAAGTCAGAGGCCATCCCTATGAAAAGTTATTGATTTTTCAAATTCATGTTGCTGTTTTGAGTATTTTAAATCTGATAATTAGCATGTTGTGAAATAAATTCTAGGAAAATTTGGTGATGTTTCCAATGACCAGAGGACCCTAGAAAAAATAGGTTTTGAATTAATTCACTTAGACTAATCCTAATTGGCTTAAACACCCAAAATAGCTCCTTAATTAATTAGAGCTAATCATACATCAAATTGACTTGAAATCAATTCTCCACTGACCTTTAGGATTAGAGGAACCCACAATAAAAATTTGAAGTCAATTGGACTTGGTTAGCCCTACTAAATGGGTTGATTAAGCCATTTAATCAATTTGAATTTCAAAAATTCATAACTTTCAAAATACCTTTCAAAAAATCACCAAATTGGTTTTGGAGCCTCTCTAATATCAGGGGAATTTAAGAAAATTAAAATTTCAATTTTCTAAAAAATTTAATTTTTTGCATTATTTTAATATTTTAATAATTAAAAAATAATAAAAATCACAAAAATAATAAAATTCATAAAAATGTCACATTTTGAATTTTAATCACTTAGGAGCAAACCCCATATTTTTCTTAGGTCTATTTAATGAGATATTAAATTTTAAAGCCCTAAGGTAATTTTAAAATTAAAAAAATGTAATTTTTAGCATTTTCACTAAAATAATTCTAATAAATCAAAAAAAAATCAAAAAATTGTAAAAATTAATTCTCTGATTTTCTTGATATTAGAGAGATTTTTGAAAAATATAAATTTCATTTTTCAACCTTTATTTTATTTTTAAATTAATTAATACTCCAAAACTTAAAATAATTATAATAAAAATAATATAATTCAAAAAATCACCAAAATTAGTCCAATTGGTCCTCTGGTCATTAGGAATGTCCCATAATTTTCTTAATGACAGAAACTTTCCCTTGGTCATATTATTAAATTTTCCTTGGAAATCTATATTTTCTACCAAAAATAATTACATAAATAAATTAAATACAGAAAAATCACATTTTCTCCTCTCATGACTTTATTGACATATGAGTGAAGTCACATAAAAATTTCAAGTTCATTTAAGCTCAATTTAGTGAGTTATGAAATTATTAAGCTTGAAAGGGCAAAATGGTAATTAAAAATTTTAACCTTTAATTAAAACTTTAGGCTTAATAAAATTAAAGAGTAAAATATTTGATCCTAATTTGATTTGGATGATTGAAATTTAAATAATTAAAGGGTAGAAACCTATTAAACAATTTAAAAGTAAGTGAAATAAACTTTAATTAAATAATTGAGTAAATTTGGAAGAATAATAAAATTGGAATTATTAAAATAAGGATATTATTAGGAAGAGATTTGTTCTTTAATCTAAAAAATCCCTAAATTAATCATCTCAATAATATTCAATCCCCAATTAAAATGATAATTCAAATTTAAATTTTAAAATGTTAAAGGACTTAATCATTAAAATTAAATTAAAAGTTAAATTATTAAACTCTTTTTAAATTTTCAATTAAATTAAAATTAAAAATAAAATTAAATTAAAGATTAAATTAAATTAAATCAAATAAATTAAATTAAATTAAATTAAATTAAATTAAATTAAATCATAATTAAATTAAATTAAATTAAATTAAATTAAAATTAAATCATATTAAATTAAATTAAATTAAATTAAATTAAATTAAAAAAAATAATAAGATCAAGTTAAAATTAAAATTAATTTAAATTAAATAAAAAAATTAAAACTAAATCAAATTAAATTAAATTAAAGTTAAATTAAATTGAATTAAATGACATCACCTAAGACATGAAGAAATAAATATAAAGCAACTTGAACACTATTCCAAATTTAAACCCGTTAACTGACATTAAACTAAATCACAAACCATTTGAACACCAATTTGCCCTCGAAAACTTTTATTGTCGTAACTCCTAAACAGAACGTTAAATGAAATGTTACTTCACCTATAGGATATTCAAATGTCCTAGTTCACTGAGCAAGATAACAAAACTTGAATTCCCGGACGATTAATTCATTTGTATGATTAAATTCATTTGGACTTAAAACATTTCTAGCAATATTGAAAAGATGTTTAAGATTCTTCTTAAAAACTTCCTCAATATGGTAGGATATTCATAAGAACAATTGAACTTAATTATTCTTTGATGAAGAAAATCATCCTCAAACCAAAACACAAGAACCTAGGAAATGACTAGCTATAGGATTAGGAATTTGGTAGAAAACCATAACCCTTCCCTTAGCTTTACATAGGAACTTGCTTAAATATTCTAATTGTGTTTTAAGTGCAGCTTGGGATGACGGGAAGACCCTCAAGGTACGCTTTTATTTTATTGCAATTTACATTATCGCAATTTCTTTAATCGCATCACACTTACTTTTCTTGCATGATAGATAACTGTTGCATGAAAACCCACACCTTTAGGATAGTCCCTAAAACTGAAACCAAAACTAAATTAAAAGTCATTGCAAGATAAAATTCACCGCCACAACATTTCAAAATATAAAACAACTCAAAATTTAATCACAAACAGAACACAAAACTACAAGTACAACTAAATTAAAACGTCCTATTGGATGATCGGGAATACCTAGGATGATGTAACCTACGTGTTGCTAACGGGATTTCTCACGGTCTAAATGAAAGTGTAGAACTCATTCAGTTGAGTTTAGTAAATTCATCTGGACTAAGTGAATCCGATAAAAATAACGATGCCGGAAGGATGGAACCGTGAGATCTTAACCGGTGTTGTTATAATCAACTTTAAGATCTATTTTAAATAAAACATAAAAAACACTTGGAAGTTAAGATTTTCTCTAAACCAAAACACTTTTCTCATCTCCTGATTTATGACTTCTATAACTAAACCTTTGCAACAACAAGGAGCTCGGAGCATGGTGGGCAGCACGGCCATCGTCATCAGCAAAACCTGACTCTACATCAGCAAAACCATTTATAGAATTAAATAACTAAGCCATAGGATTTCGAGGTAGTTTGCCTAGTGCAACATAAATCCTCAACTCTTCCTTAGGCATTTGCATAGCAAATTAAGCCCTAACCGGTCTTAGGACTTCGAGGTAGTCGTCTGATACGATATAAACCCTCACATCTTTGAGGCTATTTGTATGATCATGTCATACGAATATAAGTCCTAATTAATTAAAATTGGCAAGATCAAAACATTAAATAAACATTAGGACTTTCCTTAATCTAAGCCAAACAATAGGATAGTCGGGAAATTACCGAAGTTCTCTTCGAATCTGTAATTTCTCCTACTTTTCTTCCTTTGAATTCCCAAAACAAAATGTTCCAAACTTGATCCATTCGCTACTGAAATTCCAAAATACAATCCTTTGAAAATTTAAACTTTGAAATTCTTGAGAGCAGAATTATTGATTATTATCGAGAGTTTTCTTAGGTGATTCCCGTCACTTAAGATGTAATTAACTATAGGGGCTTGCCCTTATAGGGAATTTTAAAGAACCCAGGTAATATAAACCCTGTTTAATGCTTTCATATTAAGTAGGGGAACTTGTCGGCTTATAAAATTGGTTCGTAGACCAAACGGATGTCACAAACATTTCTAGTTTACTTAATCGAGCCTCATTACCAATTAGTGTGTCTATTCTTCGGGATAGATACACGGTTTGTAATGCGGTGCTCGTTTATATAAACTATTTGGGATGTGAGATCGGTTTGACTTCATATCATAAAATATTCAAATTTAAAATTACTTTCAAAATCAAATACTACTTTTCAAATTATTTATTTAAACTAAATTAAAAATTCACTGACAACTTCTGTTAGGCGACCCCTTTTCAAAATAAAACACTCAACCTAAAAAATATGCCGACAGGATGCTCCAAAAGGTTTTGAAAGACCTATTTCTCCACCTAAGATTGATTTAGAAAAACCACCCCCTCCATTTTCTCATAGACTTGGTCAACAAAAGTTGGATAAGCAATTTTCAAAATTCTTGGAGATATTAAAGAAGCTTACCATTAATATTCCATTTGCTGAAGCCCTAGAACAAATGCCAAGCTATGTGAAATTCATGAAGGATATTCTTAATAAGAAGAAGAAGTTTAAAAAAAATGAGACTGTTGCACTTAGTGAGGAGTGCAGCGCGATAATTCAGAAAAAGCTTCCTGAAAAACTTAAAGATCCTGGTAGTTTCACAATTCCATGTGCAATTGGAGAAAGATTCTGTGGAAAAGCTTTATGTGATTTGGGTGCAAGCTTTAACCTTATGCCTCTATCAATATTCAAAAAACTGGGACAAGGAGAAATAACCCCAACTACTGTAACTCTGCAATTAGCAGATCGTTCGATCACATATCCTAAAGGAGTTATAGAAGATGTTTTGGTAAAAGTGGATCAATTTATATTTCATGTGGATTTCATTGTGTTAGATATGGATGAAGATAAAGAGATACCCATAATTTTTGGGAGACCTTTTCTAGATACAGGCAGAGCCATGATAGATGTGTAAAAAGGGGAATTAGCGATGAGGATTAATGATCAGAATGTCACATTTAATATTTCAAAATCGATGAAATATCTTGCAAGAGGTAAAGAAGATGAGTGTTATAGTATGGATGTTATTTATTATTCAAGTGAATGTTATTTCAAATAAACTTATGAAGAGAATGTTGAAAGAGAAGAATTTGAATATAAGCAAGAAGAGGAGTTATTTGATTCTGAAGATTTTAAAGAGGAAGATTTAAAGTATGTTCATGAAAATTTTGAATTGTTGGATATGACTGAGAAAGATAAATCTTATGGTCCATCAATTGAAAAACCTCCTGAACTTGAGCTAAAAATGCTTTCTGAAAATTTGAATTATGCTTTTCTAGGTGAATCCTCAACCATCCCTGTTATAATTTCCTCTCAATTAACTAAAGAAGAAGAAGAGAGTTTACTTGAAATTTTAATGAAGTATAAGAAAGCTTTTGGATGGACAATTGCCGATACTAAAGGAATCAGTCCTTCAATTTGTATGCACAGAATTCTTATGGAAGATAATTGCAAACCGCAGACTGATCCCCAAAGGAGATTAAATCTTATTATGATAGAAGTTATTAAGAAAGAAATTTTAAAGTGGTTGGATGCTGGAATTATCTACCCTATTTCAGATAGTGCATGGGTTAGTCCTATTCACTGTGTTCCTAAGAAAGGAGGAGTAACTGTGTCTGTTAATGAAAAGAATGAAATGATACCAACAAGATAAGTTACAGGGTGGCGAATATGCATTGATTATAGAAAATTAAACCTTGCCATAAGTAATTATCATTTTCCACTCCCTTTTCTAGATCAAATGTTGGATAGACTGACTCGACATAAATAAGTTTTTTTTTTAGGATGGATATACTGGTTACCACCAAATTCAAATTGCATCTGAGGATCAAGGGAAAACTACGTTTACCAGTCCTTATGGTACGTTTGCTTTTAGAAGAATTCCCTTTGGTTTATGTAATGCCCCTGCTACATTTCAGAGATGTATGATGGCTATTTTTTGTGATTTAATTGAAAAAGGGATTGAAATTTTTATGGATGACTTTTCAGTGTTTGGAATTTCGTTTGAATCATGTTTAGAACATCTATCTAAAGTTCTAAAACGCTGTGAAGAAACTAATTTGGTCCTTAATTGGGAGAAATGCCAATTTATGGTAGAAGGAGGAATTATTTTGGGACATCGGATTTCAGAAAAAGGTTTGGAGGTAGATCCTACAAAAATTCAAGTTATATCTAATTTACCTTGCCCAACCAATGTAAGGGGAATTAGAATTTTTTTAGGACATCCCTGATTCTACAGGCGTTACATTAAAGACATTTCAAAAATTATGAAACCTTTATGCTGTTTACTGGAAAAGGATGCAATTTTTAATTTTGATGATAAGTGTCGTAAAGCCTTTGAAACATTAAAAGAAAAATTAATCACTGCAATTGTAATAATTTCACCAAATTGGGAAAAGCCTTTTGAATTAATGTGTGATGCTAGTGATTATGCTATTGGTACTGTTTTGGGTCACAAATATGATAAAATTTTTAAAGTAATTTATTATGCTATTAAAACTCTTAATGAAGCTCAAATTAATTATACCACTACTGAGAAAGAGTTATTAGCTATAGTATTTGCCATTGATAAACTTCGATCATATTTAATTGGAACTAAATGTGTTGTGCATACTGATCATTCTGCTATCAAATACTTAATGAAGAAAAATGATGCAAAACCAAGACTTATAAGATGGATTCTTCTTTTATAAGAATTTGATTTTGAAATAGTAGATAGGAAGGGTTCTGATAATCAAATTGCCGATCATTTGTCCAGGCTTGAAATTGAAAATTCTCTCTATGATAATGAACATTTGAAGAGTTTGATTAATGAACATTTTCCTGATGAAAAACTGTTCACTGTTAAAGAATTGCATGTTTCGTGGTATACAGACATAGTAAACTTTATTGTTAGTAATATTATACCTTATGGTTTGACATATCATGAAAGGAAGAAATTTATGTCTGATACTAAGACTTATTTTTGAGATGACCCATTTTTATATAAACAAGGAAAGGATTTTATAATTCAAAGATGTGTACCATTGGAAGAGACTTATGAAATTATTCAAAAATGTCATGATTCTGATTATGGGGGACATTTTCGAAGTGATAAAACTGCATATAAAATATTACAATTAGGATTTTATTGGCCTACAATTTTTAAGGATGTAAATGATTATATTAAAAATTGTGATAGATGTCAGCGTGTAGGAAATATTTCTGGAAGAAATGAGATGCCCCTCAATTATATGTTGGAAGTTCAAATATTTGATGTTTGGGGATTAGATTTTATGGGAACATTTACACCATCTTTCGGAAATGTGTATATTTTGATAACAATAGATTATGTTTCCAAATGGATTGAAGCTATTGCTTTACCTCAATGTGATGCTCAAAGTGTTGCAAAGTTTTTAGAGAAGATTATATTTTACAGATTTGGAATACCAAGAGTAATCATAACTGATGGGGGAAGTCATTTTAGAAATGTGATTATTGAGAAGTTAGCAAAGAAATATCATATTAATCATCGCATTGCTACTGCTTATCATCCACAGACAAGTGGTTTGGTTAAATTATCCAATCGTGAAATTAAAAGAATATTGAAAAAAACTGTTAATCCAAATAGAAATGATTGGTCAATTAAACTGGAATATGCTTTGTGGGCCTATAGGACTGCTTACAGAACTTCTATAGGAATGTCCCCATATAGGCTGATTTTTGGAAAAGCTTCTCATTTACCTTTTCAACTTGAGCATAAAGCTTATTGGGTTATTAAAGAGTTCAATTATAATTTATAAGATGCTGCTGAAAAGAGATTATTGCAATTGAATGAGCTTGAAGAAATAAGGAATGAATCATATGAAAATGCTAAGATTTATAAGGAAAAGATGAAATTATTGCATGATTGGAAGATTCTTACCAAAAAGCTTGTACCAGGACAACAAGTTTTGCTGTATAATGTTAGATTGAGAATAATTTCTGGAAAACTTAAGTCCAGGTGGATGAGTCCATTCATTGTGATAAAAGTTTATTCTTATAGAGCTGTAGATATTCAAGATCCTAAGACTGGAAAAATATTTAAATTTAACGGACATAGACTTAAACCATATTTTTCAGTAAATAAATTTAAATCTGATGAGAATTTAATTTTGGGTCACTCTGAATGAGTTCTGGGTATGTCAGGCAGAAGACGTTAAAACAAGCGCTTTGTGGGAGGCAACTCATATTTATCAGTGTTCTTTGCTTTATGTTTGTTTTGTGTGTTTTATTTACTTTGTTTGGTTTGTTTTTATGTTTTTAATGGTAGTAATTTGGAGATTTTAAACCTAAGTAGAGTTTATTCGACCTTAATTGATGATTTAGTGAAGTCAGAATGAAAATTTGGACACTTAGCAGACCTGTGCTAAACTGTGTACTGGAGGCTAAGCGTCGATAGTTGGCGCTTAGGCGCCACAATTATAAAAAATGTGAAAAATGTGGATCTAGAGGCCTAGATCGTGGGGGAGAAGTTATGGGAGTTAGTTAGAAGATTCTAAACGTTTAGGGGAATATTCTAGCATCTCCCAAGTCTATAAAAATGACTAGACTTGATAGAAACACTTACCCTAAGTATAAATTTCATTTCTGAAGTCTAAGAAGAAAATTTTGAAGAGCACGATGTCTTCCTGGGAGAACAAGATGAAGAAGAAGCAAGATTCCGATAAAAGTAAGTTCATTAGTGATAGTGCTAAGGAGTTATTTAATGGATATCTGGTTGTTAGTATTCAAGGTATAGCAGAGATGATTGCAAAAATTGAAGCCCGAGTGACTTCAATGGAAGCAAAAATCAATGATATTACCTTACATCTGGATCACATGGGATGGCAACTTAAGATGCAATTCAATCATTCGAGTTATGTGGAAGAAATAGATAAAGTGATGCTTGTGAAAAATAAATGGATTGAAGAAGATGATATAAGAACGAATAATGATCGCCCGTTCTATCAAATCTACATTCTTGAAGGGTCAAATGAGAATAATAGTGGTCCTGGTTATATTCCTCCTAATAGAGAGTGGAATTAAATGTGTTTTGTTTGTATCTGTTTAGTGTCTTAATGTGTTATGTTAGTGTTCTTGTGAGTTCATGTTTGATGTGTTTAGTGTTTTTATATATGCATAATGATGTGATGGGTACATCTTAGAGATGTATACTTATCAGTTTAATATTATAGTGTCTTGTATTTTGAGAATTTTATCCTTTATGTTTGGATAAAAATTCTAGTGTTGTATTAAATGTTATGTTTGTTTTGAATATAAGTTTGTGTTTTTTGAAATTTGTGTGGAATCAATAGTTATTAAACTTTGATTTGGAGTATTAGAAGACTTATGTGGGAAAATTAATTATTGTGGACTAATTAAGGGTGATTAACAAAGTGATTCAGTGCATATACCTTAATTACAAAAATTTGGGTACTGGTGGCTAAGCGCATGAATGCCGGCGCTTACGCGCCAAATTTCGCGGCCAAGCGCTGATAGTTCGCGCTTAGGCGCCAGTTCGCAAAAATTGATTCCCGAAAGTTAAAAACCCGGAAATTGCCATTTTCAACTGCCCCATCATCTTCAACCTTTGCTTTGTCGTGAAAGAGGAGTCTAGGGTATCATATTGTGGATCATTTAAGAGCCGATCTCAATAAAAATTGTTAGATTTGGATTCCTTGCGGTAAGAGCACTACTCCTAAGTAAAAATTTTTTATTTTCACCATGTATTTTGAGCACATCATGGTGAAAATTTGAGGAAAAGCTTGATAAATTGCTTGGATTTAGTGAAAATATCTTTTGGAAGATAATTTAGCAAGTGTAGTTTGATTTTAGAATTTATGATGAATTTTTCATGAATTTTTAAAGATGGCTCCAAAGTCAAAGTGCGCTCGAGATAAGACGAAGTTTGATTCTGACAAATTTGTTAGTTTGAGGTCTGAGTAACGATACTTCGATGCATTGCAATCACATAAGTAGATTCCTAAGCGAGTGTTTAGTAAGCCAGGAGAGGTGATTGAAAATATGATTGCAAGATGAAACTGGCAGAAATACTGTTGCTTCTCCGTTGTTGTTGTTGTTTCTGTGGTAAGAGAATTTTATGCAAATTTACCTGCTGCAGAGGAAAATCAAGTGATGGTTAGGAGGCATGAAGTAAACTTTTCTTCAGGTGCAATCAATACCTTTTATGGACTACCTCCTGATATGTTTTGTTTTCATTCTAACTATCATCCTTCGGAAGGAGAATCAAATGAGATTATGGAGTTTCTAACTGATGGAAGAGGATAATGGAAAAATACAAATGATAGAAGAGTGAACTTTCCTACTTCCAAAATGAATGTCATTTCTAAGGCATGACATTATTTTATCTCATCTAAGTTGTTACCTTCTTGTCACACTAGTGAAGTGATGAGAGGAAGAGCGGTGTTGAACTATTGTATTCAGCATGGGAAGCTGATTGATATTGGAGGCACAATTTATGATTATCTTTTGAACTTTGCTAGATCGACCACGACTGAAGGTATAAGGTTTCCTTCTTTGATTCATTCACTTTGTGAAAGATCTGGAGTGAAATTTGTAACCTAAGAAGAGGTACTTCAACCATTGAGACTAATTACTAGTGTAAACATTGGTGCTTACACTATACATTCAGAGTTCGGTTAGAGAGGAGGATTTAGTAGGGCTCCTACTGCTTCTGCTTCTGCTGCTTCTTCTTCTCGTGCTTCTACTTCACGTGCTTCATCATCTATTGACTCACAGACTGGTTTATTAAGAAAGAATTTGAAAAAAGTGAGTCTTACTCGAGAGCATGTGAGAGATATGGATGGTAAGCTGGATAATTTTGAGAAATATTTTGTAAAACATGATGAATATGAGGAGAATTATCAGCAATACTTGGACAGACTGATTAGAGGAGATCAGAGTGCTGAGATGCCACCTCATCCATTTTATATACCTTATGTGCCATCCAGAGATTGGAACGAGCAAGATGATGATGATGATGAGGATGAAGAGTAGTTGTATGTGTGTTTGTTTTAGTTATTGTGTTGTTGTGTTGTGTTTTTGTATGCTTCATCTAGTATTTTGTTTGATGATTGTATTGTGATGTAAACCTTGATAGTATGCAGATTATAGTTGTACTATTTATCTGTTATGCATATTCAGGTATTGTTGTTGTTTTATTATGGATTTATATGTTGCTGTGTAGTGGTGTGTAATAGTAAATGTTTTTTATATGTATGTTATCTCAGAGTTTTTCATAGTGTGTACTTTAATTCAAAAATTGTTAGGAGATTATAAACCACTATTAGAAACTTCTACTTAGGAAAAACTACATGTTTAAAATTCATCAAATTCCACTATTATCTGTTATCTGTATCAGTGTTTTATTTTAGTTGGTGTGTATTTGCTTTGAAAACCTCCACTACTATAGAAGTCTTCTGAAATTTTTACTTTTCTTATTATAAAAAAAGAAAAATGTTTTGAAAAACTAAATTTGATTTCATCTTACTCATGTTATTTAAATTGTTATACTTGCAAATTAGGATATTAAAAATTCCCGCAAGCATGTTATGTTAGTTTTTTTATTTTTCACCCCTGTATCATTTCTTATGCTTAAATGTTTTATCTTAATTAAAATTTTAAATTTTGGGGGGATTTTAAAAACAAAGATTTTTAAAAACCTAAAATATTATTTGATTCTCAAGAATACTTAAAATAAATCTTATTTTTTATTGAGAAAAATTATGCACATGAAGTTATATTAGGGGAATAAAATATTGAATTTATAAATGAATAAAAGAATTTAGTTAACATTTATAGTAATCATGAAAAACTTAAAGTTAAAATTTTCTTAATGAAGAGGTGTTAAATAAAGTTAAACCATCTTTAGTAAGTAGTTTTTTATTTTTGGATAAAAAGAAGATTTGACTTTTATTCTTCAAGGCTTAAATTTATTTTATTGAAGAGTAATTTTGAAATACTATTATTATGATTTTTAAGTGCAAGGTGTATATCTGACATTTATTTTAAATGGAAGGGTGGAATTCAAAATCATTAAAGGCCTATCCAGATATAGTAATCCTTACCTTATTAAAAAAAATAGTATATGATAAGGGAGGAGAAGCTTGAGGATTAAAGGGCCTAATCAAAAATTGGTTTCATAACTAAAGTGTAAGATATAAGTTCAGAGAAAATCTAAAACCTAAGGTTATAATATAGTAAGTAAAATTATTTTTCAAATACTTATTTTTAAGTGAGTAAAATAAATGTTTGAATCCTATATTTTGAAAAATCTACAAATTTTTTTGAAGTAGACAGAGACTTATATTTATAATTTTCTTTTACTTAAGAACTTTCTAAACTTTATGTTGGTTTTAATTACTGAATTTTTTTTCTAAGTTAGACTATTCCATTTCTAGAACAAAATTTTGTTATCTTCCTAAGAAACTCATTACATAATTTTCATGCTAAAATGTTTTATAAGATTAACTTTCACTTGAGGACAAGTAACATTTTATATTTGGGGGATTTTGATACAGCTAAAATATATAGTATTTTTATGCACATTTTTATATCTATTTTTCATGATATTGCACTTTTAGGGAAGGTATTTTGTATTTTTCTTGTAGTTATGATGAAAATGGATGGTAATGATGAAAGGAGCAAAATTGGATCAAATTTGGAGCAAAAAAAATGAAAAAATCAAAAATTTGGCACTAGCGGCTAAGCGCCGCTGGGCCGGCGCTTAATCGACAAAGTTATAAATTGGACTTTAATTAGATTTGGAGCCAAATTCAAAAGGGAATGGATGCAACTCTTGATGGTAACGTCCATAACTTCCTTTGGGCGGCAAATTTGAATGAAGGGGTGCGTTCCTTGGTAGATACATCAAATCTGGACACATTTTGAAGAGACACCAAGGCACCTTTTGGTTCACTATTTAAAGAGAGTCTTAGAAGTGAAGAAGTGAAGAATTGAAGAGGCTCTTCACTATATTACAAAGAGAGGAATTTAGGAGATTCTTCCACTGCATTTTAAGTTTTTATTTTGAGTAGTAGTAGTGAGTAGAAAGGAGAAAAGGGTCGGAGTTAAGAGTTCTTCTCCCACTACTTTTCTTTCTTTTAGTTTAGTTTTTATTGAAGTCTGAAGTCTGTATTTTGAGTCATCAGAGTTTGGAGACTTTCTCTGAGGAGTAGTTTAGAGAAGAGTCAAAGTTTCATTGGAACTTCCTTAGTCTTGTGGAAACGATTTTCAGATAACTGTTTACTTTTATTTTCTTTTTCAATACTTGCTTTAGTTTATTATTTTTCTTATCATTTTTAATTTCAAATCAATGTGTTTTTATATTTTCCCAATGCATTCTGAGTAGTTTACTTTATCTTTTTTCTTTCTTAAAATAGAGAAGTAATTAATTTAAAGAGAATTATGGTGGAAAGTATCAGAGTTTAAAAGTTAGAAGAAGTTGTGAAGATTGATTCTGAGAGCTTTATTTACTTCTTAATTTGGCCTGTTAAGTTGTAAAATTTCTTGAGATTATGTAAGATCCAATGCGGTATTATCTCATTAAAGTTAGTAGGAATGACATGCAAATATATGAGTGGGAACTGTAGTCCATATAAGTGAATGTAATATTAGAAGATATTTTTATAGAAGGGAGTAAAATTAGAGGATTTTAGAGTAACACGCTAAAACCCCCTAATTTGGTTTGAAATTTTCAGTTTTGTTATGAGAAGTTAGCCCCCAGATGGTGGGAATCGAGGGAACTCTAGAGTGAGAGACTGGTATCTTCCCTGCCTAACCATGTTCAAAATAATATAAATTTCAAATTAACCTATGTTCTTTATAGAACCAAGTAATGGTAAAGAACACATTTTCTTCAATCTGTCACAACAAAATTTAAATACTTCCACAACAATACTTTAAGAATTATTACTACCTTATGAAAGGAAAGAAAACGTTATTTTAGTTAATAGTATTTTTACATCCAATGTTTATTAGTTATTAAAACCTTTACTTTCATTGCTTAGCATTTTATTAAGAAAATTTCTAAAGGCAAATCAACTTTCTAAAACTTTTCAAAATCAAGACATACTATTTCAAAAACAATTAAAGAAAGTAAAAAGATAATTTTCTAAATTCCTTTAAAGATTTTCAACTTTTTCCTGTGGGTTCGATATCTCGGGGCTTAATCAGAAAGTCCTATATTACTTGATAAACGATACGTATACTTGCATAGTATCCCATATTATAAAATCATAATTTTCAAATCTTAAAATCATCAGTGCACTTATATCTGACGGTAGCAAGTTTTTGGCGCCATTGCACTTATATCAAGCGGGATCAGAGTCCTGCCTTTCAAAACCAATGATTCAATTCGGTATCAGTTTCAATGAGTTTGAAGTTGTATATGGAAAAGCCCCGTTTGTAGTCGTGAAGTTGTCACACCGGAAGTTCAAGATCCATCTTCTGAGTTCAACTTGAACTCCCACCAAGATATCCCTTCTGCTAAGATGGTGAAGATTTCTACTGATTCTGGCAAGTCAGTCGTCTCCGTGCCTAGAAGAGACATCCCCTACCGCTACAGGCATTGCTGTCACTGCACCGACATTCCCGTCTCCCAAAGGGAAAGAAGTTTTGCATGAAGAAGACTCTGACAATGACTTTCATGCCCCACCGTCAGTTTTTGAAATTGTTTCTATTTCCAGGGTTCCCCATCCAACCAGATCTCAAAGGAGGAACCACAATCGAAGAAGTCTCAAAGCTACCAAGGCACAAGTTACAAGCCTGCTAATGATTGATGAGATTTCTCAATAGGAGGAAGTCAGTTTACCGGATACCTCTCCTCTCCTTCGAGGGAGTAGGTTCCACCCATTGGTTAACACTACCAGAAATGAAAGCCTTCACAGGATTGTTGCTAAGCTACCATTACCACTTGATCATGATGAGGTGAGGGAGAGACCCACACCCATCACCTGAGCTCATACCCTTTTTTGAAGATTAGCTGAAAATAAAATATTCTTTGTTGCTAGGCTCCTCAAGAGGATGGGATGTGCAATATCCCCAAAATAAAGGGAAAAATTCTGAGGATGGAGAAACTTGTCTGAATACCCGTTAAAAAGCATTTATGGAGACATGTTAATACTAATACAAATGTTACTACTGTCGTTCCGACACCTGCAGTGTGCAAATCAGCTAAGTCCCGGCTGGGTTCGAGAGTACCGTCTGTCGATGATTATAAGAGAAATTTGTTTACCTTTGTACATGGTCTACACCCTAAGTAAAACACTTCCCCTCACCACACTGATGTCCTCACCAAGAAAATTTGTCCCAAGGCGCCGACTCTTAAGAGGAAAGTGTGGTTACCAAAGGTCGTCGCACCAGTACATTCTGAGAGTTTTGTAGATCACAAGATGGATCACGAGTCTGATGTTCGTGTTGCCACTACGGTCGTTGCTTCTAAGTTAGTTGCAGAGAAAAGTTATAGTCTAGAGAAGCATCTATATTTGAAACTAACAAAAGGGAAAATAATTAATGATAAATTTCAAAGGCTCTGAGTAGAAATTTCACAATTAGCTAAACAATGAGGGTTGGATATCGATGATGAGGATTACTTCCTGTCAGATTACATGGATGAAGGGTTCATGGAATTTAATATGGTTGAAACTCTGTCCACATTATCTGCGCGCGATGCTTCTATGTGAAGAGAATACCGCAGATGAGCTTCGAAAGACCATTCTTAAAAGAGATGAATAGATCAGCCTGGAGAAGAAAATGGAGGAGATGACAGCCACCATGATCGCCATTGATACACACAACAGACAGTCACAGTCATGACCCGCAGTATCTCCAGAGATTAAACAAACGGAGATTATACACATCGCTGATGAAATAAGAGAAGTCGCTTCAGCCAATGAAGATGAACTACTTAGAAAATATCTAACTTCGAGTCCACCAGAAAAGGACATCAAGAAAATGATAGAACAACAATATTGAGAGGTTCTGGCTCTGTCCAAAGGTTGAGCATCAATTTAAAAGGGTAGACCCTACCCGGAAGATTTCGATGATGTTCCATACCCCAAAGGCTTCGTGCCCCCAACACTCATAACATTCGACGGGACAGGAAATCCTCGACAGCATGTGGCACATTTCAGGGCCAGTTGTTGCAACATAGGAGGGAGTGAAGCATTGTTGTTCCGACAATTTGTCAGTACCTTGTCAGGGATGGCATTCAATTGGTATGTCAAGATTCCCATGGGTTCAGTGAATACATTCTTAGAGATGGAAAACATGTTCGTGAAGAGATTCGCTGGTGCCCAGCACCATGTCACTATAGGAGATCTTTTTTTGGATCGGTAGAAGCCCGATGAGACATTGGTCGACTACATTCTGAGATGGAAAAACATTATCATGAAGTGCGAGCCTCAACTACATGAACTGCATGCGATCGGGATACTACTCAAGCGTATTCACGGTCTAGTTGCCTTCATGTTTAAGGGTCTTACCATCAAGTCCTTCAAGAAGCTACTCAGCAAGGCGAGCAGTTTACAAGAGGAAGTCAAGCACATGGAGCCTACAGAGAAAGCAGAGAAAACAAGGCCCAGCAATGGATATGAAAAGAGATATGGCATAGTGGCAACAATAGATAAAGGAAAACAGCCAATGAGGATTGAGGTTAAGCAGTCGCTGCAGTAGCACAGTCAGTCGCCTCAGTACAGTCGGTCTCAGCAGTATGGTCAGCCTTGTGTACAGCAATGCAGTCAGTCTAGTTAGCAGGAGAGGTCATATAGAACAGATGGACGACAAGGTCTGACAATGTTAGAACAGCTACGTAGGAATTACTCCTTCAAGGAGGATATTGTAGCAAAGATGTTTAAGAACTTAATGAAGAAGCCCAATTTCGGATTGCCCGGGCTGAAGAAGTCAGAAGAGATGGACAAGAAGGATCAACCCAACTTTTGTCCCTATCACAAGATGCTCAGACACACCATAGAAAGCTGCTTCAGTTTTAAGGATTGGCTCAAAAGAAATTACAAAGAAGGGAACATAACAATGCTGAAAGAATATTTGAAAGAACCTGAAAGAGGTTCTATCAATTTGATATCAGCTAAGCCAAACTCTTCGATTGATCCATATGCTGGCAAGGGTGGTGGAGTACGATTTGGAACAAGCTCAAGAAAATCCTGGATCAGATCTAATAAACTTTAAAGAAAGCTGCTACCCGGAATCTGCCACCAGCCCAGCCTAAGATGAAGATTCCACCAAGGAGGCTACCACGTCGGGAAGGAAGAAAGAAGAGATTTTAAGTGAAATTAAAGATGATAGCATGAAGGGTAGGATAGGGAGAGCCTCTGTTAAATTGGTTGTTTCAAATTTGGGGTGAAACCCCTTGAACCATTGACTTTGTACGATTATCTTTCTACCCCTTCAGGGTTTTATAATGATAATAGAAATGATGTTTGCTACACTCTTACTGTCTCTAGTGATTACATAACTAGTAACAACCTATCTAACCTCGATTTTGATTCGTAAAATGATCCTCAAATCATGTTAGATCCCGACGAAGACGTTGTTTAAGATGGAGAAGATATCGATAATACCGATTATGAAAGCACGAGGAGTGAGGAGCCAGTCATAAAAAATAAAGGAACTTCACGTGCAATCAACCATAATCTTTTAGATACAGAAACAATACTAGAAGAGTCAACTACAACATCAGGAGAACCGCTAGGTGCAGAGGAAGAAGAAATAACAGAAGTACATTTAAGATATGGAAAGGTACTACCGATAAGAACAACTCCAGCATTTAAAGCAATACATTTGATTATTCAAGAAGAAATATCTGTAGCAACAGAAGAAGTAAAAAATTTGAAATGAGATCGAAAGGTCAAATAAAGTGGATTACAATGTGCTAGCACATCTCAGGAAGTTGTCGGCCAAATTAAGCATTTACAACGCTCTAATCCAGTTAAAGGAGATGAAAAAAAATTGATCAGTATTTTACTTGATCCAAATATTTTTTTAGCACAGTTGGCTAGCACATCCTCGAATGGAGTTTGTAGTTTGAAAGGAGAGCCTGGTGCAACCTTCACTATTGAAGATTTGCTACTCAATATAGCTGACTACATCCGTCCGCTCTACATTTTCGTCATCATCAACAGGTTTGTACTTTCCAGAGTGTTAGTAGATCCTGGAGCGTCACTCAACATAATGAGTCTACGGGCGTTAGCTTACTTAGACATCAATGCACTAGAGCTTACTACCGACAAAATGATGCTAAGAGGATTCAACCAGAAAGGAGAAAGAGCCCTCGATCTATAACACAACAAATCAAAGTTGGAGATCTAGTAACAACCACAAAATTCCATGTCATCGACATGCATACTTCATTCAATACCCTTCTTGGTCGGCCATGGCTTCATGAGTACAGTATGGTTTCGTCGTCGCTTCACCAATTCATCAAGTACTAAAAAGATAGAGAAGAACATTGCAATAAGGGAGACATGCAACCTCTCTCCATACATGAAGTAGGCTTCCATGAAGACGCCGCCTACTATGCTCCCCCAAAGAAAATAATACTTTCAATTGAAATTACAACAAGTAAAATCAAAGATTAGATTCAGAAAGATCACGAGAACAGGACCATATATCTCTTTTTGAACAATCTCCCACCACTCCTTCGTAACGAGTTGGTGGAGGTTCTTTTAACCCACGCATCCGAGGTTGAGGCCAGGGACGTGGTCAAGGAAGAACTCACCAGATTGTTGAACGAGTGAAGCTGAAGATCAACATCAACGTAGAACGAAGCTCTAAATAGGATGAATTCAATAAAAAAATAATGATGACAAGTCCGAAGAAACCTTAGTTCGAGATCTCTCTAGATGACATAGAAATGAATGAATATGGATCAATGTATGATTGGATTAACCATTATGTTCAGACCATGACCCTAACTCCAATCCATCCTCAAAAGATCAAGAGTATGGAGGTTAAGGAAGTTCATAGTGATGGTTTTAAGCCGACTAAGTTTTATTGAGCTTCTCCATCTACTCCTGAACCTTACATAATTCTCAAAGAAAATGATTCTAATGAATTAATGGAATTACCTTTTTGTTACTTTTCACCTTGTGTACAAAAATTAATTCAACAAGGCATGTACCGAAGCAAATGCCAAAAAATAAACTAAAATCTTCTGAAAAATTATGGAATACAAAAGGAGAGAAACTTAACTTGAAATAATGTCTTGGGTTTGGGACGATTGGACCCGTCGGTGACTCAGGATTTTGCACGGTTGCTACTGATGCACCAAAAATATATACGGTTTTTACTATATAATTTTACCCAGTTTTGGTGATATTAGACTTTAAAGAAAGGTAATTTTGATGATTTATTGAATTTATGATGATTTTAGGTGATTGGAGTGAAAAGAAGTGAAAAAGAACGAATTCAGAGCAAAAAGGAGCAAAAAGGAGCAAAATGGTGGAAAACATGTTCTGGCGCCGCTGGCGCCAAAATGGTTGCCGCTGGAATGAGAATAGGCGCTGCCGGCGCAATTTTCCAGAGACTTCAGAATTTATTGGCAGGAAAGAGCTCCGCCAGCCCCCGAAGTCGGTGGAATTCAAATTTGAAGAGTTTTGGTGACTTTTTGAAGGGATGCCTATGGAAACTCTTGGGATTTTGTCCCTAACTTATAAGTAACTATTTTTGGATGAAAAGAAGGGGGTTCTCTTGGTTTCTCTTGCTCTCTCTTAGTGGTTTAGTGTGTGTTAAGTGTTAGGGTTTAGGAGAAGAGTGTGTAGAAGTGAGGATTTAAGAGGAATTGTTCTTCCTTTCCATTCTAAAGAGAGAATCAATTGTTGTAAAGAAGAGAGAAAAGGATTCAAAGGAACTTCAAGGGAATTGCATTGAGGAAGAGAAAGAGATAAGTTGTATTTTCTTTTATGGTTTGTATGACTTTTCTTTTATTTTTAAAATTCATGTTTTATTGTATCTTCTTCATGAATTCTGAGTAGTCTCCCTTGTCTTTCTTCTAGCATGGAGATGTGATGATGGATTGATGTGGATTTGATGTGCTTTTAATGTATTGAAGAAATTGTGATGGTTTTACATTTCGAACTTAATTTACTTTTTGATTTGGCCAATTGAAATGTTAAAATATTTTGTTGAACATTAATTCTGAAAGGATTTAATGTCCTACAACATTAATGAAAGATTCATTCAATTTGCATGGATGAATTGCATAGTTCATGGGAATTAAGTGGAAATAAATAGGGAAATGTGTTTTGATGGACTTCAATGTGGAAATTTCAGGGTGACAGGCTGAAATAACCAAATTCGTTCTAAGATTAGTGACAAAACATCGAAGGTTAGCCTTCAGGTGAATGGTGAGTAGGAGCTCTGAAGTGAGAGTCAGTATCCTCCTAGCCTAGCCTTGGATTTAGTGACTAAACATAGGATATGTCAATGTTATTCTCATGCTTAGAAGAGGGGGTACTCTTTTAAGGGTAAAGAATCAACTATGCTCTAATTTTGCACAATAACATAGATATTTGTTCCGTATCAATCCACACATCATATTTTCATTGCAAGAGGATTGATACTTTTCTCATATAACAAAAACCTTTCAAATAGATAGTTTAGTGTGTCAGCTAGTTAATTCTGTTTCCATAGTTAATAGAAGTAATTGTAGTTTAGATAATTATTACTGTTTTCTGCATTATTGTGGTAGTAGTAAGTAGTAAACTTTAAGTGCAAATTGAGTATTGGATTTCAGTGTTATATTATATATCGTGAAAAACATTCTTATACTATATACTTCCCTATGGGATCGGTAACCAGGACTCCATTAGAGGCCTGTATTACTTGATACGATATGTATACTTGTATTGAGTGCTTGGACTTTAAAAAATCATTATAACATATATAAATTTGATTCCATAAATTCTTGCATATAAAAAGTCCTACATCAGGTTTTCGCCACCGTTGCATGGGAAGGTAACGGAGTAAGTAACTAAGTAAGTAAGGAAGTATAAATGGTATTTATTAAAAATATAACAACAAAAAACCTTTACTTTGTATTGTGTAATTGTGTGTTTGTTTACTATTTAAAAGTATTTGTCTGCTTGTATATGTGTCGTAGTGGATCTATAGGTTTGGTGACTTACGATTCGGAGTTGGAGCGTACTCTCAGAAAAATTAGATAATAACAAAAAAAAATTTGAAAATCCTTGTGAAATGGCTAATAATCAAGATAATCAGAGAAATGATATTGGAAATTTTCCATGACCCTGAAGAGATTATGCTAACCTAACAGCAGATGAAATTCACATAACTATTCAAAATCTTAATGTTGCTGCTAATTCATTTGAACTTAAACCAGTTATTATCCAAATGATACAAAATAATCAATTTGGAGGAACACCTAATGAGGATCCAAATTTACATCTCTCTAGTTTTCTACAACTATGTGCTACTTTTAAATTTGACGGAGTGTCTAGAGACGTTGTCAAACTTAGACTTTTTCATTTTTCATTAAGGGATAAAGCTAAGGCGTGGTTAAACTCATTAGTATCTGGATCTATTAGAATTTGGGAATAATTATCTCAGAATTTTCTATCAAAACTATTCCCTCCATCAAAGATTGCTAAACTAATAAATGATATTACATCTTTTTGTCAGTTTGAAGGAGAGTCAATATATGAAGCTTGGGAGAGATTTAAAGATCTTCTTAGGAAGTGCCCACATCATGCTTTACCAGATTGGTTAATAATTCAAACATTTTATAATGGATTAGTGGGATCATTAAGATCTATTATAGATGTCATTGCTGGTGGATCGTTAATGTCAAAACCTTTTGATGAAGTATATGCATTAATTGAAGAAATGGCTACTAATAATTTTCAATGGCCCTCTAAATGGGTAAATTTTAAGAGAGTAGCAAGATTTTATGATTCAGATATGATGACTATGGTAGTTTCTTGAATTGCAGCCCTTTCAAAGAAAATAGATAAATATGGAATGAATTATTCTTAACCACCTCAAATGTTGGAGGAAAATTCATTTGGACAGATAACAAAATCTCAAACACCTTATGAGACTTTAAATGCTATTAATAGACCTAACAATCCTTATTTGAATTATTATAATCCTGGTTGAAAGAATCACCCAAACTTCAATTGGAATAATTGCAATGCCAATGTTAACCCGCATTGGGGTAACAGTTCTATAAATCTAATTGGAAATTCGAACAACCAAGGAAATACCAATTTTAGACCATCTTATCCTCCTGGATTTAAAAGTAACCCATAATTTAAGGATAAGAACTTGTCTACTGAAGAAATGATTCTGAATATGGGAAATCAATTACGAGCTCAAGGTGTTGTTATGAAAAATACTGAAAATTAATTGGGACATATTTTCACTGCACATAATAATAGAACATCTGGAACACTTTCAAGTAATGTTGAGATCAATCCAAAAGATCAAAACAAAGAACAACTTAAGGCTATTCAATTAAGGAGTGGAAAATAATTTGAAACTTGAGTGCAAAACAAGTTGAAATAGAAAAGGAGAAGGAGGAAATCAAAAAAGGTCAAACAAGATTTATCCAAACATGGATTATCCTCTTGAGCCAATGAAGATAACAGTTGAAAAACCACCCGTCCATTTCCTCAAAGATTGAAGAAACAAAACAGGGATAACATATTTGGAAAATTTTTGGAGATCCTTAAGAAATTAACGATAAATATTCCTTTTGTTGAAGCATTAGAATGATGTCTAACTATGCCAAGTTTATGAAGAATATCCTGAGAAAGAAGAGAAGGTTTACTGATCATGAAACTGTTGTACTTAGTGGAGAGTTTAGTGCAATTATTCAGAAGAAGCTTCCTGAAAAACCTAAAGATCTTGATAGTTTCACTATTCCATGTGCTATAGGTGAAAATATTTTTCGAAAGGCTCTATGTGATCTGGGAGCTAGTATTAATCTTATGCCTTTATAAACTTTCAAAAGGTTGGGAATAGGAGAAATTTCTCCTGCATGTGTG
This sequence comes from Papilionanthe hookeriana x Papilionanthe teres, assembly GCA_022702705.1. Classification (NCBI taxonomy): domain Eukaryota; kingdom Viridiplantae; phylum Streptophyta; class Magnoliopsida; order Asparagales; family Orchidaceae; genus Papilionanthe; species Papilionanthe hookeriana x Papilionanthe teres. Next base: position 145,756,422 of record CM040428.1, read on the forward strand.
AATCTTCAGTCGGCCTATCGTTCTATTACATAGCCTAATGGAGTGGTGGAAGATGTGTTAGTGAAAGTGGATAAATTTATCTTTCATGTGGATTTTATTGTGCTTGATATGGAGGAAGATAAAGAAATTCCAATCATTTTGGGAAGACCATTCCTTGCTACTGGAAGAGCAGTAATTGATGTTCAAAATGGAGAATTAACTATGAGAGTTAATGATCAATCGGTGACCTTTAATATTTTAAAATCTATGAAGTATTCCTCAATGGAAAAAGATAATAAATGTTTTAGGATGAAGGTCTGTGAATATTTGAGAAATGATCATGTTGAGAATATATTTGAAAAATAAGTGGAATATGAAAATATATTTGAAGAAGAAAATGAAGATGAAGAAAACTCAGATAATAAGAAGAAAGAAGAATTGGAGTATGTTCAGGAGAGATTTGAAGTATTAGACACTATGGAAGGTGGGAAATAAATGCTTAATTCCATCTATCATAAAACCTCCTGAACTTGGGATGAAAATTCTCCCTAATCATTTAAAGTATATGTTTTTAGGAGAATCATCTACTTCGCCAGTTATTGTATCTTCAGAATTAAATGAATACCAAGAACAAAAGTTATTGGAAACTTTAAAAAGATACAACAAAGCTTTTTGATGGACTATGACATATATTAAAGGAGTTAGTCCTTCGATTTGTATGCACAAAATTTTATTAGATGTTGAACATAAACCGAGAGTTGATCCGCAAAGGAGTTTGAATCCTATTATGAAAGAAGTAGTTAAGAAAGAGATTTTAAAATGGCTAGATGCTGAAATTATTTATCCTATTTTGGATAGTGCTTGGGTGAGTCTAATATTTTGTGTACCAAAAAAGGGTGGAGTGACCATCGAAGTTAATGAATGTAATGAAATTATACTCACAAGAAAAATTAATGGATGGCGAATTTATATTGACTATAGGAAATTAAATGCCGTTACCAGAAAAGATCACTTTCCTCTTTCTTTTCTCGATCAAAAGCTAGATAGACTTGCTAGACACAAGTACTACTATTTTCTGGTTGGATATACTGGTTACCATCAAATACATATTGCTCCTGAGGATCAAGAAAAGACAACATTTACTAGCCCTTATGGAACCTTTGCTTTTCAAAGAATGCCTTTTGGACTGTGTAATGCACCTGCAACATTTCAGAGATGTATGATGTCTATCTTTAGTAGTATGATAGATAATGGAATAGAAGTTTTTATGGATGATTTCTTTGTATTCGGGACTTCATTTGAAATTTTCCAGGAAAACCTAGCAAAAGTTTTGGAGCTTTATGATAAAATAAATCTAGTTTTGAATTGGGAGAAATGTCAATTTATGGTTGCAGGAGGAATTGTGCTTGGGCATAAAATTTCTGAACATTGTATGGAGGTCGATCCTGCTAAAATTAGAGTAATTAAGAGATTGTCACCACCCACTACTGTGAGAGAGGTGAGGAGTTTCTTTGGAAACACTGGATTTTACAGGCGATATATTAAAAATTTTTCTAAAATTACCAAACCTTTGTGCTGACTTTTAGAAAATGATAGAAACTTTGATTTTAATGATGAATGCTTGAGTGCTTTCGAATTATTGAAATAAAAATTAATCACTGCACCAATAATTGTTTCACCAGACTGAAAGAAACCATTTGAACTTATGTGTGATGCAAATGATTATGTGATCAGAGTGGCATTGGGGCAAAGACATGATAAAATTTTTAAAGTCATTTACTATGTTAGTAAAACTCTTAATGAGGCTCAAATTAATTATACCACTACTGAAAGAGAGTTATTAGCTATATTTTTTTCTTTTGAAAAATTTAGACCTTATTTAATTGGAGCTAAAAGTATTGTGCATACAAACCATTCGACTATGAAATATTTAATGCAAAAGAAGGAGGCGAAACCTAGACTTATTAGATGGATACTTCTTTTGCAAGAATTTGATTTTATGATAGTTGATAAGAAGGGAGCTGATAATCAAATAGTTGACCATCTGTCAAGAATAGACTATGATAAATTATTTGAATTTGAGAAAGAAATTACACAAATTTTCTCTTATGAGCAACTTTATACTATTATGGGAAGTAATTTACCTTGGTATCCTGATATTGTGAATTATATTCTAAGCAATATTGTACCGCCTGATTTAATAAGGCAAAAATAAAAGAAGTTTAAATATGATGCAAATTTTTATTTTTGGGATGAGCCCTATCTATATAAACGGTGTAAGGATCTGATTATTAGGAAATGTGTGCCACAAGAAGAAACTAATTTGATTATTCAACAATGTCATGATTCTGAATTTGGAGGTCATTTTTGTGTTGATAAAACTACTTTTATGATTTTAAAATCTGGATTTTATTGGCCTACTCTTTTTATAGATGTTTATAGATATATTAAATCATATGATTGATGTCAGAGAGTAGGTAATATCACTAGAAGAAATGAAATGCCTATAAATTATAATTTGGAAGTTTAAATTTTTAATGTATGGGGATTAGATTTTACGGGACTATTTACTCCTTCATTTGGAAATTATACATATTGGTTGTCGTAGATTATGTCTCGGAATGGATGGAAGCTATTGCTTTACCTAGATGTGATGCTCACAGTGTTTCAAAATTCTTAAAGAAAAAATATATTTACAAGATATGGAATTCCGAGAGTAATCATAACTAATGGTGGATCCCATTTCAGGAATAATTGAATTAAGAGATTAATTGAGAAATATAATATTATTCATAGAATCTCTACTGCTTATCATCCCCAGACTAGTGGTTTAGCAAAAGTGTCTAATCTTGAAATTAAAAGAATTCTAGGTAAAACTGTAGATAATCATAAATTAGACTGGTCTGCTCGATTAGATACAGCTTTATAGGCTTATCGGACTGCTTTTAAAACCCCGATTGGAATGTCTCCTTATAGACTAGTGTTTGGTAAGACTTACCATTTACCGGTTGAATTAGAGCATAAAGCATATTCGGCGATAAAATAGTTGAATTTTAATTTTAAAAATGCTGGAGAGAAAAGATTTATACAATTGTATTAATTGGAAGAGATTAGAAATGCATCTTATCACAATGATAGGATTTATAAAGAGAAAATAAAATTGTGGCATGATCAGAAGATATTGAAAAAGAAAGTGGAATTTGGACAAAAAGTTTTATTATATAACCCAAGATTGAAATTATTTCCTGGAAAGCTCGAGTCTAGATTGTTAGGACCTTTTACAGTTGTAAAAGTTTATTCTTTTGGAGCTGTTGATATTAAAGATCCTGATATTAGAAAGATTTTCAAGGTTAATGGGCATCGATTAATGTCTTACTTTGATGGGTTTCAACCTGACTTTAAAGAGGTTTTAATGCTTAGTCATCCCGATTAACTGAATGGTTTGTCGGGCTGACGACGTTAAACCAAGCGCTTTATGGGAGGCAACCCATATGTATCTTTGTGGTGTGTTTGCTTGTTTGTTGTAATTGTGCTTTTCAGATAATTGTTTTTGAATCCTAATTACTCCTAAACACTTTTAAAATGGATAAATATTAGATCAAATTGAGAAATTGAAATATTTTGGGCCAAACGAAGTTCGGTGAATTTTTTACCACTGGCTCCGCCGGCACCCTATCACAGACCATACATTGAATTTCTACTTTTGAGCGCCGCCGGCGCCCTATTGAGCACTGTCGACGCCCAAAACTTGTTGATGGTTTTTAAGTTTCAAAATACACATTTTGGCAGTTTTGGGCGGGATTTTCGTCCTTATAACTCCCTAAACTTCATTTTTGACGTCCTAACTCCATAAAAATGAAAATTACCATTCCCAATTTGTATCCCATGGATTCCTATTTTATTGAAACCCCTCGATCTAGTGTTTTCAACCGAAGGAAGTTCATAAGTTTCGAAGTGCAATGTTTGTTCAACAAAGTGATGATGAAGAGAAGGATTATCAAGGAAAGAGGCTTCATAAATCGAAGTGTCAATAATCCTACTACTAGAATTGAAGAGATTATTAAGGAGAGACATTGGGAAGTGCTTTGCTACACTACAGCTGCCGTTGTTGTTCCTGTCGTGAAAGAATTTTATGCAAATCTTCACGGGATCAACCAAGTGTTCGTATTTGTGTGTGGTAGATTTATGCAATTCACTCCTACATGAAATAGCGATCTTTTTATGATAAAAATCATACCCATTTTCCAATATTCTAATTTCAATGCCACACAAGATAATATGAATGATTTGGATTGATATTTGACGGATGAGAATGAGGATTGGGAAATTATAGAGATTGGATACATTAGTTTCCCATCTGCATCTCTCATTTGAGTGTCGAAGTAGTGACACTACTTTATTTCGACAAAGTTATTTCTAACAATGAAGATTAGCAAGGTAACCAAGGAAAGCGTCATTTGGAATTTTTGTATTCAAACTGGGAGGCCGATTGACATTGGTAACATCATTGTGAAATCAGTTTTGAGATTAATTGTTCATGGATCTAGATATGGGCTTGGATACCCGTCCACAATATTTCAGTTATGTAGTCAATCGCAAGTTCCTTATGAAAGTTGGGAAAAGTTTCTTCTTCAATGGAGGCCTATTGATCGAACTAATCCTTATAACTACCAAATAATGGGAGAGAAAGATGACATGAATTTACTTGTTGATCAACCAACACAGAGTTCACAACCGATTCAACCCTATTTTCCTAAAGGTTCTAGAATGATACTGAAGAGGATCAAATAGTCGGAGAAACAAGTACAAAACATTATGAGTGCAATCAATAATATATTTGATTTATTCGACCGTATAGATTGGATAATGAAGGAATAATTTGATCACACTGGTCGAATTGAGATGGGCTTGATTAACTTGATGAAGAAGAACGCAATGATTGCTGAGGAATCGTCTAACGAATTTCCATTTCATCCATTTTATAATTTGTTCATGCATCAGCAATCGATTGGAGATATTAGAGGAGAGGATAGTTCTGAAACTGATGTGGAGTAATTTATGGATTCTACTTATGTTTGTTGTGTGTTTAGTTTACTTTGCTTAAGTATGCTTGGTGTGTGTAGTATTTACTTTACTTTGCTTTGAATTTGGATTTGGATATGCTTACTTTCATTGTGAACCTAGATTTTAATGTTGGCCTATCGTAGAGTACTTGCAACACTAAAACATCTAAGAATTGGTTTGGTTTGAATGAACATATTTGGTGTTTATGTTGAAACTTGGATTATATATATATATATAAGTTTGTTGTGTATTATTTGTTTAAAGAATTGTGCTGATTATTGCTTGTGAGATGATGTAAATGCCTATTAAAGTGTTAAACACCATTGTGGAAGTTGAAATGATCGAAATTCCGAAAAAACTTTCGGACCCAGAAAAATTTTTAGACTGGCGCCGCCGACGCCCAATTCCAGTGAGTTTGGCTATTATTTTAAATAGAGCACCACCAGGGCCCGAACCCAGTAAAAGGCTAAAAACCCTCATTTTCGCAATTTTTACCCTGGGACCCGCAGATTTTTCCATTGCCTTCGTCTTCTTCCTCCATTTTCACAATTTTGAAGATTTAAGGCTTGCTAGATCTCAGATTCAAGGTGATTTCAAATATTTTTAAAGTCGGATCTACACTTCTCTTCATAAGAGCTTCACTTTAAGTTAAAATTTTTGGATTTTGACCATGGAAATCTCTCACATTTCTTAGGGTTGAAGTTTTTGAGTTTTAACGAGATTTTGAGATTTCCATGATGAAATTTGTTCTTACTTGCTTAGAATAGTATTTGGAGTTTGTTACATTGTGAATTTGGAATTTATTGGAATTTTCTTACAAACTTTAGAAATTCACATGGCTCCAAGTTTGATTAAAAGGAAGTGGAAATTGGATATTGATGAGGAGAGGTTAGTTAACATCAAAGCCCACTTTCTCTTTAACTCTTACCTTTACAACAAGAAGTGTATCTATGATCGAGCTTTTGATAGTCCTGGTGGATCTGTAGAACAATTAATTGCAGAGCAGAACTGTGAGCGATTTTGTTATTTTATTGTAATCGCTGTTATGGGAGTTGTTAGAGAATTCTATTCAAATGTACCCTGGACTGAGACTGAGTATGTGCTTGTTAGAGGAAAAATGGTTGAGTTTACTCAACATATCAATGCTTTCTATCAGACTCGGGAACCATTCATTTGTTAATATGAAAACTTTGACACTCGAGGGGCGAATATGAGAGAACTAATTGCTTTTCTAACTGACGGAAGAGGGGAATGGAATGTAAGTAAAAAATAGTTGATTAATTTCCCCGCTTCCACATTTAATTTTGCATAAAAAATTTGGCATTTTTTCATCTCTGCGAGTCTATTACCATCTTATCACCACAATGAAGTTACAAGGGATTGAGTGATTCTGAACTATTGCATTCAGAATATAAAAAATTTGATATTGGAACTATTATTTACAATAACATTCAGACTATTGCTAGAGGTGAGACCACTGGAGTATCAGGACATACTGCCTGAGTTCATGCCCTATGTGTTCAGTCTGGAGTGGAGTTTAGTAGTTCTGAAGAAGTGGTATACCTTTGAGGCCAATTACAAAGACTATTATCCGTACTTATGAGTCTCATGTGGAAACCCAAGTTGAGCGTAGGAGTACTGATATTCTTACTACGAGTTATGATGTTCCATCTACAACTAAGTCGCCTACCCTATCTGATATTATGGAGCAACTGAGACTACAGAGTGCTAGTATGGATAGACTCTATGGTAGGATGGATGTGTTTGAAGCGAGGAGTGATGTGAATGAAGATTATCTGCAGAGGAGAGTTGAGTTCGATATTGCTTATTATAACGCTCAGGTCAGATTTATGAGGGGGGAGTCTGATGTGATAATTCCTAGTTGCCCCAGCTATACACCATATAGACATGGCCCTACTTATGACCCTGCTGATGACCCCACTGATGATCCTGGTGATGGAGACTGGTAGATTGTTTGTTTATATTTCTGTTGTTCTTATTGTGTTGTGTTGTACTCATGTGATGTAGTAGATATTTACTTTTCATGTGATGTATAACCCTATTTTTGTACTGTTGTAATGTAGTAGTTATTTATTTTCATGTGATATGTAACACTGTTGGTGTATTGTTATGTTGTACTTAAACATTAAAATTGTTAGCTAGACTATGTAGTATTGTGAATGTTTGTTTTATATTATAGTGTTCAGTTGGATGCTTATATTTTTAATGTTAATTTCTCATTACCCATGAAAATATTTAAAATTTTTATACCACTGCTACTAATTGTTTCATGCCTGCTAGTTGTAAATTTTGACTAGTACCAGATAGCTGATAAAGATTTCAAGATCCCAACACAGAAAAGTTAGTTTTCTTCTACTATCTACTGTTTCAAATTTACTGAAAATTTTATGTTTGTGGGAAGATAGAGAAATATTAACTTTTATTTGTTCTCAATTATTATATTTTCAAAATTATTAGCATAACTTCTGGCAATTGGACCTCACTGTAAGTAACTAAAACTTTTTATTTCAGTTGAATATTAGGGAAGGATAGGATGAAAGTTTTTTATAATAAAGGTTAATTTTATAGAAGTAAGATATTAAGTATGAAAGAATTCGATTATAGTCAACTCTTTAAAGTAATGAAAATTGTATTATTGAAATGTTAAGGGACTTAAAGTATTGTGTGTTAAGAAGAGATTGCAACTTTATGTTGAATAATAAAGTTTGTACTTAACTATAAAGTAAGGAGATGTCTCAGGTTTGAACTTTAGAAAGAGGAGAGTGAAGTTCAAAATCTTTAATGGCTATCCAGATATAGTAATCCTCATTAAAAAAAAGAAAGAAAAAGAAAAGGAAAGAAGGATTGAAAAACAATCCTAAAAAGAAAGAAGATAAAGAAAATAAAAGAAGAAGAAAGAAAAATATTTATGAGGAGAAGCTTAAGGAGATGCCTGATCAAAAATTGGCTTCAGGGAGAACTTGATTTCATTTATGAATTTATATTTAAAGTACTGGCCTACATTCCAATAAAGTTTGCATGAACTCCTTTTTCACATAGACTTTTGAGGTACTCTTAATATGACAAATTGTGGTTCATCTTGAAATAAATAGAATATTAGAACCCTTAGACTTGATTGTTGAATATTCTTATACCTGTAGTGTTGACTTGAGTTACTAAATTTCTTTCTGAAAATCTAACTAATATATTCTTTTGAATGAAAAATTTGAGTGTCTTAAAGTTGAAAAGTAAATTGCCTAGAGTTATAATTTTATGCAGTAAAAGGATTACTTGAGGACAAGTAATAGTTAAAGTTTGGGGGATTTTGATGCACCAAAAATATATACAGTTTTTGATATATAATTTTACCCATTTTTGGTGATATTTCACTTTAAAGAAAGGTATTTTTGATGATTTTTTGCAGGTATAATGATTTTAGGTGATTAGAGTGAAAAGAAGCGAAAAGGAACGAATTCAAAGAAAAAAGGAGCAAAAAGGAGCAACATGGTGGAAAACATGTTCTGGCGTCGCCCGCGCCAGAATTGGCGCAGCCGACGCCATTTTCGAAAGACTTTCGAATTTATTGGCAGGATAGAGCGTTGCTAGCGCATGAAGTCAGTGGAATTCAAATTTGAAGAGTTTTGGAGACTTTTTGATGGGATGCCTATGAAAAATCTTGGTATTTCATCCCTAACTTATAAGTAACTATTTTTGGATGAAAAGAAGGGGGGGTTCTCTTGGTTTCTCTTGCTCTCTCTTACTGGTTTAGTGTGTGTTAAGTGTTAGGGTTTAGGAGAAGAGTGTGTAGAAGTGAGGATTTGAGAGGAATTCTTTCCTAAGGAGTGAAGGAAAAGGAGTAAAGTGAGAGATTGCTTCGTCTTTTCCATTCTAAAGAGAGAATCAAGTGTTGTAAAGAAGAGAAAAAAGGATTCAAAGGATCTTTAAGGGTATTGCATTGGGGAAGAAAAAGAGATAAGTTATATTTTCTTTTATGGTTTGTATGACTTTTCTTTTATTTATAAAATCCATGTTTTATTATTTTTTCTTCATGAATTCTGAGTAGTCTCCCTTGTCTTTCTTCTTGCATAGAGATGTGATGATGGATTAATGTGGATTTGATGTGCTTTTAATGTATTGAAGAAATTATGACGGTTTTTCATTTCAAACTTGATTTACTTTTCAATTTGGCCAATAGAAATGTTAAAATATGTTGTTGAACATTAATTATGAAAGGATTTTATGTCCTACAACAATAATTAAAGATCCATTCAATTTCCATAGATGAATTACGTAGTTCATGGGACTTGAGCGCAAATAAATAGGGAAATGTGTTTTGATGGACTTCAATGTGGAGATTTCAGGGTGACAGGCTGAAATCCCCAAATTGGTTCTAAGAATAGTGACTAAACATCAAAGGTTAGCCTTTAGGTGAAAAGTGAGTGGGAGCTCCGAAGTGAGAGCCGGTATCCTCCCAGTCTAGCCTTGGATTTAGTGAGTAAACTTAGGATATGTCAATGTTCTTTTCATGCTTAGAAGAGGGGGTACTCTTTTAAGGGTAAAGAATCATCTATGCTCATATTTGGCACAATAACATAAATATTTGTTCCATATCAATCCACACATCTTATTCTCATTGTAAGAGGAAAGATACTTTTCTCATATATCAAAAACTCAAATACAAAGTTTAGTGTGTCTGCTAGTTGATTCTGTTTTCATAGTTGTTAGAAGTAAATGTAGTTTAATTAATTATTACATAGTGGTAGTAGTAGTACGTAGTAAACTTTAAGTGAAAATTGAGTATTGGATTTCAGTGCTATATTATAAATTATGAAACACTTTCTTATACTCTGTACTTCCATGTGGGATCGATAACCAGGACTCCAATAGAGCCCTGTATTACATGATATGATACGTATACTTGTGTTGAGTGCTTGAACTTTATAAGATCATTATAACATATATAAATTTGAGTCCATAAATTCTTGCATATAAAAAGTCCCGCATCAGTTACTAGTCAGCCAATGGAAGATTTCCTAGAAATTCAAGATGAATATGAAGATCAACCAATAGAAGATGCTCCGTCGAAGTTCGAAGAAGAAATCAAATCAACTATCGACGAATTAAAAGAAATCAATCTCGGGACTGAGGAGCAGCCCCGACCCACTTTCATAAGTTTGTTACTCAATAAAGAAGAGGTTACAAACTTGGTCAGGTTACTGTCAGAATTCAAGGATTGCTTCGCTTGGAGCTATGATGAAATGCCAAGACTATCTTTAGAGGTTGCAGTTCACCAACTAGGAGTGGATCAAAATACAACACCAATGAAGCAAGCTCCAAGAAGAATGTGCCTTGAAATATAACAGGGAGCTACATCAGAAATAAAGAAATTAATAGACGGTAACATTGTTTGAGAAAAACAGTATCTGACATGGTTGGCTAACGTCGTGCCGGTTAAGAAAAAGAATGGACATATACGATTATGTGTCGACTTTAGGGACTTAAATAAAGCATGTCTAAAAGATGAATTCCCTTTACCAATACAAGAATTAATGGTGGAGATTGTGTCATCACATAAAATTTTCTCCTTAATGGATGGAACATCAGGTTACAATCAAATCAAGATAGCTCCAGAAGATGCAACACTTACAGCCTTCAGAACTGCAATCGGGATCTACCGTTACACTGTGATGTCATTTGGATTAAAGAATGCTGGAGCTACATACCAAAGATTAATGACGAAGATTATTGATGACCTCATTCATAACCAAGAGCAAAGAAAAAGAAAATCACTTGTATGATCTGAGTATCGTATTTGAACGATTATAACAATATAATCTAAAGATGAATCCCTTAAGGTGCGCTTTCGGAGTTACCTTCAGGAAATATCTAGGATTCTTTGTCCATCGACAAGGGATGGGAATCGACCTAGAGAAGATTAAAGCTATCTTAAAAATTCCTCCTCCCAAAACCATGAAACAACTATGTTCTTCTCAAGGCAAATTGGAATATTTAAGACGCTTTATATCTAATCTATCAGGAAGGTGTCTACCCATTTCAAAGTTTCTTCTAAAGGATGTCACATTCATTTAAAGAGAGCCGTATCAGCAAGCTTTCGAAGATATTAAACTATACCTAATGACACCACCTGTTTTAGCAGCCCCAATCCCTGGTAGACTGTTGATATTCTATAATGCCGCTTTAGACGAGTCCCTCAGAGCCTTACTGGACTAAGTCAATGATGAGGATAAAGAGAACGCACTCTACTACTTGTGTCAAAGTTTAATACCCACGGAAGAAAAGTATCCTCCTATTGAGAAACATTGTCTAGCTTAGGTTTTCACAGCTAAAAATCTTAGACATTACATGTTGTCTCATAAGGTTAGCCTAATTTCGAATGTTAATCAATAACAATATTTGATGACCCGACCAATACTTTCTGGATGCTTAGCGAGGTGGTCGATGATATTATTGCAATTTGATATAACATTTGTGCCCCTTCGCGCCATCAAAGAGCAGATTTTCGCGAATTTTCTCGCATCACACCCACTACCAGCTGAGTTCCCTCTCAATGATGATCTGTCAGATGAATAGATAATGCAAGTGGAAGACCCCAACGCTCAACATTGGAAAATGTACTTTGATGGAGTGTCATCAGCTAGAAGAGGGAAAGGACAAAGGACAATGATACCCAGCAAGGAAGGAATCGATTTGATCTTCGGGAGACAAGATTGAGCCATACTAAGGTATTCCTACCACTTGACAGATCCATGTACCAACAACAAAGCGGAATATGAACTTCTAATCACCAGTTTAGATATACCAATATTAATGGAAATAACAGACATTATCATTTATGGAGACTCACAACTCATCGTTCAACAAGTGGCAGGATAATATAAGATTCTGAAACCAAGAATAGAAGAATACCATTAGTACACAATGAAATTGTTGGAACAGATTCCATGTGTGATATTCTATAGAGTCCCATGAGCAGACAATGCCTTACTGACGCTTTGGCAATGCTTATTAAAGATTTGGCTGTCCGCCTAAAGATTTTATAGATATTATAGTGTAAGGACGTCAAGTTTTGTCGCAGATAGATATCGATAGTTTGCACAAGGTTGGAAAGGAACAAAGAGCAAATACTGTGTCAGATGATATAGAAGATTGGCGTTAGCCATTAATAGAACAATTGCAAACAGGAAGATTACCAGATGACAAATCAATAACACATCAAATTCAGAAGAGAGATCTCTCATATGCCTTAATTTATAATGTTCTTTATAAGAGATCATTTGATTCAGATGTGGTTCAGTTGTCTCAGCAGAGCAGAAGCACAGAAAATCATAAAAGAGGTACATGTCAGATTATGTGGAGCTCACCAGTCAGGGCCAAAAATGAAGATGAAAATCAAGAGGCTCGGATATTACTGGTCAGCAATGATGACCGACTGCATGGATATAGCTAAGAAATGTCATCAATGGTAAGTGCACGGAGTGGTCTTGCACCAACCTCTGAATGTTCAACACCTCATGGTTGCCTAGTGTCCATTCAAGTGTTGGGGCACAAATATAGTAGGTTTGATAGGCCCTCCATCATCAAAAGGGCACATGTTTATACTTACTGCTACTGATTACAACTCTAAATGGACAGAGTTAGTGCCGCTATGGGAAGTCACAAAACAACAGGTTTTACAGTTCTTCATGTATCAGGTTGCTACCGCTTCAATGTGCGGTGAAGGATCATTTCAGATAATGGGTTCGCTTTAAAGAGCACGAAGATAAACAACTTCGTCAGATGACAGGGATAGATTGGAGATACTCGACAATCTACTACCCCAGAGTGAATGGCTTAGCAGAAGCCTTCAACAAGACACTCGCATAGATCTTAAACAAGACACTCGAGAACTTACTGTAAGCTTTATGGGCCTATAGGATGACAGTCAAAACGCCGACACAGTCTACACTTTACGCACTTAAGTACGGGTCCGAGGTAGTTCTTTTGCAAGAACTTCAACTACCCTCGCAACAGATCACCATCGCCAATCAAATTACAAATATAAGAGAATGCTAAACTCCGACTTGCAGAATTGGAAAATCTTGAAGGAAAAAGTTTATTCACACAACGAAATTTAGAACTCTACCAAGAGAAGATGTTTCAAGCCCACAATAAATTGGTCAGGCTGAGGTCGTTCAAATTAGATGACCTTGTGCTTGTTCTCAGAAGACATATTCTTGCACACCACAAGACAGGTGGAAATTTTGTGTCAGCCTATGATGGGTCATTTGTGGTGGAGCAAGTTTACTCAAGAGGGTGGTACCGATTAGTAGATTCCTAAGGGGATAGACCCATGTTGCGAATAAATGGACAATATCTAAAGAAATATTATGTGACATGATAAATTCGAAGAAGGAATATCCTTTCCAATGTAGCCATGTGGCCAGTATCTATGACTGGGTCCAAACTTTGTAATAAAATAAAGTTAAATGAAATAAAATAAAATTTCTCAAAAAACAAAATACGCTTGTTAAATTTCCAATTAAAATCATATTAAATAAGATAATGGCATTAAAATAAATGTGAAAATTTTGATAAATAATAATAATAATAAATTTGCTATTGTTCTTATTCATGTAAAGTGCCGGCCAATGACATTTTCCCTCTATTTTTCTTCTGCAGAAAGTGTGAGGATGTGGGTTGGCATTTGCTTCTAAAGATGGCTTAGACCTTGCATCTTGAAGAGAAAGAATACATACTAGAAGACTGTAGATTTGAAGTCAGTGATAAAAATTGGTCGTAGAGAGATCAGACAGACATCAGGGCATGGAGGCACTGGATGTTTCATTGATTCACACCTCCTCTCCATGATCACTACTCTAAAGGGTGATTTTGTTGTCGCTTAAGCTGAAAGAGTATCAAATGTGCCATTGGCGCACACCAAAAGAAGAAATGCAAATCACTGCAAGTGTAGCCTCCTGGACAGGATGGAGAGGAGATAAGCTTGGGAGTCTGCCACGGAGTTATTCTCTATTCCAGAAGAATTCTATGACCCTGAAATTAAAGAAACTAACGACAGTGCATCGCGCACAGATACTGAGCCAAAAAGCACTGAGGATCCAGCGCCGACATTGGATCCAATGGAAGAAATCATTACTGGGTGTCTGACTTGCAACTTGGGTTTACCCAGACTGCCTTCAGTGACAGGAGCATTTTCAGAGTGCCCATAGTGTCACGTTCTATAGCTAGAGGAGTATGGCACATTCGTGGCATATGCAGTCTTTTTTATGCTACTCAGGAGAAGGGAATATTTTGATGTAGTGTCATATGTACCACAGTTTGTTCTGCCGCCACCACAGTGAAGAGTTCCAGACAACATCATGGCAAAGATCAGAAGAATTAGGAACAAAGAATTTCAACACTATGAAGATATACAAGGAATGTTCATCAACATCTTGGAAGGCCTCTAGCTATACACGGACGTGTTTTCAAGGAATGATCAAGAAAAGATTTTGGAATGCGTCTTTGCTCTCCAAGACATGGGCAGGGAAGGCCATCTGAGGCTGAGGACATACATAGAGCCAACGAAATGGAAAAGTGAAAAGGGCAGAGTCATGATTCAGTGTGGTAGCTGTTACAATTTTGCAAAGGATAGACAGGGCAATCTCCCAGGAATTTTACAACACAACGATGAGGATCCAATGCCGCCGCAAATAAAGAAGATGATAATGAGGATGATCAAGTGGCATGTCTTTCCTGTAGACTGTATCCCAAACTGTTGTATAACAAATATTTATGAGGACGAGGATTGTTTCCCACCTCATATTGACCACCGTGACTTGGTGAGACCCTTCTGCTTCGTCTCCTTTGTAAGTAAAAGTAATATTTCGTTTGCACAAGAAATTCATTTTGTCGAACAGGGAGAGTTTCGAGACTTTACAGAAACCCCCTACCACTCGGATCAGCGATGGTGCTTAAACGAAGTGGGGCAGATCATGCAAAGCACTGCGTCCCAGTAGTTACAGGACAAAGGATATCAGTTACCTTTAGAAGAATGGATGAAGGTAAAGCGTCATTTTACTATGAGCCGACCCTGAATTGGAAAGCCTTCGATCCTAGCTGCTATGATAGGAGTACCTCCTGGTGTTCGCAAGGGGAATTTTCGTTCCACAGCGTAGCCTTGGTAGGTTCGGTAGTGCACAGAACAACCTCAGATGCAGATATCTACTTCCTTCTACACCGGGATATGGCTGTTGTCACAGCTTTTGTACCATCCGGATATGATATGATAGTTTTAGTTTAGCTTTGTATGCTTGATCGACTTTTGGATGCTTGTCAGCATATGATCAGATGTACTACTGACTATGGTAAGATTTAATGAAGATTTCTATTTCAGTTTGCCAAATTTGTTAAAAATGTCTCTTCTAGACATGACGGTCGAGAGCCGAAGGACCACACATCGGTTCCAAATTAAAACGAACAAAGAATGATACAAAAGAAAAAGATGAAGATATAAATAAATTTAATAACACCAAAATGAAATAGCCAAAACAAACTCAACTGAAATCTAATGAAATGAAATTAAAAGAAAATTTAATCTGAAACATAATCAAAAAGAAAAGAAACAAAACGAAATGAATTCAAATGAAACAAATTGAAAGAAAATTATATATTGAAAAACATAGATAAGCTAACTTTTTCTCTCTCTAGACTCCGAGTCCTTGCAATCACCCTCAAGTTCTTCATTCTCGAGCACTCCGTGAAGTTTCGCACTCTATACAACGTCTCTTCTCACAAATTTAAAATATCATGAATTCCTGTAAATCTTGCAAAACCTACCAGTCTTGGTTGAATTGCACAATTCTAATATCTCTGAAAGGTTAACATCAAATTTTCTCCAAATCTTTGAAATTCTTAAATCAGTATCTAAGTTATGTTTCCATTCTGTCACTTCTGGGATTGGACATGAGTCCCTGAGCTTTCCTTCCTAATGTGACACTCTGCTACCATTTGAGTTGAATGTGAGTCCCTGAGCTTTCCTCCTCAATGTAATAAAGATTCCTTAAATTCCATATATTTTACATTTCCTATCCGGAAGATTTTCTGCCTTCCATGAAATTCTAGGATCGGAGCTTAGTCGTCTGATTCCTCAAATTCCCTATATTTTCCACATCTTATCCGAAAAATTTTCTATCTTCCATAAAATTCCAGGATCGGAGTTTAGCCATCTGATTCCCTAATTTCCCTATATTTCCATTTTCCTTCTGAGAAATTTTTCCATCTTTCATGAAATTCCAGGACCCGAGCTTATCCGTCTGATTCCCCAAATTCCCTGTATTTCTAATTTCCTTCCGAGAAAATTTTCCACCTTCCATGAAATTCCAAGATCGGAGCTTAGCCGTCCGACTCCCCAAATTTCCTATATTTCCATTTTGCTTCCAAGAAATTTTACCACACCCATGAAATCCTTAGATCTGTACCAAAATTTTGATTCTCATTTCTGAGATTGGTTCCTAAATTCCAGTTCTCATCCTTCGAGATCAGTACCTAAATTCTGACTCACATCTTCTGAGGTCGGCACCAAAATTTTGATTCTCATTTCTAATACTGGTACCTAAATTCTAGTTCTCATCCTTCGAGGTCAGTACTTAAATTCTCACTTCCATCTTCTGAGGTCGCTACCGAAATTCTGATTCTCATTTCTTGGACTGGTACCTAAATTCCAATACTCAACCTCTGGGAGCAGTACCCAATTCTGATTCTCTCTTTCTATGATTAGTACTGAAATTCTGATTTCCCCTCTGTACTCACTTAATACACAAAATTTCCTACAAAATTAAAATTTTCAAACTCAAAATTCCACAAATCCTAAAATTTCCATAAACTCCATAAAACTCAAAATTCAAATTAAAATTCTATAAGATTTAAATAAAAAATTGAAATTAAATCAAATCCTAGTTCTAATTTTAAAATTCTAAGTTCAAACTGACTAGGATCGGACTTCTTTAGAGTTTGGAGGCTTGGAACTCATAGCTCCTCTCATGAAGGTATTCCACTTTCTTTCCCCGGCAAGAGTTCCTAAGACTTGAAGGTTTTAACCGAATAATCCCCAGGAGAAACTTCCAAGCTAAATTCTATGTTTCATCTTAAGTATTGACTCAGATAGTTGTGTTAGTTTTATTGATCTCATCATTCAACACCAATACGTGCAGTGTGCTTGCCCAGCACACCACACCTATTGGGTGTCCATTTGTTGACCTCACTTTTGGTTGATGTCTAGTCTTTCTTGAGAACAGCCTAGGGTGTAGCTATAAGACTCTCCTTGTGACTTTCTTAGAAGACTAGTCTTAGAACCCTCCCCTTAGAAATTCAAACTTTCCTTACTCTACTGGGAGTTTTCATATGCTTAAGGCCTAACCTCCAGCTTTTTGGAGGAAGAGATTAAGCATAAGGAAGCCCAAGGGAGGTCACCTATAGGTGGTCAGACTTAGGATCTACCCTGGGAGGTCTGGAGCTTGCACAATACACACACTTTACAATCACAACCCTAAACATAGCACATTCTACCTTAGCCTCCTATCTCTTTGGAAACTCATGTGTATGGTTTTCGCCAAGCTCTTAGCCCCAAGCTATAGGTTTGATTAATACCAACACATAGAGGACCATGTAAGGGTTACACTTGGTCCATGGCTCAACCTAAACAATTCTATACTACTCACCACTAGCCAACCTCAATTTTTTCAAAATTTCAATTTTTTCAAAATTTCAATTTTTTCAAAATTTCAATTTTTGACCCATTGCCTCTAAACCTACCCAAAATACCCCTAAACCTAAGGTCCTCCAAAACTCCCAAAATTACCCAAATTGCGCATTTTTCTGCTCGAACTATTTGAAAATATTCCCCATCACTCAAATTAACCAAAATTACCCAAGTTACCAAATTTTTCAAAGTACCCCCCCAAAATCCCCAAAATTATCAAAATACCCTTCCTAGCTAAAAAATCCAAAAATTATAGAAATTCCAAAAAAATCCCAAAACCTTCTACATATTCCCAATTTAATTTCTCTCAACTACAAAATGACCCAATTTGACCAATTTAGCCCAATTTAACCAAAAGCCCCAATTTGACCCATTTAACCCAAAAGTGCCCAAATTAAACCCAATGTCCACCCAATTGGCCCCAATTTTGCCCAAATCCAATTTCAAACTTTAATTGAGCATCTCTAACCTCAATCCTAACTAAATCCAAACCCAAATTCACTCACATTTGAGTTCAATATCACTTAAAATCTAAAATCCCCAATTTGGACCAAGTGGCCCATTTCCCCCAAATTGACTTAATGCCACTCAATTTCCCCTCAATTTGAATTCTAAACTTCCTATGAAACTCCCTTAAACAAAATTCAACTTTCAATGTCCCCCAATTTAACCCCAAGTCTCACCCAAACCCACTTAAAGTCCAAAACCCTAAATTTTGACCCAAACATGCCATATGCCCCAAATTCCCCAAATTGAGTGCCCTAACCCTAAAAGTTCCACCCAATTAATGTTGGGAAATTTTTATAGCATCCCCCTAGACTATTGGGAACCTTAAATTGGCCTTGGACCCAAGGTTAACTCAACCTGAACCCATGTTAACTCAAGTTGCCCCAAATTGACCAAAATCCTAAATCAAGCCAAATTGAACCCCCAAACCAATTCAAAACCACTCCAATCTCCTTTCAAATACTTTATGACAATCATATACATCATTTTGAACAATCATTTACGACTAACCCAAGTCCAAAACAAACCTATTCCAACCTAACCCAATGTGACCTAAATTGAACCAATGACCCAATTTCACTTAAATTGAACCAACCATGGAAGTCCGCCTTGGGACCCCAAAGACCAGTCAAAACCCACTCTACCCAAGTCCATTGAGCCATGGACCAATTTTTCTTCACCAAGGACAACTCTCTCTCACCTTTTGTCTTAACCAATTTCTCCAAGAAAGCCACCCATCATGGCAGGTAATTAACCTCATTAACTCCTCTCTTACCTCCCATCGGCCTGCCAACCACATTCCTTGTCCTTGCTGGCCACCCTAGTCGCCAGAGTACCTTAGCCTGAGTGCCCCCAAACACTGCTCAGCCCTCACCCTAAGCGGCCTAAAGCACCCAAAACCAAGCCCAGAGCTCAGCCAATTGGCAATGGCTATAGAAGCCACCCCTCACTACCAAAATCTTGGTGCTAAAAATTTTCTAACAAAACTCTGTCAAAACCTCACCAGAGCTTCTCCAAACCACCCTAGGCTCATTCCAACCATTTTCCCTGTGTGGTTCACCTTGCCTGGTTCTCTCAATCGAAATCAGAACAAACTCCCCACAACTCCACAGTTCACTAAACTCAAACTAATTGCACCCACACCTTCACAACATCAGAATAAGAATATCCCCCATTGAAGCCCCATCACAGAGAGCCTCTACACAAGACATTGATCAACATCTGAAATTGGCCTTGTTCGAATTCAAATCCAGATATTTCACCACAACATAGGGCTCCAAATGAAGGTTCATTGGGACCAACCGAAATTGCCACAACCATCTGATTGAGGCCTCACCTCTTAGACACAGGTATTAATTTCATTCTTTCTCCCGAATTTATTCTAATCTTATACATGTGTAAAAAATATTTCATACCATATAAAACATATGGATAGGTTCTTCTAGGTCAGATGAATCTATAGGAACAAAAGCCATGTAATTTTTTTAAGTCTAGCTCGAGTTCTTAGGTCCAAAAGGTGGAGGGTTCTCGAGACAGACTAGTCGAAGACGATGAAGGAGCGTCGTCGGATCACACGTGTATTGAATGGAGGATTGGGATGAGTAGGAGGGAGATTATATATGTAATGCACGGCTACGTGGATGTCCAGTTAGATGGAGGTGTCGAATAGGAGAGCGTCGTGTGGTCTTTCGGAGCTGCCAAGGATCCAGTCAGCGCCGCGTGTTTAAGTGAAAAATTGGATTAATTTGATTTATTTAGATCAGTGCAACTTTAAAAATCCATAACTTGGTGTAGAAACATCATAAAAATAAAAGAAAAATACCATAATTCTTAGTTAATTGAGTAGACATGGAAATGGTTTGAAGTTTATTTGATGCATGTTCTATCTTTAATTAATTAAATATTGTCTGGAGTCTTTTGATTCTTCATTGGCTTAGATATTTCACCATAGCTTGATATTTTGGTATGTCGTTGCCTTTTTCTTAGGGGACCTTCACTAAATTTTCCAATGTGAGAGGAGTCCTCTAAATAGAGATCTCTATTTATCAACTTATCATGCCTGTTTTGGTAAAATAGTTATAATAAATAAAATATTAACCAAAAAATGCAAGATAAATTTTGGTAGGTTACTTATGACCAGAGGACCATAAAAAAAAAAACATAGTTTAACTCATTAAGTGGAACCCTAATGGCAATTAAGACCTAAAAGTTAAGTAAAAATATATCGGACTAAATATAAATAAAAATAACTTGATTTTTATTATCCTCTTTAATTTACGTTCAGAGGACTCTCCATTAAAATTTCAAGTTAAATGGAGTTAATTTAGATATCTAAATGAATTTTTCAAGTTAAATCACATTTTTGGCAATTAAATAATTATAAAAATAAAATTACAATTAAAAACTTCACCAAATTAATTTTGAGTGTTCTCTTAAATTAGATGAGTCTTTAGAAAATAAAAATGTAATTAAAATAAATTTTTTATTATTGAGCATTATTTTAAGATTTAAAAAATTAAAAATTCACAAAAATTATAAAATTTAAAAAAATGGTTGGAAATGTCCTAAACTCTCTCCCAGCATTTAGGAACAATTTTGATGTTTTTCCTAATTTTTTAGCAAAAGATATTAATATTTAAAGGGTTTTTAAAAGGCTAAAATGAAATGTTCTTTAAGTTTTCACAAAAATAATTCTAATAATTAAAATAAAAATAAAAAAAATGAAATTTGGTTCTCTGGGTCTTCTGACCTAAGAGAAGTTTAAGAAAAATACAAAACTTAAATTTCAACTTAAACAATATTTTATATTTAATTAATACTCCAAAAATTAAAATAATTATAATAATTAAGTTAAAGCTCAAATAATCATGAAATTTGGTCCAAGTGGTCCTATGGGCTAGGTCTATCTCTAATAAAATATTTAAAGTCAAATATTTTGTCTTGGACAAGTAATTAAATTTTTATTGAAAATCTCTATTTTTGCATTAAAATAAATAAATTAATTAAATTAAAATTTGAAAAAATCACATTTTATCCTCTGATGTTTTACTTAACTCATAAGTGGGGTGACAAAATTGTTTCAAAGTCCTTTGATTTATACTCAATGAATTATGAAGTGAAAAAAGCCTTTAGGGGTAAAATTGTAAATTTGAAGAATTTAGCCTCAATCAATATTTAGGCTTAATTGAAGTGGGAAAATGGCAATAAATTGTCTCAATCATTATGATTGGATGATTGAAAAATAGAAGGGTAAATGTTAGAACCCCATTTCATTTTTTTCACATTAAAGGATAAAATTTATGATTTAATTAATCATCATTATTTGGAAGAGAATTTAATTAAAAGATCCTTAAGGTTATGGGCTGATTTTGGAAGTTAGCATTCCACTATTTAATACCCAATATTTGATGTTTAAATGACAATTCAATGTTATGATAAGAATCATAATCATAAAAGTCATTTGACTTTCTTTTCTGCAGACATAAATATACCCACTAAAATCTTAAGGGCTTGGTAGTGAGCTAGGTTTAATTAAAAAATTGACTAATGAGAAATTGAAAAGGAAATACAGTTAGTCCAAAACTACTTTTGAAACATTACAAGCCGATCAAAAATTGATAAATTATTCCATAAATTAAGTTTATGTCAAAAGGCCCCACTTACAAAATTCTTAAGTAAAATATCAAATGATAATCACCCCGTCTTTCAGGACGACTAAAACATTTGGTCACGGAGCATAATGATATAAAGAATGAATCATTTAATAATCAAGATAAGTTTAAATGAAATCAAGGAAGCTCAAAAGGATTGTGAAATGTTCAATTACCTCCTATACCCATTTCACAAATCATCTAAACACCTTGTAGGATAACTACACCTATCATATTTTTTAAATGAAGAAATCTCTTAAATAAATGAATAGGACCCACCAAGTTATGACGTAGGGTTTGGTAGGCCTATGCAAAATATAAATGTTTATTACAAAAATACTAAAGTCTAAGGTGGAGGAACGAGAAGACTCGCCAGGTACACTTTTACAAGTTTACAATGCTTTCTTTTCATGCACTTTCCTTACTTTTTCTCGCTTATAAGTTTGAATGTTAAAGAATAATGTCACCCTGCATGAAAACTAAAACTTCTAGGATATCCCCAAAACCAGTACCAAAAATCAAAATTAAAAATCAAAACATGATAAAATTCTCCGCCATAATAGCCAAAATTTAAAGCAATTCAAAATTTAATCACAAACAAAACAAAACATCATAATTGCAATGAAATCAAAATGTCTCATTGGATGAATGAGAATCTCTCGAAGGAGGTAATCTAAGTTTTGTTAATGGAGTTTTCCCATGGTCTAAATGAAAGTATTGAACTCATTAAGTTGAGCTTAGCAAATTCATTTGAACTAAGTGAATCCAATGAAAATAGTGGTGTCGGGATGATGGGACGGTAGGATCTTAACTGGTATCGCTATAATCAACTTTATTATTCCCATAGTAAAATTTTAAGACACCTAAATTTAAATATTCTCAAAACATGACAATTCTTTTCACTCTTACAGTGGATACTTCTTTAAACTAAACCTGCTACGACGAGGAGCTCGGAGCATGCATGGTGGGCAACATGGACATCCTTAACAGAAAAACTCTTTAGAAATTAAAACAATAAGCCATAAGACTTCAAGGTAGCTTTCTTAGTGCAGCATAAGCCCTCACTTTATCTCTTTAGTCCTTTATAAAACCACGTTGTGCAACATAAGCCCTAACTCATTTTAGGATTCCGAGGTTGTCATCGGTATTGCATAAACCCTCCTATCTTCCAGGTTATTCACATGATTAGTGTTAGGTGAATATAAGTCCTAAATAATAAAATTAACAAGATGAAACATCAAATAAACATCCTAAATTGAAGCCATACAATAGGATAGTTTGGGAAAACACCAAGATCTCTTGGATCCATGTCTTTTCACTAGCCTTTCTTTCCTTTGGATTCCTACAAAAATTGTTTTGAAATTTGAGCCACTCACCTATTGGATTTCCTTTTACAACATTTTCTTGAAGAACCCTACCCTTTTAGAAGTCATTAGCACAATGTTTTCTGATCTATATCAAGGGTTTTCTTAGGCGACTTCGGTTATCAAAGATGTAATTAACTTAAAGTCCCCAGATTAATATAAACCATATATAATTCCTTCATATTATATAGGGGAAATTGTTGGTCAACAATGGTTCACGACTAAATGGATGTCATGAATTCCTTAGTTTATTTGATCAAAACTTATGTGGGCATATTTTTTATTTTGAAAAGGAAGTCTCCTACAGAAGTTGTCAGTGAATTTTTAATTTAATTTAAATATATAATTTGAAAATTAGTATTTGATTTTTTGAAAATAATTTTAAGTTTGAAAATTTTAAGATATGAAATCAAACCGATCTCACATCCCTAATAGTTTATATAAACGAGCACCGCATCACAATCCATGTATCTATCCCGAAGAATAGACAAGCTGCTTGACGATGGGGCTCGATTAAATAAACTAGAAGATTTGTGACATCCGTTTGGTCTGCGAACCAATTTTATAAGCAACATAAAAAGCAGAAGAAACAATTACAGGGTTTATATTACCTGGGTACTTAAAGTTCCCTATAAGGGCAAGCCCCTATAGTTAATTACATCTTAAATGACATGAATCATTTAGGAAAACTCTCGATAGTGATTACTGGTTTTTCTCTCAAGAATTTCAAAGTTTAAGGTTTTCAAAGGATTTGAGTTTTGGAAATTTCAATAGGGATTAGCTCAAATTCGGAACAATTTATTTCAGGAGTCCAAAGGAAGAAAAGTAGGAGGAGCTGAGGATCCAAGAAGAATCTTGGCAGCTTCTCAAACTATCCTATCATTACGCTTCAATTTAGGAATTTAGTTAATGTTTCAATCTTGCCAATTTTAATTAATTAGGACTTATATTAGTATGACATAATCATACAAATAGCCTCGAAGATATGAGGGTTTATGTCGTACCGAATGACTACCTAGGAATCCTAAGACCGGTTAGAGCTTAATTTACATGACATGATCATGCAAATGCCTAACGAAGAATTGAGGATTTATGTTGCACTAGGCAAACTACCTCGAAGTCCTATGGCTTGGTTATTTAATTCTAAGAAAGTTTTGCTGAAGTAGATCCGAGTTTTGCTGATGACAATGGTCGAGCTGCCCACCATGCTCCGAGCTCCTTATTGTTGCAGAGGTTTAGTTTTAGAAGTCATAAATCAGGAGAAGTGAGAAGTGTTTTGGTTTAGAGAAAATCTTAAAATCCAAGTGTTTTTTAATATTTTAATTAAAACAAATCTAAAAGTTATTTAAACAGAACCGATTAAGATCCCACGCTTCATCATCCCAAAGACCGTTATTTTCATCAAATTCACCAGTCCAGATGAATTTGCTAAACTCAACTGAATGAGTTCCACACTTTCATTTAGACCGTGGGAAATCCCATTAGCAACACGTGGGTTACATCATCCGAGGTATTCGCGTTCATTCAATGAGACAATTTAATTTAGTTGTGATTGTGGTTTTGTTGTTCTGTTTATGATTGAATTTTGAGTTGTTTTATATTTTGGAATGTTGTGGCGGTGAATTTTATCTTGCTATGACTTTTAATTTAGTTTTGGTTTCAATTTAGGGACCATCCTACAGGTTTTGATTTTCATGCAACAGTTTTATTTATCATGCAAGAAAAGTAAAGTACAGTGCATGTAAGTAAATTGCAATAAAGTAAATTGCAATAAAATAAAAGCATACCTGGAGGGTCTTCCCGTCATCCCAAGCTGCACTAAAAACACATTGGGCTAACTTAGGCTAACTTGGTTTAAGGTTGGGCTAAAGTTGGATTTGATGTAAAATTAATGTTGAGAAATGTTCATGGGAGTGTCACAAAGAGTTTCCAACTTTGTTTGAGCTCTAATTTTGGGATTTGGGCCTATTTGGGTTAGGTTTGGGCTTAGGTCAATTTAAGGGATTTTGGTTTTGGGCTAGATTTGGGTGGAGTTTAGGTTCAAATTTTGGGCAAATCAAGTTATTGTTTTGTTTATGGGGATGTTAGGAAGGCTTTTAGAAAATATTTGGGGCCAATTGGAGTTGAATGGGATGGGTTTGAGCTAGGTTCAGGTCATGGGCCAAAATTCGGCCTTAGGCTTCAAATTGAAATTGAGCTCAAATGTCAATCAAATTGGACTTGGATTTGGTCTAAATTGATATTGGGGGTTTAGAATTGAATTGGACCAAAATTGAGGTCAATTGGGGTGGTTTGGTTTGACATTGGGTTCACTTGGGTTTAAAATGAGCCAAATTGGGGGTTTTCGTAAAAGTGGGGTAAATTGGAAAAATTGGCCCATTGTGTAGTTGAACAAAATGAAATTGGGAATAGTTGGGATTTTCTGGATTTTTTTGGGAATTTTCTGAATTTTTGGATTTTTGGGCTAAGCAGGGTATTTTGGGTATTTGGAGGGTATTGGGGGCGTACTTTTGGAATTTTTTGGTATTTTTGGCTATGGATGATCAAATTGAGTGGGGGGAAATCTTTATGATTGATTTTCAGGAATTTTTTGGTAATTTAGGTGATTTTATAAATTTTGGTTTGTTCTAAGGGCATTTGGTAGATTTAGTGGGTCCGGGGCCCCGGGGGTCAAAAATTGAAATTTTAGAAAAATGAAGATTGATCAAATTTGAGTAAAATTGAATGACTTTGGTTGAGCCATGAAGCCATATTAAGCCCATATGAGCCATGAGAGGACTCATTTGAGGCATTCACTATGTTGTTCATAACCCTCTTAGCCAGGGGCTTAGGGGTTAAGGACCATCCATATGAATTACCTACATGAGTCAGGAAGTCAAGTTGGGTGAGAGGGTGGTTTTAAGACTTGGAATGTGTGTGAGAGTGTAGTGTATGTGCAAGTCAACCCTCACGAGACCAGGCCACCCAGGGTATTTTTAAGTCCAAAAGGTCATATAAGGAACTCATCCTTTAAACCTCCACATTTGATTTCAACCCTCTAGGTGATTTGGGGTCAACAATCAAGCTTGTGCGGTTTGCACGGAGTCAAGAGTTGTTTGAACTTCTAAAGGGCGGGTTCCACTTCTAGTTCTCTAAGATTAGTCAAAGGAAAAGCCTATGGCTAGATCCTAAGTACTAAAGAGAGAAGCAAAAGACCTCACCAAAATTGAGGTCAACAATTGGACCCCCAATAGGTGTGGTGTGCTGACGGAGCACACCGAGCGTATTGGTATTGACCGAAGAGATCAACAAACCCAACACAGATGTCTAAGTGATACACTTAGAACAGATAAGAAGAATTTCCACTGGGGATTATCAGGTATATTTCCAAGACTGGAGATTCTTGAACTCTCACTGGGGAATGGAAAAGGAGGTGAACTCCAAATCACAAGATCTGGGGATATTCGATTTAGATTTCATTTTTCTTTTAAATTTCATGTTTCAATGTGTGAGTTTAGATTTCGATTGAAGTTTAATTTAAAAAATCAATTTAAGGAAATTTTGAATTTGAAATTTGGATTTGAAATTAGAATTGAAACCTAGATTTCAACCTCAGGATTGCGAAGAGAACTGTAATTTAGGTACCAGCCTCAAAGTGAAAATTAGAGTTTATGTATCGACATAAAAAAGGAAGAGAATCAGAATTGAGGTACTAGTCTCGAAATGAGAGTCAAAATTTAGGTATCGACCTCACAAAGGATGAGAATCAGAATTCAGGTACTGATCTCGAGAGTGTGAGATTTAGGTACAGACCTCGAAGGAAGAGAACTGGAATTTAGGTACCAGTCTCGAAAATTTAGAATTGAAATTTAAGTATCAATTCGAAAGAGAATCGAAATTTAGGTATCAATCTCGAAAAGAGAGTCAGAATTTAGGTACTGACCTCGAAGAAAGATAACTAAAATTTAGGTACCAGTCTCGGAATTTAGAACTGAAATTTAGGTATCAATTTGAAAGAGAATTGAAATTTAAGTATTGATCTCGAATAAGAGTCGGAATTTAGGTACGAACCTCGAAGAAAGAGAACTGGAATTTTGGTACCAGTCTCGGAATTTAGAATTGAATTTTAGGTATCAATTCGAAAGAGAATCGAAATTTAGGTATCGATCTCGAATGAGAGTCAGAATTTAGGTACCGACCACGAAGGAAGAGAACTGGAATTTAGGTACCAGACTCAAAATTTAGAATTGAAATTTAGGTATCAATTAGAAAGAGATTCGAAATTTAAGTATCGATCTTGAATGAGAGTCGGAATTTAGGTACCGACCTCGAAGGAAGAGAACTGGAATTTAGGTACCAGTCTCGGAATTTAGAATTGAAATTTAGGTATCAATTCGAAAGAGAATCAAAATTTAGGTATCGACCTCGAATGAGAGTCAGAATTTAGGTACCGACCTCGAAGGAAAGGAACTGGAATTTAGGTACCAGTCTCCGAATTTAGAATTGAAATTTAGGTATTAATTCGAAAGAGAATCGAAATTTAGGTATCGATCTCGAATGAGAGTCAGAATTTAGGTACCGACCTCGAAGGAAGAGAACTGGAATTTAGGTACCAGTCTCGGAATTTAGAATTGAAATTTAGGTATCAATTCGAAAGAGAATCGAAATTTAAGTATCGATCTCGAATGAGAGTCAGAATTTAGGTACCGACCTCGAAGGAAGAGAACTAGAATTTAGGTACTAGCCTCGGAATTTAGAATTGAAATTTAGGTATCAATTGGAAAGAGAATCAAAATTTAAGTATCGATCTCGAATGAGAGTCGAAATTTAGGTACCGACCTCGAAGGAAGAGAACTAGAATTTAGGTACCAGTCTCGAAATTTAGAATTTAAATTTAAGTATTAATTCGAAAGAGAATTGAAATTTAGGTATCGATCTCGAATGAGAGTCGAAATTTAGGTACTGACCTCGAAGGAAGAGAACTGGAATTTAGGTACCAGTCTCGAAATTTAGAATTGAAATTTAGGTATCATTTCAAAAGTGAATCGAAATTTAGGTATAGATCTCGAATGAGAGTCAGAATTTATGTACCGACCTCGAAGGAAGAGAACTGAAATTTTGGTACCAGTCTCGGAAGTTTGAAAGAGGACTAGAAGTTAGGCTCTAGCCTCGAAGATTTATCTGTATGAAGAGGGACCCAGTCTCATGCCATCAGAACCAAATCGAACAAAGTTTGTGGCTTTGTGTTAATAGAACTAGTCGATCCTGTAAGACCCAGAAGAAAGAGAACTGAAAGGAGCTGGTAAGTGTACCAAGTTGAAAAGACTTGACTTAGCAATAAGTTGAGGAAAATATTCAAATTTCAAAGGACTCTCAAACAAATTTTGATTGAGAGAAGAACTGAAAGGTTCGAATCAGAGGATTCAGATCGGAATTCAATTTGAGATTTAGATTCATTTTGTTTGTCCTTTAACGATCACATTTTTTTTTAATTTCGTTGTTTATTTAGTGTTCATGTGAGTTTGAAATTCATTTTAATATTCAGATTTTTAGGAAAAATTCTCATTTATTTTCTTTTCTTTTCTGTTCTTCTTTCAAAGTTCATTTAACTCTAATGGTGTTTCCCAGTCAATTTGCACAAAAAGAGGTGAAGGCAAAATATGACGCAGTCGTTTTCATTCCAACTTGCTGAAAATACATCATACAACTTGATCTAGTCATGATGACATTTTCCTCAGAAATTTAATGTCTTATACAATCCATGTAAATCCAAAATGAATCGTGTAAGATTCTTGTTGATCCATCAAAAGCGTCTGTCAAAAAATCCATGTTTGAATAGTAAGAAACGTGGGCAATAACATCACCTTCCAAGCCACCATTGGCAGGAATGTTGCATGGATGAGCATTGGAGGTGTGCTATTTCCCATGTAACTCACAGCTCGTAGGGTCGGAGACTCTCCAATTCTGGATCTGGCTGAAAGTGGTAAGGCATTTTTCTGTCATCCATTCTTCTGAAAGTAACTGAGATCCGCTCCACAGGCACTCCTGGAATGCAATGCTTCGCAACGTCTGCTCCGTTTCCTTTTAAAACTAGGACGGAACCTACCGGTAGTGTTATCTCCACCAGCCCTCCAAACTCACTAGGTCTTGCAATCCGGAGGTTAGATCCAAACATGATGTTGCACTAGTTGACGAATGACACTGTGTAGAAGGGTATAACAAAATCATGATGGTCTATATGCGGAAGTATGCAGTCGCCTTCCTTGTAGATGTTGATAATGCAGCTGTTGGGTATGCAATCTGCAGGCAATACCCTCCATGTTATCATCCTTTTCACCATTCTCTTGATGATACTTGGCATTGGATCCACCTCACTGCAACGGAGTATCCCTGGTGGATTTCCTTTTCTGTCTGTGGCAAAATTGTAGCAACACCCGCATTGGATTGTAACTCTTCCTTTTCCTGGCATCCATCTTTGGGGTTCTGAATATGTCTTTTCTCTCACACGGCCAGCTCGACCCATTTTCTGCAATTCAAGGATGCACTCCACAATTTGTTGTTGCTCATAATATGAGAAAACATCTGTATATAGCTCGAGGCCTTCCAAGATGTTGACCATCTTGTTTCCAATTCTTTCAAAGTATTCAAAGGTTTTCTTCTCAATTAGTTGCATTTTCTCCAGCTCGTATTTTGGGATTACCTGAAGCCCTCGGTGTCTGGTGACATACTGCGGGATGTATGGCTCAACCCCAGCACGTTCTTCTGCATGTCTTGGCTCCTCGGGGATAGTCTCCGTAGGGACATCCTCCGGGGTTGCTTTCGCAACAAGACTCTTCGGATCCGGTATATATGCTCGGCGTCGAGGTACCGACTCTATTTCTGCTTTTCCTGATATTTCTGTTATTTGTTCCGACCTTTTTGGAGTTGACTTTCTTCTTTCTGGTTCCAGATGGACCGGTCTCCTTGGAGCATTTTCATTAACAATATCTACTGTTTGTTCATGTTGATCTTCTGCTAACTTGGTCAACATTTTGTGAATGTGACGATTCTTATTTCTCCGCTGGGTAGCAGTGAGAGTAGCTCTCCTTACCCCTTGAATTTCTGCGGCCGCGGCGCTGACAAGCCTACCCTCTGCTGTGGCAACCACGGACTTAACTTTCTTATCTTCTCCGGTTGCATGTGCGGTATTTGCTTTTCTTTTCTTGTTGCTGGATTGGTGGCTCGGGCCACCCATTTTCATCACTGTCTGGCTGTGAAGTTCTTCTCGATCAACTGGGATCCAATCATTTTCTTCGTATTATAAGCTGGCTGGTGTGAATTCTAAGTCAATCTCTATCACTGTTCCATTCCTCACCCTCTTTTCATCAAGTGCTAGACTCACGCCATTTCTAAAGTTTAGAACCAACCGTCCGTTCGACATTTCCCTGCCAAAAAATAAGGAAAGGATCAGGAGCTGTACTAAGAACAAGAACAGTAAGAAAAACACTTAAAAATTCTTATTTACTTCTTTTAAATTTAAAGGAAGTAGGAAGAGATGAGAAAATATCAGGAATGAATGGATTTAAAAGGAAAGATTGACTTTTTATTATTATGATTTCCCATGTTTTCTTTTTAACATTTTCGTTGATGAGATTTTTTTATCATCCATTTTATTTTGTTTTGGGTTCGGACCCAGTCACAAAGTGATTACTTCACCCGTGTTTCTAGGGATAAGATTCTATTTTAGAGGCCACCCTTCGAAACATCAGGTTGCGTAATACTTCTTTAAATAACGTCCATTGATTGGAAGCATAGGTCGTTCTCCACGGCAATTCACAAGCTGGTAGGAACCTCCTGAGTAGACTGTCTCGACCACGAACGGCCCTTCCCATGTTGGTTCAAATTTACTACCTATCTTACGATGTGCAAGAATAGGTCTTCTAAGAAGAAGAACTAAGTCACCGACTTTGAATGTCCTGGGACGGACCAATTTTTCATGGGCCTGGATCATCTTGGCTTGATACAGTTCCAAATTCTGCTGTGCAGAAAGTCTTTTCCTTTCCAAGCTTTCCATCTCTTCTAGTCGTAGTCTGGCATTTTTTTCTGTAGTGATCTTTTTTGCCACTGCAATTCGGAGTGACGGAAGCTAAACTTCCAGGGGCAATACGGCCTCGGACCCGTACACTAAAGCGTAAGGCGTAGACTGAGTAGGAGTCCTAAAAGTCGTCCTGTAGGCCCATAAGGCTTCTAACAACTTCTCGTGCCAATTTCTCTTGTTGTCATCCAAAGTTTTTTTAAAATTTGAAAGAGAGCTTGATTAAAAGCCTCGACCAAGCCGTTTGCTCTTGGGTAGTAGATCGTTGAGTATCTCCAATCGATCCCGTGACTTCTGACAAAATTGATGATCTTTGTACTTTTGAATGCAGACCCATTATCTGAAATGATTCTGTGCGGTACCCTAAAATGGTAGACAACTTGGTTCTTGAAAAACTGTAACACATGGTGTACCTTCACTTCTCTGAGTGGTATAGCTTCTGCCCATTTAGAAAAGTAGTCTGTAGCTGCAAGAATGAAGCGATGTCCTCTTGAAGAAGGCGGTTCTATCGGACCCACTATATCTGTGCCCCAACACTCGAATGGCCACGATGCGATTGTCAGATGTAGCACATTTGGAGGTTGGTGTAGAACCACTCTGTGCACTTAGCACTGGTGACAACTTTTGGCAACTTTAATACAGTCGGTTATCATTGAGGGCCAGTAGTACCCTAGTCTTTTAATCTTCATTTTCATTTTCGGACCCGACTGATGAGCGCCACAAAGTCCTGAATGCACTTCTTTAACGATTTCATGAGCCTCGGACCCGCTCAGGCATCTTAGCCACATCTGATCAAAAGACCTTCTGTATAATGTATTATTTATTAATGCGTAAAACAAAGTTCTTTTCTTGATTTGATGGGCTAATGACTTATCGTCCGGCAGGTTTCCTGTCTGCAAGTAGTCTATTAATGGCTTCCGCCAATCTTCTGTATTTTTTGTCACTGTTGTAATTGTTTCTTCTGCTTTTTCTGTTGTATCCATGTCGAGCTGTGATAGGACCTATCGTCCTTGAACCGAAACTTTAACTGACTCATCCTTCAAGCAGGCAAATTCCTATGCGAGGTGGGCTAGTGCATCGGCGAGAGCGTTTTCTTTTCTGGAAATCTTTTAGATTGTTACATTTGGAATTTGTTCCAACAATTTCATGGCATACTGAAAGTACTGCTCGAGTCTTGGCTTTATAATTTTGTACTGTCCAACGACCTGTTGAATGATCAACTGAGAATCTCCGTAGATGTTGATTTCTGTTATTCCCATATGAATGGTTAATTCCAGTCCTGTTATGAGGGCTTCGTATTTTGCCTCGTTGTTTGGACACAGTTCTGTTAAGTGGTAGGAGTATTTTAACATCCCCCGCTCCGGTGTTATAAAGATTAGTCCCATTCCTGCCTTACCGGGCACCATCGTTTGCGATTCTTTATTCTTCTGTGCTGAGGACGCTTCGTCGAAGTATAGTTCCCAACGTCGATCATCAGGGTCTTCTAGGTTCATTATCTGCTCGTCAGGCAAATTATCATCGAGAGGCGAATCTGCCGGTAAAGGGTGTGCTGCAAGGAAGTCTGCTAGGACTTGACTCGTTACGGCGTGAAGAGGAATGAAAGTTATGTCGAATTGCAATATTATCATCGACCACCTGGCAAGTCTGCTAGAAAGCGTCGTTCGGGTCATCAAGTATTGTAACAGATTAACTCTCGAAATAAGGTTGACTTTATGAGAAAGCATGTAATGCCTGAGCTTCTCTGCGGCGAAGATCAGGGCCAAGCAGTGCTTCTCAATAGGAGGATAATTTACTTCGGTCGGAATTAGACGACGTCTTAAGTAGTAGAGAGAATTTTCTCTTCCCTCATCATTGACCTGGGCTAGCAGGGCTCCAAGGGAGTCTTCTAAAGCCGTGATATAAAGTATCAACGGTCTACCTGAGACTGGGGTTGATAAGACAGGAGGTGTCATTAAATATTGCTTAACGTCCTTGAAAGCCCGCTGGCATCTCTCATCCCAAACGAATTTGGTGTCCTTTTTAACTAAATGCGAGAAGGGTCGACACCTACCCGACAAGTTCGAGATAAAGCGTCGAAGATATGCCAACTTCCTCGAAATGATTGCAGCTTGTTTCAAAGTTTTGGGAGGAGGCATTTCTAAAATAGCTTTAATCTTTTCCGGATCGATTTCAATCCCGTGATGTCGAACAACAAATCCTAAGAATTTCCCAGAGGTGACGCCAAAGGCGCATTTTAAGGGATTCATCTTAAGGTTGTATTGTCTTAGTCGCTCGAAAACAATTCTCAAATCATAGAGGTGATCTTCCTTCAATTTACTTTTGATGACCACATCATTCACATAGCACTCGTCTTGGTTGTGAATGAGATCATCAAAAATCTTCGTCATCGCTCTTTGGTATGTTGCTCCTGCATTCTTTAGTCCGAATGGCATTATTGTGTAGCAATAAACTCTGATCGGTGTTATGAAGGCCGTGAGCTTTTCGTCTTCTGGTGCCATCTTTATCTGATTGTATCCTGACTATCCATCTATAAATGAGAAGATTTCATGTGTTGAAGCAATGTCGATCATCAGTTCTGGGATTGGTAGTGGAAATTCATCCTTTGGAGATGTTTTATTTAAATCTCTGAAATCTTCTGACTGGTACCATGTTGGCTAAACAATTTGGATATTGTTCTTCACAGAAAAATTTAGCGTCTATTAGCTTCTTAACTTTGGCTATTACTTTTTGCTCAATTTCTAGACGCATTCTTCTGGGAGCTTGTCTGACTGGAACGGAAGTAGGATCTACTCCTAACTTGTGAACTACGACTTCTGGAGCTAATCCTGGAATTTCCTCGTAACTCCAAGCAAAACAGTCCTTAAATTCCATTAGTAGCTTGATTATGTCTTCGGAGTCTTCTTTATTAAGTAAGGAGCTAACGAAGGTAGGCCTAGGTTCTTCGCTAGTACCTAAGTTAACTTTTGTTAACTCGTCTATTGTAGATTTGATTTCTTCCTCGAATTCTGGTGGAGCGTCGCTGATTGGTATATTCTCAAGATCTTTTGAATCTTCCAAGCACTCTTTATTAGGTTCACAAGTGACAACCAAGCAAAGTCCCGTATCATCACATGATCCTACTGTGCCAAATTCGAGACCATGTTTTGAATTGGGAGGCCAACCGACATTATTCCATAATTTTTCAAAGTGTTGTGATCGACCTTTTGTCCATTGTCGAGGTGAGACACCACGTTGAATTAAATTTTGAACACAGGGGGAGTACCACTCAAAAGGGAATTCCATTAATTCAGATGAAGTAACATCTTCAAATTGTACATCTTTTTCATTATTGGAAGAAGAAGCACCACGGTAGAACTTGATTGGCTTAGTACCACCATCATGCACTTCCTTGACCACCATACCCTCGATCTTATTAGAATGGATCGGGGTCAGGGTCATAGTATGTACATAATGGTTAATCTCCTCGTACATTGTTTTGTATTCTTCATTCTTTTGATCATCGAGAGAGATCTTGAACTGTGGTTTCTTCTAACCTATTGTTGCTGCTTATTTCTTGATTTCTTCTTCTTCTTCAGAGCAATTCTCCCAAACAACATCGATGACCGATTTCTTCTGTCCAACTCTTCAAACATTTCTTCCACGTCCTCGTCCCCGGCCTCGACCTCGGGTGCGAGTTCTAGAGAAATATTCACCATCTCGCCGTAAGGGAGTGGTGAGTAACTGTTGGACTAGAACTTCAGGTTCTTCATCATCTCGAATCTCTTTTGCTTCATTTGGTGTGGTATTTCTGGAAAAGATTTTTTCTTCAGGGGCGCGTAGTAGGCCGCATCTTCATGAATTCCAATCTCGTGTACGGAGAATGGTTGCAAGTCACCTTTGATACATTGTTACCCTCCTTCGTAAAACTTTATGCACTGGTGCAGAGAAGATGGTACCATCCGGTTTTCATGGATCCATGGCCGACCCAGTAGAGCGTTGAACGATGTCTCAGAATTAATTATGTGGAATTTTGCGGTTGTCTTTGCTAAATCACCGGTCTTCATTAGTAGTGTTATCGATCCAAGAGCTCTTTCTCCTTTTGTATTGAAGCCTCTTAATACAACTTGTCTGCTTCAAGCTCGCGAGCATCAATTTCCAAATATGCTAGCGTCCGAAGATTCATTATGTTGATCGATGCCCCCGGATCAACCAACACTCTAGAGAGCGTAAACTTACCAATAGTGACTGAAATGTACAATGGTCGGTTGTGATCTACTGTTCCCAGTAATAAATCATTGTCCGTGAAGGTAACACCTCGTTGTTATCTTAACGAGCAAACCTCGTCGAAGGAATTACTGGCTATTTGGGCTAAACATATCTCTGGATCAAGTAAAGCCTTAATCAGAGCCTCTCTCATCTCCTTTGACAGGATCATAGCGTCGTATATGCTTAGTTTGGCTGGTAATTTCCTAAGATGGGCTAGAACGTTGAAGTCTACATTATTACCATGTTCCTCGGTTTCATCCCGAATGGGTAGTTCCTCTGCTGGGGTTGGCTCTTCCTGAGCAACCACCTGCTTTCCTTTATCCTTTATCCTTTGGACCCATTATCGGGGGTATAACTTTTCCACTTCTTAAATTTACTTCAGTTATTTCTTCTGAATTTGGTGTTGAATCTGCCGGTGTATCCTCTTGAATTGGAACAACTGGCTCTTCTGAAGTTGCTTCGGTGTCTGATGGTTTTAATTCTATCGTGAATTCACAAATGGACTTATTGCTTGTCGAGCTTTCGTAGCCTCCTTTGTGAACATCTTCTTCATCGTGGTCATCGAGGTTAGGTATGATTTGAGCATCGTTATTTGTATGGGAATCGAGATCCGAATTAGGCCTGTTGTCGCTAGTTACATAATTGTTAGAAACAGTCAAAACGTAGCCAACGCCATAACCCTTATCATTATAAGATCACGCCGGAGCGAGCAGATAATCATGTAGAGTCAGGAGTTCGAGGGATTTCTCCCCCGAATCAGAAACAACTATCCTAGGATAAGCAGCCCCTAGTCTACCCTTCGGAGACTCAGTCTTCTTTTTTTCTACGATCTTCTCCTCCTTCTGGGGCGGTTCTTCAATCGCAAGTGATAGTGCCGGCTCGACAGGTTTCAAACTCTGACTTGAAGCGTGTACCGAAGCGGTCTGGATGTGATCCAAAATTTTCTTTGATGACTTTGTCCAGACGGTACTCCATCCATCATCAGTCGTGTACGGGTCTATCAGAACAATGGGATCCATTGAAATAACATTGACGGAACCTCCTTTCTGGGGTTCCTTCATGTATTCCTTTGGGATCGTTATGTTCCCTTTCCGGAGATTGACATCAAGACAACTCTTGAAATTGATGCAATCCTCTATCTTGTGTCCGAACATCTGGTGGTAAGGGCAATAGTTCGGATGATATTTCTTATTGACTTCCTCTGACTTTTTAGGCTCTGGCAGCTGAAAATTCGGTGTCTTCATTAAGCTACGGAACATCTTCGCAACTACTTCAGTTTTGAATGGATATTCTTTATTTAGAAGTTCTCTTAAGGTATGCGATGAACGAGGCGGTTGTTCATAATGCCGAGGTGATTGATAGCTCGGATGAGGTTGCTGATAGCCCTGCTGGGGTTGTTTATAGCCCTGCTGAGGTTGCTGATAAGTCCGCTGTAGTGGTTGATAACTAGGCCATGGCCGCTCAGACTGTATCTTAACCCGCTGCTTGCCCTTATCTACTGTCGCGACGATTCCAGATTTCTTTTCGAATGTTTTCACGGGCTTCTGCTTATCGTTCTTATCCACGAAACTTAACTGCTTTGCCTCTTCTTGCAAGCTCCCAGCCTTGCCAAGCAACTTCTCGAAAGTCGTGATTGTAAATCCTTTGAGGAGAAGTGCTATCGAGCCATGGATACTTTTAAGAAGGATGCTGACTGCATGTTGTTCTTGAAGCTGCAGTTCACACTTCGTGCTTAAGTTTCTCCATCGAAGTATGTAATCCACTAAAGTCTTGTTCGTCTTTTGTTGCTCCACCACTAGATCACCGATAGTATTGTGGTGCTGAGCCCCGACAAATCATTTAACGAAGAGATTCTCTAGTTCTAAAAAGGTCTTTACTGAAGGCAATCCCTGATAAACTGCTGAGGAACTGTCGAAAGAGTAGAGCGTCGCTCCCACTGGCATTGCAGCAACTAGCACAAAAATGTGCGACATGCTGCCGGGGGTTTCCCATTCCATCAAAAGTCTTAAACAGAGGTGGTACGAAGCCATTTGGGTATTGGACCGCATCGAACTCTTCGGGGTAAGGTCTACCCTTCTGAATAGATGCTCCACTCTTAGATTTTTCTAGGGCCTCTAGCACCTGCTATTCTACCATGCTCTTAATGTCTTTTTCTGGAATCATGCTTTGTGCAGGATCTTTCTTTGGTTGTTCGTCTCCATTGACGGATGTGATCTCTTTTTCTTCATCTGCAATATGGATAATTTCTGGGGGTATCTCTTTCTGAGGTTGTACCTGACTCTAGAGAGTGGCTAAGGCAGCAGCCATCTCTTCCATCCTCTTTGCCATTTGGGAAATTGTGTCATCTCTCTCCCGAATTTGTGCTCTCATCACTTTCGGTTCATCTCTTTCCGCAGCTGTCGGAGCACCTTGTGAAGCTGACGATGCTCGTGTCTCAACCATGTTGATCTCGGCATTCTCCTCGTCCATGAACTCTGATGAGTCAACTTCATCTCCTAGTTCTTCTTCTTTTTCTTTTGCTAATCGTCGGATGTCGGTCCTTAATTTGTCCATGGCATCCTCTAATGGCCTTTTCCGCACGGTCTCGCAGTTGTCTCGTGACGGTTGTTGAACTTCCTTTCTGGGAGTCCCCTTTATTGCAGTAGCACTTTCTTCTGATTCAAGTCTCCTGATAAGACTTTTCATCTCAGGACATTGTTTTGGTCTTAACTCGCCGGTAGTAGGTCGCCATACCATCCTTCTTGCGATCGGAAGCCTAGGACCGGATGATCTGTTGGCAATATGCTGGAAGGTGGTATCCTCCCTAATTTGTAGACCTGATACAATAACAGTTGAACTGGCTTTTATTTTCTTCTTTGGTTTCTCTGTGGCAGCAACAGGCTCTATTCGCGGTCCGAGGTGAGATTTAGCTGGCACCCGTCCTATCCTTCTTAAGATTTATGACAGAGGGCATCTTTCTTTCTTTGCCAATCTTTCTATCACAGCTTACGTACCGAGTCAATGGCGTAGTCTTATCCCTTTTCCTCTTGTAATTATTGTAGTACGCAGATCGGGGTAATGCAGTGGCGATCCTACGGACATTCTCTTCATCTAATGCAGCAGAGAGAGGGTGAAACCTGCTCCCTTCCAACAGAGGTATATACTCAGGCAGTTCTTCTCTTTCGTTAGGAATTTCTTCTAGAAAAACAACTTCAGCAGCTTTGGCTTTCTCAATTCTGGAAATCATTCTGCTTCTATTTCTCCTTTGAGTCCGAGTTAGGGGTGCAACTCTTGAACTGGACCCAATCTCAAAAACAGATGGTATTGTAGCAAAATCTGTACGCTCCACGGTGACAGACTCATCACGTACTTGGATTTCCTTCCCCTTCGGCTTGTCGGAAGTCGGGGTAGGTGCAGAGATGACTAGACCGGTGGGGGTAGAGACAACAGTCCTCCTATGAACAACAGTACTCCTTTCAGCTGGAATCCTTTGCAAGGGAGGGATTTTCCTGAGTCAATTTAAGATTGAACTCAATCACGGGTTTCTCAGTTTCTGACACTTTGTCCATTAGTGTGAAGAGAGTGACGTCGGCGAACTTGACATCTGTGTTACTGAATCCTTGTCTGAAACTGAAGATCCCATTGTCAGGCAGCTCATCCTTGTAAACGGCGAAGTCCATTCCATTGGTTAAGGAGAAGATTAGCTTTGGGGCAGTCATTTTCTGCAGGGCAGATTCCGCATGTGAGTCCTGAATTATGCTTCTTTTCTTCGTAAAGTTTAAGAGGAAAAAGAAAGAGTCCAAACACATTTTCATTTTTCTTAGTGTATTTGTGACTTTCAAAAGAGATTATTTATTAGGAGTTTCATTTGTTAGAAACAAAACGATTAAAGAAAAAAAAAGGTTATAGAAAAGGTAAAGGGCCCGATTTAGAATTGGAAAGGAAGAGAAAGTCTCATGCAAGACTTCTTGACTCGAAGAACTGCTCCTAAACTAACACCTATTGGGGGTCCACGCCACCTCAGAAAAGAGGTAAAAGGATTTCGGAACCTCTCCGTTTAGGGGTGTCTAAATAGTGGCTCCTAAATCCGAGAGGAGTTGGCTATACTCGTTCAAGACAGAAATGAACGGTGTATCCCAACGAAAGAATGGTAGTTTTGGTCCACAAAAGGGCATGGACTCACTACCGATTTATGAAAGTAAAACTGTCTGATCAAAATGGAGAGAGGAACTACTCCCCAGCGGAGTCGCCAGAAGTTGTCGGCAGATTTTTAGGTTGTGTTGTATTTTGAAAAAGCGGTAGCCTACAGATGTTGTCGGCAAATTTTTAATTTAATTTAAATATATAATTTGAAAAATAGTATTTGATTTTTTGAAAATAATTATATGTTTGAAATTTTTAAGATATGAAATCAAACAGATCTCACATCCCAAATAGTTTGTATAAACGAGCACCGCATCACAAACCATGTATCTATCCCGAAGAATAGACACAATGCTTGACGATGGGGCTCGATTAAATAAACTAGAAGATTTGTGACATCCGTTTGGTCTGCGAACTAATTTTATTAGCCGACAAATTCCCCTGCTTAATATAAAGGAATTAAGCAGGGTTTATATTACCTGGGTTCTTAAAGTTGTCTATAAGAGCAAGCCCCTATAGTTAATTACATCTTAAATGACGGGAATCATTTAAGAAAACTCTCGATAGTGATTAGTGGTTTTGCTCTCAAGAATTTCAAAGTTTATGGTTTTCAAAGGATTTGAGTTTTGGAAATTTCAATAGGGATTAGCTCAAATTAGGAACAATTTATTTCAGGAGTCCAAAGGAAGAAAAGTAGGAGGAGCTGAGGATCCTAGAAGAATCTTGGCAACTTCTCAAACTATCCTATCGTTTGGCTTCAATTTAGGAATTTGTTTAATGTTTCAATCTTGCCAATTTTAATTAATTATGACTTATATTAGTATGACATAATCATACAAATAGCCTAGAAGATGTGAGGGTTTATGTCGTACCGAACGACTACCTCAGAATCCTAAGACTGGTTAGGGCTTAATTTACATAACATGATCATGCAAATGCCTAACGAAGAGTTGAGGATTTATGTTTTACTAGGCAAACTACCTCGAAGTCCTATGGCTTGGTTATTTAATTCTAAGAAAGTTTTGTTGAAGTAGATCTGAGTTTTCATTGATGATGATGGTTGAGCTGCCCACCATGCTCCGAGCTCCTTGTTGTTGTAGAGGTTTAGTTTTAGAAGTCATAAATCAGAAGATGAGAGAAGTGTTTTGGTTTAGAGAAAATCATAAAATCCAAGTGTTTTTTAGTATTTTAATTAAAACAAATCTTAAAGTTATTTAAACAGAACCGATTAAGATCCCACGGTTCCGTCATCCCGACACCGTTATTTTCATCGAATTCACTTAGTCCAGATGAATTTACTAAACTCAATCGAATGAGTTCCACACTTTCATTTAGACCGTGAGAAATCCCGTTAGCAACACGTGGGTTACATCATCCGAGGTATTCTCGATCATTCAATGAGACGTTTTAATTTAGTTGTGATTGTGGTTTTGTTGTTCTGTTTGTGATTAAATTTTGAGTTGTTTTATATTTTGGAATGTTGTGGAGGTGAATTTTATCTTGCAATGGCTTTTAATTTAGTTTTGGTTTCAGTTCAGGGAATATCCTAAAGGTTTTGGTTTTCATGCAACAGTTTTATTTATCATGCAAGAAAAGTAAAGTATAGTGCACGTAAGTAAATTGTAATAAAGTAAATTGCAATAAAATGAAAGCGTACCTAGAGGGTCTTCCCATCATCCCAAGCTGCACTTAAAACACATGTTAAGGCATTTAAATATTTCAACAAATACCTGGGTAAAGCTAAGGGAAGGGATTTGGTTATCTACCAAATTCCTAATCCTATAACTAGTCATCTCCTATGACGTCTAGGTTCTTGGTTTGGTTTAAGGATGATTTTCTTCATCAAAGAACAATTAAATTCGGTTGTTCTTCTAAAACATCCCGTCATATTGAGGAAGTGCTTAGGACGAGTCCTAAACATCTTTTCAATATTTACGGGATTGTTTTGAGTCCAAGTAAATTTAGTTGCACAGGTGAATTAATCATCCAGGAGTTTAGTTAAACTTTGTTTCTTGCTCAGTGAACTTAGATATTTGATTACCTGATGAATGAAGTGACATCTCACTTAATACTCTTTTTTAAGAGTTATGATAATTAAAGCCTTTAAAGGCAAATTAGTTTATCGAGAATTTTAATCATTCTTAATTTAATGTTTGAGTTAATGGTTTAAAGTGTTTTAATTTTATTATGAGGTTTTAATTAATAATTTTAAGTTTGGAATACTGTTCAAATTATTTTAGATTTAATTTAAATCTTTACATTTTCAATTATCTTAGTATTTCAAATTGATATTCATGTTTTCAAATTTACTTAGATACAAAGAGGTGTTGAAATTATTGATATATTTTGATTTAATTCCTAATGATTTCATTTAGGTTTGTTGTTAAATGATTTTAATTCAATTTAATTTAATTTAATTTTAATTTAATTTAAATTTAATTAAATTTAATTTTATTTAATTTTAATTTAATTTAATTTTTATTTAATTTAATTTACTTTTAATGTAATATTAATTTAATTTAATTTTAATTTAATTTGATTTTAGTTTAATTTTTATTTAATTTAAATTGTTAATTTTAGTTTAACTTTAATTTTAATTTAATTTTAATTTAATTTAATTTAAGTAATTTTAGTTTTAATTGTTAATTTGGATTATTATTTTAATTCTTAATTAGGAACAAATTATATTTAAAGTGACTTATTTAGGGATTTTTTAAATTAAAGAATAAATATCCTCTTAATAATATCCCTATTTTAATAATCCAAATTTAAATATATTCTTTCCAAAATTTAAATCATTTAATTAATTAAAGTTTCATTTTGATATTTTCAAAGTGTTTAATGTGTTTCTACCCCTTAATTTCCCTAACTTTCAATCATCCAAGAGAAAGTTAGAATCAAATATTTTACCCCCCATTTTGATTAAACCAAAAGTTTTAATTAAGGGTTAAAATTTTTAATTACCTTTATGCCCTTTTAAGCTTATTTATTTCATAACTCACTAAATTAAGCTCAAATAAATTTGAAATTTTTATGTCACCTCACTCACATGTCAATTAAGACATTAGAGGGGAAAATGTGATTTTTCTGAATTTAATTTATTTATATAATTTTTTTTAGTAGAAAATAGGGGTTTTTAAATAAAATTCAACAACATGACCAAGGAAAGGTTTCTGTACTTAAGAAAATTATGGGTTGTTCATAATGACTAGAGGACCACTTGGACCAATTTTTGTGATTTTTTAAACTGTATTTTATTTATTATAAATATTTTGAGTTTTAGAGTATTAATTAATTATAAAATAAAATTGAAGTTGAAAAATGGATTTTATATTTTTCTTAAATCTCTCTAACCTCAAGGAGTTCAGAAAAACAAATTTTATAATTTTCTAATTTTTCTTTGGTTTATTAGAATTATTTTAGTGAAAAAGGTTGAAAATTCATTTTTTTAATATTAAAAATTACATTAAGCCTTTAAAATTCAATATCTTACCCTAGGGACTTAGGAAAAATATTTGGTTTGTTCCTAAGTGATTAGGAGTCAAAATGTGACATTTTTATGATTTTTAATATTTTTATAATTTTTATTATTTTTTAATTATTAAAATATTAAAATATTGTGAAAAATTAACTTTTTAAAAAAATTCCAATTTTAATTTTCCTGAACTCCCCAGATATCAAAGAAGCTCCAAACTCATTTTTGTGAATTTTTGAAAAGTATTTTTGGAGTTATGAATTTTCAAAGTTGCATTTAGCTTATGAGGCTTAATCAACCCATTTGGTGGGGTTAATTAAGTCCAATTGGTTTCAAAATTTTATATAAGGTTCCTCTGACCCTAAAGAGTAGTGGAGAATTATTTTCAAGTCAATTTGATTTGTGGTTAACCCTAATTAATTCAAATTCAATTTTAGGGGTTTAGGCCAAT
The DNA here is from genome assembly GCA_022702705.1 of Papilionanthe hookeriana x Papilionanthe teres. Classification (NCBI taxonomy): domain Eukaryota; kingdom Viridiplantae; phylum Streptophyta; class Magnoliopsida; order Asparagales; family Orchidaceae; genus Papilionanthe; species Papilionanthe hookeriana x Papilionanthe teres. Next base: position 145,800,089 of record CM040428.1, read on the forward strand.
TAAGATTATTATGAATGAATTAACTCAAAATATATTTTTCATAGGGTCCTCTAGTCCTAAGAAACATCACCAAATTTTCCTAGAATTTATTTTACAACATGATAATTATTGAAATTAAAATACCTAAAACAGTGACATGAACTTGAAAATTCAATAACTTTTCACAGAGATGGCCTCAGACCTTAAAAAATTCAGGGAATGTTCCCAAGATCAGAGGCGTCAAAAGCCATATGGTCTCATGCCATGGTGAATTGTTTATGCAAATGAAGAATAAAATACTGAAAAACAGTAAATAATTTATTAAAAATAAAGTACTCATCCAATTAACTTGATTTCTTTTCCACATTATTCTCCTCTGTTCACTGAGCAATAAGTTATTTTTATTTTATTTTTATGATTTTTCTATGCAAAGATATGAATTTTCTAAGTTTTGGGTATTTAATTAATTCAGAAAATTGGGATTTATCTACTTATCCACGCAGCGCCGCGTCAACCTCGGTAGCTCCGAAACCCCTATGTGTCGCGCTCTCATTCGACGCCGCTACTTGAGTCAGCAGCCACGCGTCCCGCGGTTCATATACCATTGCGCCGTCTGACTTGATCTCGACCGTCCACTCGATACACGCGCGATCCAACGGCTCCAAATCATCGTCTACGACTGGTGTGCACCCGTGAACGTCCACACTAAAACCCTAAGATCTCACTTGATTCTCAATGGATATTCGTGTTCTTATGCTCTATGGATTCGTCTTGAAGAGACAAACACATCCATACAGTTTATAGGCTATGAAATTAACCCAAACAAAATGGAGAATCGCAGGAAGCTCGAGAGGAAGAATGAGTTCATACCTTTGCTTAGAGAAGTGAAGCTTCGATCTGAGAGTTGTGTCACCTTTGATTGAGTCCAGGAAAGCTCCAGATGAAGTCTCTAGCTCTAGGGAATTATCTAAGTATGAAAGTGACCAACGCCGATCACAAGGCTTGGAGGCTGGAAGCAATGGCTGGCCTGGTGAGGGGGCTTTTGCTGGGGAACTTCTCCTCTTGGTCTGGTGAAGGTGTAGGACCAATCAATTTGGAGATTGGCTCACTGCGGTGAAGTGTCCTATTTTTTGGGTGGATTTTCAACTCGAAATCGAGCTCGCGAGAGAGGGTTTTAGGGCTGGATTTCAGTGGGGATCAAGTTCTCTTTGTCTGGACAGGGGTCTGGAATGATTTTGGCAGAGTTTTGGTAAGGTTTGGTTCAACTCCTCTTTTGGCCGAGAGGTGGTGGTGTTTAAATAGAGGTAGCTGGAGGGCTTCCTAGGGGTAATTGGAGGCTGGGATCAGCTTCTCAGCGGAGGAGAAGAATATCCATGATGTCCATTTGGGTTAGGACAGCTCAGCTAGGGAGAATTGAAAATTTTGGCTCACATGGAGCTCTCAGCCATGGTGTTTTCCGGCGACCCAGGCAGTTGGCCGGCAGAGTCAAGTCACCATCTTGACTCAGTGAGTACAGGGATTGAGTTTGGTGCAAGCAATTGGCTATTGCCACGTGTAAGGAGGTCTGATTAAAATGGCATGGGGTAGGGGTCATTTTGGCTTGATTTTGGTCAATTCATGTATTTGGGTTTAGTGCACCCACCAAGGGACTGATTTGGGCTGAGGGAGGTCAGATGAGTCAGCTGGTTTGGAGTGGAGAAGTCCCCATCCAAATATATTTGGATTAATTTTGGGTTAGGGTGGAACATGGGTATGGCTAATGACTTTTAGGGAGTGTTTAAAGGATCACCTCCTTTAGCCATTTAGAGAGGGTTGACAATCCTAAGATTCTCATGGCTTCCACGTGGCTTAAGCATGACTATAAGGCTTGTCTATGGCTTGCTCATGGCTTGGCTCAATTTCATGGAAATGGGTTATTTGGAATTTTGAAAAATTTGAATTCTTTTAATGGGATTTGTCATGATGCCATTTTGGTTTGATCAACAAGATGGATTTTTGACATAGGGGGTGGTTTTGATTAAAAAGAATAAGAAAATGAAAATGTCATGTGGGCTTTAGGATAGATTTTGGGCTTTTGAATGGTTTTGGATGGGCTTTTAAAGTGGTTTAAGGAAGTGGGCTTTTGGATTTAAAAATGGGCTTTTGGATGAAAACTTTGTGAAGGACCATGTCAAATAAATGTTGCAATTGGTTTAGGCATGTGTCATGAGTGGTTTGGAACAAGTTTAAAGTGATTGTAAAATGAATTGGGTTTAATGTGGGGTCTTTTGGTAAAGGGGCCAAGGTGGGCCAAATTGGGCTAACATGGGTTAAGGTTGGGCTAAAGTTGGATTTGATGTAAACTTAATGTTGAGAAATGTTCATAGGAGTGTCACAAAGAGTTTCCAACTTTGGTTGGGCTCTAATTTTGGGATTTGGGCCTATTTGGGTTAGGTTTGGGCTTAGGTCAATTTAAGGGATTTCGGTTTTGGGTTAGGTTTGGGTGGAGTTTAGGTTTAAATTATGGGAAAATTAAGTTAGTGTTTTGTTTATGGGGATGTTAGGAAGGCTTTTAGAAAAGATTTGGGACGATCGGAGTTGAATTGGATGGGTTTGAGCTAGTTTCAGGTCATGGGCCAAAATTGGGCCTTAGGCTTCAAATTGAAATTGGGCTCAAATGTCAAACAAATTGGACTTGGATTTAGTCTAAATTGATATTGGGGATATTTATTTGAAGTTTAGAATTGAATTGGACCAAAATTGAGGTCAATTAGAGTGGTTTGGTTTGACATTAGGTTCACTTGGGTTTAAAATGGGCCAAATTGGGGGTTTTGGTAAAAGTGGGGTAAATTGGAAAAATTGGCCCATGGTGTAGTTGAACAAAATGAAATTGGGAATATTTGGGATTTTTTGGAATTTTTTGGAATTTTCAAAATTTTTTGATTTTTGGGCTATGAAGGGCATTTTAGGTATTTGGAGGGTATTGGGAGGGGGGGTATTTTTGGAATTTTTTGGTATTTTTAGCTGTTGATGATCAATTTGAGTGGGGGAAAATGTTTAGGATTGATTTTGAGGAATTTTGGGTAATTTAGGTGATTTTGCAAATTTTAGGTAGTTCCTAGGGCATTTGGTAGGTTTAGTGGGTCCGGGGCCCCGGGGGTCAAAAATTGAAATTTTAGAAAAATGAAGATTGATCAAATTTGAGTAAAATGGAATCAATTTGGTTTAGCCATGAAGCCATATTAAGCCCATATGAGCCATGAGAGGACTCATTTGAGGCATTCACTATGTTGTTCCTAACCCTCTTAGCCAGGGGCTTAGGGGTTAAGGACCATCCATATGAATTACCTACATGAGTCAGGAAATTAAGTTGGATGAGAGTGTGGTTTTAGGACTTGGAATGTGTGTGAGAGTGCAGTGTATGTGCAAGTCAACCCTCACCAGACCAGGCCACCCAGGGTATTCCTAAGGCCAAAAGGTCCTATAAGGAACTCATCCTTTAAACCTCCACATTTGATTTCAACCCTCTAGGTGATTAGGGGTCTACAATCAAGCTTGTGGGGTTTGCAGAGAGTCAAGAGGTGTTTGAACTTCTAAAGGGTGGGTTCCACTTCTAGTCCTCTAAGATTAGTCAAAGGAAAAGGCTTTGGCTAGATCCTGAGTACTAAAGAGAGAAGCAAAAGACCTCACGAAAATTGAGGTCAACAACTTACCGCCAAGCAATGTATCCATTCTTCGAGATAAATACATGTCTTGTGGTGAAGTTCTCGATTATTTAAACTATCGCTATATGAGATCGGTTTGATTTCGTATTCTTCAAAATAAAAATATTATTTTCAAAAAATCAATATATATTAAATTAAATTAAAACCCTATTTCATAGAACTTATATTTTAAACTTTTCAGACACATTTAATGACTCACAGATTTTCCAAGTTTTTATTATGAATGTTTTACATTTCCATTTCAAGTTTTTTAAGTCCTTTCAGTTTTTTAATTTTTTTCCTTTTTTGTAACTTGGAATCATAAGGCAAAAGTTCTACAGATCATTTATTTTGCATATGTGACACAACAAAAAATACATTAGTAATTAAATCAATAAAACAAAAAATATATTCAACACAACAAAATATTTTTACAAACACCTTGCTTTTCACACAAATAGTTTTTCACAACACTTTTTAATACAAAAAATCTTTTCACATAAAAGTATTTTTTAAAAAACTACAGTTTTCCAAGTCTAAGCCAAATAAATTCAACTAAAATTCTTCTAAAGGTCAAGATCAACCACTGCGATCCCCAACAACGGCGCCAAGAACTTTATCTCTGTTATTTATGCTTACATTTTATGTATGAGTTTATACGTTATACTTCCTTTTAATTATATCTCTTTCTTTGCAATGTTGCCAAAAACTTAATACCGATGCAAATGAGAGTTTAGTTGGGATTATACACAAGTAAATGTATCGTTACCAAGTAATAAAGGGCTATCTAATTAAGCCTTGAATATCAATCCCATAGAGATCCTTGTTAATCAAAGCAGCTTTTAAAAGAAGATCTAGTCTACAATAATGCGCCTTAGTTAGGAAGGTCGATAAAGGTTCGATTTTATTATATTATACAATTATCACTACAATACTACTTGTACTCCTAAACTAAAATACTTAGTGAAAATCAGAAAGTGGGGTTTGATATACAAAAAGTATCATTCCTCATACAATGAAATTAGTGACATGTGTAAATGTAAAACCAGTAGAGAGATATTGTGACAAATAGGAGCAATTGTATTCTTTACCCTTACTAGAGATGCTATAAAAAACAATGGTTAATCTAAAGTTTGAATAATTCTGAAGACAGGCTAGACAGGGAAGATACTAGCTCTAACTATAGAGTTTCCTGTTATCTCTCCACCTGAAGGCTAACATCTCGCATCAAAACCTAAAACAATACACCAAATTAGGGGGCTTTAGCCTTTCACTCTAAAGTCTTCTAATTCTACACCCTTCAAATTTTATGTACCTATTTATTTGCAATCAATTATATGAATTACATTTCCATCCAAACAATCTCATGTGAATCTACCACTGGAGACAACACCACACCGGTTCTTACATGCTCTCAGAATAGATTTTAAAATGAAAATTGATCAATTTTACATGTAAATGAAGAATAATGTAAAATCATAACAATATATTCTCACTCTACTCAGTTCTATATCCTAAACATGCATACTAACTAATTGTAAGAGAGAAAAGTAGGGAAAACGACTCACTACACATGGAGAAACAACAAGAACTTTTCATTGAACATGACATTGAAACCATATAAACAAAGTACTAGAATCAAATTAAAAGAAATGAAAATATTATCTTTGATGAAATTCATACCCTCCTTGTATAGCATAAGAAATCTCCTTACAATCCTCTCCAAGAATAATGTGAAAAGAAAAGTTCTCTCTCACCTTGTCGTCCCACTTGGGGGTCTTGCCCAAGCCTTCTTCTTCTTCTCCAAGCCTACTTTCTCCTCTTCTAATTAGTTCCTTTTACTTTTATTTCAAGAGAGTTTAAGAGTTATTTATAATTTCCAAGAGATGCTTAAGTGTCTCTTCAGTAATAAATACTTATAACTACCGTAAATCCTTCTAGAAAGTCCATTTGATCATTTCTAATAAATTTCTTAAGAAATGCATGAATCACCTCTTCAAAAATCATCCAAATCTGATGTATATTTAAGAAGATATATAAAAAACCATCACTGACGCTTAAGCACAGATTTTGGGTGCTTACCGGTCCTCTGGTGACGCTTAAGAGCCATGTTTGGGTGCTTAGCCGCCCAGCACAGGTAAATAAGTGTCCAGTATAACCCCCATGGCTCTTGCCTGCCCCGGTTCAACCTGTTTTGCTCCGATATGTTTCATTTTAGTCCATTTTTGTTCCTTTCTCCCAAATCACTCTAAATTCTTGAATTTATTGTACCTACAAGAAAAAATACCTTTAAAGTACATTAAAATGAAAAATAGTACATTATTAGGCGTATCAAAATCCTCCAAACATAAATATTACTTTTCCTCAAGTATCACTACACTTTTAAAATATTTTATGTAGATTAGAGTTAATAGGTCATCCTTTAGAATTGCTAAAATTTTGTTCTAAACATTTGATAGTTCAATCTAGAAGAACTTCTAGTGAATCAGACTAGCCCAGGGTATAAATTATTTATCATCAAACTTGGTAATTTGTTTTCTTATCTAATTCAGAAAAATATGCAAGTTTTTCAAACTTTCGATTCTATGAACTTTACTTTATAGACTTAAAAACTCATTTAAAAATAATGTTCACAAATATAAGTGTAAAAACCAAGCATAGGATTGTTCTAAGTGCTTTACTCTAGAATGACTCAAGTGAAACCAATTTTTGAATAGGACCTCTCCTCAATCTTCTCCTCACACCCTTTTTTTCTTCTTTCTTCTCTTTATTCTCTTCTTCTTTTGCATTTTCTTTTTCTTTTTCAAGACCTTTTTCATCCTTTTTTTTTCTTCTCTTTTCTTTATATATATATATATATATATATATATATATATATATATATATACGTATATATATGTAGATATGTATATATATGTATATATATATATATATATATATATATATATATATATATATATATTTATGAGGATTACTATACCTGGAGAAGTCTTTAAATGATTTGGAATTCCACTAACCTCCTCTAAAGTTAAAACTTATTACATTTTTTCACTTGAAAAGATGTAGTTTTTTATTTTTTTTAAATACATTCTAAAAGATCTTTAAATGTTTCAAAATAAAAATTCTAATAATCCTTAGTTTTTTAAAAATACAATTCTTTCTACTAAATATACTTATTCATTTTCCCAAGTTCTCCACTAAATATCCTTAACTCTAGGTTCACCATTTTCATTAAAAATATTAGGTAAGTTTTTCTATTCCATTTTTATACGTAAAATTTTAACATTCTTAAGGTGAATCCACATAACAATAATCATTAGAAATACAATACAAAATTTTTGTAGTACTTTTGAAAACAAGTAAGGTTTAAATTGGAAACATTTTTGTTCCCCTCGCCCCTAAACTTAAGATCAAACATGTGTACCAATGAAGTACAAAAATATGCGGCAGGGAAAGATTACTTTTACAATTTACAACACATCCTAAAAAAATATCAACATATACTACATGGTAGAATATTACAGTGGAAAGTATATCTAGCCTAAACATGCTTGACATAACACTATAAAAGAATTTTAAATAGTAGAACAGATTCAAACTGAAGATTAAACATAAACACATTTTAAACATTATAAGAGAATTACTGGATGCTAGCAAGTTTAAAATATTATGAGAAGTTTTTTCATCTCCAATGACTCATTCAACTTGACTAACAAACTTAGACACACAAACTCCAATACATAAGCTCACGGATTCATAAACAAACAACAATTGAGGTTAATTCATCCATTAACTCATCGCATCTCACTAACTTACCTTTAACTTCTAATGAAATGAATTTTATATGATTATCCACATGTTATTCATCAAATAGGTTCATGACTCCTACCAAATGAAAACAAAGTCAGAAAAAAGAAGTGAGATGTCTCCTGTAAAACTCAAGTCTGGGTGAGACACGAGTCGTAGTGGACTCGTTAATCTAACTACTACAAGAGAATATACATGTTTAGCCATAATGAGAAGTTAAGGAATCACCTCCCTCATGACACAAACAAAGATCAAATCAAACCACTAACAATCTAATCCTCTACCAATCATCAATCAAACTGATTAGTCCACACTAAAGCAAACACAATAAAACAATAACAATCATACCTCTCAAGCACAATCTAATCATACTATGGGTTACCTCTCATTAAGCGCTAGGTTTAACATCGTCAGCCCGACAAATGATTTCTATTGGATCAAAATTCCATTTAAGTAATGCTTAATAAATCACCCTATCTTTTTCAAATCTACAGATTCCTACAACATCCTCAAATTGAAAGTTGTCTTTCAGCTCATCCTTTTTTGATTGATTTATATCTTTTTTTCACATGTTTTTTTCTAGATCCAATATTCTTCTAATGATTTCCTCAATTTGCATATTAATATCTTTCTTGAAATTTATAAGAAATGGATCTCTATAAGATAATTCAAGATCTCCAAAATTTTGGATCAGATTCTCTCTAGATAATTCAGATTATGCCTTAAAGTCTACTAGGATATTTTTTTGTCTCATATTATCTTCTAATTCATTCCCTTGTACTGAAAAAATAGTAGAGGGGCTCTTTCTATATTCAACTTAGTTGAGGAAATTGGCTTTTCTAATTCCTTATGATTTTCTTTTGTTGGTCTTTCAATATCCTTATCCTCTTTTCTCAACTCAAAGTTCATTTGAATTATATCCTTAAATTCTCTTCAAAGTCTTAGTTCTACAACTTTATCTTGTTCATCATTCAATTCAAGTTCATCATATGATTGAGTCAAATATGATGATTTAAGGATGGGTGCTGTATATGAATTTCTTAAATATGTTGGCTTTAAAATTTTATGATGTACAATAATGTTAAGTTTATGAGAATTTTCAACAGATGGAATTAAATGTTTTCTATTTTTGATAAAGTCCATTGTTTCACATCTATCATTTAAACAACATCTTCAATTCATCATGAAATTTCATTTCAATCCCATCTGTTAACTTACTTACAAAACTTTCTTGGAAATGGTCTTTACTTAGATATTCAATTTCATCATGGAAGTGTTTTCTGATGTATAGCATTGCACTCCTCACTAAGTGCAACAGTCTCATTATCTTCAAACTTCTATTTTCTCTCGATAATATCCTTCATAAACTTCACATAGCTTGGTATTTTTTGTAAAGCTTCAGCAAAATTAATATTAATTGTAAGCTTTTTAAAGATTTCCATAAATTTTGGAAATTATTTATCCAGCATTTGTTGACAAAGTTTTTGAAGAAATGGATGAGGTGGTGGTTTTTCTAAATCAATCTTAAGTAGAGAAATAGGTCTCTCAAAACCTTCTAGAGTGACCTCTTTAGTTTTTTCAATTTCTTTTTTCTCTACTTTAATCTCCTTTTGAACTCTGCCTTCCTACTCTCTTCCACTTCTAAGTTGAACAACCTTTACTTACTCTTTATTCTGGTCTTTGGGATTTACGTCTATATTACTAGAAAGTGCTCCTTAAGTTCTATTACATAATGAATTTTCAATTTCTCCCAACTAATTCTCAATATTTCTATAGCAGCTTCTTGAGTTTGTAACTGATTCCCATTTGTAACACCACTTCTTTTATAGAGAACTTCTTATCCTTAAATTATGGATTATTATTACAACCTAGAGGAAAAGTTGGTCTATAATTACTTTTACCTTAGTTTTTCTAGTTCCCCAATGGGTTTACTTGGTTGCTCCCCCGTTGTTGATTAGTACAACCTAAATTTTTATTCCAGTTAAAATTAGGATGGTTTTCCAACCTAGGTTATATTAGTTCAAATATGGGTTATTTGATTTTTTATTTATAGCATTTAAAGCCTCAATTGTTGTTTGCGAATCTACCATTTGGCTTAATAAATTATCTTCAATCAATAGAGATGGTTGAGAAAATTTTTTTCTAAATTGGTCTATCTTCATTGAAATTGTAGCAACTTGATTTGCTAACATGGCAAAAGCTTCAGAGTCATGAATATTGGCTATCTTTTTAGGATGTACCCTTTCAGAAGTCCATTGAAAATTATTGGTAGTCATTTCTTAAATTAAAGCATAAGCTTCAGGAAATGGTTTAGATATTAATGAACCACCATCAATTGCATCTATAATAGATCTAAGAGATCCAGCTAATCCATTATGAAAAGTTTGAATAATTAACCAATCTGGAACAACATGGTGTGGAAACTTTCTTAGGAGTTCTTTAAATCGTTCCCAAGCTTCATAAATAGATTCCCATTCATAATGACAAAAATATGTAATATCATTTCTACTCTTCGCAGTTTTTTATGGTGGAAAATCTTTAATAAGGAAATTCTTTGCAACATCACACCAACTTCTCAAAGATCCAGGTGCTAAAAAATTCAATCAAATCTCAGCCTTATCCCTAGGTCATAATGAAAAAGGCTAAGCCTAATAGCACCATCAGAAAAAGCCTAAGCACAAAATTTTAGAAAATTGGCAAGATGTAAATTTGGATTTTCAGTTGGTGCTCCCCAATACTGATTATTAGATACAATTTGGGTAATAGCAGGTTTAAGTTCAAATGAATTAGCAGCTACTGCAGGATTTTGAATACTACCATGAAGTTCATCAACTGTAGGGTTTGCATAATCTTTTAAAGGTCTTAATTCATGATGAATTTTAGCATTTTGATTAATTTGATTTGACATTTTTTGATATTATTAAATAATTTTTTATTTTTAATTTTTAAAATTTTTCTAATAGTTTGTTCTAATTCAGAATCGTAGGGTACAAGTCTTTCGGAACTTAAACTTCGCACTATTACAACACAAAAAAAAAGAAAATAAAAATAAAACACACATAAACAGATAAGTTTGCAATAAGATTTTCTAAAAAAATAAATTTTCTTTTTCTTAAAAATCTTTTTTATTTTTTTTATTATAATCCAAAGAAAGTTCAATTTTTCCCCAGCAACGGTGCCAAAAACTTAATCCCAATCTTTCACTACTAGACGAATATTAGTATATTTGTACTTTTGGTTAACATATTATACTTATACTTTAAATATAAAACTTCCTTCTTTACAACTGTGGCAAAACTTAATTTTAATTTAAGGAAGAATGCAATAGTGATATTTAAATTTAGGGATTCTACACAAATATACGTATCATTATTAAGAAATATAGGACTTTCTGATTAAGCCCTGAAATATTGATCCCATGGAAAAAAGTTTTGGAAATTTAGAAGATAAAAAGGTATTTAGATCACAAATTCTTTTTTGAAAAAGACACTTAAACAATTTTGGATAATAGAAAACCTGAAAATGCGATTTTTTTGGTATTTTCTGAAATTGTGAAATAATGTAAATAATTTACTGAGTATAATGAGATTTTTGTAAGATTAAAGAAGTATAGATGAAAATATCTTTTTCCTGATCATGAATGAATAATGAGTACCGGAGTTTTGTTGTGGAAGTATTCAAAATGTATTGTTTCAAATAGAAGCAATTTTAATTTTTACTCTTACTAGAGATGCTATAAAGAGCATTGACTAGTTTAAAGTTTGAATAGTCTTGAAGACGAGTTAAGTAGGGAAGATACTAGCTCTCACTCTAGAGTTCCCTCCGTCCCCTCCACCTGAGGGTTAACATCTCACATCAAAAGCTTGAACAATAAACCAAATTAGGAGCTTTACTCTGTCACCATGTAGTCCTCTAATTCTACACCCATCAAAGTATATTTCTTTATATATTTGCACAAAATTATATGAATATCTACCTGTTTTTTATTGAGACAATACCTACTAACATCTTACATTCTATCACAACAAATGTTAACATCTAATTGGCCAAATCAAGAAGTAAATGAAGTGCATGGATTAAATCAAATTAACTTCTTCCAACTTTAAAAATCAGTACTTCCACAGCTTTCATCCAACACTTAATTACTTTTCATTTTAAGGAAAAAGATAAAGAAAAATGCTAAGAATGCATGGAGAAAACACAACAACAAGTAGTTCTAAAAATATAAATCATGTAGAAAACACAATAAGTCTCAATTCAAACCATATGAAGCTCAAAGATAAAACTTATCTCAAGTTCCTCTCCACGAAACACTTGAACATCCTTTGAATCTCTTCCATTCTCTTAGAAGACTCCCTTAGACTAGTCGCTCAACCCATGAGGGTTTAAATCTCTCTACAACAATGTATTTTTACTTAGGAATCCCTACTCACCTTCTCTTTCAGTAGGGATGAGAAAAGTGTGAAGAAACACTAAGTAAGAATCCTACAACTTCTTACTTTAACTAGTCTCTACAAGCTCTAATGACTCTATAATTTTCCTCTCCTTAAAGTTACTCTATTCTAAACTTTCTCAAAAGGTACCTTGGCGTCACTCCAAAATGTGTCCATATTCAATGAATCTACCCAAGAGATGCATCCTTTCAAGTGAAATTTGAATGTCTTTTGGCTCCCTTGATCAGTTATCCATGTTTGTAATAATGGATGCCTCAAACACCTCTTCAAAATTCACCAAAAGTTCCTTAAAATTGCAAAGGGACCATTAGGTGCTTAAGCGCAAGGTTTCTTGCACTTTGGAGCGACCTTCTATATCTCATTGGAGCTTAGGCACCATATCTGGGCGCTTAGGCGCCCCAGTTTATTTTAACAGCTTCTTCATTTCTACTCTAAATTTGTTTCTTTTTCACTACTTTTGACATATTTAAATCATTTAAGTATACCTTAAAGAACAACACATAAATACCTTCCATTAAAGTGCAATATCATAAAAAATAGGTATAAAATGTGTATAAAAATATTATATACTTTAGGTATACCAAAAGCCAACTCCCATCACCAGGATTGTGTTCCAGAAGTTAGCCGACAAAGAAGGGTAATCTATTGTTAGTTTACTTAAGAGGAAGGGTTGTGCAGTGTCGCCAAAGGTGAAGAATGAGATTTTAAAGAAGAACAGTCCCGCCTATCAGATACAGAAGCCACCATACACACCATCAGCTCTTATTCTAGCTAAACTCTATTTAAGGAAACGTGTGGAAAATGTTACTACCACTGTGGATACTAGCACATCGCACCAACACACACAAAGTGCATATCAGTCAAGTCTCATCTTGAACTGAAAGTACCATCTACTGTTGCTTTTGAAGAATTCCCAAAGAAAGGTAAAAGGAGAGGATTGTTTACCTCTGTAGGTAGTCTACATTCTAGGCAACACTCTTGTCCTCACCACTCTGATGTCCTTGTTAAGACACTTTGTCTTAAGGCCCGAAATTTAAAAAGGAAGGCGTGGATACCAAAATGTTGTTGTGTCAGTTTGTTTGGAGCAGTCTGTGGATTATGTTCGTAAGATGGATCATTAGTCTAATCTTCTTGTTGTCGCTACCATTGTCGTTTTGGAATTCATTCCAGAAACGAATAATGTTTAGGAAATGCCTGTAGATCTCAAGCAAATTAAAGAGAAAGTAGTCGATGATAAAGTATGAAAGTTCAAAGCTGAAATTTCAGAATTAGCCAAGGAACGAGGATTATAAATTGATGATGAGGATTATTACTTGTCAGATTATGTTGATGTGGATTTCATGAAAATCTATGTCATTGAGACTAGAGCCACGTTGTCTGTGTGTAATGCTCCACTCTCTACTAAGGGGAATGCCACGGAAAAGCTTCAATCGGTCATTCTAGTTAGAGACAAGCATATTAATTAGATGGAGAAGAGAATGGAAGAGATGACTGCTGCCAAGACCGCCATGGCCACTGTGAATAGACAGTCATAGTCATTATTGGTAGCATCTATGAAGGTAATCAGCCTGAGATTATCCACATTACAGATGAAGAAAGAAAGGTCACTTCTAATAATAAAGATGAGCCACTAAAGAATGATGTCGTTCAGAATTCATTACCACAAAAAGATATCAAGCAAATAGTCGAGCAGCAAGTAAAGGAAGCCTTAACCAAATCGAAAAGGGGCGCAATGGTTACAAGGTATAGACCTTACCTGGAAGAGTTAGATGTCATCCCACATCATAAAGGTTTTGTACCTCCGACCTTTAAGAGTTTCGATGGAATAGGAATCCCCTAGCAGTACATTGCACACTCTCGAGCAGGTTGCTGCAATGGTGGGGGAAGTAATGCATCCCACTTCCGACAGTTTGCGAGTAGTTTTTCAAAGGTCACATTTGATTGGCATGCATAATTTCCTAAATGATTGATCAAAAAGTTTATCAAATTGGATATTTTATTTGTTAAAAGATTTACTAGGGTGCAACACCATATTACCATTGGAGATCTTATAAGGGAGCGACAGCAGCCCAACGAGACTTTGGTCGAGTACATTATATATTAGAGAAATTAAAGCATGAAATGTGAACCTCAGTTGCAGGAACAACATGCAATTGAAATCTTACTCAAGTGCATCCACGGGCTGATAGCAATCATGCTTAAAGGACATATCATCAAGTTGTTTGAAAAGCTACTCAGTAAAGTCAGTAGCTTGCAGGAGGAGATCAAGCATAAGGAGCCTCCAGAAAAGACCAAGAAGTCCAGGCCAGTTAAGACATTTGAGAAGAGGTTCCATGTAGTGGAAATGGTAGATAAAGGCAAGCAGCTGATGAGGATGAAATTCCAAACTATGCAACCTCCATAGCAGTATAGCCACCCTCCTCAGTAGTATGGTCAACCTCATCCACAACAATGTAGTCAGTAGTATGTTCAGCAGACACAGATGTATAACAACTTGGTCTGTAGTCATTCCAATAAAGGCCATACAGGTCAGATGATAGACAAGGTCCATCAATGACAAGCTGATTAAATAGAGTCTACTCCTTCAAAGATAAAGCTGTGACAAAGATGTTCTGAAATTTAATGAAGAAGCCCCAGTTCAAATTGCCTGAACCAAAGAACTTAGAGGAAGGCAACTTGAAAGATCAGCCTAACTATTTCCCTTATCACAGATTACTTGGACACACCATAGAGAATTGCTTCAGCTTCGAGTATTGGCTCGGGATAAACTATAAAGAAGTAAACGCAACCATTCCAAAAGAATATTTTAAATAACCTTTTAGAGGTTCTAGTGATATGGTTTCTTCTAAAAAAATCTCTTCCATTAACTCGTATGCCTCTAAGGATGGTTGAAGTACTGTTTGAACTAGATCCTCCAACAATTTATTGGATCAGATTAAGAGTGCCTTGGAGTAAGCTGCCGCCCATTGTCTACTGCCTACCAAGCTAAAGATGGAGATCACACCAGAGTAGCAGTTGCAATTGAAGACTAAAAAGAAGGACACAGTGGACAAATCAAGAATAGATAGAATGAAGGATAGGATAGAGACTGCCCCTGTTAGATTGGTTGTATTGGATTCGGGGGAGAACTCCCTCGAACTGTTAACTCTATATAATTTCATCTACGCCCCTCCGGGATCTTATAATTATAAGAGTGATGATTTTGGCTATTTTTTAACTTTTTCTAGTGATGAGGGAATATACTACAACCCATCTAACCTAGATTTTAATTCCCAATATGCCCCTCAAATCATACTAAACCGTGATGAGACCATTGACAACTACAAAGAAAAAGTTGACAACACTGGTTATGATAGTTTGGGAAGTGAGGAGCCAGTCCTCGAGTGCAAAGGAACACCGACTTCCATCAACTTAAACTATTCAGATTCAGAATTGGAAAAACAAATTACAACATTAAGAGAAACACTGGGTTCAGATGTGGAAGAAATAACAAAAGTGAACCTATGGAATGGAAAGATTTACGCCCAATAACGGTTCCGATGGAAAAAGGCAAGCAAGTAGTTAATCGAGAGGAGCCACCATCATCGATTGAAGAAACACATACTAAAGATGAAATTGGAGGTCCAAATAAGGTGGATTATAATGTAATAGCTCATCTTATTAAGTTTCCAGCCAAAATGAGCATCTACGATGCTCTGACTCTGTCAAATGAGATGAGAGAAACTTTGGTTAAGGCTCTACTAGATCAAGAAATTTTATTATAACAATTGGCTAGCACATCCTCGTATGGAGTTTGTACTTTGAAGGAACAGTCTCGTGTAACATTCACTAATGAAGACTTGCAGATTTTTACTTTCCAGAGTTTTGGTAAATCTAAGCCCATCACTCAATATAATCGGTCTACGGACATTGGCATACTTGGATATCGACACAAAGGAGCTTTCCTTTGATAAGATGATTTTAAGAGAATTCAACCAGAAAGGAGAAAGGGCGCTTGGATCAATCACACTGCTAATGAAAGTTGGAGATGTAGCAACAACCGCTAAATTCCATGTCGTCCACGCAAATACTTAATTCAACAATTTTCTTGGTCGATCATGGCTTCATGAGTAAAATATGGTTCCATCATCACTGCATCAGTGCATTAAATATTATAAGGATGGATAAGAACATTGAATCAAGGGAGACTTACAACCATTCTCAATACATGAAGTAGGCATCCATGATGACGCCGCCTACTACACTATCCCAAAGAAGAATGTATCTTAAAGAGAAATTGTGCTGAAAAAGATTGAAGATTGAAAAGTGTAGCAAGGATGGAACCATTCATATCAACTACAATGATCTCCTACCACTCCTTTGTAAAGATTAGATGGAGGTTATTTTAGCTCATGCAACCATGATCAAGATCGGAGATATGGGCGAGGAAAAGCTCATAAGATCATCGAATGAATGAAGCTGACGATCAACATTAAAATAAGGCGAAGTTCTGAGGAGGACGAGTCTGACAGAGATAAAATGAAAATATACCTGAAGAAGCGTCAGTTCGAGATCTCTTTAGAATATACTGAAAGGAATGAATATGAATTAATGCACAATCGGATTAGCCATTATGTAATCCATGACCCTAAATCCAGTCTACCCTCAAAAGATTGAGAGTATGGAGGTCAAGAAAGTCCGTAATGTTTGTTTTAAACTGATCAAGTTTTACTATGCTTCCCGTTTTTCTAATTCTGAGACTTGTATAAATCTTGAGGAGCATAATGCTAATGAATTATTGGAATTACCATTTTGTTACTTTTCTCTGTGAGTATAGAAGTTGATTCAACAAGGTTATGTGCCAAAGCAAATGCCAGATGATAATTTACAACTTTTGAGAAATTATGGAATGTTATAGGTCGAAATCACAAATCAAAAGAGTGTCTTGGATTCCATACGATAGGACCAGTTGATGATTTAGAATTTTGCATGGTTTTTACTAGTCAGTTAGAAGAAGATTGCCTTGACGTCAAACAAGATGATGAATATCAGCCGATAAATGATGCTCCACGAGAGTTCAAGGAAGAAATCAAAACCACAGTGGATAAATTAAAGGAAATTAATCATGGGACTGAGGACCAACCCCGACCCACTTTTGTAAGTTCTTTACTCAGTGAAGAAGAATCTAGAAATTTGATCAAGTTACAATCAGAATTTAATGACTACTTCACTTAGATCTACAAATAAATGCCAGGTTTTTCTCTAGAAGTTTCAATCCATAGACATGGAGTGGATCAAAGTATAACCCCTGTGAAACAAGCTCTTAAAAGCATACACCATGATATAGAACAATATGTCACATTCAAGGTGAAGAAGTTAATAGACACTAACATTATTCAACAAGAGCAATACTCCACATGGTTAGCCAACTTTGTACCAGTTAAGAAGTAGAATGGATACATACAAGTGTGTGTCAACATTTGGGAATTAAACAAAGCATGTCCAAAGGATGAGTTTCTATTTTCGATACCATAAAAAATTGTGGCAATCGCATTCTCACACAAGATCTTCTCATTCATGGATGGATCGTTAGGCTATAATCATATCAAAATGGTTGAAGCAATGCTTACAGACCTAAAGTCTTTGATTGCAATCTACCGCTACACTGTGATGTCATTTGGTTTGAAGAATGCTGAAGCTACTTACCAAAGAGCAATGACAAGGATCTTGATGACCTCATCCACAACCAGATGAAGTACTAGGTGGACAACCTAGTCATCAAGAGCAAAATAATAGAAAACCATTTGTATGATTTGAGGATCTTTTTTGAAAGATACAACAATACAATCTCATGATGAATCCTCTAAAGTGCACCTTTTGTTTTACCTCTGGGAAATTTCTAGGATTTGCTGTCCAACATCGAGGAATCGAAATCGACCAACAGAAGATTAAAGATATCTTGGAAATGCCGCCTACCATAGTCACGAAACAACTACGATCTTTTTAAGGTAAATTGGCATACCTAAGACGCTTTATAACTATTTTGTCAGGAATGTGTGTGCCCTTTTCAAACTTACTCCAAAAGAATGTTAAATTCTTTTGGGGAGAGACCTGTTAGTGGGTCTTCAAGGATATTAAGCGATACCTAAAGAAACTTGCTATTTTACTAGCCCCTATCCCGGGTCGACCGTTGATACTTTAAACCACGGTGTTAGAGAACTCCCTCAGAGCTCTACTAGCCCATGTTAATGAAGAGGGCAAGGAAAATGCACTCTACTACTTGAGTCGATGTCTAATACTACAATGGTAAACTTGTTGACCTCATTTTTGATGAGGTCTTCTCTTCTCTCTTTAGTACTTAGGATCTAGCCTTAAGCTTTTCCTTTGACTATCTTAGAGGACTAGAAGTGGAACCCACCCTTTAGAATTTCAAACCACTTCTTAAACTCTCTGCAAACTCCACAAACTTGATTGTAGACCCCTAATCACCTGCGAGGGTTGAAATCAAATGTGGAAGTTTAAAGGATGAGTTCCTATAGGACTCTTTGGCCTTAGGACTGCCCTTGGTGGCCTGGTCTGGTGAGGGCTGACTTACACACACACTACACTTATACACTACACTTTCACATACCTCCTAAAACCACACCCAAACCCAACTTGACCTCTTGACTCATGAAGGTGATTCACACGGATGGTCCTTAACCCCTAAGCCCTTGGCTAAGAGGGTTAGGAACAACATAGTGAATGCCTCAAATGAGTCCCTTCATGGCTCATGTGGGCTTGATATGGCTTCATGGCTTCATGGTTCATCACAAATGATTTCATTCCACTTACATTTACCCAATCTTCAATTTTCTAAATTTTCAATTTTTGACCCCCGGGACCCCAGACCCACCAAACCTACCAAATGCCCTTGAAACTACCCAAAATTTGCAAAATCACCTAAATTACCCAAAATTCCCCAAAATCATTCCTAAATATTTCCCTCCACTCAAATTGATCATCCATAGCCAAAAATACCAAAAAGTCCAAAAATACCCCCAATACCCTCCAAATACCCAAAATGCCCCTCTTAGCCAAAAAATCCAAAAATTCCGAAAATTCCCAGAAAATTTCAAAAATCCCAAATATTCCAAATTTCATCTTTTTCAACTACACCATGGGCCAATTTTGTCAATTTACCCCACTTTTGTCAAAATCCCCAATTTGACCCATTTTAACCCAAAGTGAACCCAATGTCAAACCAAACCTACCCAATTGACCCAAATTCTGGTCCAATTCAATTCTAAACTTCAATTCAATATCCCCAACACCAATCTAGACCAAATCCAAGCCCAATTTGATTGGCATTTGAATTCAATTTCACTATTGACCTTAAAGCCCAATTTGGACCCATGACCGAAACTTAGCCCAAACTAACCCAATTCAACCCCACATAAACCCAAATCTTTTCTAAACCATCCCTAACATCCCTACAAACAAAACACTAACATGATTTGCCCAAAATTTGAACCCTAACCCAACTCAAATTCAACCCAAAGCCAAAACTCCTTACATAGGCCTACACCTAAACCTAACCCAAATACGCCCAAGACCCAAAATCCAAACCCAACCAAAGTTGAAACCTCCGTGAAACAGCCCTACAAACATTTCTCAACATTAATTTTACACCAATTTCAACATTAGCTCAACATTAGCCCAAGTTAACCCAATTTGGCCTACCATTGGCCACATTACCAAAAAGCCCAAATTCAACTCAATTCAAACCCAAACCACCTCAAATTTGTTTCAAATTACTCATGACACATACCTAAAGCAAACCCAATAATTATTTGGCCCAACCTTCTACAAAAATTCCCATCCATAAAGCCCAAGGCCCACTTCCTTAAACCTTTCTAAAAGAGCCCATCCAAGACAAATTCAAAAGCCCAAAGTCTATGACAAAGCCCACATGAAATTTCTCTCATCATCCCTTTGATTTAAAACACTTCCTAAGTTCTAAGAATTATCACCAAATAAATCCAAATCAAGCCTTACGACAATTCTCCTTAAATCCATCAAAAATTCCAACACCCTTCTTCATGAAAGTTGACTAAACTTTTCTCAAGCCAAAGATGAGCCATGAAGCCATGCATGAGCCACATGAGAGCCATGGGATCTACTTTCCACCTCACCATACCCAAGATGGCAAGAGGAGGAGGCCCTTTCCACATTCCTTTAAGGGGATTAGCCACTTCCATGACTCCACTAAACCTTGCTTGAACTTAATTGTACTTGGATGGTGACCCTTCCCCACTAATTATGCTAACCTAAACCACTTTATCTTCAGACCCAAACTAGCCATGGGAAGGTGCACCTAGCCCAATCCATGAATTTGACCAATTTGAGCCAAAATGCACCCTTACCCCATTCCACTTCGATTCAAACCCTTTACACATGGCAGCCCACCAATCGACTTCACAAACATCAAGCCCCGACCCACCCGAACCCGAGGGTGACCCAAGCCCGGCCGGCCGCCCACCGTGCCGCCGGAAAACACCATGGCCGAGACATTGGAAGGAGCCAAGCATTGAAATTCTCCCTCGCCGAGTTGCCCCATGCCCGATAGCCATTGCACTCGTTCTTCCCTCGCCAAGAGCAGCCGATCCAGTCCCTAACTCCCCCTGGGAGGCCCTCCAGCCTCTCCTATTTAAACACCATCTCTCTCGGCCATGGAAGAGGTGCTGAACCAACCTTAAGGAAACTCTGCCAAAATCATTCCAGACTACTCCCCACACATAGAGAACTTGATCCCCACCGAAATCCCCCCGCCATTTCCTCTCCGCGAGCTCAATTTCGCAGTTGAAATCCAAGCCCAAAACCAGGACACTTCTCCAGAGTGAGCCAATCCCCAAATTGATTGGTCCTACACCTTCACTCGTACCAAGAGAAGAAGTTTACCAGCAAAAGCCCCATCTCCAGAGCCACCCTTCCGTTCCGTACTCCAAGCTTTGTAATCGGCCGTGGCGAAATCATACCCGGAAAATTTACTGTGCCAAGGGACTTCATCCGGAGCTTGCTCGGACCCAATCGAAGGTGACACAACTCTCGCATCGAGCTTCACTTCTCCGAGCGCAGGTATAGACTCACTCTTCTTCCGAGCTTACAGAGATTCTTCATTTAATTTGAATCAATTTCAATGCATGTTTACCGTATGGATGTGTTCGTCTCTTCAAGACGAATCCATAGAGCATAAGAACACAAAAATCCGTTGAGAATCGAGTGAGAAATTAGGGTTAGAAGGTTGACGGTCACAGGTGCACACCAGTCGTAGACGATGACTGGGAGCCGTTGGATTAGATCGTGTATCGAGCGGACGTTCTGGATCGAGCCGAATTAGGAGACGACGCGTGTGCGTTCGGAGCTGCCGAGGTTGAGCTGGCGCCGCGTCACTTAAGTAGGAAAATAGAATTTTTCTTATTTATTAAATACCCAGAACATCAAAAATCCATAACTTTGTGTAGAAAAATCATAAAAATAAAATAAAAATACCCTCTTGCTCAGTGAACACAGGAGAATAATGTGGAAAAAAATCATTTAATTTCATTTAATATTTGATTTTTAATGATTTATTTACTCTCTGCACCTTTTCAATTCTCCATGCATGTATACAATTCACCATGATACGAGACCATAAGGTTTTGAAGCCTCGAATTTGGGAACATTCCCCGAATTTTCCAAAGTCGAGGCCATCCTTATGAAGAGTTATTGATTTTTCAATTCTAGGTCATTATTCCGAGTATTTTAATTCCAATATTTAGCATGTTGTGAAATAAATTCTAGGAAAATTTGGAGAGGTTTCTTACGACTCAGTAGGACCCTAGTGGAAAATAGGTTTTGAGTTAACTCACTGAATAACCCTAATCGGCTTAAACACCCAAAATGGAACTTTAATTAATTAGAGCTAATCATAAATCAAATTGAATTGAAATCAATTCTCTACCGACCTTTTGGATTAGAGGAACCCACCATAAAAGTTTGAAGTCAATCGGACTTCGGTTAGCCCTATCAAATGGGTCGATTAAGCCATTTAGCCAAACTTAAACTTCAAAAATTCATAACTTTCAAAATACTTTTCAAAAATTCACCAAATTGGTTTTGGAGCCTCTCTGATATCAAGGGAATTCAAGAAAATTAAAATTGCAATTTTCCAAAAAAGTTAATTTTTTGCATTATTTTAATATTTTAATAATTAAAAAATAATAAAAATCACAAAAATAATAAAATTCGCCGAAATGTCACATTTTGAATTTTAATCATTTAGGAACAAACCCCATATTTTTCTTAAGTCTTTATGATGAGATATCAAATTTTAAAGTCCTAAAGTAATTTTAAAATAAAAAAATGTATTTTCTAGCATTTCCACTAAAATAATTCTAATAAATCAAAGAAAAATCAGAAAATTATAAAAATTAGTTCTCTAGTTTCCTTGATATCAGAGAGATTTTTGAAAATAATAAAATTCATTTTTCAACATTTATTTTATTTTTAAATTAATTAATACTCCAAAACTCAAAATAATTATAATAAAAATAATATAATTCAAAAAATCACCAAAAATGGTCCAAGTGGTCCTCTAGTCATTAGAAATGTCCGATAATTTTCTTAAGGACAGAAACTTTCCCTTGGTCATATTATTAAATTTTCCTTGAAAATCCCTATTTTCCACCAAAAATAATTACATAAATAAATTAAATACAGAAAATCACATTTTCTCCTCTAATGTCTTGATTGATATATGAGTGAAGTCACATAAAAATTTCAAATTAATTTAAGCTCAATTTAGTGAGTTATGAAATTAGTAAGTTTAAAGGGCAAAATGGTAATTAAAATTTTAACCTATAATTAAAAATTTTAAATTTAATTAAAAGGGTGGGTAAAATATTTGATACTAAGTTGATTTTGGATGTTTGAAACTTAGGTAGTTAAAGGGTGGAAACCTACCTAACAAATTTGAAAATAATTAAAATAAACCTTAATTAAATAATTGATTAAACCTGGAAGAATAATAAAAAAAATTGCAATTATTAAAATTGGGATATTATTAGGAAGAGATTTATTCTTTAATTTAAAAAAATCCCTAAATTAATCACCTCAAGAACATTTAATTCCTAATTAAAATGGTAATCCAAATTCAAGATTTAAAATGTTAAAAGACTTAATCATTAAATTAAATTAAAGATTAAAACATTTAAATTAAATCCTTCCAAAATTTCAATTAAATTAATACTTTAACAATTAAATTAAATCATCTTTAAAATATAAAAAAATAATAATATAAAATATTAAATTAAAATTAAAAATTTAAATTAAATTTTAATTAAATTTAAATTAAACTAAATTAAATTAAATTAAATTAAACATATTAAATTAAATTAAATTAAATTAAAACATATTAAATTAAATTAAATTAAATTAATTTAAAACATATAAAATTAAATAAATTAAATTAAATTAAAACATATTAGATTAAATAAAAAAATAAAATCAAGTTAAAATAAAATTAAAACTAAATTAAATTAAATAAAATTAAATTGAAAGTAAAACTAAACCAAATTAAATTAGACTAAAATTAAATTAAATTAAATTAAATATAACATCACCAAAGACATAAAGAATTCAACATAAATCTAAAACAACTTGAACAATATTCCAAACGTAAACCCATTAATTGAAATTAAATTAAATCACAAATCACTTGAACATTAATTTGCCCTCAAAAGCTTATGTTGTCATAACTCCTAAACGGAGTGTTAAGTGAAGTATTACTTCACTCATGGGATATTCAATCGTCCTAGTTCGCCGAGCAAGATAACAAACTCGAACTCCCTGGATGATTAATTCATTTTGTATAATTAAATTCTCTTTGACTTAAAACAATCCTAGAGGTATTGAAAAGATGTTTAAGATTCGTCTTAAGAACTTCCTCAATATGATAGGATGTTTATAAGAACAATTGAACTTAATTGTTCTTTGATGAAGAAAATCGTCCTCAAACCAAAACCCAAGAACCTAGACGTCATAGGAGATGACTAGCTATAGGAGTAGGACCTTGGTAGAAAACCATAACCTTTCCCTTAGCTTTACCTAGGAACTTGCTTTAAATGATTAAATATCCTAAATTGTATTTAAGTGTAGCTTGGGATGACGGGAAGACCCTCCAGGTACGCTTTTGTTTTATTGTAATTTACCTCCTTGCAATTTACTTTATTACAAATGCACTTTACTTTTCTTGCATGATAAACAACTGTTGCATGAACACCGACACCTTTAGGATAGTCCCTAAAACTGAAACCAAAACTAAATTAAAAGTCATTACAAGATAAAATTCACCGTCACAACATTTCAAAATATAAAACAAATCAAAATCTAATCACAAACAGAACACAAAACTACAATTACAACTAAATTAAAACATCTTGTTGGATGATCGGGAATACCTCAGATGATGTAACCTACGTGTTGCTAACGGGATTTCCCACGGTCTAAATGAAAGTGTGGAACTCATTTAGTTGAGTTTAGCAAATTCATCTGGACTAAGTGAATCCGATAAAAATAACGATGCCGAAGGATGGAACCGTGGGATCTTAACCTAGGTGTTGTTATAATCAACTTTAAGATTTGTTTTAATTAAAACACTAAAAAAAACACTTGGACTTTAAGATTTCTAAAACCAAACTCTTCTCTTCTCTTTTGATTACAATCTTCTAAAACTAAACCTCTACAACAACAAAGAGCTCGGAGCATGGTGGGCAGCACGGCCATCGTCGTCAACAAAACCTGAGTCTACTTCAGCAAAACTTTCATAGAATTAAATAATCAAACCATAGAACCTCGAGGTAGTTTGCCTAGTGCAACATAAATCCTCAACCTTTTGTTAGGCATTTGCGTTGCAAATTAAGCCCTAACACGTCTTAGGACTCCGAGGTAGTCGTTCGATACGACATAAACCCTCACATCTTCGAGGCTATTTGTATGATCATATCATACGAACATAAGTCCTAATTAATTAAAGTTGGCAAGATCAAAACATTAAATAAACATTAGGACTTTCCTAAATTCAAGCCAAACAATGGGATAGTCGAGAAATTACCGAAGTTCGCTTCGAATCTGTAATTTCTCCTACCTTTGTTCCTTTGAATTCCTAAAACAAAATGTTCCAAACTTGATCCATTCCCTATTGAAATTCTAAAATTCAATCCCTCGAAAACTTAAACTTCGAGATTCTCGAGAGTAGAATTATCGATTATTATCGAGAGTTTTCTTAAGTGATTCCCGTCATTTAAGATGTAATTAACTATAGGGGCTTGCCCTTATAGGAATTTTAAGAACCTGAGTAATATAAACCCTACTTAATTTCTTTGTATTAAGCGAGGAACTTGTCGGCTTATAAAATTGGTTCGTGACCAAACGAATGTCACAAATCTTCTAGTTTATCTAGTCAAGCCCCATCATCAAGTAGTGTGTCTATTCTTCGGGATAGATACACAGCTTGTGATGTGGCGCTAATTTATATAAACTATTTGGTATGTGAGATCAGTTTGATTTCATATCTTAAAATTTTCAAATTCAAAATTATTTTCAAAATCAAATGCTACTTTCTAAATTATATATATATATATATATATATATTTAAACCAAATTTAAAACCTAGAAATATGCCGACTATTTCTGGCGACTTCGCTGGGGACAATTCCTTTCTCCATTTTTAATCAAATAATTCCGTTTTCAAAGAAATCGGTGAGTATATCCATGTCCCTAGTGGATCAAACTACCCTTCTTCCCGTTGGAATACTATGTTCATTTCTACCTCGAATAAGTATAGCCAACATTCTCTCGGATTTAGGAGCCACTGTTTAGACACCCCTAAACAGAGAGGTTCCGAGATCCTTTCACCTCATTTCTGAGGTGGGGTGGGCCCCCAATAGGTATTAGTTTAGGAGCAGTCTTCAGGGTCGAGAAGTTACTACAAGACTTTCTCTTCCTTTTCCAGTTCCTAATTAATTCCTTTTACCCTTCCTACAACTCTCCTTCTTTTAATAATTCTTCGTCCTAATACCCTCCAAATACCCAAAATGCCCCTCTTAGCCAAAAAATCCAAAATTTCCGAAAATTTCCAGAAAATTCCAGAAAATCTAAAATATTCCCAATTTCATTTTGTTCAACTACACCATGGTCCAATTTTCTCAATTTACCCCACTTTTGTCAAAATCCCCAATTTGACCCATTTTAACCCAAAGTGAACCCAATGTCAAACCAAACCTACCCAATTGACCCAAATTCTGGTCCAATTCAATTCTAAACTTCAATTCAATATCCCCAACACAAATATAGACCAAATCCAAGCCCAATTTGATTGGCATTTGAATCCAATTTCACTTTTGACCTTAAAGCCCAATTTGGACCCATGACCAAAACTTAGCCCAAACTAACCTAATTCAACCCCACTTAAACCCAAATCTTTTCTAAACCTTAGCTAACATCCCTACAAACAAAACACTAACATGATTTGCCCAAAATTTGAACCCTAACCCAACTCAAATTCAACCCAAAGCCAAAACTCCTTACATTGGCCTACACCTAAACCTAACCCAAATAGGCCCAAGACCCAAAATCCAAACCCAATAAAAGTTGAAACCTCCTTCAAACAGCCCTACAAACATTTCTCAACATTAATTTTACACCAATTTCAACATTAGCTCAACATTAGCCCAAGTTAACCCAATTTGGCCTACCATTGGCCACTTTACCAAAAAGCCCAAATTCAACTCAATTCAAACCCAAACCACCTCAAATTTGTTTCAAATTACTCATGACATGTCCCTAAAGAAAACCCAATAATTATTTGGCCCAACCTTATACAAAAATTCCCATCCATAAAGCCCAAGGCCCACTTCCTTAAACCTTTCTAAAAAAGCCCATCCAAGACAAATTCAAAAGCCCATAGTCTATGACAAAGCCCACATGAAATTTCTCTCATCATCCCTTTGATTTAAAACACTTCATAAGTTCTAAAATCTATCACCAAATAAATCCAAATCAAGCCTTATGACAATTCTCCTTAAATCTATCAAAAATTCCAACACCATTCCTCATGAAAGTTGACTAAACTTTTCCCAAGCCAAAGATGATCCATGAAGCCATGCATGAGCCACATGAGAGCCATGGGATCTACTTTCCACCTCACCATGCCCAAGATGGAAAGAGGAGGAGGCCCTTTCCACATTCCCTTAAGGGGATTAGCCACTTCCATGACTCCACTAAACCTTGCTTGAACTTAATTGTACTTGGATGGTGACCCTTCCCCACTAATTATGCTAACCTAAACCACTTTATCTTCAGCCCAAACTAGCCATGGGATGGTGCACCTAGACCAATCCATGCATTTGACTAATTTGAGCCAAAATGCACCCTTACCCCATTCCACTTTGATTCAAACCCTTTACACATGGCAACAACCAATTGACTTCACAAACATCAAGCACTGACCCACCCGAACTCGAGGGTGACCCATGCTCGGCCGGCCGGCCACCAGCCGCCGGAAAAGCCATTGCCTGAGACATCGGAAGGAGCCAAGCATCGAAATTCTCCCTCGCCGAGTTGCCCCATTCCCACTGGCCATCAGTAGCTGTTCTTCCCTCGCCAAGAGCACCGATCCCAGATCCCTAACTTCCCCTGGGAGGCCCTCCAGCCTCTCCTATTTAAACACCACCTCTCTCGGCCATGGAAGAGGTGTTTAACCAACCTTAAGGAAACTCTGCCAAAATCATTCCAGACTACTCCCCACACATAGAGATTTTGATCCCCACTGAAATCCCCCTGCCATTTCCTCTTTGTGAGCTCAATTTCAGAGTTAAAATCTAAGCCCAAAACCAGGACACTTCTCTAGAGTGAGCCAATCCCCAAATTGATTGGTCGTACACCTTCACCAGACCAAAAGAAGAAGTTTACCAGCAAAAGCCCCTTCTCCAGGCCACCCATCTGTTCCAGACTCCAAGCTTTGTAATCGGCTATGGTCGAAATCATACCTAGAAAATTCACCAGGCCAAGGGACTTCATCTGGAGCTTGCTTGAACCCAATCGAAGGTGACATAACTCTCAGATCGAAGCTTCACTTCTCTGAGCAAAGGTATGGACTCACTCTTCTTCCCGAGCTTACAGAGATTCTCCATTTAATTTGAATCAATTTCAATGCATGTTTACCATATAGATGTGTTCGTCTCTTCAAGATGAATCCATAGAGCATAAGAACACAAAAATCCGTTGAGAATCGAGTGAGAAATTAGGGTTAGAAGGTTGACGGTCACGGGTGCACACCAGTCGTAGACGATGACTGGGAGCCGTCGGATTAGATCGTGTATCGAGCGGACGGTCTGGATGGAGCCGGACAACACGATGGTACGCGAACAGCGGGTCCCTGGAGCGCTGAGTCGAGTGGCAGTGCCGAATTAGGAGACGACGCATGTGCGTTCGGAGCTACCGAGGTTGAGCTGGCGCCGCGTCACTTAAGTAGGAAAATAGGATTTTTCTTATTCATTAAATACCCAGAACTTCAAAAATCCATAACTTTGTGTAGAAAAATCATAAAAATAAAATAAAAATACCCTCTCGCTCGATGAACGTAGGAGAATAATGTGGAGAAGAAATCATTTAATTTCATTGAATATTTGATTTTTAATGATTTATTTACTCTCTCGCATATTTTTAATTCTCCATGCATGTATACAATTCACCATGGCATGAGACCATAGGGCTTTTGAAGCCTCAGAATTTGGGAACATTCCCTGATTTTTCCAAAGTCAGAGGCCATCCTTATGAAGAGTTATTGATTTCTCAATTCTAGGTCATTATTCTGAGTATTTTAATTCCAATATTTAGCATGTTGTGAAGTAAATTCTAGGAAAATTTGGAGAGGTTTCTTATGACCAGAGGACCCTAGGGAAAATAGGTTTTGAGTTAACTCACTTGGAATAACCCTAATTGGCTTAAACACCTAAAATGGAACTTTAATTAATTACAGCTAATCATAAATCAAATTGAATTTAAATCAATTTATCACTGACCTTTAGGATTAGAGGAACCCACCATAAAAGTTTGAAGTCAATTGGACTTGGTTAGCCCTATCAAATGGGTTGATTAAGCCATTTAGCCAAACTTAAACTTCAAAAATTCATAACTTTCAAAATACTTTTCAAAAATTCACCAAATTGGTTTGGGAGCCTCTCTGATATTAGGGGAATTCAAGAAAATTAAAATTGCAATTTTCCAAAAAAGTTGATTTTTTTGCATTATTTTAATATTTTAATAATTAAAAAATAATAAAAATCACAAAAATAATAAAATTCGCCAAAATGTCACATTTTGAATTTTAATCATTTAGGAACAAACCTGATATTTTTCTTAAGTCTCTATGATGAGATATCAAATTTTAAAGTCCTAAGGTAATTTTAAAATAAAAAAATGTATTTTCTAGCATTTCCACTAAAATAATTCTAATAAATCAAAGAAAAATCAAAAAATTATAAAAATTGGTTCCCTAGTTTCATTGATATCAGAGAGATTTTTGAAAAATATAAAATTAATTTTTCAACCTTTATTTTATTTTTAAATTAATTAATACTCCAGAACTCAAAATAATTATAATAAAAGTAATATAATTCAAAAAATCACCAAAAATGGTCCAAGTGGTCCTCTAGTCATTAGGAATGTCCCATAATTTTCTTAAGGACAGAAACTTTCCTCGGTCATATTATTAAATTTTCCTCGAAAATCCCTATTTTCCACCAAAAATAATTACATAAATAAATTAAATACAGAAAAATCACATTTTCTCCTCTAATGTCTTGATTGATATATGAGTGAAGTCACATAAAAATTTCAAATTCATTTAAGCTCAATTTAGTGAGTTATGAAATTAGTAAGTTTAAAGGGCAAAATGGTAATTAAAATTTTAACCTATAATTAAAGATTTTAGATTTATTTAAAAGGGTGGGTAAAATATTTGATACAAAGTTGATTTTGGATGTTTGAAACTTAGGTAGTTAAAGGGTGGAAACCTACCTAACAAATTTGAAAATAATTAAAATAAACATTAATTAAATAATTGATTAAACTTGGAGGAATAATAAAAAAAATTGGAATTATTAAAATAGGGATATTATTAGGAAGAGATTTATTCTTTAATTTTTAAAAAATCCCTACATTAATCACCTCAATAACATTTAATTCCTAATTAAAATGATAATCCAAATTCAAGATTTAAAATGTTAAAAGACTTAATCATTAAATTAAATTAAAGATTAAAACATTTAAATTAAATCCTTCCAAAATTTCAATTAAATTAATACTTTAACAATTAAATTAAATCATCTTTAAAATATAAAATATTAAATTAAAATTAAAAATTTAAATTAAATTTAAATTAAATCTAAATTAAACTAAATTAAATTAAATTAAATTAAATTAAAACATATTAAATTAAATTAAATTAAATTAAATTAAAACATATTAAATTAAATTAAATTAAATCAAAACATATTAAATTAAATAAATTAAATTAAGTTAAAACATATTATATAAAATAAAAAAATAAAATCAAGTTAAAATAAAATTAAAACTAAATTAAATTAAATAAAATTAAATTGAAAGTAAAACTAAACCAAATTAAATTAAACTAAAATTAAATTAAATTAAATTGAATTAAATATAACATCACCAAAGACATAAAGAATTCAAAATAAATCTAAAACAACTTCAACACTATTCCAAACTTAAACCCATTAATTGAAATTAAATTAAATCACAAATCACTCGAACATTAATTTGCCCTCAAAAGCTCATGTTGTCATAACTCCTAAACGGAGTGTTAAGTGAAGTATTACTTCACTCATAGGATATTCAAATGTCCTAGTTCACCGAGCAAGATAACAAAACTCGAACTCCTGGATGATTAATTCATTTTGTATAATTAAATTCTCTCGACTTAAAACAATCCTGTAGGTATTGAAAAGATGTTTAAGATTCGTCTTAAGCACTTCCTCAATATGATAGGATGTTTATAAGAACAATTGAACTTAATTGTTCTTCGATGAAGAAAATCGTCCTCAAACCAAAACACAAGAACCTAGACGTCATAGGAGATGACTAGCTATAGGAGTAGGACCTTGGTAGAAAACCATAACCTTTCCCTTAACTTTACCTAGGAACTTGCTTTACATGATTAAATATCCTAAATTGTGTTTAAGTGCATCTTGGGATGACGGGAAGACCCTCCGTGTACGCTTTTGTTTTATTGCAAT